>OX438857.1:20879024-22087024 GCA_949315895.1 Anania crocealis | reverse complement strand
ACCGTCGCTTGTCATAAAACAATAAATGAAGCAGAGGGTCCATTTTTCTTAGATAAATCTTCCACGCTGTTTTTATTGCTGCCACGGCACTTTCTGATTTCTTAGAGAAAATTCCTTTAGAAATACTTATACTAAATTTGCAAACCTATATAGAAGACTTATTGTGATCTGCGTTATGAAATGCAAGTAAGTAAACAAGTCACGATGCAAGCTACCTGTTTGCAATTGCGAAGGTATTCTACAGAATACGAGATATCAGTATATAAACTTGAAAAATTTTGTCTCAGGCGGGACACGAACCCGCATCTCCTCGCATGCCGGGCGGGATACCATTAGGCCACCGAGACACTGCGACATGGCGCGAATTTTTCAAGCATATTCTTACGCTGTGAGCCAGCGTTGCTGGCTCACAGCGTAATAATATGCTTGAAAAAAAAAATTTTTTTCAAGTTTATATACTGATATTATAAGTGCAATTAAGTTGCTAAAATATCAAATAAAGTAGAATACGAGATGCTAATTATACCTAGGCAAAGTACCTATAAACAAAAGGTCAAGTAACAGCCTATAATCATCTTCTGCTGGGCAAAGGCCTCCACCATTGAATTCAAGTAACAACACCAATTAGAGGTGCATGCATAATCACTAAACTTGTCAAAATGCGGATTGGTGTTAATAATTGGCCTTAAGAGGAAACACAAGGGCCGTTTTTACATATAAACGTAGCCCCCTGTTTCCTCCCTGGATAACGCCAGTAGAGCAATAATTTTTATTACAAAAATCTATGGCCACCATTAGCATGTTTCTATGTTTTCTTTCTTTTCATAAATTAATTAATAAAAGAGATATGAGCCCTCAAAAATCGAAGAAATTCGCCAGATTTTCCGCTGTGTTCAAACATCCAGAAAACAAATTTTGCTGTATTTAATAAAAAAAACAAAACATACGAACACGGCCAAAGCTTTTTTTTAAGATTTTATGAAATAAATATTTTAATCGGTCTAGTTTTGGTGAAGTAATCGACTGCGAAACGTTGATTTGGTGTGCTTTTAGTAGGTATTTTCGGTCCAAGAAGCAGTTGCCTCTATCACTCTCTGCGGTGGAGGCGTTCGGCACTGCGCGACAGCAATAGATTTTACAAATACCTATTTTTCAATTCTCTCGCCCTTAGTGTTTCCTCTTAATCGCAACACTCGGCAGGCGAGTTGGTGTTCATTTTTTGAACCAATGTCAAACGAGTTCTTCAGTGGAGACCGAGTCTCGGCAAACGTAGTGTAGGACGCCCTTACGCCAGGTGGAGTGATGATTTGCGCAAGACGGCTGGCAGAAGCTGGATGCGAGAAGCCGAGGATCGACTTAAGTGACGTGCAACTGGAGAGGCCTATGTCCAGCAGTGGACTGCGATAGGCTGATGATGATGATGTTTAATGAAGAGACGTCGCCTTGTGATATTTTATCATAGTAATCTTATGAATATTATATTATCATTCTAATCTTATAAATATTATAAATGCGAATGTTTAAATGGATGTTTGTTTCTCAATCAAGGCAGAACGACTGAAGAAATCGCAATGAAATTTGCCACGGTGTTAGTTTCTAAGCAAGAATAGCACACAAGCTACTTTTTATCCCGGAAAAAGTTAAGGTTCCCAAGGGATAGTTTCAGTTTCAAAACTCCACGCTTACGAAGTCGCGGGCAAGAGTTAGGTATATTATATTTTGATTGCCTCTTACTAGGCACACTCATATTTTAAGAGGTGATGCTATATTAATTTAGGCCGTCAAAACACTGCAGCTTCACAACTCTACCTGAGTTACTGCTGATAATACTATCTGTTAATTTTTGCACCTGATTGTAGTCACGTAATTTATCGTGTAATACAATGTTAGTAAATATCTAATTACAAATACCTAATAACTTATTGATAATCCATAATTATCGTTAGCTTTAATATTCTTTGAGACATGGGTCCTCAAAGTGTAGAGCCGTAAAGACCTGGTTTCACGTAGAAACTAAAGAAGGGTGCCATAAAGGTTGCCGTTTGCCAACATTTCTTAGGCCAAGTCTAGTACACGTTTACAAAATAAGCTACAGAAAATAGTACACTTTTTAAAATAATTTTCCCACTTTTTATTTTGTTTATAGCTCTTAAGTATAGTCATATTATTGCGTAATTCTTTTTGTATTGTATCAAAAAACTAAATAAAGTAACTTTTGACTAAAAAAAAATGCAATACTAGCGCCTATTACTTCAAAGGAAGTCGTTGAAAAGACCCCTTACAATGTGTCAGCTGACCTTCTTGCTTCAATTAAGTATACTCGTATTTGTATTATATAATTTGATTTTCAGAAATTTAAATACTATAATGTGTAGCTTTATAACCATCTACCTTTTACCTTTAATTGCATCGAAAACGGTTCAGGTGATTTAAAAAAAAACTAAAAAATTGTTAGTACGGAAAAATGACTTTTCTCGATGTCGTCCATACAAAACGGCAATTTCATACTTTAACCCCTATTATTATATTATATTGTTTTATGAAATAATAATCTGACTTTTTTTCAATTTGATATTGACAAATTCGTGACCAAAAAAAATTATTCATTGCGGAGATTTGTAATAATTAGTAATGCCATTGAACTTACCACTGCGGGACAAATGTGGGCTAGTGCCGTGAAGAAGTAGCGCAAGAAACTCGCACACTATTTGTCAACCTCTTTATAAATAACTATGTTTACATAAGATAATATTATGCGAGCTAGGACAATTTCAAGCCACACATTCCCATAATTTATATATTCATTTAAAGTATAACAGCCCTTTTTTATTAAAATAACTGAGGTATGTGATTTTAGTTTATGTAAAGGGAGTTCAGTAATTGACAGTGGTAATTTTTGAAAATACGTATACAATTTCCCGGGTGGGCAGCAGAGTCTTTCCTCGACAATAGACCATAATGGTTGTAAATGGTTCTAAACGTTAGTGAGGATACCCAATGATGATGATGAACATAATTATCATAACCCCATTCTCATCTTTTAAATAATCTTAGTAGCGATTGAAGAGTATTGCCAAAAAAAGGCGAACATCTGCGTATTCCCATCCATATTGGACAATCTTTGAGTGTCAAGTCGCCAAGCAGGACGATTTTAATAGTAGAATGACGGAACTAACCTATCTCGTATTTACGATTGTTTCAATGTTGTTAATTTAATCACGTCTCACGATAAGCAATCATTTAATAAGTAAGTTGATAAATATACGCGTTAATTTATTATTTTCTGCTAATTAACTGCCTATCTTTATAAATAATTTTATGTTCGAAGTCAGAATGGTCATTCCCAGCGTATATCTATGGCTTTCCATCATACCAACAGCGCTATGATTCAATGGGGGCTATCGCTAGTGAATTTGCCACTAGAGGCGCTTGTGTCGCGTGAGGTCCAATAACATTAACTTTTCACTGGTTTTAGCGGGCTTCGTTACGTATATTATAATTTCTTTAATTTACCTTCTGGGAAGTGATCTCCTTCGTAAAATATCGCAAATATGGATTATTTGGCGATTAATGTGAACGCTTTAAAAGCGGAATTAAGAAAAAGCGCAAAAATAGCCGGCCTCAAAGAGCAACTATTTCAGAAGTTAGTTTGTTTATATCAAGATAGTTATTTATAAATAATAAACCTTAATTAGATTCAAGATTTAACACTTTGTTTCGGTGCCGATCGCCTTTGACAGCTATACCTGCGGACCTCAGTCTACAGTGGCGCCAACTGGTGAGCAAAGAAACGGTAGTCCCCATTGTATCCTCAACGAACTACCTACTTGAACATTAAGTATTTACAGAACGTGCCTAAAGCAGTTTTGGAGGTATTCAAAAAACTGCATCTTATGAAGAACCTCCTTCTTGAATCAGTTTAAAACTATTTAATGAGTTTATGGCACATCGGTTCTAAAGGATGAAAAGAAAATAGCCAAGAAATCTGCTTTAAGCGCCATCGAGACAGGTCGTACGTTTGTAGCACTACTTGTACATGAAAGCTAACGCCATCTGTGCTGAAGAAACTGCTAGCATCGTACGCTGTTCCACAATAAGTCAGTAGCTATGAAACATGCTAGATGGCGATACATCTAACACATTTGCATAGTTTTAGAATTTGTCGAATAAAAATAAAACTAAAAATATTTATAGATTTTATTATTATACAAAAATTCATGTTATCTTCTATGCACTGTCCCATATGCACTAATTTGTCAAAAATTAAAAATACTTATTTTGCAGTATAGCGCCATCTGATATAAACAAGCGCACTATTATGTTGGTAGTCGCTGCTTTCCTGCTAGTTTCTTGTAGTGATGTCTTATTCTATGCGATGGCGCTATTCTGTAAAAAAATGTGGTAGTCGTGTAGGTCAAGCGGTAACCAATTTATTGCCCTAATAAAACCCAATTAATTCTAAAATTATAAACTTCGAGATAAATAACCATTTTAGATAAGGTCAACTTTATAATACAATTAAAAAACCCACACACTCACATTAATTTCTAAGGAATCTGTACGTTGCAGCGTTGCTAGCTCGTACAGAATCTTTATTTTTTAAGTTTGTATATTATTAGTTTTTATTTTGTATCTGAATTAGTATAAGTTCAATTTGCTACACCCTTTATTATGCAATGAATAAATAAATAAAGTGTTGAATATTTTCTTACCTACTTAATTATGTATTCAAAACACAATTAAAAATAAATTATTGAAAAATAAAGCCATTAAGAACCATCATCACCCAGGTGAATGTAGCTTTCCAATGGTGAAATAATTTTTAAATCAGCATAGTATTTTTTGAATTTATTCATTACAAACATACACACACACAAAAATACAAATCTTTCTTCTTTATTATAATATACCTAAGTGTAGTTTGGTAGCTAGATAATTTGGTAGATTTTCTTATTAAAAAAATAATAACTAATCTATTCTGTTTGTGATTTTGAAGTACAGCTCTACATATAATATGAAGATATACATTACTGTAGCACAATCGCACTTATATCAACCACCTTAAGATGTTACAGTGTTCAGCTTGATGTGCTAGCTGTCCTTTGTGCAGAGTAACCTTTGTTTTTAATTTAATTTGGAAATGTGCAATTGCTACGAAAAAAAAAACTGTCCAAATTTGATTAAATAATTTTGATTTTTTATAACTATTATCCTTCTTGTGTAGGTCTTAATTCTTGCTTCGATGAATTTTCATAAAGTTTTGTCCAGAAGAATAAGTACCTAATTATACTTTTTTAATTTTAAGATATTGCATTTCATACCATTTCTTGTTAAATAATTTTTATATTTACATTATATTATGTTTGAAATGAAAGATATGTTTACGAATTTAGTACGCGTTTATTTTTTATTTAACCCGACGTTTCGAACCCTTCACAGCGTTCATGGTCACGGGCAGAATATGTTTGCTACATATGGATTTAAAAAAATATTTTGCTAATGATTTCCGCTCGTTGACTAAAATTTAGTCGTCGGAGCGCAGCGAAGGCGACAACATCTCCTGAGAATGTTACGTGAAGTGGCAAAACAGTTTTACTTAAATCGGTGTCGGGTAATAATAAAATTCCATTAGGTTTTTTTTTTTTTTTTTTTTCATGAATTCAGTATTAGTGTGGGTAGTGTGGTGAAGGTGTTAACGAACGGAAATCATTAGCAAAATATTTTTTAAAGGTTAAAATTAAAGGTTTAAAATGACTGAAACTTTGAGTCTAAATAAATAAATTAAACGGTATTATAAAAAATTAGGTTAAGAAAACCAAAGCTTCAAATAAATAAAACCCGCTTTATTAAAAACAATTATTCTCTTAGGTTTTGGTTACAAAGGCTTTTTTAACAATGCAAATATACTGATATTACATAATATTATTATTCTCGTATCATCAAACACTTAGGAATCAACTTAATTAATTTAGTTAAAAAAAAAATTACAATCTTAAAAATTAACCTATTTTTTATTACTTAATATTGATGCATGCTTTTCATCGATGGTCTTCCTGCAATTTGAACCACGTCACCAGTCCATCAGGTAGGCCACCGGGTACGCTGGTATCGATTCACAATTCAGAACCACTCAAATCAGTAAATTCTGCATTCTTATATTCATAACAATGGAAACCACACCACGACACAGATTACCATATTACCCTAGTTCTGAAATCGCTGCACGTTATTTATGCACACCACTAAATAACGTCACCGATACCGTTATTAGGTAACGTTAATACGTTACCGCACCCTAAATTATTATCGTCTATAACTCACTTCTATGGCGGATGTGCGGCTATAACTCCCACAGAGACCGCCTAGCAGGCAGATGATTAATACTAGCGCCATCTAGCGAGGTAATACCGCATTACGCGTTTATTGAAATATTAGTAAGAATAAATAGGTAAACCAAAAAATTAGAAATTGAATAATTCTCATATCAAATGAACGCTGACTATGGCATTTGGGTGCACTTTAGATTGTAAAGGTTTTGTTTTGACAAGAACTCTTAAATTGATGGCTTATTAGGGTTTTTCTCGTGTAGCTGCCCGTGGGAAGTACACGTTACTGGTAACACAGCATTTTTTATCACATTGTACAAAATAGGTAGCCTATTTCCTTACTCAAGGTAATTTATCTTAGTATCCAATTTCATTAAAATCGGGTCACTAGTTTAGGCAGAGAGTTAAGGACTAGCTATTTCCCGCTATTTCGTACGCAAAAATGATCGTATTTGAAGCCCTATCGAATTGAATTTAAAAGATAATCCTATAAGCCTATTATCTAACACCATGCTTTTATTATTTCTTCCAAATCTCAGCTGTATTGGAGTGATTGAGTTACAAACATCCATCCAAATTCACAATTATAATATTTGTAATATTACTTTAGTATTATCTTATCTGTGGTAATATTAACCGGTCGGCTGCTTAGTCTTGGATCCTCTACTTTCCTTCTTCGTCGGTAACACTCTAGCCAGAGTGGTCGTGGTCATCACTTCAGGTGTAGGTGGCAAGCTTCACAACACACCGCCACTCCTCTCTGATAACCGCGTTTCTTGTGCATTCATTTAGTCATTTACAGCCGTTTATCGGGTCTCTCCATCTAATAGGTGATCTTCCTCGTGGCCTGGTACCCTCAACCGTCCAGGGAAACCAGGACGGTAATACTGAAGCTTATGAACCTTTACGATATAAGCATTAAGGTATCAATCCATCGCCTGTCATGAACGACATTGTTTTGAGTTGGGGTATTATAGAAAAGCAATCTGTGTTTTGGCTGCGGGTCTAGGGATGACCTAGCGTTATTACTATTTTTGTATCGATAGTTTAGGTTTTTAAAATTTTAGGTAACGTATTCACATAAAATTTAAAATTGGGTGTGATAAAACAACAGTGGCATATTTTTTATCAAGCATTAAATATATTTTGATGCCTTAAAACTTTATTTTGCCTGACGTTTCGAATGGGTAGCACCAAATGATTCAGACTGACCCGATCGCCCTTAACGTTCAATAACGATGCAACAAGAAAGGTTTATAGTATTTAAAACATCGATAAAATAGGTATAAAAGCAAAATACACAGTCCAATTAGCAGCTAATGTTACATGGTGATTTCTACCGTAAAATTCAACATTACACCCAAACTGGTGTTAATTGCTCATTTCGTTTAGCGCTTTTCTGTCACCGACACCCAATGTGTATCTATTTTTTTTATTTATATCAATGATTTAAAATTAATAATTTTATCTTGCCCAAACCTACCCTGATACATCACTAAATAGTAGCCACCGAAACGCCAGCGGGCGTCCTATTACAATGCGAGAAGGATTAGCCGTCGACATGCTGAGGGCTCTCGGCATTCGCCCTTTGTGTATTGATGCGACATCACAGCCATATGAGCAAACACTAACAAACATACAGATAAGACACTTGGTATCATGATCACCACATTACCACAACATTTTAGGTCATTATTGTTTCAGCCAGTGAAATCGATTGTCTGTGAAATTAATGAAGTTAACTCCGCACGAGCGGAGGCAAATTTTATACTCATTTACATTTTTGACTCACACAGTTTTTATAAAACAAACGTATAAAAGTAAACTATCAGTAAGCTTTTGTTTTAATTTTGTTGATTAATAAAAACTAAATTGTCATTTGAAACATTTATGAGAAGATATTGTTAAAACTTGTCAGATAATAGTAGAGAATAAAGGGCTATGACCATTTTTACCTTAGATTTTGAATCACCGCACATTCAGATGCGCGCTTTTTAGCGACCATTAATGTGGGTTTGCTCCCACCTACGTGCATCGAAGATCGGTTCTTAACCACTATACCAAGTGGCTAACTAAGATGAAAGATATTTGACATCTTAACAATCAAGAGGTAGGCTATAACATTCACAACGAACTAAGCAGTTGTTAATAATTTCAGGACAGTCTGTTTGTCATTTGGACGTTATATTTACGCGTTCAGTCTTTTTTAAATTGTGACAGACAGTATAAGCTCAACAGTTTAGGTGTAGGCTCTGTCATTCATAACGAGTTGCAATCTGTTAACTATTGAATCTTTGACCACTTCTGTCTCCGATATATTGTTGGTGAGTGCTCCAACAATGTCGCCTCTCGGCCACCCGGGGTTGCTCGCGGGGGGCATTTTAATAATAAACCGCAATCCCTCATTGCGGCTCACAGACAGGTGGCACGTGTGAATCAGGAAAGTTTAATTAGAAGTGAGATGAATAGTATCAGATTTTTTATTGGTTAAATAACTATTAACAAAAAACAATGGCATTTTATAATTACATTATATAAAATTAGAAATTTTGTGATATTGTTTTGAAGATTACTAAAAATCTCTGTTTTTTTTTAATTCTAGGCCTCTAATAAGAAAATACATCTATTTTTCAATAAAATTACACGAAATTAAGAAGTTTTTTGGGCACAAATTAACATTTATTGCGTTCCTCAATAATAATTTATTATTCAATATGAATGCAGGCTCAATAATTACTACTTGCTCTTGCTATGACAGTTTGCCTTAAATGTTTAAATATTTCGTATATTTAAAATTTTCTGCTATCTGACAAGAATTTAGGACCTTGAGGAACTATAAGTAGGGGTTGAGTGACTTTTCACCTTTTCCAAAGACGAATGAAGACCATAATCGAAAATTTAGTTATACAAGCTTTTTAATTGCGGTTCATACTTTACCAACTTATTCGAAGTCAATATCAATTAATTTTAGTTATCGTTTTACCCTTTCTAAGATCGTAAAATATCGCAAATCACGATTTTAATATTTTACCTGTACAAAAGTGAATAACTAAAAAAAGACTATACAAAAAGCGATGATCTACAAAAATAACCTAATACTATTCAAAAGAATAATTAGATATATCATTGTGGCGAACAGTAGGAAGAGTTACGATGCAAATAAAAATGAAACTTTCCGAGCAGCACTAAAAGCTCTATTGAGTGAAGTAATCAATTACAGAAAGCTTTATCATTATGATTTGGTAATACTGAGCTTTTGAGTTGGAAATAATATCCTGGGTAATAGGTTCGAATCCCGCGGGGCGCTTTCCGGGGGTTCCCGAATTACGGTCAAAGAATAAATACAGACGATGTAGGTAGATTATCATTTTATACCGTGTATGAGTAGGAGAAACTAAAACTTTATGATATTTTTGAACTTAATAATTGCATTAAAAATAATAAAATATAGTTATTACTGTCGTGATATGTATTAACCATTGGAAGCATAAACTGGCGATGATAATGTTGGTGGGTCCAATAAAAATGTTTTTAGGGGACTGAAATCGATCGATTTTTATTTCGTATGTCCTTGAAGTTTGAAGTAAGTACAATGAAGAGAAGCAAATATTAAACCCTAGGAGTAAAAATGATAATTGTAAAGGTGAATTAATAATAAAAATAGTAAAATATATGAAAAATGGGCCTTTATCGCGTCGCACGTGCCCTGCGTTGGGGTCCCGCTGAAAATCAGCGTCGTGATGGCCACGCCTGTCACGACTAATGCTGAGGGGGGACCTTTTTTGACACCTTTATTTAAGCTTAGTTTTTAAACAATGTGCTGTGTTTCGTTCTTGTATTATCTGTGTCAAAATAAATAATTATTTCTTTCTTTCTATTCTTTCTAAAAATCATTCGAATTATTGTTTCTTGGTCCTTTCAATTATTATGTACCATTTTTTCCCAAAACATAACTAACACAAAATATATTTTATCGTAGAATACTATAATTTAATTTCATACAGCAGTTTTTTCGTGATGAATGTAAAAACACACAAACAGATTGAAGAAAAAAACTGTTGTTGTAAGTTCTTTTTCTGAATAAATACCCAATGTCAGTTTTTCGTAAGTGATAAAAGAATGATAGACAGACATTAAAAAAACATTTTCTGTGGAAATTTATGTACCGACATTGGTCAGATACAATTTTATTATATGTATAAATGTTCAGATACTCGTTATTATATAGAAAATAGAAGACGGGAAGGCGGTTTGATGTGACTATTCTGTAGGTATGCTTTATCTTTGTCCATAGCAGATCCAAAGCAGAGTCGCTACAGGGGATCAAAATAATCCTACCGCGATTTGTAATTGAGAAAAATCAGCATGTATCAGATGCGTAAGCTGCCTAGTCACTCAACTGGAAACAGATATTTATTCGTCTAAAGCTCATGCTTTAATGAAAGTTGGGGAGGATATTTTATAAAAAATTGACAAGTGCGAGTTGGTCTTTAGCGCTGGGGGTTCTCTGCTATCAAGAAAATTGATAGATAAATACCAGTGATCTGGAATCAGACATTTTTTAAAATACTATTAATTGAGGAATGAAACGTTTTTGAACAACTTTCTGTAAGACAGGATGGAAGTCTCAGGTATATTATTCGCTATGCTCGGCAAATACGTTGGCGATAAAAACATGAGTTCGAAATTCGTGTTACTCTACCAGGGGATCGAAACCAGGACCCCGAGATCTTGGCCTGGTACTTAAATTACTAAACCAATAGTCTTTGATTGTTATCTCCTCAATATATATATTTTTTTTTAAATTAAATATTTAAGACATGCCTCACTGGGCCACACAGAGCCATCTAGTCCCAAATTAAGCTACTATTAAGTACCCTGTCGTATGGGGTACTAGACAACCGATAAACTTACTTATATACTTTTTTTTTGTATATATATACTTATAATATATAGAAAACACCCAGACCAGTACAAACAGACATGTTAATGCACACAAATATTTGTATTGTGCGGGGATCGAACCCGCGACCCATGGCTCAGAAGCAGCGTTTACTACCGCTGATCCAAATGGTCGTCAAAAAATATATGTATATTCGATATTTTTGACATTGGTCAGTAATTAGTGTTATCATTATATACGATTATAAAAAGTTTAATAAGTTTGAATCAAGTAATCTCATTAAAATTTCATATTTCTTGCCGTTTGACCTTTGTCACAAATGACGTCTTCTATTTACAAGTACTTCAATTTTTTTTACTTTTATCACATACTTACTTACATTTTTTTTTATAATCAATGGGCTTGCTCTTGGCTACATACTTAACTCTACGGTTAAGAAGAAGCCTAAGATGGAGTAAGCTTACCTAGAAAGTGGCACTGGTTCTACGATACACCAGCGGAACACAGAAAAACTGTTTGGCGCTGGACTCCGGCAGGAGATAAGATAAGATAAGATAAGATAAGATAATTTATTTCTTAGAACATGGTTACACAAGATCTTAAAGCTATGCACAAGTTCAACATATTCTGCCTTTGTTTAAGGCGTAGAAATATTAATATTACAAAGTTAAATAGATTATTATTTTGATTATTGTAAAACTACATTAAACACCATTATTGTCTCATGAGTCGTCCGTTAATAGTCAAAATTACAGTCTCTTATTTTTGTGTCCATAAATTCATTAGTAGAGTAGAAACATTCCCGTAAAAGCCAATCATTTAAAATATATTTTAATTTGTTGAGCGGTAAGGCTCTAACTTTTATAGGTAGCTTATTATAAATTTTTATAGCATAACAGTATACATTATTAGAAGATAGTCGTAATCGTCGAGGTGGTATAAATAATTTATACGGGTCTCTACTGTTGCTCTTTCCAAGCACCGTGTCATGCAAAGGAAAGAGATCCGGATGTTTCCTTATGAACATGCAGATATCCAAAATATACTGACAGGGTAGAGGTAATATGTTTAATTGTTTGAATAGAGGTCTACAGTGGTCTAAATAACCGGCACTACATAAGGCCCGGATGCACTTCTTCTGTACTTTAAATACTCTATGAACATCTACAGAGTGCCCCCATATAATTAAGCCATATCGTAAGACTGCGGAGACATATCCATAGTAAGCAGATAATGCAGTGTAGGGTGAGGGTGGTAGCATCCAGGCATGGCCTCTTACGAAGAGGGATCTGTTAGCCGTCATCATTGGTTAGAAAGCCAAAGATGCCGTTGCCCAGGGTGGACCATAGGAGGTAGATCCCATTATTATCCCAGATCATGTACTTTTTTTCACTTTTTCAGCCTCTAAGTCAAACAGTGTATGCAATTTTTTACACGTTCTTATCGACAGCTTAATATAAGAAATTAGGTTCCTGTTGCCACCTTTCACTAGGGTACCCAAAAAATTGGTACCATTTTACAGATTTAAACTGGTAGCGTCACGTGGCTATCGATTTTGAGTTTTATTGAAACGCTATTAAACTATGTTTTAAATGTTATAAGTTTTAAATATACTTTTTAATTCTAATAATTCAGAATCAAAAAAAGAGATAAGCATAACCTCACATGCCGGGCGTAGCACTTTACCAATTTAGCCACCGAGACACTACCATCAGAGGCGTAAATTTTTCAAGCATATTTTTATTGCTGTGAGCCAGCGTTGTTTCATCAAATGTCAGGCACCCTTAACACCTGAAAGAAACATCTTTGCAGATGTTTGACTGTCAGTTACGACTTATGACGAAACAGCTATTTAAATACTTTATATGATATACTTTATTTGATATTTTAGCAACTTAATTGCACTTATAATATCAGTATATAAACTTGAAAAATTTTGTCTCAGGCGGGACTCGAACCCGCATCTCCTCGCATGCCGGGCGGGCGCCATACCATTAGGCCACCGAGACACTGCGACATGGTGCGAATTTTTCAAGCATATTCTTACGCTGTAAGCCAGCGTTGTTTCATCAAATGTTAGGAGTTTGACATAATGTCAAACATCTGCAAAGATGTTTCTTTCGGGTGTTAAGGGTGCAAACTCCTAACATTTGATGAAACAACGCTGGCTTACAGCGTAAGAATATGCTTAAAAAATTCGCGCCATGTCGCAGTGTCTCGGTGGCCTAATGGTATGGCGCCCGCCTGGCATGCGAGGAGATGCGGGTTCGAGTCCCGCCTGAGACAAAATTTTTCAAGTTTATATACTGACTTTATATGATATTTAAGCAATTTAATTGCAATTATTATATTAGTACTTGAGATGCGGGTTCGAGTCCTGCCTTAGACATAATTTTTCAAGTTTAAATAAAATACTGATATTATAATTGAAATTAAATTGCTTAAATATCATATTATTATAAAGTAAATAAGCATAACGTTTGAAAAAGCATTGGTTTTTTGTTGTTTGATTGATTCTGATGAAACACACTTGAGCATAAGTGATTTCACTCTTAATTAATAAGTTTTTTAATGCCTTCTCAGTCCTCAGACAGTATTCTAGATATATACATATTGGACACATTCTAAGTTTTGACCCTGAGACCCTACTACGTAGTGCGATTAAATAAACATATTGTTTATCTCCTTCAGATACTCTTATACATTGGTGTGAGTAAGAGAGACAGATAGATAAATATATTTTTTCTTAGAACATGGTTCCACAATATTAAAGTTACGCAAAAGTTCAACATATTCTGCCATTGCTCATGGAGTCAGACAAATGGAAATCATGTTAAGAGATAATTGCTTCGAATGCCAATTTTCCGTGCATTGTTCACGAAAAATCTAACATCATAGTTTTTCCTGAATTATTACAAAATGAAGAAAAACAATAAAATAATAACAGTTATTCGAGGCGGAAACAAATTCAACAAAATATAGATCATCACAATCTGTCCAGCCGTTCTTGAGCTATAAATGGTGTACTAACTGACTTGTCATTGTTTTATTTAAATTGATATAATTCAATTTTTTTAACGTACACCCGTTTTGATTTGACTGCACAATCTCTATTATTTCCGCACATAAAACCACGGAAACATAAATTGATTTCACTATCTTATCTCTAAGATGTTGCGGTTCGATTCCGGGTTTATAAATTTATAGGCTATTATGAACAGGTGTTACGTACAAACAGAAAGACTAGGTTTAAATTACTATTGCAAACGATTTACGACTTCCCTATAAATTATTGTTTGAGCAATCAAAGATCGAGGCATTAGCCGGTATTGATACAGATTTTCCTTTGCGAATATCTGGAATAGGAAATCGGGATATTATGGATTTTATGGGATAAAATGGTAAACCGTTACCGTAACCGAAAAGTGGGAAATTCGTGTATGGGAAATTGTATTCGTATTTTTAATAAATTACCTAACTCTGCTGCTGAACTCCCTGTACATAAACTTAAGTTGTATCTCAAAGGAATTTTAAGGGCTAATATGCTATTAGTGCTTATAGTAACAGCCTATAATCATCCCACTGCAGGGAAAAGGCCTCCATCATTGAACTCAAGCTACCACAGCAATGATGGGTACAGGCATAATCACCACGCTAACCAAATGCGGGTTGGTTGGTGGTCACAAACCCGAGCAACGTTAGAAAATTAGAAACTTTGTGTTTGAAAACCCGGGAATCGAACCTGGGACCCCGAAATCTCGGCCTGGTATTTAAACCAACCACTAGACCAAAGGGGCGTAATGAACTTAATGCTTATATAAACTAAATATAGGTTTAAATTGCCCTAGTTCGCATTGGCAAATTTCTTTTGCAAACAGAATTTAAAAAGAGACTTCCAGTAGTGATCGAATTTTTTGCGCTGCTTTTTCTCGTGCCCACAAAATGTCCCGATGCAGTGCTAGAAAAAAATTTAGGACATGAAAAGCGCCTCCTGGGACCAGTTTGCAGAAATAAAACTGATTTTACATTCATTCATCATTCGTCTGTCAGCCTTTGCCTTTCAGGCAGGCATATTTACAGCATTGGATTAAAGGCCGATGACACACCAAAAAAACTCCCTATAAAGACATACATTGTAATAGCAACTGGTTAACTAGGCTGAAGTAGCAGTAGACGGGCCACCGATTGCAAAGGTAGGTTCACAAAAGGTGACAATGAACCAAAAGACACAAAACAAAGTGCCTTGGGTCCGAACAACCACCCAGACTTCTATACATCCCAACCCATACATTGTAAACTTTAAGCTGGTACACCAAATGTCTAAGGTTGCGTTTTCACAGAAACGGAATTAGATGGAGTGCTAGAAATGAGTGACATATTGACAATTGGTTGATTAAAGTAATAGGGGTTAAAGTATGAAATTGCCGATTATTATTCCACTTTTTATTTTGTTTATAGCTCTTAAGTATAGTCATATTATTGCGTAATTCTTTTATATATTGTATTGTATCAAAAACTAAATAAAGTACTTTTGACTAAAAAAAATGCAATACTAGTGCCTATTACTTCAAAGGAAGTCGTTGAAAAGACCCCTTACAATGTTTCAGCTGACCTTCTTGCTTCAATTAAATATATTTTTATTATATACTTTGATTTTCAGAAATTTAAATACTATAATGCGTAGCTTTATAACCATCTAACTTTCACCTTTAATTGCATCGAAAACGGTTCAGGCGTTTTTAAAAAAACTAAAAAATTGTTAGTATGGAAAAATGATTTTTCTCGATTTCGTCCGTACAAAACGGCAATTTCATATATTAATACCTAATAGGAAAAACAGATTTAGTTTTTTGAAACATTAAAGTAAACCTTCTTTTTAGCATACTGGATATTTGGTATCTTACCGTTCACCAGGAAATGAATGATATCGACTTTTCATTCAAACAACTGTTTGATCAAACTTGACGATACTGACAGAACGTAGACAAAAATCAAACAAAAAAGAAACATACACTCAGTGTCGTGATAAGGAAGAGTTCCTTACAAAAAGAAATAAAAACGCTTACCCTAAGCATTTGTTTAAACCGTCCATATTTTGACCCGCCAACATTAGCCCAGTGGAGTCGGCATTTTATAGACCAATAAAGAACGAGCAAGCCCGCCACCTATCGGTGCGCCATCGCAACAAATTGCTTGTGATGTATCGTGAGCCATTATTAGGGTAGCCACGAGTATGGTTAATGGAAAAATAATCTTGTGGCTAAAAACATACCTTTCGAAACATTGATCTCAATTATGAAAACTAGAAACATTATCAGTAGCAGAACCTTTATCACCATGATCAACAAAAGGTTTAGTTGAATTCACATTATCAGCACATTAGGTATTAAATATGACAATACTTGCTTCTAAAATTAATAGACTCAGGCGTTACTTTGCGGAAATCCATAACTAAATATGGACATGATATATGATTGAGCAAGCACTATTTGCATGTTAGTTAGTCAGTTAATGCAATTATTAGTACCCAACGCCGATGAAAAACCTCGACACGTTACGCCACTTCACGTAGCATCCTCAGGAGATGATGTCGCCTTCGCTGCGCTGCGCTCCGACAATGTTGTCGGTGCATGAAATTTATAGTGCTTGCTCAATCACTGTTAGTGCGGGTAGTGTGGTGAAGGTACCTAGACCGGTGTTAACAAGCGAAAATCATTAGCAAATAATTTTCAAAATCCATATTTAATACTTGCTTCTATTTAGTCGTTAACATTTTGAAATGTCGTTTCTGTATCAAATTGTGTATCTAGTGCTTATTAATTTATTATCCTTTTTTTTAACTGGTTTACTTAGAAAGTTATTTAAATTGAAGTAGCCTTCACTGTAACTCCTGGGCATCTGTTTCATGTATCTATTATTATTATTATTATTATTATATATTTTTTTATAAACAATGGGCTTGCTCTTGACTACATACTTAACTCAGCGGTTAAGAAGAAGCCTACGATGGAGTGAGCTTACCCAGTACTGGTTCTCCCACACACCAGCGGAACACAGAAAAACTATTTGGTGCTGGACTCCGGCAGGAGGGTCCATCCAGGTAGGTAGGTAGCATCCAGGCGGCCTCTTACGAAGCCTACCACCGCAGAGGGATCCGTTAACCGTCATCATTGGTTAGGAAACCAAAGGTGCCGTTGCCCAGGGTTGATCACTAGGAAAACTCTTATCATAGCCACTGGCACATTGATAGTGTCCTTACGAATATGACTAAAAGTGCTCAATGGGGGGCTATCGCTAGTAAATTTGCCACTAGAGGCGCTAGTGTCGTGTGAGGTCCAATATAATTCACTTTGTACTGGTTTTAGCGGAATTTGTTGCATAAATTATAATTTCTTTAATTTGCCTGCTGGAAAGTGATCTCCTTCGTAAAATATCGCAAATATGGATTATTTGGCGATTCATGTGAACGCTTTAAAAGCGGAATCAAGAAAAAGCGCAAAAATAGGCGGCCTCAAGAGCAACTATTTCAGAAGTTAGTTTGTTGATATCAAGATAGTTATTTATAAACAATAGAACCTTAATTAGATTCAAGATATAACACTTTGTTTCGGCGCCAATCGCCATTGACAGCTATACCTCCGGACCTCAGTCTACAGTGGCGCCAACTGGTGAGCAAAGAAACGGTAGTCCCCATTGGGGAGGAAAATTTTCTGTTACTCAATCCATTCTAGTTGTTGTGTAATAAATTCTTATCAATTGAGTATATAACTAGAACAAGTCATTACCATTACACGGTGTCTAAATCCGAGTGTCCATTGTAATAATATCCACATTCCCGGTCCGAGCCGCTAGCTAGATTTTATCGTTCCTTCGAACCATTAAACCAACCATAATGAAGTTTCCGTGGATAATGCACTGGGGCATTACGCAATGATTTACAAGGGTGGCAATAAAAAGAATTTAAGGGATGACCTCTCGCAGTAAAAATACCCGTGCGGTAGTGTAGGAGCTAGGTATTTTCTGGTTTGTGACAAAAGTAAGAATATTTTTGAAAATTATTTTTAAACAAAAAAAATTGGTTGTTTGTAAAGTAGGTTTACGATCAAGATGTTTACGTGATAACGTCTTATTGGTGATATAAGTTTTTGGGAAGTAAGGAATTAATGAAGGTAACAATTTTTTCAATCTTTAAATTTCATCTTAAACATTCAACGAAAACTTAACCGCACGAGAAAATCTCCATTCGTTTGTATGCCGCTAGAGTGAGAGAGACGGAAGATCGGTCCACTCACTCGAACGCTATGCCAGCCTCCGCTCGTGAGGATTCCGCGTGACAAGTTTCACGGAATGACTGGCAGCGCTCGAGATGAGACGGGAGATCGGTCCGTCTCTCTCTCTCGTTATACCTGCGATCGCGCTCGTGAGGTTTTGGTGTGACACAAGTTTCTGAACATTTCACCCGACTAAAACGATTTTAAAGACGTTATCACGTCAAAAATTGAACTGTTTCAAAAAAACCTCACTAAAAAGTACAAAATAGCACAAGAACAATCGTCGGTGCGCCTGCCAATCCTGGTATGTGTAAAATGTCAATTTTTCAGGAGGAACTAAAAACTGTTTTTCTCGTGAACTGTTTTGATTTCTAAAATCATAAATATGTTATATGATAGAGAAAAATACAACGCTTTAGATAGTGTACCATTTATTAACTACGAAACAAAGCTTTAGTCTCTATAATTTTTTTTTCCATTTTTGTGCACATGTCATATTTGGTGTGCGTAAAGTTTGTTCCTGCATATTAGCGTATGTGCAAAATGTATCACATAGAAGTATTGTAATGGTTCAGTTTTTTAATTTCCACTGCAGTTATGTGCTTAAACATAAAATTAACATTAATAAAATGTGCAAAGACACAATAATCCAACTGTATTATTCAGTTATAAATATTCATTCCTCAAGATACCTGAGTTAGGAAAACACTAAAGCAATTTTAAATATTTTTATTAGTATGCTACATGGCGCTCTCCTTATTAAATAAGGTAACTTTTACATATTCCTACATTATGTACCATAGAACAACCGGAATTATTATTATAATATTTTAAACACCATTATTTCATATATTTTTTCATCATCCTTAACCTGGGACACGGGGCACTGGTTTTACACTGGGCCTGGACATGACCTGTATCTAGGCACCGGTAGCATCGCAGGAGCTTAGCCTCTAACACCTGAGCCGGTGCTGACACCCAACCTACTAATAGCCTTCCTTGCGACAACTTCTTGGCAACAGCAACTGGCACCTTAACCACAACAAATCCGGATCCAGTATAGGATTGCCTTATCTCGCCGACCTTAAAAATATCGGTAGCACAACCACCAACTTTTGCCACTGCTTCGGCCACCTCTTCTTTTGAGACAGTCATTTAAGCCGTTAAGCCGCACATCGGTGGTCTTTATTGGTCTGACAACCTTTACTAAATCTGACGGCAGAAGGTCTTCCTGCAGTCTTTTGGCTAGGGACTCTGCCTTCTCACCACTTGTGGCACCGGGTATCTCAAGTGATTTACCCCCAGTTTTCGCCTTTGTGAATAGTATCCCGCTAATGCCCAGCTCTTGAATATTTATCCGGGATAAGGCATCCCGGATAGCTGATTCGTATGTCACCCCCTTTTCTAGTGCCCCTGGCAGCAGGGTCAGTATGATGGCTGACGATCTGGGCGAGCGAAGTTTTGGGGTGGCGAGTTTTCCAACTGAAGGTTTAGATGTTTAGCATTTGCCTTAGATGGGGTGGCTTCGCTCTTTTTATGTCAGTTTGATCCCCGCTTCGATGTGGACGATCTATACAACATGGTGGTGGATACTGTCCGTACGGTAGGGTCTAAGTACTTTAAAACCCGCCGTCCCAAATCAAAGAAACTCTCCAGTCAGACTCTCCTACTCAAGGATCAGAGAAACGAAATGAGGCTACAGAACTCAGCGGATGCCCATCGCTATCGGCAACTCAATAGACAGATATCTAAGTCTTTGAAGAGCGACCTTCGTAAATTTAATACCCAACGTATCAAAGAGACCATTGAGCGGAACAAAGGCTCTAAAGTGGTCGCCAGAGATCTGTCTATTGGGCAAAGCCAATGACGAGGCTGAAAACTGAGACAGGTAGCAAGCATCATTGCGTCAACACCTGAAATCCTGAGGGAGATTGAGAGTTGCTATGGACAGTTATATTCCACGAAAACACCTGTTGAAAGCAAGGCTAAAGACCCTAGAGCCAAGCTTACCCGACACTATTCTGAAGATATCCCGGACGTCAGCCTGTGCGAGATTAGAATGACTCCCAAGCAACTTAAAAACAACAAGGCGGCGGGTGATGACGGAATCACAACAGAACTCCTTAGAGCGGGCGGTAAGCTGATACTTAAGGTCCTCCAGAAGCTCTTTTATTCTGTCATCCTCGAGGGCAAAACGCCAAAGGCATAGGGCAGAGGCGATGTGATGCTGTTCTTCAAGAAAGGTGACAAAACTCTCTTGAAGAACTACAGACCCATCTCGCTTCTGAGCCATATCTATAAATTGTTTTCGAGAGTCATTACGAATCGTCTCATTCGCAGGTTCGACGACTTCCAACCTCCCGAATAAACCGGGTTCCGAAAAGGCTATAGTACCATAGACCACATTCATACGCTGCGGCAAGTTATACAGAAGACCGAAGAGTATAACTTGCCACTTTGCTTAGCGTTCGTGGACTATGAGAAAGCCTTTGATTCGATTGAGACCTGGGCAGTGCTGCAGTCTCTCCAAAGGTGCCAAATAGACTACAGGTACATCGATGTGCTAAAGTACTTATACCAAAACGCCACCATGACGGTCCGATTACAGAACCAGAGCTCTAATCCGATCCAACTACAGCGAGGCGTGAGACAGGGAGACGTTATTTCTCCGAAACTATTCACAGCTGTGTTGGAGGATATTTTCAAGCTTCTGGACTGGAAAGGACACGGCATCAACATCAATGGCGAATACCTAACACACCTGCGATTTGCCGATGATGTAGTTCTTATGGCTGAGACCTTGGAAGACCTGAACATTATGCTCGAAGATCTCGGTAATGCTTCTCAAAGAGTGGGTCTTAGGATGAACATGGACAAGACGAAAATCATGTTAAATGCCCATGTTGCACCTGCTCCAGTTAACGTTGGGAACATTGCACTCGAGGTTGTTGACCACTATGTTTACCTGGGACAGATAGTCCAGTTAGGTAAGTCCAACTTCGAGAAAGAGATCTCTCGTCGAATCCAGCTTGGATGGGCAGCGTTCGGGAAGCTCCGGCATATGTTCGCGTCCGAAATACCTCAGTGTCTCAAGACGAAAGTCTTTGACCAGTGTGTGTTGCCAGTAATGACCTATGGGAGTGAGACGTGGTCGTTTACTATGGGTCTCATAAGAAGGCTCAAGATCACCCAGCGAGCAATGGAGAGAGCGATGCTTGGTATTTCCCTACTCGATCGAATCAGAAATGATGAGATCCGCAGGAGAACTAAAACAACCGACATCGCTCGAAGGATTGCATCGTTGAAGTAGCAGTGGGCGGGACACATAGCGCGGAGAACAGATGGTCGTTGGGGCGGAAAGGTTCTCGAATGGCGACCGCGTACCGGACGACGTTCCGTGGGCAGGCCCCCTACAAGGTAGACCGACGATCTGGTCAAGGTCGCGAAGCCGCTGGATGCGGACAGCACAGGACCGATCGTTGTGGAGATCCTTGGGGGAGGCCTATGCCCAGCAGTGGGTGTCGTTCGGCTGATATGATGATCCCCGCTTGAACACCGCAGTCTACCCTTCCTCCATGGGTGGAAGTGGTGCTAGAAGCGGGCCGAGCTCGGTTTCAGTAGGCACACTAGGCACTCGTTGCCGTCTGCTTCGAGCCCTGCCTGGTGGAGGTATCGGAACTTTCGTCGTTGGACCAAGGCTCCAACGACGAAAGTTCCGTGGCTCCCTCTGTTTGTCAGTGATGTCGTGGCTATTGTCAGAGCATCGATAGCCTTAGTTGCTTTCGGCGTCGGCCCTGCTTTCTGGATCGATTTTGTATTATCTTTTGAAGTAGCCGGTTTAGGGGAAGCTACTGTCTTGTTTGGCGCGGAGGACAGTGTTTCTGCCTTAGATGGTAGTGGTGTTGCACCTGCCAACTCTTCATCTCGTTTGCGGCCAATGGCTAATGGGATAAGCCGTTTAGCCGGTAGGAGCCGATCGTTAATACCGCAGAACCGAGCATTCATCATGGCACCACATTTGGCCATTAAGCTGCGCTCTATTTCTTCTCGTTCTGATAGGGCCTGTGCCAACGCCAAGGAAGATGTAGGAAGCATGGGTTTGGTTCGTCAATTTTGCTGTTGCTGTTTAAGGATTTCCATTTGTTACTTTAGCTCTTGGAGCTCCTCTGTTAACCTCGTGTTAGCAGCGTTGAGGCGTTGGATTTCCTCATCTTTTGATCTCGCCACCAGTATTTCAACAAATGCCGTGACAACAGCTGCAGCATCCTTAAAGTTCCTCTCGAATACTCCTGAAACTTTCCCACTTCGCCTAGCGCAGTGAATAATGTTATCAGTGCTGGTGCGGATAGCTCGCACCAGCTCTTGCACTGTTAGCTCTTGAGATTGAAGCTTAGCCCTCTCCTTTATTTGGTGAAGTTTGCGGGACCACAGTCCACACCATGGCCTCCTCTTCCACCTCATCTTTTTGCTCCTTCTTAGACTCGTTTTTAAGTAGTTCTCTTGCATCCATTTGCGAAGCGTAAGTTCCTCTGGTAGATGGCCTGCCACTTCCGCGTTTCCCTATAATGTCGTTTTTGGGAGTAGGTTTTTAGGCGCACCTACAGATTCTACCGAATCTCTCCTAGCGTTTTACGATCCCTTACGAGTCAGACCTAGATCGAGTTGTAGAGCAAGACGCGTCAGACATGCTGCCCGCGTCTAGCACAGATCCCTCCTGCCAAATTTTGCAGTTACGCTCGCCACCGTCCATGTGAGACTCATTGCGCCAACTTAACACGCTCGCAGCAGGGCTTAAGACCTCGTTGTTCGCTAAGTCACGTACAGTAGAACTATCTACGGTTTTAGCTAAATTAGCGCTGCTTGCACCACTCTCCCTTTAATTTTTTTTGTTTACGCAGGAAAAAATGCATTTCGCATACCTACTGCTGCCCCGGAAGCAGTAAGTATGCGAAATGCATTTTTTGTTATGCAAAAATTCTGCTATGTGCTACACACAGATTAAAAAATAAAAGGGATTCGAAAAATTTAATCTGACATGTGTCACTGGACATACTTTTAAAAACTGATATGTGACTTTACTACACATACCAAATTTTAAAGTAACTGTTAGATTAAAGTGTACTTAAGTAATTTGGCAACGCTGTTTCTATACGGAATATGCACAAACAGGTTTTTGCATCAGTTCGGCGTTTGAAAACAAGTGACATCTAGCGAATAAAAAAAAATTAAAAAAAATCACATGTAAGGTTTGGCAGGCGCACCGACGCAATGTTTCATCTTAAAACCTATTTACCTACTTACAATATTATTTTAATTACTAACAAATAAACAGATAGAAGTCGTTGCCGAGCGAAATAGAATAGGAGTATAATCACTACTGAATTGATTGTCACTCGCCAAAATAGCAATTTTTTTTTTAAATTTCATATTTGATTTCGTTCATTTGTAGAATTATTTTTGTATCGTTTGGGCTCGGCATCGATTTCAATCTGTTTAGTTGTTAGTAGTTAAAATAGTATTGTAAGTAGGTAAATAGGTTTTAAAATAAAACATTGTTCTTGTATTATTTTGTAATATTTAGTGACTTTTTTTTGAAGTCGGTTAATTTTTTTTATTTAATGATGAGTACCAGACGCAAATACTGAAAAGCCATAAGAAAGATATGCAAAAACGTAATATGTGCTTATAAAATTTGAGGGTTTCCCTCAATTTCCCGGATTCCACCATCAGATCATGACTTCGTTAAAATGGGACCACATGGGAAGCATCAGCTTTCAAACAAAAAAAAATTTTAATCCGTTCAACCAGTCGAAAGTTCTGAGATAACAAACATAAAAAAAAATACAGTCGAACTGAGAACCTCCTCCTTTTTTGGAAGTCGGCTAAAAAGCGAAGACAGAATCTTATCTATTTAGGTACTTCGTTTCTTTCAAACGAGACTTAAGTTTTTTTTAGTTAAGTGGATCTGATTTTAAAGAGAAACATGTATCAAAGTATAGAAAGTAAAATCCATGATGTAACTGAACTGACATACATAGAGAAAGAAAGTAAATTAATACTTGTGGGACTTCAAATAAAATAGAACATAGTCTTCTGGTTTAATTTAGCTAGAAAGACAGCAGTGTCTTATCTCCACTATTGCTCAAACTGCAGTAGCCAATCCATCTGGCATTATGACAAAATCATCTCCTTTAGAAGAGGCTTTAGGCTAGCACTGAACTCACAAAGGCTAACAATGATAAACACTTGTGATGAAGCAAACATATCGGCAAGAAAGTGGTGTACCACACACACCTTTTTATCTTCTGGGGAGTTTAAAAACTAAAATACTTATTGAACTTATTACTGTTATTAATAATTAACAAAGGTCTGTTATTCTGTAATATCTTTAGCTCTTTAAAATTTCTGTACCTTATGTGCACAGTATACTACTACTTAACAGAGTATTTACGAGCTATTTACGTTTCGAAAACGTTGATATTATAATAAGGAAAAGGAAAAAATAACTTTTTTGGTCAATAACCATAACCAATCAAAGGCGACTTTTTGCACACGTCAAATATTTATTATTTCGTGTATAGCATCATCACTTAAAAATATCTATTTGCTGATACAATGAAAATCAGACTTTCACAATTTCATAATGGCAAACAATTTGACGTTCACTAGGCGTGTGACAGGTGTCATTCGTCTGTCACTAGAAACAGCGTCATTTGTCATCGTTCAACTTCTCATTATCTGATATCTCCATGTCGACAGCGTTTAACTGTCCGTTGTGAAATTTAATAGTACTAGTCAAACAACAGGTATGAATCATGTTAGTATTATTGATGCGTGACACAGACGTTTGCTGAAATAAAATAACCCTTATCGTCCTATGTACGCAGTAAAGTAATCAGCCTATAATCATTCCACTACAGGGCAAGGACCTCCATCGTTGAATTCAAGTTACCACAGCAATGATGGGTAGGTACAGGTATAATTACCAAATGCGGGTTGGTGATCACAAACCCGAGCAATGCTCGAAAATTCGTAACTCTTGTCGCCCAACCTGGGGATCGAACCCAGGACCCCAAGATCTTGGCCCAGTACTTGAACCACCAGACCAGGCGTTGTCTAGTGGTTTAAATCTATATATGTATAGCAAATATAATAAAATAGTCCTACCCGAAGAAGATTAGTAGCAACGCCTTCTTTACACCTCATTGGTCAGCCAGATATGAAGATCATAGCAGAATCCGGGTCCTAATTATTATCCTTATAATAATTATTATGTTGTGTTGTTAATCTATACTACTCGTATCTATACTAATATTATAAAACTGAAGAGTTTGTTTGTTTGTTTGTTTGAACGAGCTAATCTCAGGAAGTGCTGGTTCGAATTGAAAAAATATTTTTGTGTTTGATAGTCCATTTATCGAGGAAGGCTTTAGGCTATACATATAACTTCACACTGCGACCAATAGGAGCAAAGCATCAGTGAAAAATGTTGCAAAAATAATCGCGTTCATAATAATAGAAATTGACGTGAAGGATGTCGCGGGCAACAGCTATCAAAGATATCTCTTAAAAGATACCTTCAACCAATGCCCAAAAGGAAAAAATCCCGTCCCTTCATTTCGGAAACTGGACCTTTTTTATCTTTGATAACTTTATAGTATCTTCAATACTTAGCCCTTAGTCTATAGGGAAACAGGGAGACGTCGTAAAGAAGAGCGATGTTGCCACAGTCGGTCCCAACTGCTGTACGTTTTATATGGGGAGTTTTATTATTTCATATTTCTAAATGTGCAGATCTGGTTGGATTTGAGTGCAACGTTGTGCGGTGATCAAGAGGCGGAGAAGTGAATTTTGTTAGGAGCTGTAGCAATATTTTATACAAATTAAAAAACTAAAAAACCACGCTTTTAAAACAGATTGAACTAAAAAATTAAAAATAAAACTGTAGTAATCAATTGAAAAATTCATATTATTGTACAAAAAGCGTGGGGTGCTTGTTATGATATCCACAGATATAGTAAATTATTGATAAAATATTTACAACAATCTAAATCAAGCCCCCCACGCTTTTTGTACAATAATATGAATTTTTCAATTTATTACTACAGTTTTATTTTTAATTTTTTAGTTCAATCTGTTTTAAAAGCGTGGTTTTTTAGTTTTTTAAACTATAATTTATTTTTTACTTTTTAGTTTAGTTTATAAGATTTGATTCCTTCTTTACCGACTGTAAGTCCAAACCTATGCAGGAAACATAATTGATACAGATCGCGCGCTAGCTCTATCTCTTTTACTCCCTCTTACAGAGGAAAACTGGGAAAACTGTTATTAAATTATTGCATTGTCATCGGTCCTTGATACGTGTGCAAAGTTTCAAATTAATCAAACTTCTGGAAATCGGTCAAATTTATGCTCAAAGATTCCATTACATACATAGATACATAGATAGATACAACCCAAGCTAATAAAAACGTGGTAAAAAAATCGTTTTTTTTATTTACTATAATACAAGGTACAGTCAGTATTAGAATGTCGTGTGCCTTAACATGAAAATAATAGCATCACTGTCTCCTTTCTTTAGGTGACGCAAAAGGCGACCAAAAGAGTACCTACTATCAGTAGAAGAGGGACAGCTGCATCTTGTCTATAGATGCGGAGTTCACCTGAAGGAAATTCACGAGAGAGCGCCAAGATGAAAGATCTTAAAAGAAGCAAGCATGGAATTGTTTTACAGAGAGTCAAATCCGTAAATATTACTTTTACATCAATTGAAATGAGTAAATTACAATAGTACATAAACTCGAAAAATTATGTCTCAGGCGGGACTTGAACTCGCATCTCCTCGCAAAAATATCAAATAAAGTATATAAATCACAACAGGTCAGCTACTGAAAAACGGCTAGGTCGGTTAAAAACATATATTATGTCCATAACTATTACCGTCATTAGCATTACTTACGAACCGATATTATGGTTATGAAAACCAGCTACATACCGGTATTTTTAACAGGAATTCGTAACGTTATTAATCGATTTAAACTATTCGTACGTTTGGTCTCACTAGCATCAGATAACGATATACATCCGAACAATACACTGAAAGCACTCAAAAACCAACGATCAATACTGAAAAATAAAAGAGTATACGAGTAAAAACATCCATTTGTCCTTAACTCGTGAAATACGGCGGCCATATTAACTGCTTGATCGTCGAATTTATCGCGTATTGCCGATATATCGGCGGAATTGCGTTTTGAATGGTTAATGGTGTGTCGTGTAGAAGAAAATAATGTCTTGGGATTTATTCATGTATATTTTAAATGGTACTTTCATGAATGTACTAACGTTTATTTGAACAAATTGAGGATTATGAAGGAAGTTTTATTAATCTTACTTATTGCTAATATTACATACTTAAGTAAAAATTTGATATATTTTTGTAGCAAAACTAGGCACACAGATTGATTGTTGGTTTTAACCCAGAAAATTTTCCAGTCTTGTGATGGATTAAAAAAATGGAAGAGTTTAAACTTAAAATTTCACGCGTATGAAGTTGCCGGCAGCAGCTTGTAAAATATAAATGTAAAAAAAAACATTCACTTTGTTCAAAATAAGTCAGAAACAACAAAGGTTCAAAGTCCAGGCCTGTGTCAATTAATAAAAAAAGTGGAATATTTCATATTGACTTGCCCATGGAGGTTGTCAAAAAGAGGACCTAAGACACTTTATTTGATGAAAAGAAGTGGTGCTGTCATTATAAAGACATAAAAGGCTGAATGATAATAGCTTCATAACAACTGTTAGAATGATAGTCACAAATTCAGTATATCTTAGCTTTCTGGTTACCTTGTAACTGTTTCCTTTCGAGCAGAGTGTAACTATAAATTTGCATAAAAATTTACAACCATTGTAATTGGAAGTGCATTATCTTAAGAAAAGATGTATACTTATAACTTTAAATGAAGAATCTTAAACAAGCTGAAATGATGATGGCGGTGATATATTTAAACACAATATTCTGCCACGAAGCAATATCAATAAAGCCTTTTTCAGCACCCTATGATTAACATTTAGCGAGACGCCGTTTATGAGTAAGTCGTAACATGAGTCGACTTTAATTGAGTTTTGAACCTCGCCCCATAATTTAATTTTTTGGGATTCTCTTAGAAATTTGGCCCGAATAAACTTTAAATAACTATGATATTTACTATCAACATCATCGGCCTTAATCACTGTAGAACGCAGGCAGGGGCCTGCTTTTGATAGTCTTACATCATACACAGCCGCTTCTTCGCGGCATTAGCCCAAACTTGTCTTGAAGCAGTGGTAGGATGAAATATAGGGACATGTAAAAGGGCCTCCTGGGATTGGCTCCCTTTTCCACATTTAGGTTCCACTTGGCCCATTATGTGTAGGCGGGATTGGGATAGTTAGTCCAACCATCTCAACTCCTTCCAGAAGCATAGAAGTGTCTTGGGACATTCGCAGGCTTCCTGAAGGGAACTCGGTGTGCAGAGGATAGCTGATGTCCGGTAAGTGGCAATTCCTGTGCGTTACAAGATCACTATCATACTATCATACTATTAATAACTGTTGCATTAATAGTGAAGAGATGGGCCACCTGGGATCTATTAGCAGAAATACACATGTTTTGTTAAACGCCACGCGTTGCAGGCGCAGTTTGGATAATGGCGGAGAAAAAATGCTGCTGCATGTCCTCTTCAGTCAATAATCCTTTAGGTGTCTCTTACGACACCCACAGTGTCGTTGCTTTCTATTTAGATGCCGGCACAACACAGCATTTTACTTAATATTATTGGTTTAAGATATACCTGGTTTATGCTTCATATTTTAAAATGTAATTGATCGTGTAGGGTAAGCATAAAGTAAAAAAGTGCAAAATTTTGATAGTATTATCAATAATAGGTAAAAGACAGTAAACTAAATGTATATTAAAAAATGGCGAAGAGTAATTCATTTTCTAAATCCACTGCTAATTTGAAACATATATTTCAAATAAAATCAATAAAAACATGTTGTGTTCTCCTTTTAATTTTTCTGCTTCCATAAAATTAAATTTACAATAGTGGACAATAGAGCTGACAGTATCTTTTGCGCGTGGTTTTGTAGTCGTCTTGTACGCCAATAACTATTATTTTTTTTAATTAAATTAAATACATTTTGAACATTTCATCCAAAATCCACGGAAACGTCCCTTCTCAGTCGGTCCCACTAAAACTCTTTTACACACAAAATCAAGGGTCGGCAATAACAAATTGAAATCGTCCGATTGCGGCTCGCAATTAAGGCGGGCGCATAAATCGGCGCGTATCTGATGCGGACATGGAAGAGGCGTTGCGGCCGCCGGCGGCTGCGCAGGTCTGGGGCACACCGGGTCATCTACACCTTCTGTACAATCTTACTTATATTAGGGGTTTAAAGTATGAAATTGACGTTTTGTATAGACGAAATCGAGAAAAGTAATTTTTCCATACTAACAATGTTTTTGTTTTTTTACAAACGCCTGAACCGTTTTCGATGCAATTAAAGGTGAAAGTTAAAAGGGTATAAAGCTACGCATTATAGTATGTATTTAAATTTCTGAAAATCAAAGTATATAATACAAATATACTTAATTGAAGCGAGAAGGTCAGCTGACACATTGTAAGGGGTCTTTTCAACGACTTCCTTTGAAGTAATAGGCACTAGTATTGCATTTTTTTTAGTCACAAGTTACTTTATTTAGTTTTTGATACAATAAAAAAAGAATTACGCAATAATATGACTATACTTAAGAGCTATAAACAAAATAAAAAGTGGGAAAATAATCGGTAATTTCATACTTTAACCCCAATTATTATAAACACAGATCTCAATAGATTTTATGACCTGGAATAGCATATAAGCTACTTTCAATCTCGGAAAAGTGTACGGATCCCGAGGGATTACTATGTTTATTTATTATAGTTAAAGAGGCCGTTATCATTCATTGTGCAGTGGTTATGAGAGTTAAAAATTTTAATAACATGGTCCACTTTTCATCCTTAGAAGGGGTTTCCTTGGGATAGAATACTTATTTTTTCATCAAAGAATTTCAACGCAAACGAAGTAGCAGACAACAGCTAGTAGTTTAATAGGAATAAAAACTAAAGATAGGAGAACCAAACCAAATTACCAACTAAAATAATTACAACTCGTAAATACAAATACGATTTCTTGAATATAAATTTTTCGACTCTCTTATGTCTCTGTAACCTTAGTCCTACGGATTTTCTCATTAACTGATACTCTGATTTTATTACAGAGGGAAATAACTAGCATGGCTCTATATGGGAGAATGGAGAGCCATTGCCCGCTGTCCAATCTTGAGCCTTCTCATGAGACCTATACTAAGCAACCACGTTTCAGTTTAAGTCATCACGGCAACACGCACTGGTCAACGGTGGCCTACTTTACTACGACATAATATAGTTATTTATTTTATTTATTTTTTTCAGACATAGTAGTCCATAAATTGTTAATAATACTAAGTAATAAAAACAGCTTTATCTATATAAATGTTGTAAGTAAATTATAAATGTGGTAGATACGTACTTAACCAATGAACTTAACATGAACCAGGTCAGGTCTTTGTTTTTTTTGTTGACAACATTGAAATAAATGCTGCACTCACAGCATCAACAACACCTTCGCAATATAAGCGTATGGTCCCGTCGGTCGCACTGAGGAATATATTAGCGATGTTGCGATTCTCACTCGATACCGGCCGGATGCTCACTCTATCGACGCTGTAGTGTCAGTGCTTATTAATAAACCACAGATAGGAACCGTGGTAAGAAGATTATCGTTATAGGATTGAAGGAGTCTATCAAATTCCACAAGACGATTTCCATTTTTTTTTATTGTCCTGTCTTTCAAGGGTATACAGGTGTTAGAGTTTTTCAAGCCACGTTTTGCAGGTCTAAAACAAAATTTGGTGTTACGACTTTCACCTTGCAACAAGAGACAGGTCTTCTGACTGTCTTCCATTTGCGCACCTTTTTCAGACCCAAGCCAATTTAAAAATGATTGTTTTTTTAAATCGGCCCGACTGTGGATCCAACACCTTGCATAATATGCGGACTGCCGCTTTACTACACAAACATGGTTGTAGATTTTTTATTGATAACATTAAAATCAATGATGCACTCACAGCATCAACAACATCATCGAATTATAAGCGTATGGACGCGCGTAGTATCGCCGCCCCCGGTCCCGTCGGTCGCACTGAGGAATATATTAGCGATGTTGCGATTCTCACTCGATACCGGCCGGATGCTCACTCTATCGACGCAGTAGTGTCAGTGCTTATTAATAAACCACAGATAGCGCGCAACGTCGTAGATTAAGATTATCGTTGTAGGATTAAAGGAATCCAAGAAGATGCTTAGTTCAACACGTGTTTGGCTATTTAATTATTTGCATAAAAGTGACAGAAATGGACTGAAAAATATTTTTAATGAATACAGTAAAGTAGATTTTTAATTTAACGCAAACTTGATTACTATTTTTTTGATTGACGTCAAACGTTTATTTGTCAGTGATGGCCAATTTTGTATTATGGTCAATTTTCAAATCGGTTTCAATCAAATTTAGAATGATATTTTGTGCCAAAGGTTAGGAATATGTTAAAACTTGAAGTTGAATTGAAACTAATTGAAGAAAACATTACATAAATAATATTTTTCTAGTCAGTGCGAGAAAACGATAAATTATGATGCCTATATTATTATATTAATAACTCATTTTAATATAAAAAGACTTATGAATAAATTTGCATTTTTAACGGTGAATTAATGCTTTTTTATATTATGTTCGCAAAAAAATTAAACAGGCATAACAAATCCAAACAGAAATGTTCAAAGGTCCACTATTGTTTTTACTTTTGCACATTCAGTACCTTTAAAAAGTGTAAGCGGTTTTTGATGGTAAAGTTTCGATTTATTTGCACGATAAGAGTATTCCGCAAATAAATAAATCCAACCGTCACCGTTACAAAGTAAATCCATAAACAAACAGCCATATCTACGCTATTAAAAAAGAGCAGAGTCGAACAGCAAAAATAGGAAAGAGAGACATAAATAATACCCAGTATCGGCAGGCCTGAGTCATAAATAACGCGGTCGTGAGTTCAAACCGATCTGGTAGCAATATTGTACAAGTCCTGATAGTTTCAGCTCACCCCCCAACATCGCCTATAACGAATGGCGTAAAGCCTAAAATTGAATGCACCAAAAATCATGTTGCTTGTCCAAGGATTTTGCAACCGTTTTTCCAGTCAGTACTATAGTCGTTTCGTCGTAAGCTTTGATAGATGTAGGATAAATGATTAGTGGGAATGCAGCAAAAAATGCGGTGTAACCAGTAGGAGATATTTGTATTTGGAATGTTGAAACGGCATTAACTATAAAGCCATTGAGTTATACGGCATGTTTATCAGCTGTTTTGGTGTATTATTTTGTGTAAATAATTTTGCTTGATTTGTGACTCTCAAGAATTTTTAGTTTGAATGAATTATAAATGGACCATTGTTTATATATTATTTTGAATAAAGTCTATATTATTAGATATTTCAATTAGATATTAAATATTTAGAATGAAATGTGATGTAATATAATATACTTAATATTTTTTATTTGTAACTGAATTTTTCAAAAATTATGAATATGTTAATTTAAATTAGTGATTTGTCTATATTTATTAAATTGATTATTATAATTTAATAATAATAATAATAATAAATGTGGACAACATCACATACATTGTTTTGATCCCAATTTGAATAACTATTTAAAGCATTCGTATTTTGGAAACCAGATACAACGAAGGTACCACAAACACCCAGACCCGAGAAAATGTAGAAAAACACATTTTTTCTACATTGACCCGTCCGGGAATCGAACCCGGGACCTTGGAGCAAGCGACACCTTGAAAACCGGTGTGTACGCCACTCCGCCACGGAGGTCGTCAGATTAGTATTATTGTTTTCGTTCACTTTTGTTTTCTCAAAGTAGCATTTAAATACTTTGGTAATATCGCCAGAGCACGGGCCTAAGCCAAGTGAGCTGCGTTTCCAGTGGATGCTGTAGGATGGGAGTCGTCTTGCAGAAACTTTTTTACTATACGGCACGTGTTGAGGATTGCAGCCTTCTGCATAGTCATGTTTGTATTCTCTGGTATATTTAAGTTGCGGAGGGCAGTGAGTAAATGTTTTGGGATGACAAAAGTTCCGGAAAGGACCAACGGCAGAATATATTTAATATTATTATTATTATGGAATTTAATTGTCATTTTAGGGACACTGTCTGAAATAATTTTTTTTTTTTTTTTATTATAAATTGTAACTACTTGTAGGCGTTCAGTATCGTATTTAGAGCCCCTTTATGAAGTAAAAAATGAAAGTCAAGTTTTCACCCGAAAATAATTTTCGCAATATAGTTTTGAATTTTTACGGTCCTAGACTGTTAAGGTATAAAGGGAAAATCAAAAAATTATGATTAGTATTGTAATTAATGAATGAAATGCGCATCGCGTAAAAAAAAGTATTGTAAAAAAAGTACACTAAAATCTTTGATACGGCCGTATCAAAAATTTTAGATTTTTGGCGGACATTTTCTACGTGCGCGTTTATCTTGACATTTTTGTACTGGGCTATACCAAAAGAAAAAATACGTCATTTGTTTTTGTCTCGTAGATTGATAATTAAAATTTGGAAGGTGGTTAAAATATTTTTAATTTTTATTAAGAAAAAAATAAGACTTATTGCTTCAAATAATGTGTTGCAATTAACCCTATCAGTTCTATTCAGTATTTAATAGAGTGGCCTATCAGGCTATGTATTATATTCACTAATAATTCACTAAGGTATAAATATCCAAATTGTAATAATCTTATAATTTGGAAGCAAATTAAAGCAAATATTTTTTATCAACACCCCAAACTTTACTAAGCTAATCTTCAAAGATTCGATCTTCACCAGGTATCCTTCTAACCCCCAATCTAAAACGCACAGTCTACACGAGCATCTGATGAGCGGGGCTTGTAAATTATAGTTATCGTGGCGGTTAACCTCTGATATTCGGGGTCGCGCCACTTCGCGTGATTTACGCCCAAGAAGATTATTTATTATCACCACTATTTAATGTTTCATACGCTGTGGCTTGGGGAACTTATGGCTGAGGTTAGCAAGTGTTTATGAGTTTTTGTTAAGGTTACATGGAAATACTAAATAATGGAATATGGATAATTGAAATTGATGTTAAACTATGCAATTACGAATTATCGTAATCTTGACAAGCAAAAAACGTACTATATTACGAAATCATAAGCAAATTAAAATCTTTACGGTATCTTATTTGGTTATAGTCCGGAAAACTGCAGCGGCTTAGAAAAAATAAAATTTCTTGTCGTTATATTTTTAATTCATGGAATTTTTAATTAACATTGGCAACTAATATTCTTAGAAAAAGGTCTCAAAAACTTAAAAAAAGTTGAAACATAAAATAAATAAAATAAAATAATTTACTTCTACAGACGAACAAAAGTTCATGTTAAGATAGAGCAGAACAATAATTACCTATAATTACCACCAGCTAATAACCAATATTAATGTATAATTTTCAACCATTTTACATAAACCATTCAAATACAAATTCGTTTACTCTCAATAAACACTTATCAATACGAACGTGTTCAAGAATCCAGTTGATAATTCCCTTTTAATTTAAATCTGGGCGTCAATTCACGTCAAGGACTCTCGCAGGCTCCGCCCACTGTCCCGTAATGAGAGACTTGTGAAATCTTCACATCGTCACAGACAAATTGAAGATGTCGTAATGAAATGGTGACAATTGAAGTGGCCTTTGAGATAGGTGACGTGACTGATGGAGATATAATTGAGGAGTTATTTGGAGATGAAATGATTTCTTTAACAATTGGTGACAAAATAGTTAAACACTACATATAGGTACAGATACGGCAGGTGTTTGCAATACTCAGAAATCGGTTTTCTTCTTTAATAGCACTCTAGAATTTCCAAGATATTTAATTAAATAAAGTCTCTAAATTACAACTTTTGTTTTCAATTATTGGTCTAGATTTCTCGAAGGTGGTATCCTCTTTTGTTTAATTTTATTTATAATACAGATATTTCAGACTACATATTTATTTTATGGCAAGCAAATTCAAAAGTTTCTACATAACAAAGGACTATATATAATTAAATCAAAGGACGTGCCCACTTTGTCAATTCAGGCCATTAGCAATTTCTCGACATTGTGGAGTGGATTCGTTAGTGATGGGCGGAGCGTTGTAGCTAGCGGGGTGTTAAAGAGAAGTAGGAAGTAATTGGGAGTACAAATAATATAAATCATAATAGAAGAAAACTTTGAAATGTTGCTAAATGAGATATTGTCAGCAAGAAGGTTGGACAAAAAAAGAGGAACCAGACAACTAAACTGTTATGTCAAACACATTTTTTTGCAAAGGGTATTGTCAACAACAAAACAAACTAAATATTATTTTAAAAAAAAGCCTAAAGTTGATAATTACAAAAGTACTGATGAGTGAGATATCTCAGATAATCTTTTTATGAGCCAGAATGACGTGATTTTTAAGTTGTTTCATATACGAGTACTTAATAATAAGATAAAAACCATTCTTAATTAAACGTTACAATTGAAGAACATTAATAGAAGACATGAAGAAAATAAACAAATAAATTTGGTGGAAACGGTATCTTTTCCTAATAGTACGGATTTTTTTTGTTCTGTCGATGTACATTCGACAATGTTTATTGCATAAATAATGACCACAAAAGTCACTATACTTTCATAACTGTTTGTAATAAACCCAATCAAATATAAGTATCTTCATCTTAGGTTAATCTGCTTTTAATCATTTTCATAAAAAATGAAATGTATTTATTTGATTTAATTTAATCCGAACCTTAATTATACAATTTTGAAAACAAAATACTTTAGCCTCAACAGTCCACTTATTAGTATCTACATATTCATACTCTAAGGTTCCTACATCTTCAAACATTTCAAAAGTAAAAAGCAAATTACCATCACAAAACATACCAACCACAGCGAAATTTGTCGTGAAGCTTACATTGCCGTTGACATCCTGTCTTGAACCTCATGCCCCTTAACAAGGCGCCATGCTGAGTCGACTAGGCGTTACACCCCGCCCATCCGGCCCGAAGGACCTTTACTCGAATAAATTATAAACCCCATACAATTTAAGAACATATTGTACTATTGATGCTGTGTATGCAAATCCATGTTTGTTTCGCTTGAATCGGTGATAATAGGTTTGTAATGTTTGATTCCTTTGAATATACATTACTGAATGAATTTTAATTCGTATTGTGTGGTGTTTATGGAGTTTCAACTGGTTCTGTGATTTTTAATAATACATAATTAACTTCAGATCTTTTGTGATTGATATAGAACAAATTATTTGTTTGCTAATACAGACGCTTGAATAAATAAGTTTTTATTTTTAATTTTAATTTACTTTTACTTTGGTATAATAACAGAGATGTGGCAGTTTAAGAGTAAATACAATATTTATTTATTTTAATTAATTTATTATATTAATAAATGTTTAAGCTCGCGGTAACCTATCTTTTGTTATTTTTTGGTCATGAAAGATATAAATTAATAGTTTAATAGAAAAACGCATTGAAGGCCCTAGAAGTTTTACCATGATAATAATAAACCACATTTTTATTGGAAAAATTTTAGTGAGTTGTTGTATCTGTTAAAAAAATATTGTAGCATAAGTTTCTAAAAACAGTTACTTATTTGAAAGTGAAAAAATTATATATTTTAAAAAATCTCAACAGTTTTCGTGATAATATTTTCCTGCATGTAATATAAAATAAAAATCCAATTAGCAATAACTTTACGCCATATATAAAGCAGCATATTTCAAAGAAAATGGTCGCTGCGAATAAAGTGGCTCCACTTTAAATAATAAAACGCTGGCGTTGAGCCTAAAAACGAGGCTAGAATGTAACAAGACAGTGCCGTCGTAGCTTGCCATATCTGTCCAAGGCTCTACCAAGGATTTCTCGTAAAGTTTGTTAAAATTTAAGTTTTTCTTCAGTAACACTATTTATGAACTCAAGAACGACTAGACCAATTTTAAAGACTTTTGTGTTTTTTAATTTGTCATATTTAGGAATACGACAATGAGTATTAACATATGACCTTCTATTGAACCAAAAACTCTTTCACCACCAATTTTTCGTATACGATAAAACAAAGGGTGACGTGTGATCTAGTTTTCTATAAAAAAAAAATCTTTGAATGATATCAATTCTAGGTCTGACCCTTTGTGAGTAATGCTTTATTTCTGCAAATAGGCCCCTGTAGGGGCTATTACATTTTTTGTATTTCATAAATTACCTTCTTCGCAGAACGGATAAGCATCTTAAGGTATTAACTGCCAAGGAACAATACACAATAATTATCATTTTATTGTTTGGGGGTGCCGGTGCCCCCATGGCGCTTAATGTGTTAAACTTGTTAAAATGGATATGAATTTAAAAATCTATCGACGTGCAACGTCTTCGTAAACTTAGAGTAGGGCTGCTGTTTTTCATAACTTCTAGACTTACCCGTTCTAAAGGCGTAATGGGCAAGTCACTGCCAAAATAAATGTTGCTTAATACGCCGAAACTTTTGAAATATGTTTCGCTTAAATGTGCTGCTGAAAGCGTAATAATTTTCCCCTTTATGTTGCAAGTTCTGTAGTCTTTTTGTTTGGGATGAACGTGTATCTTTTTTATTGTTTAGCTACAATGTTTGTAGCTGCTTTTGTGCGTGAAAATTCTCTTGCGGTTTGGCGCTATTTGTTACGACTTTTTGTTTCTATTTTAATAACACTGATAAATTTTACTAAAACATTTAGTAAGTAAATTCTGTTAATTCTTGAAGATACTTAGGGAATGCCTATGTCCAGCAGTAGGCGTCTTTTGGCTGAGATGGTGTTAAAGACTGTTCGTTAATGCAGCTTTGGCGGTGTGTATAATATATACGGCCAGTGACTAAGTGGTTTTGTGTCATTAATCGTTATAACATAGGTTACAAAACAAATAATGATGTAGTTAATATATTTTAGTTTAATATTTCAGACTCAGTAACAGCTTCTCGTCAATCCTGTTCCATACTTAAAAGAAGGAGGATTGCACTTTTTGCAGCGCTGAAGAAGACGTAAATCTCTCATGTTTTCCTATCTGTTTGCGCTTCCATACTTTCGGCATGTTAGCTTGTATGCACGTTTGCTTCCTTGCATGGATACAAAAGTAAATTTTATGATAATTAGTTACGTAGAACATTCGTTTCACAGGCGATAAACAATCGGTACCTTTAATAAAATTATAAATTCAGATTGCAAAATCATTTATTATATTATGTAGTAAATGGTTTTAAAAAATAATTATGTGATATCATTTGTTACACCATCGTTGTTTGTATAACTCATCTAAGTTTCATACTATTTACAACATTATTGCAAGATGATAAGTTTCTTTTCTCATACTATATAATACAACTGATCATTGCAAGATCTATGAATGTCTTCTGAGCGACTTTAGACAAAACTAAAACGTCGGCGTTAGTATACTCCCGCAATATAACTGACACTTTACGAACACTTAAAATTCAATAGCTAATAAAAACCGCACAAAAGGCACTAATACTGATAGCTATGCTAACACATTGAGACCATTCGCAGGCAATAGAGCCGTATTGATACGATATCAGAGTCTGTCGTTACAGATAGTGGATGGGTTAATGTCTGCAAGTGCATCGCTAGGGTCGTTTCTATACCATTCCGATTGGAATGGGGCAGATAAGACCTTGTGTTGGATTTTAATATCCAAGGGTTGAGAGGTTGGATGTTGTGTTGTTTCTTTATTGAAAAGTTATCAAAAATCTTTTTGTAACCTCAATTTATGTTCTGAATATACAAATTAAGAATAATAGACATATTATTTTAAGTAACATCGGCAAATTTTTGAAAATATTCATAATGATATTTCGTTTTTCAAACTTCAATAAAAGGAGATTCTCAGTCTTACCTGTATGATTGTCTGCGATTTTCTCGTGAATGAATGAAACGATTTTAATATTATTTTCTTAAAGTATCCATCACAGTTAAAAGTAGAAACAGATATATTCTCAGTTTAACCGTAGGTATCTATTAAAAAAACTAAAGAGGATGAAAAATAAGACTAAGGTTTTTCATTAACTTGTCTTTATGATAGTAGCATTATAAACCTAAAGATAATCGTTTTTTTATATTGGTACAGAGTGGTAAAATAGACCTTACCAGAGTACTACCAAAAGAAGACATGCAGCAAAGTCTTCTTTTTGACAAAACTGCGATTGGCTGGAAAACATGCCAAGCCCAGCTATAACTGTCAAAATACTTCTTAAACAGAAATCTATGTCTAGCAGAGAACCAACAAAAGCTGATGATAATAAAGTCAACAGTAAAGACAAACCCTACAAATGCTTCTTGGAGATTGACGAATAAATTTTCGCTGACAAATGATTAACCGAGGGGTTCGATAATGACGATACTAAAGGGATAGCTACACCTTTCGAAACATCGTGACCCATCCGTCAATGTTCCGATAATCTTTATAGCCCCCAACCGTTAATAGATAATCCTTAATCGGGCTCATAAAACAGGACAATCTGAGCGAGAACCTCCGGCGCCGAAATTATCGGACCGAATCGTAACGCACTTGTATTCAGTATGTCTATGGTATCCATACCAATGAAGTATTTGAAAAAAAAAAAAAATTTAAAGTGACGTAAATTGTGGATGATATTTGAGAACCTTTTACCATCAATAATTTTATAAAGGAATGACATTTTTTGTTTAAATGGTTTAGGCTTATACTTTTTCCCATAGCTGCTACATGCTGTGGTACACTCTGTATTTTTTTTGTTGTAAAACGTAGGAGAATAATCAAAATAAGTGAAATTCAAATTTGGAAAAAAAGCTCCGAAGGGTAGGAATTTTATTATTTTATGACTCTCTCTGACCTTTTGATGTGAATGTAACTCTGTATATTTGTCTCTGTGTTACGCTTTCACGCTTATGCTACCGATTATGAAGAAATTTAATGTTATTTTTTGTCTCAGGCGGGACTCGAACCTTCATACCGGCCGCGGTAAAAGTAAAGTAGGGCCTATAATCATCCCGCTGCAGGGGAAAAGCCTCCATCATTGAATTCGTCTTTGTCCAATAAAGCTACCGAGACATAACGTTACAGCGACCATTTTTCAAGTATGTGTTATCGCTTTTAAAACTAATATTCAACTAAAACTGACACATGTTATAATTGAATATTAAGTTCGAACAAAATCAATTTAATGAAGCAGTTCTACTGTTCTTCCTTTCACTGTGGCAAAACGCTCAGGATAATATTATTGGATTTACGAGAGCGTGCGCCGGCGCGCGATTTACGCCTTCCTTTGGCGATAAATTATGGTACGATAGCGGCCTGGTACCACGGGCCGCGAACTCGATAGCGGGGATTGTTTTTGACAGGGGCTAATGGGTTAGCTGTTTTCTCTGTTCTGTTAGGTTGAGTATGATTCGGAAGCTTACTGTTTGGGTTTTGATCTAACTGCCGGAACTTGCTTAATGTTCATACTGCCTCTATACAGTCTGTATAGACAGCAATTACACTAATCTTTCTTTTATTATAAACTAGCGGACCCCGCGAACTTCGTGTTGCCTCAGCAATAGTGTTTGATTTTGACGTAATAAATGTCAATCGTCATCAGATATGGCGTGGTTGGCAAAAATATTAAGTACTACATTTTTATTAATTTTAAACTTTCAACGTTTTTAATACTTATTATCATATTTCCGACGAAGACAAATCCAAAAACACCAAAATATTATGAAGGTATAAATACCTATTTATTTACCCGACGTTTCGACTGGATTGCACCAAGCCGTGGTCACAGGCCGACTTCATAATATTTAAGGCGATAACGACCCGTTAGTACACTAACCTTCTATAAATAATATGTTCAAATCGCGAAAGTTTAAAATCATTAAAAAACCCCAAAATCATAAAAGCGGTCCAACCGTTCTCGACTTAAAAGTGGTGTAACTAACTCACTTTCTTTTTTCATGAAGGAAGTGTGTTTGTTACTTAACCATGAGAAATGACTGAAATTGAGAAATGAATGAGAAATGATGATATAGGCTAGGATAACATACAAAGATGTTTTTATTTTATAAATAATGGGCTTGCTCTAAACTACATGCTTAAATATAGACTTAAGAAGAAGCCTAAGATAAAGCGAGCTTGAGAGTACCCAGAAGTATTAACAAAGTGTTAGGTATGTTTTAATGACACCAACTTCGTTCGTAGAAACCCGAAATTTTTTCCATGTTTTTTCTGATGATTCTAATCTCCAACCCGTTCTTTTTCTATGGAAGTAGTAAAAGGCGCCTAGAAGTATATTACTAGAAAACAACGGGCGACAGCATCTTCTTTCCATCATTGGCCAAACTTCGGCATCTATTCTTTTCGTATACCAAAAAGTAATTCCAGTGGTATTTGTTTTTAATCCTTATTAATTTTCTATTCCGGACAAATACCATGAGTACTAAAATACAAAACTGTTTTTTGACGTGACAACGTCTTAAATTAGGTTGCGGCTGGGAGTCACTTATGAAAAAGTGTAACGCTCGGTAACGTTACGATGAGTCACCGAACGAGAGAGAGGCCCGCCGAATGCCTTGCGTCTCTCTCCCACTCAACTATGATCGGTCTGCCGCGCGCGCAGCACTAGAGAATTAGGCGCATTTTAAAATTTGTGCAATTCTTATTTTCATTCAATTCCTTGTTCCTATTGTGCAATTTAATTATATTCATATCAATAAATATTCCACCGAGAAAAAGACGTTGTCACGTAAAATCTTCGCCCGTAAAACCGACTTTACAGGCAACCATTTTTTTTTAAATTTGGTATTCGTTCAGAATAGTAAATTAATTACGACAGTATACAAATCCCATTGGTATTAGTTTTTGGTATTAGAAAGGAATAGATCAATTTGGGTCACCAACCCACCTGCCATGCTGCGTGGTAATGGCAAAGCTCTTCTGTTGGAGTTGCCTCTGTGCAGCAACGAACAAATGAAGACTGATGATAATCCACTGTAATAAGAAGAAACGATACATCCCGGAACCCTGACTACTATCAAAAACTGTGACACAGCTTTTAGAGCTATTTGTTGCTCAATTAAAAGCGCTACCAAAAACCTAAAAGCGCTACCAAAAACCTAACACATTAAGCCACATGTGTTTTGATAGAATTGTGTCAAATTGTACAGGACCTACTCATTCAAATTAGAATACTTGACAACTTATTCCGTTACTTTCATACATTCAACAAAGTTCAAGTCTCCTTATTTCTTTATCCGCAAATAAATCTTAAATTATGGTCTTTATAATTTACATAGCTATTAATCAAGTACCGGCCCAAGCGAGTCTGTTAGCACATCTCAATCGTATATCTCGTAGGGCGCAATTAAATTTAAAAGCGATACTGGGGGCTGGGTTGTGGTCATGCCATATATCATGGGGGCAATAAGCTGTGTAGTGTAATATCAATCCCCTTTGACGTATATATCTTCCTGAACCATAAACTTGAATCAAGCCTGAAATGACGGTTGTTGGGACAGAATGTTTTTGGAATGGCGTACCGGACGTCAATCTGTGGGTGATCTCCACCAGTTTGTCTGATGATATGGTGAAGGTTGCAGAAAGCCTCTGGATGCCGGTAGCGGAAAATATCGTTATGGAATTCCTTAGAGAAATCTTAAACCCCACAGTAGACGTCGTAATGGCTGAGATAATTACTTGTTACATCATTCTCATTGTAGACTCCTGGATTCAAAGGACGTAAAAAATATCCAAGAATGAGGAATAATTACATATATTATAATTATTTTTCAAATTTTAATGTATATTTGTAAAAAAATATATTAAAATGTTGACTCTTGCTTCAAAATAGGTATGTCTTTCTTACCCTCTGACTTGGTTTATTGTCCTTTATTATCCAAACGCATTTATTTCGGGTTGTTTATACTCTTACATACATCATTTGGTTACTCCATTAACTACTAGCACAAAAATAAAAAATAAAATTATGTAGCAGTAACTTTAGTTTTCTTCATCTCAAATTATGTTATGCGTTTAAATTATCTCATAGATACTTTATTTGATATTTTAGCAACTTAGTTGCAATTTTTATATCAGTATATATAAATATCTCATACATTACTACAACCATCTCAGTATTGTCAGATTGTAGCAGTTTGAACGTTAACAAGGAAGATTGACGATTTTTGCTACTTATGTCAGATCTACTGATTTTCACTATTGTAAGAGTTAGTTATTTCGAGATTTCTACCATGTTCCTTTTTTTTTGTGATTATCCGATATTTCGGCACAGTGTGTGCAACAGTACCGAAATATCGGAAACTCATTAAAAACAAGGTATTATGGTAGAAATCTCGAAATATCTAACTCTTTTTGTCAGATCTTCGATGATACGCCAGTAACTTAATCACAGGTTTTGACTTGATATTGACAGTATAATAATAACATACTTAAAAAATAAACAAGGTCTTTACTTTTACCATAATAATATTTTGATCTCTGTTAAGAATTAAAAAATGCAAGCAAATTACTAAAAAACAAAAGTGACATTACAACAAACAAAATATCTCTAGGCACCTTGTTTGTGTTCGATATTTCAGCACTGTTACGATCCCACGGGAACTTTACCACTATACGGAATAAAAAAATGGCCTGTGTTTTAATTTAGGTATATTGAATGAAGATGTTTTGGCGTGTTTGAGTAACAAATATCTATCGAAACTTTTTTTTTATCATATTAATAATATGATAATTTTTGTTTAGCCCTTGCATTCTCTTAAATACAATATCGTCGCTGCACTTGAGGCTGTGATCACGAATGTTTCAGCCGTCACATCGACCGCTTTGTCATGGATTTTCGATAGCTTTTTGTTCAGTAGCCATGCGGCGCTCGTGTCAATCAGTGTTAAAAGAGAATACATACATACATACATACACTCACGCCTTTTTCCCGGAGGGGTAGGTAGAGACCACATCTTTCTACTTGCTACGATCCTTACAGACTACTTTCGCTTCATCCACATTCATTAATTAATCTTTTCATACACGCTCGCCGGTTTAGGGTACTCTTGACCTGACCTTTCTTTAGAACTTCCCCGATTTGATCAAGATAAGTTCGTCGAGGCCTTTCCCTTCCAACATTTCCATTCATACTCGCCATATATATCTTTTTAGTCAACCTGCTTTCATTCATCCTCTCAATATAAATAAAAGAAAATACCAATGATATACCAATCGTGCTTTCATTGCTGTTATGGCAACTGTAACCAAACCTCTTATGATATTTGCACTATGAGAATCGCACTGTTGATTATGTCTAGTACCCACATAAAGTTTAATTCTTGAACAATAGACTTAGAAATTATATAAAAATCAATTCGTGAATTTGTTACACCGGAATGCACTAAAGTTATAACGTTGCATTAGATCGAATTTCAATAAACATTTCCAAACAAAAGTCTGCCATCCATTGTTTTCTGTTTTACAGCCCTACTAATATTGAAGTTTAATGCAATTTATATTCCAGTCAAATGGTATGTTCATGCTCTCTCGTTACCATTACTTTAACTTGAATAATTTTGATTTGTAAAGCATTGATTTTGTATATTTCATATTATTTAAATAAGTAAATGTGGGCATCAAACACATTTACATTGTTGTGATCGTAAAGTAAAAAACTATTGATAACAATATGAAACACATTTTGTGTCACACTTGTTAACTGATCATCATCAACAGAATTCAATATTTGCCCACAGTTGGACAATGGTACAAAAGAAGGATTTTCCCTTAATCGCTACGCTTGACAAGCGGGTCGGCCATTGTCGTTTAACATTATGGAGAGAAGACGCTGATCCCTGTATTCTTCTGGCAGTGCTCGCCTCTTACGACACCCATAGTTTGTGTGCTACACACACAGTAACAACATCTACGTTTTTCTTGATCTACTTTTCAACTAGTCGAAGTTTATTCAAAGTTCAACTACAGGGTGATTTTATAAACAATGGACATTTCTTGTTTGATAATCGGCGAGTCAATATTTTCAAATGTTATTTTTTTAATCAAAATTGTAATCAATTAACAAACATGTTGCTTAGCAACGTTCGATCAGTGTGTATGGTACAGCAGCGTACAAAACGCTCAAAAATTCACGTAAAACTTGATAACCGATTTCAAATTCACTCGGTAGACTAGAACGTGAGGTAAAACATGACAAATAAATAAATATCAATAATTAAATGTGGAAAACATTACACACATTATTCTAAACTTTTTTTCAGTTGACTCGTCCGGGTATGGAACTTGGGAACTCAGAGCAGGCGATACTTTAAAATCCGGTATGTACGCCACTACGCCACGGGGTCTTGAGACAAGAGTTAGAAGTTTTAAAGGTTGTCATTGGTTTCACAGAACAAATAACCCTACAAGCCCATTTCCCAACAGACTTGCTATTATAAATACATCAATATCGCTGATAACGCATGCTTACGACCCTGTTATCAAGCCATCCGTATTGAGTGAGCCCTTTGGGCGTGGCTCCAAGCAATTTACGATGCGTCTGCGCATAAATAAAGTGGGCCTTTAAATATGATAATCTGTGTTGAATGAATGTTCTTTGTTTGAACGAATGGATGGGAGATTGCATTGTGAATTTGTCGGTCTTTTGAAATTGGCTTCGGTTTTGGTGGGAAGTATACAGCTAGACGGGTCTGCATTGACTTACGATAGGATGATTAAGAGTTTATCAAAAAGTATTTAATAATAATAATATAATCTTTATTTTTCTCAACACAAACAAATTACAAATAACAGTAAGGATACATTTTATAATGGATACAGTTGGAGTTTGTGTGAGACTGACGCCTGTGAGAGATATGAAAATACATATCTGTTGTACAGGTCATCAGGCTCCCACCTTCTCAGGTTGATTTACATGTTTTCATATAAAATGCACGGAATACAGTGGTAAGGCGAAAAGTGATGAGAACAATGAGATAATACAGATATAAAGTAATAAATCTATAATGGGTTAAAACAAACGTGTCTGAGTATGTGGAAGTGTGCGTGTTGGTGTGTGTGTTGTGTGAATGTGTGAGTGTGTGTGCGTGTGTGTGTTAACTAAATATTAGTGTGCAGATACTTTTCAGTTTGGTCGTAACGTATATTTTGGAGGAATGCTCGTAAGTTTTTTTTTACATTCAAAGGAGGAAAACTTATAAATGTGACATTAATATGAAGGAAATAACATATTTTTAACCCGATGTAAAAGTAAATTCTCAAGTCAGTGCATGTTACTAAAATTAAAAAATAAGTAATATTCTTTAAATTTTTCTTTTTTTATACATTTTTATTTGACAGCGACCTTTTAAACTTTTTATCGAACGGACTACAAACAGTCTCCATAAAAAAACGCGAATATTATAAAACAATAGTTAAACAATAATAATGGCAGCAACCACTTAGCAAAATAGATATTTGCTGAATAATTCTGTTTTAGTATCAAAAAACGAGTAGGTACAAAGTTAGATGTTTATTTTAATTATTCATTCAACATATTAATATATTTCTACATACAAAATAATGACTCGCGTCAATAACATCCAGTAGATCGTAAATCGCATTATTGCATGACAGCTTATATTTGTAATATCCACAAGGAATTCATAACGTTTATAATTACCGTGGTATTACCATTGTAATTCCTGCACGTGTAATCAATCGATTAAGATCTCGCCATAATCGATTAGCAACCTTGTTTTGCGTGCTATGGAACGTGGTTGTGTTTTATTACTTCTACAAGAATATTATGGTAAACATGACAAACAGAGTGTTATTTATATTATAAATTTTAGCAAAATAACGACACAAATAAAATGATATAACGAACGATGAATTAAAATTATATCTCTATATTGTTTAGTACCTAAGAAACCGCAAAAAAGAACTAATTTCGTACACCGACGAAAACGCTGTCGCCATATATCTATAGTTTGTCTATTCTGTGACGTCATACCGGTCAAAAATAATTACAATTAAATTAACCAACATTTAGATTTCTACTATCTTGGTTTTCGAATCCAACATCCATGCTTACAAAATCTTACACTTTTTTTAACTGAAATCGATAAATATTGGTTTATTAAGTGGAATACTACAGAAGCTATTCATTTATTGCGTCAAACTTAATGTGAGTCAAGTAACTTATTCCAGTATCTTTCCGCCCCAACGGCGAATTATAAGTTAGTTCGTTGACGCTCAAAAGCAGCTTGTTTATTATAAATCAACATAACTGTCTAACATCTAAGTTATCAACAGTTTGATCTTAGAAATATCTGAGATTATACAGATTTAAGCTATAGCTTAAATCCTGTACTCAAAAAGCTTGACTTGCCCATTGAAAGCTCTAGCTTACAAATATAGCAATAAATTCTTTGTTGCGTGGGTTCTATGTGCTTTAGAAGTCTTTATTTGCAGTGTAAACTTTAATCGAAAATTGACTCTTATATAAGTTTTGTAGGGTCAAATTTGCGATGCTATATTGAGTGCAATGACTGGATCCGCCATTGTTCTGAACGTTAGGATTTTTAATAGTCCAAATAGAAGAAACTGTTCGTATGGTATAACGTATAATTTGTTGACCAAGTGATGTAGGTACAGACTAGTCTTAAAGGTGTCGACGGCTTCGAGATCCTGGATTTGATTCAATAGAGAAGAAATATATCGAGCCATAACCGCCACTTTAACGTGAGCGACAAAAAACAAACTTTACAGAAGAAGGTTTTTTTTTAAATTATTCAGTCAATAACTGTTACATCAATATGAAATTTGCAATACATATTTTTTGATGATATATATTATATTGACCAGAAAATTTTAAAATATTCATTATTTACAATGATTTTGGCGCTTACAATAATTTTTCCGTCACTGAAAAAGACAAGACCATACATTAGGGCGTTTGAGATAAATTATGCAACGATAAAATAAATGACTTTTACCCATTTTTCAATAAATTATATCAATAACAAGTAGTGTTTCAGTAGCTTTAGCTAAGATTGTAATAAAAAAAAATATAATTTTTTATTCCATTCAGCTTCATGTTTTTAAGAAAGACGAATTCTAATAAGCTAAAATAAAACCAACGACATGAACTTTTCATTATTAATAAACAATCAATTCTCTCTCTCTTCAATCTCCATTACAAGTCTACTTTAAAAACATAACTGCAACTACTCCAACTGATGTATGTAATTTATTTTCACAATACTTCTAGTCTGTCTTTGAAAAGTCATCAGTCCCAGATGGTTTTTGTTGTGATGATATTGAATCAAATACTAATATTTTGAATGATGAATTAAATGTCCACTGCATAGTTTTATCAGAACTTGACTTGATGTACTTAGACAACTTCAGTCTTTGAATATCACTAAGGGGCCTGGCATTGATAATATTCCTCCTATTTTTCTAAAGCTTACAGCTTCCTCGATTAGTAAACCACTTCAATATATATATAATAGACTTCTTGTGATTGGTGAATACCCTGACATATGGAAAGCAGCTAGAATAGTCCCAGTGTTTAAAGTTGGTTCTAAGCAGAACGTGGAAAATTATAGGCCAATTTCAATCTTACCTGTATTGTCAAAAATTTTTGAGAAACTTGTTCGTAATAAATTATATCCTTTACTACATAGAAAGATTCTACCCCAGCAACATGGGTTTGTACATAAAAGGTCAACTTTAACTAATTTACTAGAATATACCTCTGAACTTTTTGACACAATGGACAAAATAAACAAACCGACTGTATTTACACTGACTTTATGAAGGCGTTCGATCGCGTGGACCATAAAATACTATTGGAGAAAATTGCCTTTAATGGTATACGAGGAAACCTGTGGCGCTGGTTTAAATCCTATATTAGCAACCGAACTCAAAAGGTAGTGATTCGAGGCTATGAATCAGATACAGTTGAAGTAACTTCCGGTGTACCTCAAGGATCAGTCCTTGGGCCACTCCTATTTGTGATGTTTATTAATGATATTGAAAAATGTTTCTCTTTTTGTAACTTTCTACTATATGCTGATGATTTAAAGATTTTTCATGCAATAACAACCTACAATGATCATTTGCGCTTTCAAAAAGACCTAAACGCATTTACTAGTTATTGTGATGTTAACAAATTAAGCCTGAGTATTACTAAATGTAAATCAATCACATTCACTAAGAAAAAGATAATCAGCCATTTCCAATACAAACTAGGAAACATTATCTTAGAAAAAGTGGACTGCATAAAGGACCTGGGATTGTTGCTCGATTCGAAATTGAATTTAAATAAACATATCGACAGTATAGTAAATAAAGCTTTTAAAATGTATGGTTTTGTGGTCCGTGCTGGACAACAATTCAAACTACCTGAAACCTATTTATACCTATATAAGTCTCTTATTAGAAGTCAGCTAGAATATGCCGTACCAATTTGGAACCCCTTTTATAAAATATATAGTGATGCAATTGAAAATGTACAAAAGAAATTCCTGCGGTGTGTTGGTTACAGATGCTATCATAGTTACTTATCATATGACTTACTTGTATGACTTGTGTCAAAATAGATTTGATGACAATGGATTAACAAGTAAACTGAGATATTCTGTTCCTAGTAAACCTTCTATTCGTTCCTGTCGGCAAATAAAAACATTTGCACTTACAAAATGCCGTACAAATGCGGGTAGACGGTCACCTTTTAATAGATTGTTTAAGGTATATAACTGTAGATTTAATGATGTAGACTTATTTAATACGAAACCACTTAAATTTAAAAGTAAAATTCTGTTAAAACTTAAAGAAAATTGATATAAAAAGAATATTTTAAAATATTTTACTTCCCTTCCTAAGATTTACTGATTTTTTTACTGTATTGGTGTGTATATTTGTGCATGTAGTTGTTTTTCTGTTCATATTTAATTTCTTTGTATTTAATTAAATTGTTTAGTTATGTTGTCGGTAGATATTATATATAATTTACAACTTGTCTCATAGTAATCTTGTTAATATTGTAAACATCTTTCAGTCTTGCTCATTGCTGCTCTCAGCAGAGAATATTCTTATATTTACATTACGTGGACAGTGTTGTTGGTCTTAGAATTAGTAACATTTATTAAGTATGACTCTAAATTAAGAATCATTGTAAGACTTTTTGTTGTCCTAAATAAATGAAAAAAAAAAAAAAGAATAATTAACATTTAACAAAAATTGAGAAATCTATTAAATCAGCCTTAACCAATATTGCGTAAATTAAATGAGACGGAAAAAAATGAAATCAATGAAATCAACTAAAAATTTATAAATAATTAACGTTTTTTCTTTTCTTTTTAAACACAACGAAACAATAAACCAATCAGACTACAATAAAAAATGATTCAACCTGTCAAGTAGATTAAGTTTTGATTCTCTTCACCTAAGTCATCTTCGTCGGTTTCGTTTAATTTATCTGGGATTTCTCCATCATTTATTTATTTATTTAAAGACAGCCAACAAAGCGTACACAGTTACATTCTTGTGCTTATATAAAGTAGATACATTTTATAGTGTAGCCTTAATTAAAGGCTGCCACGGCATGCATAACTATAAAATGTTAGTCATTGGAGACAATACAAAATATAAAATTAATCACAATTGTTTTAACATTGCCTATATCAATGCTAACATTGTAAACAAAATAATTCTTCGAAAGATACATTACCGTGTGCATAGGTAATAACAGTATCCTTCTGATCTAAAGCTCTTATGCTAGAATCTAGAATCATGATCCCAACCCAACTTAAACATTCTGCGTGGTACCTGCTTAGTATTTCAATTTTATTGCATAGGTTCACTAGGTCTCTGTACTTAGCAGCTGAGATTGTAAGAGCTTCGTGATTTGATGGCGTTGGTCCTATTTGAATACTAGCACTACACATAGCACCAGGGCAAACCTGGATCTAAATTGCAATGCATTGCAATTCGGACTGAAAACATTACAGTGTGGCTTTGTTGCCTTTAAAGCTCTTCATACTGATAGATACCTAAACGGTGATTCTCACCACCATCCTTCGCAGTCAGCTACTGTCGGTAAAACATTGTTTCAGAGAGCCATGACCAACACCAGCATCATGAACTCTAGCATGTCATGCGAAAGCGAGCATTTAAATTCTATAAACTTTTGCGGTACTTATTGTACGACTCCGCTTTACAAACCATCCACTGTTGAGCATCTACCAACAGTATTCCATAGATGAGGGGATAAAGTCCATCAATTCTTACGAGCAGACCAATTATGTACCAGGCGTATACTGATCGACTGTGAATGAGGTCAAACTATACGCAGTATAGAATCTCGGATAAAATCTGCAGTCTTTGGTCATGCGTTTGATAAGTTTAACCATTTTATTTTACCTTATTGTCAAACCTCAAGTTCTAGCTAAACAAAATCACTGTATACCTAAAATGATATGTGAAGCTACAGAAATTATGAGACACTCAAACAAAAGAAGATCGTTGGATTTACTAGCAGCTCAGGACCTCCTCATACCATCAATGAAGTCCACAAATCATGGCATAATGCGTGGATAGGAACATACTGACGATAAAAATTAGAGACGGTACAATACTTTTTTTTCAAATTACCTTCTTTAAGACGAATAACATCTTACTCTACAAGTGACTACAAATACCTGTTAAGTGTTCGGAACGTCGGGATGAAGCAAAATGTACCTAACGTGAAATAACGCGAGTTTAAACTAAATTTGTTAAGGTGTTTCTTCTTCTGATCACTAGACTCACTCACTAATTTTACTCTGTGTGTGATCAATTGTAGATGCAGCCAGCGATGATGTCTTCCATGAATCTTTACTAACTGTAGAATACAATATGTTCTGGGACGTAACGGATACGTTATAATCTGGTTGATCAGGCTCAGAGCTTTTACTAGGCTATGGTTTGATTTCTTTCGTGTACATCCAGCAGGAAAAGTTTGATTCGTAAGAGTCGACGGGTTTCTTGTAATTTTTTAGCTATCGAAATCCAGAATGGAGTACGAGTCCTCACTATTAGAATTACTGTTATCAACAAGACCTTCACTTTCGAGTTCTATCCTGCTGGGTAACTTCTGGAATATTAATGTTTGCTTCTTTTACTATAACAAGTTGGGTCGGTTGCGATACAATATTTGTTTTTAATGTCACTTACGACAAATAATGATGTGTCGCTTACGTTATTTTTCGAAAATGGTGACGGTTAAGATAAAATTAGCTTTTGTTATATCTCAAAAACTATTGAGTTTAGGCAAAAAACGTTAATAGAGCAAGGTCCGGTATGGTTTAAAATGCCGATTACGATAAAAAAGCATTTTTGGAAAAATGTCGCTTTAGACATCAAAATAACATAGGCTATAATTTGTTCCAAAATTTAAGGTAATTTCTGCGGAAACGGGGCTTAATAGTTGTAATTTGTAGTATGTCACGTGACACAGACGTCGTGATAAATGAATCGCTGAATGTGTTGCTAAGCGCAAATCTCGAGAATAGCTGAACCGATTTCGCTAATTCTTTTTTTAGTGTAGGTATTCCTTGAAGTAGCGGGATGGTTCTAACGTAGAGAATTTTTTTAAAATTCCATAAAAAAAGTCAAAAACAACAACACTTTTCTATACTCCCATACAAACATATTTTTTCCAACCCCACCATATTTGATGACGATGATATTTAAGACGTCAAAATCAAATTTTAATATCTAAGGCGATACTAAGTTCGCGGGATCCGCTAGTTTCTATTTAAACATACATTCGTTTCTCTCTGAACCCAATCCTACAGCATACGCGGGCAAACGATAGTATTTCTTTTTTAGGATTTTTATTTTTATTTGTTGCAAAAGTAAAGTTACCATTAAGGACCTTTGCTATTTGCATGGGATGTAAACTATTTTGGATGGTAACTGGCTCACTATTTTGGACTGTGTCACTGTTCTGAACATTAGGTTTTATCGTGCCGATGTCGTATCGATATTTTCCTTATCGGTTCAGTTTGTATGAATTGCTCTAGTAATGCTAGTTTCGGTTCGATTTCCGCCTAGCACTTTAGTTTTATTTCGGTTTTAAAATGATAAACTTACATTTCTGTAAGAAAATTCTTAAATTGTATATTTTTAATAACTGATGCAAAAGGGGATGTTTTTGCTTTGATATTAGAGTTTATAGGTTTTTTAATTCTGTTGAAATAAATAAAGTGAAAATTCCACCATAAAAACAATATATAAGACAAACTACAATTCTTAAATACAATGTTAATTTGATATTCTTATGCCAGTTAAGTTTTTGTACTTTTGTATGTAACTAAAAAAACGATATTTTTAAAATTCATTCAAAAAGGTAGATTTGATAAAAATAATATTTTTTACCTACCTACTTAAAAGTAATCACGATATTAAATAATTTAACTATATTCCAATTTCTGTACTGACCGTACAACATAACGTGTAAAAGTGCATTACATTTTCAACCTTCATGTATTGACTTAAGAATGCAAAAATAAATCGTAAGTCGTGATTTTACAAAGGTGTCGACACCAACCTCCAGCAATAAAACTGCAGATAGGATCGTTTAATTGCATTATTGTATACTGCAAAAATACAAGAAATGAAGAAACAGTAGGGTTACGAAACGGTAGGGTTACTTCGAATATTCCTCCAAATTAAATCAAAAGTTTAGTAGTTTTACAGGTGACATTATGAGCCTGTCATAAGTCAACTGGTCAACGGTTACTCCAAATAAGCGTCCAAATAAATCAAAAGTCTAGAAATTTTATAGGTAAAACCATGAGCCTTTCCTAAGTCACTACAATATGACTTTCTTGAAAGGAATTCTGCATTGAACATCACGAGTGCCTTCTGAAGTTAGTATCCGCAATATTAACTCAGTAGATTATGATAAATTGTGAGTGTGGTGAATCTTTTAGTTCGTATTGAAAGGGCAGTCTATTTTAAAAACAGATCAGACTCAAGAAGTTATTTTCGGGGCTAAGATAGACAGTTTGGATTGTAAACATTATACGTACGTATATTGGATAAGTTATTTTGGGGCTAAGATAGACAATTTGGATTGTAAACATTATAATTTAGGATAGGTAACGGTAAATTTGAAACTATATACGAGTACTTGAATCGCAATTTATGTTAACTTAAAATAATTAAATGTGAAGTTTTTTAACGCAGGTACTATAATTGTTATTATTTCTATTGCTGTTAACAATATAGGTACTCCTATACCTGCGTTAAAAAACTTCACATTTAATTATTTTAAGATAACATAAATTGCGATTCAAGTAGGTATATAGTTTCAAATATACCGTTACCTATCCTAAATTGAATACAAGTTATTTAAACATTCGTATTAAGAATAATCAGCTCTTCATAGAAATAAACGATTCAAAAACTGGTCAATTATAGATCATGTAGTCATTCCGCGAATTGGTCATTCCTAGACTAAACCAACCTAAGATCTTATATATGAATAATGAAAGAGCGAGATTCATAAGAGGTACTACTATATCTATCTATATTGTGAACCATAAACCAATAGGAACACCGCCTGCGCCGGCGCAACCTAGTGCTTAAGAGTTATAAAGTTTACATAATCATACAGATAAATTGGCTGTGATCGTTTACCTGAAGGGGATAGCAGTTACTCTGAAGCTCAAGTGTTAGGTATGATAAAGTAAGTGGAGCTTGCAAGCTGCGGAGGAGTGAATTACCAACTTAGTCATGTAATGTGAAACACATGAACAGAGGTAACAATTTCTAGTATAGGATATCGGAGTTCTTACATTTGCAGAATGTGATTTTTAAAGCCGTTTGATAAGGTTGAAGTGAATTCATTCCCATGAAGGTATGCCAACGCCTGTTGGTCAAGCATTTAAACACTGGGCAAATATCTTGGAGACCCGGGCTCGATCCCCGAGTCCAGCAACAATAAGTTCAGAATTTTCAAACATTGCTCGGGTTTGTGATCACCAAACCGCATTATTTTGGCAAGCGTGTTATTTTGCCTGTACCATCATTGCTATGGTAACTTGAATTCAACGATGGATGCCTTTGTTGTGTTGTGGGATGATAATAACATGGGAACGCACATTCCTAGTTTACAACGTGACACATAAAGAGTGGACTTGATATTAAAGAGATCCCTCTTTGCCTAGCCTTATTCCATTTCAATCAGAGTCATCTCTCCTCGTCATTCTTTGTCAGATATTTTTATTCTATTCTGGGTCATCAAGTCATTGGCTTGGGTTTTCTTTCATCATGTTTGATTTACAGATGGCACTTTGAACAGAATTATCTCGTTATAATCATCATCATCATCACTGCTGGACAAAGACCTCTCTGAAAGGAGGATTTAAATAAAACCGCCACGCTTGGCAGGCGGGTTGGCGATCGCTGACGCTGCTGTTAACATTCTTTTGGCATTACTCCTTTAGTCGTCTGTTACGAGACCGATAGGAAGAGAAAAGGTGGTGCTATTATATTTTCGAGGCGTTTTTTTTATAAACAATGAATGGGCTTGCTCTTGACTAGATAAAAAAAAAAGTGGACAACATCACATACATTGTCCTGATCCCAATTTGAATAACTATTTAAAGCATTCGTATTTTGGAAACCAGAAACAACGAAGGTACCACAAACACCCAGACCCGAGAAAATGTAGAAAAACTCATTTTTTCTACATTGACCCTTCCGGGAATCGAACCCGGGACCTCGGAGCAAACGACACCTTGAAAACCGGTGCGTACATCACTCCGCCACGGAGGTCGTCGTCTTTTATAAACAACTAGCTGTTTCCCACGACGTCGTCCGCGTCAATTTCTGTTATTAAGAATGCGATTATTTGTGCAGTATTTTGCACTGATGCTTCGCCCCTATTGGTCGCAGGCTCGCAGCGTTATATTATATAGCCTAAAGCCTTCCTCGATAAATGGACTATCCAACACAAAAAGAATTTTTCAGTTCGGACCAGTACTTCCTGAGATTAGCGCGTTCAAACAAACAAACAAACAAACAAACTCTTCAGCTTTATAATATTATATAGTATAGATGAAATGGGCTTGCTCTTGACTAGATACTTAACTATATGGTTAAGAAGAAGCCTAAGATGGAGCGAGCTTACCCAGAGGTACTAGTTCTCCCACACACCAGCGGAACACAGAAAAACTATTTGGCGTTGGACTCCAGCAGGAGTGTGTTAGCATCCAGGCGGCCTCATACGAAGCCTACCACCGTAGAGGGATCTGTTAGCCGTTATCATTGGTTAGACGTAACCAAAGATGCCGTTGCGCAGGGTGGACCACTAGGAGGTAGATCCCACCAAACATATTACAATGGAATCTTGAAACATAAATAAATTAATCAACACTGACCATGTCTTGGTAAGTCAATTGGTAGAAACAGTCGCTGGTAAACATGAGGTTGTCGTTTCATATCAGGGAACAGTCTACTTTATCTTCCCTGCTCATGTTCCACCTAAGAAAGTAAAAAAATCAATCAAGGAATTGAATTCTCAAGTTGATTCCCTAATAACTTTGTATTTTATAAATGTTATATGACATCGCAGTGACTGTGTACAGTTCTTTACATATAAGAACTTCAAAAACGCCTAAGGCATCTAAGTGGCAGTCTAATCACGTCCATTCTAAACAATTCCTCAAATACCCAACCAGCAAGCATACAACCTCCTTATTACCCTGGCAATTTTCAAATCATAAACAATTCTTCGGCGCACGTACCCACAAGCCAGCATACGCTGATTGCAGTGAAAGTACGCTCGTAAAATAAATCAAAGGCAACACAATGAGTGGTTAAGCGGCTGAGATTACAGCTTCATTTGACTTATTGATGGAACGTCCGCAGATAAAATTAATGCTAAGAATATTAATTTTACTTAAGGTTTTGGCAGGCTCCTCATGGGGAATTCATCCACTGCACTTGCGCAGACTGTATATAGCCCTTGTTAGAAGTCGTATCGACTATGGTTGCCTCTTGTATGACAACGCTGCTTACTCTCACACCTCTAAGCTTGATAAATTGCAAAACCAGGCGTTACGGATCATGGGAGGTTTTGTAAAGACTATACATATAATGGAGAGTAAATTGTGCCTTCCTCCTCTTAGTTTAAGAAGACAATATGTAAGCTACAAGTTTTGCCTAAAATGTAAATATTGGTCTGGAAACAAGATCAACGACTATGCTTTGGAGTTATTTGGGTTAAGTCAGAATCAATATTGGAGTAAGAAAAAGAAACCTTTGATAGCGATCACTCAGAAAAATATGCTAGATGAGAATATTTCTTCCTCTTACCCCCTAGGAATATATGCTCTTGCCACGTGGGTTACGAATGTTGATGTATTAGCAGTTGTAAAGCCTAGCTTAGACTGTTTAAAGGATGCCAAATCCCTTCATGATCCGAACTACTTAAAGAAAGCTGTAACTAGTGAGATTGCTGAAAAATATCGAGGATGGCATAGCATATATACCGATGGTTCCAAGGTTGCAAGTGGTAACCTGGGAGCCGCTTACTATGACCCTAGTAATAACAGCTATGAAATGTTTCAGATTACATCACACATATCTATAATGACTGCTGAACTCTTTGCTTTGTCAAGGGCTTTGAATTACATCTTATCTTCTGATTTAACCTTAGGAAAAAATGTTATTTTTACTGACAGTAAAAGTAGTTTACAGCATTTAATTAAATGTTCACTTGGGGGAAGAGGAATATCAATAGCTTATAGAATTTTACAGCAATTAATTGATGCCAGTAGCAAACAGATATCCTTGGCAATTCAATGGGTTCCTGCACATATTGGCCTCGATGGAAACGAGGAGGCTGACAAGTTAGCAAAAAGAGCAGTAATGGAAGGTGAACAGGCTAGTATACTACCAATGTTTTCGGAAAGACTGAATTTTTTCAAATCTATATTATGTTACATCAATTGGAAAGAACACTTTAATGAAAGATCAAAAACTAAAGGCATTTGGTACAAAAGTATTCAATGTGAGCCTCCTCGAATCCCTTGGTTTGGAAGTGACATAGGAAGGCAACAAATTGTTTTAGCCAATAGATTGCGCTCTGGACATGCCCCATTAAACAGATTCGCGTTCTTGATGCGGAAAATAGATAGCCCTTACTGCGATACCTGTCAAAAAGAAGAAGATGTACAGCATTTGTTGATGGAGTGTGTCCGGACCGCCACTAAAAGGAAACTTCTAAGGAAATCTCTTGGTCTGTGCACAATGGACGTAGGTCCACAGCATTTTAGCAAAACCTTTATATTTAATAGGTGACCTGCTGATTTTTAATAGGTTAAGGAATGATGGGATTGACATTGACGCTGTGCGCTCAAAAATCCCGTAAATAAATAAGAATGAAAAAAAAAAAGAATATTATTGAAGACCATTGTTTTTGAGAACAAGCGTAAGTTAAAAAAAACATTAAAATTAGGGACCAAAACAGAAATAACTCAAAAAAGGCTAGCTGGGGTTAAAAGTCACATTCATGTTACATAATATTATATTGAAATGTCTCTGAATAACCAAATTGATCTTAAAATACAGGCATTTTTATGGTGTTCCTTACTTTTATTTTTGGTATTTTAGTAGATAGTTGAAAAAACTATTTAAAAAAAATATTTTGAGTTTCATTCGTTTTCAACCCGGTGTGCGACATATAAATTAGGAAAATTTTAATAACATTTACATTGTTATTATTATTGTTGTTTACTTAGCACATTATTATTTATGTAACTTAACTTTACAGAAGTAAATTAACTGACTGAGGAAATAACACCAGAAAAGAAGGGCAGTTAGCTTTGACCAAACTGTCAAGCTGCGTGACAATCTGCCAGTCAAGCGTAGCGATTATGGCAATATACTCCTTGTGTAGAGGATTTTAGGCCTATAATCGTAGCGTATTTGAATTAATTAATAGACTGTGGTTATTAGACTGTTATTGGTAGGATTTAAACTATATCGTCTCAGCAATACACTAGAGTTGAAATTGCTAAATAAAATTTAACAGGCGTTCGACGCCCCATTGGTCGAGCGGTTTAAGAACTGGGCTAAGGTCTCTGGGTCCTAGGTACTATTGCCGAGTCGGGCAACAAGTTTAAAATTTTCTTTTATTGCTTGGGTGTAGGTATCCTCAGCAACCCGTATTGGGCAAGCGTGGTGATTATGCCTGTACCTACCCATCATTGCTGTGGTACCTAACTTGAATTCAATATTAATTAATAATAATAATAATAACATGTGGCCTGTCGATTCAGCTGTCATTGTACCGATAGTCGTCTCTGCCCACGGACTGATAGCTAAGAGCCTCGATAAACACCTCAAGAGGCTCACGTTAGGCGCTTGGGTCAAGAGTAGGATACAGAAGGCAGTACTCTTGGACACGGCCCGCATTGTAAGGAGGTTCCTGTCTCTGGAGCCTTAACCACCGGTAGCTTGGACCCTGATCTCGATGCCGGTTGGGAACTATTTTTTATATTTTTAAATGTACCTATTTATTTTTTTATAAAGATATTTAAAAATGTAATTTATATGTTATAAGATTAAATAAAGGAAATAATAATAATAATTATAACATTAAATCTTTATTTCAGGCATAAAAAACCCATATACAATAGACAATTTCAAATTACAAAACGACTTGTTACATTAAAATTTAAAAAATAAAATAAAATTAATGTTGACAATGTAACATACATTGCTCTGATCCCAAAGTAACTAACTTAAAGCACTCGAATAGTGAAAATCAGAAACAGCGAAGGTACTACAAATACCCAGACCATAGATAATGTAGAAAAACCCTTTTTTTCTACATTGACCCGCCCGGGAACTCACCCTGAACCTCGCAGCAAGTGTCACCTTGAAAAGCGATGTGTCCGCCATGGAGGTCAATTAGTCAAAATAATGGAGGCCCTTGCTTTGCTATTGGTTTAGTAAGTATAGGTTATTTAACCTTTTTTAGGGGTTCATTTGTCTTTCTAGAATTAACCATAATGATGACATCCTTAATTCAACGAATCCATTCATAAGATTCTCACTCTTCGGCCTTTTTCACACTAGCCCATCCCATAGCGCTTCACACGTGAACGCGTGGCGCTGTCGTGCATTAGCATAATAAAATCGTAATGGACGACACATAATAACTGACGGGCAGCACTGAGGAGATCGTTACTGTGTCCTCTGTGGCGAGCAGGGCGTAGCATAGAGTCGGTGATAAACAAATTATAAATAAATAAATGTAAAAAACATCAAATACGTCATTTTGATCCCAAAGTGAATAACTATTCAGTGTCTGTCTTCTTCTGCCTAACTTTTTACGACCTCCACTGAACGAAAATTTACGAACACATGAATTGTAACAACAACATGCCGATAGGTGTCGCCAGATCGTCAGCCAGCCAAGCCGCTACGTCACGTCCCTCCCTGCCAACATCGCCGAGTGCGCCCTTTGCAGAGCAAACCTACGCCTGGCGGGGAGCGTCTTATAAGCCTGTGCGCTAGCATAATCACGTTTACCCGCCTGGTGAAGCTGCGAAAAACACGGTCAATCTGTGATTAAAAATTGTCTGAGTCAATTCATTGCCCGAATTTTATACGACGTGTTTTAAAATTGGAGTTTGATTTTCATACCTTCACTCGCTCTTATAAATTTACAAAAATTATAAGCAATAAAGTAGGTATATAATCAATGACAATAAAACGACAAAGACGACTGATCATATTAGCGCCCACTGTCCACTTGGGTGCTCTTCAAATGTAAAATATGCACCAAGCATTACATCATTTATTTACACATAGACAAACCACGCGACACACGAAGACGAGAACTTACAAATACATAAATACAATTAATAATGTTATGCTCAGCACTACTCCACTCCCGGCCCTGTCTCGCCCGCGCACGGTGGCCGCTAAACAGTGATTTATCACGAATATTCATTTCAACGGGCTCGCTGTCAGATCGCGCGCGATTACCCTGCGATTTATGTCGCGCTGCCGCTGTCGCTTGTGTGTGGGGCTTTATGTTAAGGCTCGGACGTGCTGGTGAAAAATGTGGTTATGTTTGCGTGTTGATGGTGAGCTGGTCTGACGATGAATTAGCGGCATGTTTATAAACCTTGATGTAGTTTTATAACGGGTTTAATTTGGGATTCTCTAAGTTGGATAATTAGATCTAAATGCGAGAAAATTAATCCTTTTTGAGTGGGTTTTGGGAAGCTGTTAAAAATTTACAGAGTGAAAATACCATTTTAGGATTATTGAATTCAAACCATTGTTGGTAAAAAGAGGTTTGAATTTTTGAATATTGCTCGGGTTTGTAATTTGACCTGCATAACGTAATGATTCTGCCTGTACCCTGTACTCATTATTGCTGTGATAACTTGAATTCAATGATGAATGTCTATGGCCTGCAGAGAGATGATTATAGCCTGTTACTTTACTTTCATATTGATGAAATCGATAAAAACGGGATGATTTAGAAACTAAAACTATCGTTTAAATATTATCTTTAACGATAATCATTACATGAAAGAGAAGCTACAGAAAAAGATAAATGGGTAACAATGCTTCATGATTCTAAGGCTTCGTGTTTAATATTTACTTACGTACCTACCTGGAAACTAAAGTTTATTTTAGATTTTGAGTCAATTATAAAAGATGTTATATTGTAGCAATTGGATCCGATAAATGAGAGTGAAGTCATAAAATAGAACATGATCGTCCAATAAAATACTAAAAACGTCTTTAAATATATTTCAAACCCAGTATAGGCATTACTAGACTTAAACAACATAGTATCAGTACTAGAAAGATTTGAAAATGCTATCATTTTAACAAGCTTTGTGCACTGTACATCTATTGCGCCGTTTGCAATGTTTCCTGACATAACAGACGGTTGTCGCGCGACTAATCGCAGCCATGCATTGTACCGGAATGGCTTACTAGGGGGCGTCGCTGACATTTTGATTTACTTCGCTGTATGTGGTCATGCATTGTCTCAAGTATGATATATACCCAATTTTGCAGTGTATATTTACGAGTGGGGTATAGTGGTACGGTGGTTAACTACGCAAGGAACTCTGGTTTCATTCCCAATCTAGTTAGGACACGATTCTATTAAATTTAGAAATGGCTCTACTATGCAAGAGGTATAAAATAACAGTCTACCTACTTCAAGCCCAATGCTTCTTCGTGATCAGTTTCTGTCACGAATGTTAAGCAACGATGGGAGCGGTCACTAATTGGATGGGTGACCGTTTGTGGCATCATACCTTGGCTTCCGTGCTTCGGAGGGCACGTTAAGCCGGCGGTCCCGGCTGTTATCATGAGATAACAGTAGTTAAGCCCTGTTGGAGGCCTTCGGGCGGCTTGAGAAACGTCCAACGGCGGGGTGATGTTGCCATAGCGTCGCCCCCGCCGTTCACCAACCCGCACTAGGCCAGCGTGGTGGTATTAAGGCCTTAAGCCCTCTCCTTAAAAAGGAGAGAGACCCGTGCATGCCTAAATATGAATATTGTAAATTGTAAGATTCATGATTACAAACTATGTTCGCTTATATAGGTAAGTGATATTCATACGAATAAGTGTTAGCTTTAAGATAGATAATTATAAATGTTTATGTGGAATGGGATGCGAGGAATGGAACGTAACATATGAAAGGGAAGGAAGATGAAATGAGAGAGATGAATGATTTTTGAACTGGTATGTACTTATAGCCTGTACTAATTATCCACCCGCGATTTTGCCCGTGATGAATTAATTAGGTATTATTGCGTTCCTTGGAGACCTCTAAAAATTTCGCGATTGTACACTCAAACATTATTATATAGCCTCTAATGAAATTCAGAGTACGAGAAGTGTTAGCCTAATCTAGTGCTTTCCGACACCACACGGCAAATACTTTTTCCATAATATTATTATTTATTAAACGATTTAAAATGCTATTGTTCCTTTTTATTTAAATCATTGATATTGGCAGTAGAGGCAAATCTGTAGTACCTACTGATACTATATCAGTTCATATAATAGTCAACCCTGAACCTTCCGTTTTGCTGTAGCTCGTCACTCACTTGTCCACGGCCTTTGCGACCTGACGACAGACGTGGCCATTTATCTTCCATTGACAGAGGTACAAGCAATTTAGAACCCTATTTTGGTGGAGGTAGAGCAGAATATCTTGAAGAAGAAATGAGGAGCGTGAAAGAAAAGCCGAGATCACATGGTGGTGGAAAAGTCTGAATGTAATTTTCAGTAGGATTTAAATTTTTTTTGCATTATGACTTCAATTCAACAAAATTAAGTTTCAAAATGGTTTGAGATGCAATAACTGACCAAATTGCGGATAACCTGAGTATTACTATATTTTTGAAAAAATATAAAGCAATAATTGCAATCTATGATTTTGATAAATCTGTATTATTTTAATATGATTGAATTCTGAATTAAACTTTCATCACAAGTCTTGTTCGTGGTCACTTAAGGTCTTGAGTGTTGGTCATATGTTATAAAAGATGACACTAATCAAATGATCTTTAGGGAGATTGATAGAATCGGAAGCGCAATAGAAATGAGCATGCGATATAGCCACTTGCTCGAGCTGAACGCTAGTCGTATAAAATGCTCATGTAGCCCCAACCTTATTCCTGGATGATCATAAATTTGCTCTGAAATAAATCCCGAAGGTTGACTTTACATTGACAGATCAAAAGGATCTCAGCACACGCAATTTTCTACCTTAATCTCTTAACTTAGAGTTCAATATTCATCGCTTTGTTATGTTTCGTATCAGACAGCCTGATGAAAATGGATGCAAACTGCAGGCGATGAGTGATACTGAAATATTGAATCGTAAATCGGAGCCGTACGATCCGAGATATAAACGCATTTAGGCACAATGCGCCGGTAGGTATTGACTTTCAGTATTTATTTTGCATATTGAGTTTAATCAGTGATATTAATAAATATTTAATGTAAGCCAGAAATATGCAGTTTTTTGCAAATCGGCCTTATGACGCTTTGATGTATGTCCAAATTGTAATAGCTTCCTCATGACTTTAATAGAGTTCAAAATACTTTAAATGTTTACGTTACTTGTTATTGTATTAAAACTGCGTGTGTGATTTATCACTTATGATTGCCCTCATAATTTCCAAAGGACATGTGTGATCAAAAATTAAACTAGTAAAAAAATCATATTCATATATAAATAGTCATTCTTAACATTTCAAATAACATATTTTTCTCGAATAAAGAATTGAATTAAAATTTGTATTTATTTTTGTCAAAATAAATGACACATAAAAACATTTGCATTGTCTTCACAGAATTTCAATTTTCTCTAAAAATAAAAGCTGTAAAACATAAATTTATGTGTCTGTCAGTCCTCGTTCACACTTCACCGGATGTGGTCTCTCTGAAAACCATAAATCTATACCTCAAAGAGCAAACTTCCAATAATCAATCGCTAATTGACATTCCCGGAATCATCAAAGGCGGTCTTTAAAACGAATTCTGTGGAACAACAATCGACAGGAGAACAAAATCTTTGATGTCTGTTACTATTAATAATCTTGATGTAACTATTCGAAATAGTAAAGCTGAGTCTTCACAGAAGATAAGTTTTAATTTGAAACTTTTATACATTTTACACAATTGATGAAAATAGTTTGGACTATTTTTTTTTACAAAACACTAGCTAGATAGTAAGGGGTAAAGTCAGAAAAACATGCATCTTTAGAAAGCACTAAATATCACACCAATAGCAGCTATTATTGGTCATTGGGTCGTAAAAGGTAAAAATAAAATATTAATTACTTTGAAATAACTAAATTGCTTCAGTAAATACCGTTGATAAGTAAGATTACATTTTTAAAAAGCATAATTATAGTTTAGAATCTTGCGGTAAATCCATACTCAAGTACTTATTGAGGGTTGAACATTGAAATGTTGATATATCTCAATGTTTCAAACACTTAACATCAGTAGTGGTTACGTGTACTAAGGTGTTTTTTGTCTTAGATACAGAAGATAGTTTAAAATTTGCTTCAAAAACTTCTAAATATCGTCCCAAACACCATTTTTTTATTTAGTTTAATTATTTCAGAACATAAGATTATCTAATATCAATGCTTATTTGATTAATTCTCATTACCAACCTGAGCACCTACAGTGAGTCTTGACTTAAAATCTCATAATTGATGAGCGACTACAAAGACAAGATTGATGTCCCCAGTTGAAATAGGCTGGCGTCCTGTGTGGTCCGGGAACAATGGTGCACCTACGCGAATGGCCGGGTTATCGGTTTGATTAATATCTTAAGCGATGATAGCGAAAGTTTTGTACCCGAGTGGTGTAATTAGGATCAGCACTGTGCTGAACTCTTGAAAACCTACTTGAAATCACAGTCACCTTATGAATAAAATGTTATGCAAAGGCTTCAATCATTGAATTCAAGTTACCATGATGGGTGCAGGCATAATCACTACGGTTGCAAAAAGCGGGTTGGTGATCACAAAACCGAGCAATTTTCGAAAATTTTAAACTCTTGTTGCTCGACCTGGGAATCGAACTCAAGACCCCGAGATCTCAATAATTAAATAAATATTTTCAGACACGCCACACTGGGCCACACAGAGCCATCTAGTCATAAATTAAGCTACTACCAAGCTTATACTATGAGTGCTAGACAACCGATAAACTTACTTATTATATTTATTTTCTAAATATAGGTACTTTTAACACATAGAAAACACCCAGCCCAGTACAAACAGACATGTTCATGCACAAAAATATTTGTACTGTGCGGGGATCGAACCCGTGACCTATGGCTCAGAAGCAGCGTGTACTACCACTGATCCAGATGGTCGTCTTAGCCTGGTAGATACTTATATCACTAGACAAACGTAAATAAAAAATAATTAAGACAAGTTTAGAGGTCTCAAAAGCGTGTAATCTACTATTTTCTGCATTTTTTTACCAATTTTTTTTTCATGAAAATATTTATTATTGATTCAGCTATTTATTTTCAAACACGCTGTGACGCGCACAGATGTAGCTGTGTAAGATCCATTAGAGAAATAATACGTCTGAGCGCGTCACAGCGTACTATAAAATTATAAAACTAAATAAAATATTTTTTTTTCATAAAATACTTTTATTCGAACAATAAATAACACTGCCGCGACGTTATACATAATATACAATAACGTGGGTGTCGATTTACAGGTGGTTCAGAAAGCAGAGTGCATAAAATGTATTTTCAAATTGAATTTAATTAAAAAACATGTAACCAATCTTAACAATTTACCGAATTCAATGCATCTAAAAAAACAACGATCCACTTTTTATTCATAAAATTTAATAGGTTCATCAAAGATTATGAAATTTGTTATGCAAGATAAAACAAAATGATTCTTACAAGACAGATATTATTACATTTCAAAATTACTGTGCTTAGCTTTAAAATTCAAAGGCGTCGTAATCATAACATTTTAGTACTTAGTTTCTTGTATAAATCACCGATTCCAACCATAAAAGAGTGATGAACAAGATAATTGGCTGGCAAGTTCAGACAGATGCGATTTTCGCAAAACTCTAAAAAAAAAATACCCCGTTGGTCTAGTGGTTTGAATACCGGGCCAAGATTTCGGGGTTCTGGTTTCGATCCCCTGGTCGGGCAGCAAAAAATTTCGAATTTTAGAACATTGTTCGGGATTGTGATCATCACCAACCCGCGTTTGGCAAGCGTGGTGATTATTGTACCTTACATTACTATGGCCAGCATGATAACTTGAATTCAATGATGGAGGCCTTTGCCCTTTCACTTTAATACTCGTACTTTTAATAAACAAAATACAATCGATTAGCCTAAGTTAAAACATAGAACCATCGGGGAACAATTCAAAATCTATTAACGGCCGGTCCCAATTTCGGAGATAGGAAATAGTTTCTATCTCTGATTTTTCCGCCCAGAGAAACAAAGACAGAAGTTGTTTTCTATCTCCGATATGCCAAAACTGAAGATAGATAGGTTATTAGGACCGGCCGTAAGTTAACACTAAGCTGTTGAATTTGCATAAATTACTGAGATGTTATGAGCATTACAAAACAATTCAACGATGGTAGAAACATTAGGACGCGGACGCCTGCGGCGGGCAAACTAATTTCCTATTTAGTGTTGGGCTAGATTCGAATTGATAGATGTCGATAGTCTAAATAGTTATGAATTCGGATTTTTAATTCATGGTTATATAGATAGATAGATACTCTTTATTGCACACCATACAAAAATAATGCTTGACTTAGAAAATACATTAAGGACTGTACAATTCAGGCGGTCTTATCGCTGTTAGCGATCTCTCCCAGACAACCTTCAGGAAGAGAATACTTGAAAATAGAGTGAGGAAGGTGGCAAAGAATTTCAGAAATGTGAACATTATAATACAAAAGATTAACTGTGTGGACGAACATTAACACTAATAAAAGTCTAAATAAAAAGAATGAAAATATATAATAATAATTATGGAAAAAAAAAAACATAAACTACATATTAATATACTTACATAAATAAATAAACATACATATTATTATACATATTCTACATTTATAAACATACCCTAAAATATTATGAAGGATCCAATGGCCAAATATAAGTACCATAGATAAATAGAATGAAAAAAATAAAATAATATACAATAATTATACCTAATTAAAGAGAGCTACTAAAGTGAGAGAATATATGGTTATATTTTTGCAATGTGTAACAATGCAGTATACATTTTCAGTCTAAGCATAAATTTATTTAGCAATAATAACTGTCGAAAGTTTAACTGTAAATCTTAACTAAACGTTAACATTTATACTGTTGGATAAAAAATATTGTTGCACCTGTTATATAGGCAGTCAAAATTAAAGCGACTTCATAATTAATTTGATAGCCCAGATAATTATGTTATAATGTCAGATGTCGCGTAACTTTTTGATACTTAAATTTTCATTCTTTTTAATATTGATAAATTTAAACTATACAATATAAATTATTAGAGTATCAGCAAGACAATGCTTTAATTAATAATACTCACGTTAGAAAGCATAATATAAACAAAAACAATGCTTGTTGTCAAAATTTTGGTAACTTTTTTAAATTAAAAAAAAAACAATTCTTTATACGTTCTCCATTTATGATTAACAATTCTTTATACGTTCTCGTTTTATTATAATTTCGTATTCCTTACTATTTTGGTACAGTAAAATAATCCTATGAGCTTATTATGATCTAGTATCGATTCGATCAAAGGATTACATCGCTTTTATACCAGCACTATCTTCCTGCATAATATTTCACGTGGCTAGTTGGCCACTATCGCATAAATATGAATAATCGACGGCGTTCGCGGCCCGACAACACTCGTAAATTATAACAATCGATAGTCGATAGTGCTATGAGTTGAGAGTAGGAGCACATTTCTCATCTTCTATGACGGTGTCTTTAAAAATGACCACGGAGGTTTGAAGTTAGATGAGATTTCTGCATTATGAAACATTTCTTGCTACTTCTTTTTTTGACAAGTTTACGTTGCTAGCAAATACTAGAAAGAATAGCACCGTTTAATAAGTATATTATGCACTTTTTAAAAATCAAATTCATCATCATCATCATCAGCCTATCGCAGTCCAATGCTGGACATAGGCCTCTCCAGTTACACGCCACTTAGGTCGATCCTCGGCTTCTCGCATCCAGCTCCTGCCAGCCATTTTGCGCAAATCATCACTCCGGCTGGCCTGAGGGCGTCCTATACATTTGCCGAGACATGGTTTCCACTCAAGAACTCGTTTACCCCAGCGGTTGTCGGTTCTGCGGCTAATATGGCCAGCCCACTGCCACTTCAGCTTGCTAATCAAGTGTGCTATGTCGGTAACTTTAGTTCTCTGCCGGATCACCTCATTTCGGATTTTATCCCAAAGAGAAACATTTTTATAGTTTTTTTTACTAAATTATATTACGTGATCTATCTGCGTAAACTACACGTTATGTTACACAGGTGGAGACCCATGCCCAACAGTGGTATACAAACCAGCCTATAGGTCAAGGTCTAAACTATATTTGTACCAAATTGTATCAAAATCATTTTTTTTTTGAGTTAGGCGTAAAAACGTAACAGACAGACAAAGTAGGCATATTATTTTTATTATTAAGGACTTGGATTAATAAGGACTTGGTTTGACCAAACCAATCAAGATGGCGTTCATTACCATTAAAATTACTCTACACTTAAAGGAAGACCATATCTGGTATATAGGTACTTAGCGTACCGTGTTGTAAGCCCTAACCTATCTTATAAAGACAAAGAAACATCGATGCAAGAACCATTAAATACAAAATGCCTTGTCACGTTCCCCGAACGCGTAACACTGTAACGCCATATTATAAGACCATCACCCCATCATTTGCCGTAATGCGGGGTAATTTCACACCGCTCGGCTCGCCGCAGACATAGCTATCCCAAATTGGCGGTTGCAGGCAAGGGTTGTGACGTATTCTAAATTTAAATTGTTGATTATTCTGACAGGTTATTTTACAATTCAAAAATTGAGATGAATATTTTAAAATTAAAAACGCACAAGTGCTAACTCACTATGAGTCGACGTATGCTTTTTAATGTTGATAATAAAATATGTGGCATCGACTAATATTTTTTTACTACATATTGCTTATGGTCATCAAAATACATTAAAATGTATCTTACGAAAATAACCATTCACGTTGCCAAAAACATTTATGTCGTACTTGACTCGGTTGTTCTTGTAATGCTATTTGTGTCCATATAATTATCTCTATTTTTTTTAACAATGGATTAATTTTGAGCTATATCCTGTTAAATAAAATGATGACTTTCGTACTTAGGCTTGTCAGATAAATATTCGTACTCATAATTACGTGCTCTCTTAGAAACTTCCCTTTTTCGATCCTTTACTAAAAATATATCAATTTATTCAAACCTAAACTAACATATTATAGTATCAAACCCCATATCAAAACTCAGAATAACTTTAACCTTACTAAAACCATCACTACCACCGCACACCTCCAACAATTCTTACATTATGTAGGACTAAGTCGTTTATTTCTATTATGACGTTCTGCCAGACAATAATAGGACTTGATTATATGGAACCGTGTCAGTGGAATAATGACCCCTAATTACAGCAGATTGGTTCTGTTACTGGCTTTAATGGACGGGCTGTTTAAGCCACTTGTGTGACAGCTGTCGAAATGAAGGCTTCAAATTGTCACTTTGTCATTAACGGTAATGATAACGTGTAGATATTGCGTGTCAATGCTAACCTTGATGCTGGACAGGTTAATAACACACTCAAAGGCAAAGTAGAAAATGTAAATAGTGGTGATATAATAAATAAGGATATTGTTATTTAAATATTTGCATGAATCGTTGATAATTTGATTGCGTGTTTTATCAATTTGTTTGAAAGAACAGGAAAGAAACTATATAGGTTCCTACACGAAACAAGGTTTTTGAAGGATGACGGTAGGAATTTTGAATGTTGTCTTATTTTTCCTTTTTATTGAGATGGAAAACAAATGGCGTGGATGTTATGTTATAAATTTGACGCAAAGGTCTAATTATCTACTTATAATAAGCCTGCAGTTTTTCAAAACATAAATAAATAAAATAAATAGAAAAGTTTTAATTAGAAATCTTTAACTGACAATTACGATAACTTGTAGATGGGAAGGCAAACATTTTTAAAGAGACAAACTCTGTTTTAGTAGCGTCTAAACAGATTTTAAAATATTTCAGTAGAATCATTTTTATAGAAAGAAATTATAAATACCTATTTTCCAAGTGATATATAAGCTGAATAATAGCCGTTCGTTTTATTTGAAACTATAAATTTCTAAAGTACATGAAAAATCTCAATCGATCAAGAAAGAAAATTATCAGATGAAGCATGCTTTTTAAGAAAATAATTGCTTTCGTTTAAACTCAATAAATAACTCTTTTAAAAGCCAGTGGATAACCGGATATTTAATATCATCAGAAATGTCTTCCTCTCCAATGAACAAACTATATACAGGGTGAAATTTTAACCACTTTCCAAATTTTAATATATCAATCTACGAGACAAAAAACAAATGGCGTATTTTTTCTTTTGGTATAGCCCAGTACAAAAATGTCAAGATAAAGCACTTAGAAAATGTCCGCCGAAAATCTAAAATTTTTGATACGGCCGTCTAGCAACACTTTTTTACGCAATTCGCATCTCATTTATTTATTACGATACTATTCATACGTTTTTGATTTACTCTTTACACTTTATCATGCCTAGGACCGTAAAAATTTAAAACTAAATTGCGAAAAATATTTTCGGGTGACAGCTTGATTCACATTTTTTACTTCATAAATAGGCTCTAAATACGATACCGAACGCCTATAAAAATTTTGGAAAGTGGTTAAAATTTCACCCTGTATAACAGCTGAAAGTATTAAATTAAATTATGTAAATCCATCAACTGTTTGGCCATAAATCAAATGAGGCCTTATCGCTTCGGTAGTGAGTACGTAATGAGGCGACCCGCTGTTATAGGTGGGGGCAAGAGAATCATGCACAGAAGGACCTTTTCGAACCAAGCACCATCTATACAGTCACGCACACAAACACAATACAGATGAAATAGAAGAAGAGCTTTTACTATAGTGACTTGAGATTAGACGATCATATTCTATTTCTGTGATCGCTCTAGCAAGTATGCTGAAATGTTGAAAACCAATAAAAATGAGGTATTAGAAAACGCAAAACAAGTTCCTCGTACAGATAAATATATTTGAATAAAAGTACTTTATGTCAACCATGAACCTCTTTAGCGTGCTAAAATCAGTTAAAATCAGTTTTATTTCTGCAAATAGGCCCCAGGAGGCGCTTTTACACGTCCCAATTTAAACCTACCACTGCTTCGGGACAAGTCTGGGCTAGTGCCGAGAAGAAGCAGCGCAAGAAACTCGGTCACTATTGTCAGCCTCTTTTTAAATAAATTTTTACAAGGTTAGGTGATTTATACAAGGTTTAAGCAAGTACCAGCTGGGACAATTTAATGCCATACATTTCTATCATTTAAATAATCATTGACAGTGTAATAGCCCTTTTTTTTCGGCTGACCGTTAAGTCATGCAAAAGTTTTACTTCAAAGTTATGTGTTTTTTCAATCCATCATTCATCATAATCACCATTATCAGCCTTGACCCAGGTATAAGTTTAGAAATAAAAAAGTCGGTATACGGGCGAAAGTTTTACGTGACAACCACTTTGAGTGGTAAAATAATTTTAATGTGAATATTCATTCGTATAGTAGGAAGAAGGATGAAATAATAGTAACAATTTAAAACATTTATTTATACAAAGAATTATATTTAAAACATTAATTTATACAAAGAATCTCGCACTGAATTTCATATTTACAAAATTTTATTGAACTGGATTTTATAGAAGCGCAAGACATGAACCGGTGTGTATGCCTATCTCTCTCACTCTCTCTCTCTCGCTCTGTCTCTCTCGCTCTTAGGCGGGCTAACTGTGCTCGAGTGGAAGGGACGCGTGCCTTTCACTTTTTATGTCTGTCTCTCTCGCTCTTAGGCGGGCTAACCATGCCCGAGTGGAAGGGACGCGTGCCTCTCACTCGCTCTCATTGTGAGCGCATAACGTGAGCGGAGCGTAACGCAGTTTCTTGAAGTGTCACCCGGAAAACCAATTTATAAGACGTTGTCACGTCAAAAGGTACAATATTTCATCCTTTCCGTTTGTTAAGCTGGATATTAAAATATTATATTTTTATATTAGTATGTTAAAGATTGTCTTCAATTTTATTTGCACAAATAATAGGGGTTATAGTATGAAATTGCCGATTATTTTCCCACTTTTTATTTTGTTTATAGCTCTTAAGTATAGTCATATTATTGCGTAATTCTTTTTGCATTGTATCAAAAACTAAATAAAGTAACTTTTGACAAAAAAAAAAATGCAACACTAGTAGAAGGAAGTCGTTGAAAAGACCCCTTACAATGTGTCAGCTGACCTTCTTGCTTCAATTAAGTATATTTGTATCAAATACTTTGATTTTCAGAAATTTAAATACTATAATGCGTAGCTTTATAACCATCTAACTTTCACCTTTAATTGCTCCGAAAACGGTTCAGGCGTTTTTAAGAAAACTAAAAAATTGTTAGTATGGAAAAATGAGTTTTCTCGATTTCGTCCATACAAAACGGCAATTTCATACTTTAACCCCTAATATTATGTCAGGCCTAGGATCTCATGTATAAAGACCATCGTCTGAGTTATTGTGATAAATAATTATGCCCCTCACTTCCCAACCAGTTAATAGAGGGCCTTACTGTATCTAATTATATTTTAAGAGCAAGTGAAACATGTTGCCAAGTTTAATGTTATTCATAAATTATGCGCGAATGTTTTATGGTCGTCGAGGGATCGCGTTTCTATCATAAACTTCAAGATAATTCAGCTGAGTGTAGCGATAAAAATGTAGTGATATGCAAAACTAGTAGTTTGTAATTTAATTAAGTATGAATAATTTAATGCTGTTTTTTAAATGGCGATTGGGAGGCTTTTAACTCGATATTTGACTTGGATAATCTAGTTATTCTAATCTTAAAAGCGGCTGACGCCTCCAGGGACCTAATACTTGCAGAAATAAAAGTTATTTTACTGATTTACTGATTTTATGTCATATACGAGTATTATGAAGCGAGAAAAAAGAGGTTTTAAAATAGAGTTAGGTTTTGGTTTGTTAATCAAATTAGAGCTAGCACCCGAATATAACCTAACGATATCAACCTCATCAGTTTACTGTTGCAAATAAATGACCAAAAGACTTTGACATACCCACCCTAGGCTGGTGGGTTGTCAATTGCAGTTTGACCAATTTGAAAGATTAAATGATAGAGAGCATGCTACTCCCCTTCTTCATAATATGACAGGATTAATTGCTTTTTTAAATGAGACAGTATACAAAAATATTAGTAATTTTTATTTTGCAATGTTTTGTAGTTGGTGATTTTGTTTTACTTTTTCGAACTGTTTAAAAGAAATGCCAAAAGACGCATTAAAAGATATTAAAATTTTTGATGAGGATAACTTTAAACATAAATGATTTAGATAGTTTAAACAAATAGTGTCTATTATGAAGCAGAATTATATGTATATGTAATGTGATATGTTGAAATATAAATCTTAAATTGCAGTGAAAATATAAAGATAAAATCTCTCATGAGCCGGATTAACCAAACCTAATCGCCACCATTGTTAAGTCGACAATGAGTCCACACTTCTTTCCCGTCTTGAGCGAGTCATTAGACGGAGTGGTGCATCCATCATGCTGTCAGGAGTTACAGGGTACATGACTTGCACAGTTGTGTTAAAACAGCCAACACGTATCTCATTATGAAGGATATCAGAGTAATAGCCTATAATCCCACTGCAGAGCAAAATATGCCTCCTTTATTGAATTCAAGTTATCACAGCAATGACGTATAGGTACAATCGCCTTATCAATTATAATAATCAAGTAAAATGTGGTTTGGTGATCACAAACCCGAGCAATATTCGAAAATTCTAAACTGTTATTGCCCGAGCAGGGCTCCAAGATCTTAACCTGGTACTTCAACCACTAGCCCAACGGAGCGTTATGCTTCATAACAAACCCACAATCTTATGTCGGTAGGCATTTCTCAACAAAGGATACGAATTCCTATAGAGCAGAATTGCGTGTATTATTCCACAAAAAAGACAATTAAAAAAAGGTTTTCTGTAAACATTTACGTAGTTTGATCGTAAAGAGCTAGCAAAAGACGCTAAAGACCCTCTCCTTCTGATAATTCTCCTTTACATCTATATGCCGACTAGGGAGAGAGCTATTATTATCATAGGCCAGCACCATGCGGAACAAAAACATACTTCATAAGACAAAAAAGGAAGGGTATTTTTATTAATCACATATTCGACGTACCTTAATTCCTAACCTTAATTAAATTAAAACCCTTTCGTTTTGTCCATGGCTGACAATTAATTTACATTGCTACGTATTCCATTCGTCATAGTAGAAGATTTGTTTAGTAGAGAGAGAGAGTTATTACAATTTGTGGAAGTATAAAATCATCTTCAGCATCATCAAAAGCCTGTACCTCTCCATTGCTTGACATGAGCCTCTTCTTCCAGGCTTCGCAGGCAGGTTGTCGATGCCAGTTTAATGGTGGATAAAGACACTGCTGGCCATCTTCTTCTGGCAGTACTCCTGTAGTCGCCTCTTAGGACATCTGAAAAAAAGAATAACACCACGTATTACCACGTTTTTAAATGTATACGGCGTATATACGTGTAAAATTGATAAAAAAAACTGTCTGTTTAACTTGAGCTATGCTTGTACGCTATTACTTGGAAGATTTTTGTGGGGACTCTAATTACGAGCATTACTCACGGATGCTTGAGCAAGATTGATTTCGCCTTTACTTGTAAATATTGTTATAACATTTCCTCTGTTTGATTGAGTGGTCAACTGCTGATGTTTAGTGTTATATTTTTATTTATTCTTTTTAACAACATTTGCCTTACTAAATTTCACAGTAGTATTAAACAAATAGAGGTTCGTAAATAAACTCTCAACCCCCGTTTGTCCCATATTTGTTGAATTGGGAGGTATACGTAGAAATCTTTAAGCATCATTATCGCAAGCTTTAATCACGGTAGGTACTGATAAAAAAGTGCTTATACTTTATAATATTTTTGCAATTTAATCGCAGTTATGATATCAGTATACTTGAAAAAATATGTCTGAGGCGGGACTCGATTATGTACTGATAAAAAAACACTTCTACACAACTTTTTTTTAACAATGTGGTTTGCAATTTGACCAGTGTTAAAAAAAAGCCCATAAGAAAAAAGAGGTTGGCAATTTTAGGCCTATTCCACGGAATAGAGTTTATGTCATACAAAGAAATATTAAGCTAGCTTAAAAATATATATCCTTATTCTTCTCTTTTAACTCCGTTATCGAACAGCATAGATAAAAATTATAAATAAATAAATAAAATAATAAATAAATGCGGACACATTGTTCTGATCCCAATTTGAATAACTATTTAAAGCATTCGTATTTTGGAAATCAGAAACAACGAAGGTACCACCAACATCCAGGCCCGAGAAAATGTAGAAAAACAGTGTACACTTTTTTCTCCATTGGGTCAATCGAACCCGGGACCTCCGAGCAGGCGACACCTTGAAAACCGTTGTGTATGCCACTCCGCTACTTACGGAGGTCGTCAATAAAGACATCGAAATTCAGACCATTCTCCTTTTAATGTCTGTTAAAGAACAATCAATCAAAAATGACAAATAATCTACTTTCAGTCAGATATCTTGATGTGATAATAACGATCGATTTCTATAAATCAAAATTAATTCGATATAATCAGCTTATAGTATATTTTTGACACTTTAATAATGCATGGCTGGGGGAAACCCACACGTCAAATAAGATTAGATAGTTATATACATGCTACAGTATAATTATTATTTATCACTTGTTTAATTTATTGCTATCAAAAAATATCATCACCGTACTAAGTTATTTTGCTACTTATACAAAATTTTTTTTATTTAATTTATTATAAGGACAGCCAACAAAGCATACACTTTACATTTACATAGGTTTCTTGTTCTTGTGTAATATTTAATTTTATAAACTAGTAATATATTCTTTCTTATTATGCTAATATGTATATAACAACCTTTACATTTACATAAAATACATTTCTATCAGCATAATTTACAGTGCTGCCTTAATTAAAGGCTATCACGACATGCATAGAAAACAAAAGTTGGAAACAAAGTAATTCTCTGAACGAATAACGTTATTTTACTTTTTAAGAACAAACAATTTAGATAAGACAGATTTAAATTTACGTAATGAGTATGACATATCAATATCGATGCTACTTAGACGTGACAATTTACTGAACTGTGACTGAATCCTGTTCAAGGTGGAGAAATGGCCTAGCTTAGTCCTAAAACCATTTGCCTTATACGGCAAATACCTGGACAATCGAGCCAACTTGTAGGGAACATTGTAATTTATCTGTGCCAGAAGATGAGCACAATCAATAAGACCGTTGATTATTTTATACAAAAACATGCAATCCAACATTTTCCTACGATTTTCCAGAGTGGTAAGTCTAAAGTGTTTCAATCGAGAGTTGTAGGTGGGAAGCCGTTTAGCTAGATTACTCTGATATGACAGATGCCAAAGAAATCTCTTTTGAATGGATTCTAACCGGTGATTGTGTACCTCATATAAAGGAGTCCAAACAATGCTACCATACTACAAACCTGAGCGTACTAGCGAATTAAAAACAGATATTTTGCTAGAAGCAAGTTTAAAGTCCCGACAATTACGAACAATGAAACCCAACAGTTTAAAACCTCTTGCAGCTATTTTGTCTACGTGGACATTAAAACGAAGTTTGTTATCAATATACACTCCTAGATCACGAATTATTTCCACTTCATGAATTTCCTGGTTGTTAATACTATATTTATTAGAACAAGGGATCTTTTTACGAGAGAAGTGTACATAGTTACATTTTTCAACATTCAAATTAATATTATTAGATCCGCACCAAACCGCAAAACGATCCAGATCATCTTGTAGGAGTCGTGAGTCGCTTTCTTTATCCAGACGCCTTGTAACCTTAAGGTCATCTGCGTATAAATATATTTGTGAATTAAGGAAGCATGTAGAAACGTCATTTATGAAAATGTTAAAGAACAATGGGCCTAAATGAGAACCTTGTGGAACCCCTGACGACGCCACAAACGAATCAGAAGTATGTCCATCAACTACAACAGATGAGGACCTTTCGACAAGGTAAGACGCGCACCAGTTTAAAATATTGCCCGTGATACCACATTCGAACAATTTGTTAACTAAGATTTGGTGGTCCACCCTGTCAAAAGCCTTTCTGAAATCTGTGTATATGACGTCCACAGGAGTGCCACGATCCACGGCCCCAACCAACTCTGACATAAAAGAAACCAGATTTGTTGAGGTTGATCTGGCTTTAATAAAACCGTGCTGTTGTGGTAAAATAATATCCCGCTATGATGTAGCACGATGTCCTTAAAACCAGAAGAACCAATCGGTACAATACAATCGTGTTGGTGTGTAAGCTCAGCAATGTCTGTCGTTTGCTTGAAATGGTGATGATGATGTCTTGGAATTATTAGTTCTTGAATATATGACGACCTCCGTGGCGGAGTGGCGTACACACCGGTTTTTAAGGTGTCGCCTGCTCCGAGGTCCCGCGTTCGATACCCGGACGGGTCAATTTGGAAAAAATGTGTTTTTCTACATTTTCTCGGGTCTGGGAGTTGTGGTACCTTCGTTGTCTCTGGTTTCCAAAATACGAATGCTTTAAATAGTTATTCAAATTGGGATCAGAACAATGTATGTGATGTTGGCCACATTTATAAAAAAAAATGGTGTAAATAAGACGCTGATGTCTCTCTTCTTCTGGAAATATACAGGATGACCTTTTCATCATTCATCATATGAATAATTACTGAACAAATCCACATTATTAATCCGCCAAATAACCAGAAAAAAAATCACAATAATATTTTCAATTATTAAGATAAGCGCGTTTAGCCAAACAGAAATAAAAAACAAACACAGTTATAGTTAATAATATAAATACTTTTTATGATATTTTAGCAACTTAATTGCAATTATAATACCAGTGTTAAAACTTGAAAAATTATGTCTCAGGCGGGACTCGAGTTCGCATCTTCACGAGTCTTTTGAGTTCAATTATTACTTGGCTGGGTGGTAACAGATATAAAATAGTTTAATTCTTCTTCTTCTTCGTGTCGATGACGAACTCTGTCATTTTTACAGGCCCAGTACTCTGCCACTTTGATAGCATTATCCGTGGCCTCCATTAGCTCCTTCTGAGTGCAGGTAGTCGGGCACGCGGAGCAAGATGGTAAATGGGCCATGGTCTGCGGATTACAAACGCACTGGCACCGCAGGTCCCAGCCCTGCGGAAATCCCCACCTGCAGTGATTTTCTTTGCTCCGGCCGGCCTGAGTTCGGAGCCTGTGGGACTTCCATGTCGGCCTCGGCAGCTTGTGTCCAGGAGGAAGACTTTCTGATATCGGAACAAAGAATGTCGGCAGTGAGCAGGAGTTTTTCCATAGATTTCGTCTTTCTTGAGAGACGTCACCAGGGACCGGCTGAAATTTTAACCACTTTCCAAAATTTTTATATGCGTTCAGTATCGTATTTAGAGCCTATTTATGAAGTAAAAAATGTAAATCAAGTTGTCACCCGAAAATATTTTTCTTGATAATTATAGTTTTCAATTTTTACGGTCCTAGACCTGTTAAGGTATAAAGGGAAATTCAAAAACTCATGAATAGTACTGTGATAAATGAATGAGATGCACATCGCGTAAAAAAAGTGTTACTAGGATGCTATTAAAAATAGGACTATCAAAAATTTTAGATTTTTAGCGGACATTTTCTAAGTGCTTTATCTTGACATTTTTGTACTGGGCTTTAACAAAAGAAAAAATACGCCATTTGTTTTTTGCCTCGTAGATTGCTATATTAAAATTTGGAAAGTGGTTAAAATTTAACCCTGTATAGTTTAATTGCTTATGACACATTGCTACAAATTACTAGCAACTTACTAGCACTATACAACCATCATAATTAACGCACCTTTTACAAAAAAGTAAAGTAACAAGAAAGGTGGTACTTCGTAGTGTCATGTCATTAAAGCAAAATAGGGAACCGGCACAGTTGACAAGTTGGTTACAATAAAAATGAGTTTTGACGTTGACAAATTGTCGGCAGAGCGCCCCGGGCCGGCTTGTTAATGTCTCGTGAGTTGGTAACACGAAACGTGGGAAGTTAAGACAATTTCAAAATCGAATCAATCAAAAAATGTTTCGAAATAATCTTATTATGACAGTTATTATGATTAAACTTCCCTAGAGATGAAATTCAGAAAGAAATATTTAATGAAACAAAAGTTTAAGACAAACGATGTTACGTTAATGATATACAGAAAAATAAATTTGAATAAATAAATAATAAATAAAACTCTCTATTTGTCTCACCAGCACAATGAGAATTGAGTAAATTAACCTAAGCAGCAAGGAATCACGAAAGAGCTAATAGCCAATGAGACGAAAGGGTCTACGATTCAGCAAATGATGCCAGGAACAACTAAACGTTGCTGATATTCTGTCGCAGCCAATTAATAGACAAGATTTTTGGCAAACCAAAAAAGTAATAGGGGTTAAAGTATGAAATTCCTTATTATTTTCCCACTTTTTATTTTGTTTATAGCTCTTAAGTATAGTCATATTATTGCGTAATTCTTTTTGTATTGTATCAAAAACTCAATAAAGTAACTTTTGACTAAAAAAAAATGCAATACTAGTGCCTATTACTTCAAAGGAAGTCGTTGAAAAGACCCCTTACAATGTGTCAGCTGACCTTCTTGCTTCAATTAAGTATATTTGTATGATATACTTTGATTTTCAGAAATTTAAATACTATAATGCGTAGCTTTATAACCATCTAACTTTCACCTTTAATTGCATCGAAAATGGTTCAGGCGTTTTTAAAAAAACTAAAATATTGTTAGTATTGGAAAATAATTTTTCTCGATTTCGTCCATAAAAAACGGCAATTTCATACTTTAACCCCTAATATACTGACAATGCAAGTAAAATATTTACAGTATTGGTGGTTTTATAGCCAAAATCGATCTTGTACAGACAACTTTTGGTAAGTGTTCGCTGATATACCGTGATCTTCAATTCAACGTCGTAAGTTCTCTCTTTATGTGTTAGTTGCGGAACTGCTCACAAATGCGGATCCAGCTTCGCCATCGCAACGTGCACGACTGCTTAATGCTATCCCAACACCGGGGGCAGGTTGTCTGCCAATGGCAACCGATTTATTCAATTCAATTCAATTCAAATATTTTATTGCGTTCTATAATGTTACAAGGATGTTATAAAGTATGATGTAGACAGTTCATTATAGACCCTGTTCGGGCACAACAATTCAATTAGTAGTAGACGGACAGAGAGGATGACGCCATAGTTACATAATATTTCAATACAAAGAACAAATAAACACCCATTATTACTATATACATACTTTACTTACTTTCTAAAATTGACTTTATATTCAATTTATAGATATCGACTAATTTTGTGATAGTTATTAATTTATATAAAATAACAGCTAATTACATATTTGTATTAGATTAATATTATTACACATTTATATAAATTTGAATTTGAGTTTTATATTTGAATTAAATTCGAAACTGATTTGCGATATCACTGCCCTTTGTATTAAATTGATATTCAAATAAAGTCGTGCTATTTTGACCGTTTTAAGAATGACCTGACTGTTTTTTTTGCTATTCGACAGTGAAAGCAATTTGAAATCCTTGAGAAAAGTCACAAAAATATAAATAAAATCTACATTTTCAGTATGCAGCACTTTCAGTAGCGCTACTGTCTATTCCAGGCATACTTTAGATAGAGGAAACCATGTTCAAATAGTGTTTGACAGACAAATGAACATGGTAACACATGAAACTAACCATGTTCAAAATGCACAAAACAATAGTAATTTAAAAAACAAAAAAAAGATACGCATCAAATTAAACCTTATTTTGACAGTAAACAAAACAGCCTTTAAAAATACTAGGTTGAAAGAAAAAATATTTTAAATTGTCAATGGACCTACAACGTTAAAAAAATAACCCGAGGCTTTTACATAATATTCAAGTAAGCTAAAGACATTAAATTTAATTTCATATGAAAATGAATACCATATTGGGTTTGCAAAAATCGTAAATGATAACCTGACAACTTATAATTTTCTCGTGAATTTGTAATTGCAGTAATGAGAATTGTAAATACATGTAAGAATTAAGTTTAAAACGTCGAGAAACTAAATTGAACTTAATTATCTGTTTTTCTGTAAGTGCATGTATATGAATGCTTTTTGAAATACAATAATATTAAATACACTTGTAAGTTTAAGCAGCACCATTCATTAAAGATTTCACTTAATTAGCAATTGCTGTAATTATTGGTCGGTTTCGTTATTTATTCTGAACTAGCAGTTTCTCACGACTTCGTACGCGTGGGGTTTCAAATTACGAACTACGTACATTCATACTGGAAACGCACTTTTTAGGAAAAAAATGTAGTCTATAAATTATAGCAGTTTTAATGTATATCCCCTCTAAGTTTGCTTCAGATCCATTTACCCGTTTTTTCGTGATTGAGTAGGTAACAAATGTCCATCAAAACTTTCGCATTTTTTAATTTTTATATCTAATATATAAAATTCTCGTGTCACGGTGTTCGAACTTGAACTCCTCCGAAACGGCTTGACCGATTTTAATGAAATGTTTGTGCTTATCCGGTATCTATGAGAATCGGCCAACATCTATTTTTCATCCCCCTAAATGTTAGGGGTAGTCCAACCCTAAACTTTTTTTTATTTTTTAGACAAAATTTTTAATTTCTATTTTTTTATGATACAACATACAAAAATACATACAATCCTAAATTTTTACCCTTTTATCACCAACCCCTATTTTTTAATAGCCATTTTAGTAATTTAATCATTTTTCATCCCGCTCGATAACTGATCAATTATCGTCTTTTTTGTAAGGGTAGGGTAGGGGTAGGGAAGGGTTTAGGGTAGGGGTGGGGGTAGGGTAGGGGTAGGGTATGTGTAGGGTAGGGTAGGGGTAGGGTGGGGTAGGGGTAGGGTAGGGGTAGGGTAGGGGTAGGGTAGGGGTAGGGTAGGGGTAGGGTAGGGGTAGGGTAGGGGTAGGGTAGGGGTAGGGTAGGGGTAGGGTAGGGGTAGGGTAGGGGTAGGGTAGGGGTACGGTAGGGGTAGGGTGGGGGTAGGGTAGGGGTAGGGTAGGGGTAGGGAAGGGGTGGGGTAGGGTAGGGGTAGGGTAGGGTTAGGTTAGGGTATGGGTAGGGTAGGGGTAGGGTAGGGGTAGGGTAGGGGTAGGGTGGGGGTAGGGTAGGGGTAGGGTAGGGGTAGGGTAGGGGTTGGGTAGGGGTAGGGTAGGGGTAGGGTAGTAAAATATTAAAATTTTATAAAATATATACAACCCTAAATTTTTACCCTTTTACCACCAACCCCTATTTTTTGTTAGCCATTTTAGTAATTTAATCATTTTTATGGCAAAACAACGTTTGCCGGGTCAGCTAGTTAAATATATAACAAAACCGTTTTAATGTGTTGCTTAACAGAGTTTTCAACCATCGATCAAAAGATTTCGTTCTATATTCAACAATAATTTATTTCTTAAAATTTTTAGGCTATGCGTAACTTTTGTTGGGCAAACCGAGATGTTTTATATTTGTTTGGTAAGCTATAATAGCTCAAAGAAGTCGCACTTAAATTTCGAAAAGTGTTTTTTTTTTAATCTTTATTTTGAAGGAGGGTTTTTCTAATAAAAAATGTGTTTGCGGAAATTCAAGAAACCGATAGGATATCTCTTACTGATATTAAGTACCTAACTAAATAGTAGTATGAAGAAAACAACAGAATGTTTTTACAGAGAATAATTTTCTTTAAAAGTAAAAGTAAAGTAACAGCATATAATCATCCCACTGCAGGTAAAAGTCCTCCATTATTGTATTCAAATTACCACAGCAATGATGGGTGCTAGCATAATCACCACGCTTGCCAAATGCGGGTTGGTGATCACAAACCCGAGCAATGTTCGAAAATTCGCAGTTTTTATTGTTCGACCCGAGGATCGAACCCGGGACCCCGAGATCTTGGCCCCGTATTTAAACCACTAGACCAACGGGGCTTTTATTTTCTTTACCTATGAGAAAAATACATAATTATTTGCATTTTAAAAAGTTTAAGGTTGGTACTTAAAAAGCAAATATGAAGAGATTTGTCAAAAGACATGTGAAATAGACAGCTTGACGGTAAAACATCAGGTATGTACTCGTACATTAGTTTTAAGTACGCAATCATTAAAATCATTCCTCGCAACATCCTTGATAGTAATGCGAAGCTCCCACGAGCTTCACTCTGCTTGAAGCTTTTAATTTGACCCATTGTTTAAGTGAAAAATAAAACTCAACTAAGAGTATTATCTTAATCATGCTATTATAAAGGTGATTTAATGTGTAACTGTAGTACTTAATGAGAATTTTAATGAACATTTTACTAAATAAAGATGGCGTGTGTGATTGTTAGTTAAACATTATGATTGATATACATAAGATAATATTTTTTATTAAGCTATTGCATAGCTTCTATCGCCGGCCTTGAGCGTGGAGACCGAATCCAGAAATTCTGTAACGAAAATAACCTAACCTAACACTCGGGGCGAGGCACGATCGAACAATTTTGAATTGAAGAAAATAAGGATTTTGACAGTATGGTTGCCTGTGGTAACCATATCTGCCAAAATAACCGAAAAATTTTATTACAAAAGTCAAAATTAGAAAATACATAAAATTATGAAATTAAGCTATTGCATAGCTTCTATCGCGGGCCTTGAGCGTGGAGACCGAATCCAGACATTCCGTAACGAAAATAACCTAAAACCCCCCACTCCGACCGGCACAGCGGTGATACTTTTTAGTTTTATAATTGCATAAGTTGATAAAAAATGCTATGCAATAGCTTTACCGTGGCAGCCTCCGAGTGGAACACGTCTTTTTTATAATTATTACAGAAACTCATACTACACACAAAACTTTAAATTAATTCATCGACTTCTTGCTAAATAGTTATCTCATTCTAAAATTTTTAAAAAATGTGTAATCATGCGTAAGAATTAAATTTGTAGTACTAACTAATTATGAATTATCTATAAAAGAAATGTGTATGCGAAGGGTGTGCGCGTACACAATTGTGTGTTTGTGCTTACATGTATTTTGGTGAGTATCATGATTTTGACATGAAAATAGAGAAGCCTAAAAATTTAAAATTCACCTTTTAGATCAGTTCCTAATTGGATCTAGTTTTTAAGCCTGTGAAACAGTGTAATGTAAAGTGAATATTTAATTTTTGTAAATGATTTCTACTACGTTTTGACAACTACATTAACAGGTCAAAGAACTAACGGTGTTATTACAAGAAAAATAAAACAACGTTCAATGGTTCAAACCGTGTCCGATTGTAAGACGGCCAATTAGAGTTGTTTGCCATATTACTGAACTGATATCATGGATGCATATTTTTAAATTAGTCGTTCTTAAATTAGACAAGGCTTAAACACCGTTTTATTTTTTTGTAATAACACCGTAAATGTTTGTTTTATTTAGTAATCAAAATGGACAATTTAATTTACGTATTCACATAACTTTTTCCATAAATAATAAATATCACAATTCACCTAACACCTTGCAGCATAACTCAAAAAGTTCACAAAATACAAAGGGGCTATTACGGAGCTCCCAAGTGCAACTGCCTTTCAAATCTGACAACAACATGAATAAATCATAAACGTTCCCTGTAATAAAGTAGCCATGTTTATCCGGAGGACCATTTATCACCGTTTTGCGAGACCACCGAACTGTGAACCTCTTCAGACCCCTCAGCTCAAACAGAAACAGAACTTGAAGAAGTAACATCTGAAGTTATGACAGGTCTTGTTACTTGGTCGTCTGGTATTCGTGATTGCGGCTCTCATCAATCAAATGAGTCAGTTAGAATGATGGTTCGTCTATTGCATAATGTGTTTGAAGACCATTTGTTTGTTCTTTTTTTGTGGATGATGTTAGATTTCAAGTTGGACTTATGATTAATGTGTTGATGGTTCTAATAAATATGACCTTGCGATGTTTGCGCAAGACTTAAATGTAAGCTACATTCATATAATAAAACATTTTAATAAATAACATAACTTTAATAAAACATAAACCTTTTACTACAGATACAGATTATTACAGATATACTGATAAACTTACCATTAAAATTAAAAATTTCTTATAAGATATTATTGTTCAGATTTTAAGTTCAAACTATATTTTGGGATTCTATAATTTTATGGTAGGGTAGGTAACAAGCCTTTAGTAAAACATAAACTTAGTCATAAAAAAATGGTGTTAATATTTCAATCTTTCAAAAATTTTGGCATACATTTTTAATCGGTGAAATATCCTCGGACTACTTAAATTATTTTTTGAAACTGTTTTTTTATAAGCAAATATATTGGATCTGTTTACTGAAAACATAATTTTAATTTTATTTGCTTAAAAAACAAGTTCTAAATATTTATAAAGCAGTTTCATCTTAACCGATTATAAAATATTTGTAAAGATATTTCTCTCGGATGTTGGAGGTACTAACCAAAAATAAACATTGATAAAACTCTGCTGGCCTTTTTTTAATATTTAATGGGTTTCCTCTTGACTACATACTTAACTATACGGTTAAGAAGAAGCCTAAGATGAAACGAGCTAACCCAGATAGTGGCACTGGTTCTCCCATACACCAGCGGAACACAGAAAAACTGTTTTTCCGGCAGGAGGGTGGTAGCATCCAGGCGGCCTCTTACGAAGCCTACCACCGCACAGGGTTCTGTTAGCCGTCATCATTGGTTGGAAAACCAAAGATGCCGTAGCCCAGGGTGGACCAATAGGAGGTAGATCCCACCACCCCAAAAGGCTTACAGCGTTAAAAACTTTGAGTAAATTCATTGTCAAAAACAACGTCTTGTTGATAGATCAATTGATTAGAGCCACAATTATAGCCGTCGTCCAGTGAGCGGAAAGCTGTTAGTTTAGTACCACATAAGACAATCGACAATAACGAGAATGAATATTCAAGAAATTGTAATTTCAACCACTTAGATTAGTATTTGCTATTATAATATTTATAATTATCTTATTTTTAAAAATAAAATAAATGACCTCCATTACCATTGAATGCTGTGTATTTCGCACGGAGCTAGCTCGTTAACATATTTCTATACTTTTTACATGCCTTGACTTTTGTTACGTGTTTTGTCTAAAAAAAGAGATAAAAAAAGCTTGAAAACAATCGTCAGGGACGTCATTGGCTGTATTGTTATTGTAAACAAATATCTTTAAAAAAAAAGAATAGTTAGAAAAGTTTTTTGGTCATCTGTCATACAGTCTTGTCTTTAGATAATTTTTACGTATTTCTTTTTTATCATAATATTTTAGGTAAAAAAATATATTAAACACATAAAAACCAATTAACAACATAGCAGTGCCTACTCAATACTGATACAATATTAGTCATAATAACTAAAATTATGTCAACACTTCACACAATTTTATACGAAAATTATGAATCAGGTGATTAGCTAAATAATGTTGCCTCTATAAATCTGTATTACATAAAGCCATTAGATAAATCTTAACTAATGTAGACAGGATAAACATTTGCGCCAACGCGATCCGAACAAAATATACAGACAGACAAACAGACAGTTGATTTATTGAATACCATGGCTGAATCGTTTATACACACCCACTCTCTGCATGTTAAATGACAAATGTGAAGAAATTTTCAATTAAATTGTGCATATTTCATCTTACAAAAATTGTTAACACACAGTATTTTGGTCAGATACTTATCAAAGAAGATTCAATTTGAGAGCCCACCCACAAATATACTCGTATTAATTTTTGAAGTCTTAATGGACCCAAACGAAAATAAAAGTAACATTTACTTTTAAATCTGTTTTGATATTATTGGCAAATTAATATAATTCACAAAGCGCATAGTTTTGGTAATTAAAGTTTTGTGCTGATAATGTTCATAATTTTATGGATCAGTCTTTAGAAATGTGTTGTTCTAGCTTTGCGTCTTACAAGAAAAAAAGTGAGATCTAGAACTAAGTCATTAAAAGTACCATAAAAATTGACACTTTTTTAAGTCATGAAAATGTTTTTGATCTAAAATATTTCCTATATCAGAATTTGGCTATCACTCTGAATAACATTACTTTGTTATCGAATGACATTAATCTCGCAATTAAAAGTACGCTGATAGCAACCGATTTCACATCTTTAAAACCCGCCCACACTTTTAAATTGACGGATGTTTAGATGTTTTCATTGCGCCGTTCATGATGGCATTTGATCTAACGGCGAACAGATGTTGCTGTCAAATTAATAAAATAAGGCCCCTCACACGACCATCCATATCTACAGTCAAACCAGATATTGATTACACACTGAACCCTTCTATATATAGGGATAAAGTTGAAAGTGATTTTGATATTTTCGTCGTTGTCTGTACGGGCGTAGAGATAATTACTCACCACTAGCGGCATGATACCGATTGACTTTGATAAAACGGCGCAACCTACTTGTTTAACACGATTTATTACCTGCGAGCCGCGAGAGAGGGCTCGTTCATCCAACAACGGAGCCCGGAAACAGTTTTGGAGGTGACGATGAAAGGTGTCACGCAAGGAACAGTTTTAAGACCTGCGATATTCTTATGAAACTAACAAAAATATGGTAGTAAGCTGGTTAATAATTTGAGTAATGTAAAACTAGATAGGACAATAGCTGTTATTAAACTAACCTATCATTTAAATAAGTTCTTTCATACCTATTTCACATTTGGTTAACAAATCAGGCATATTCATAGCATTGCTCTTCAAATTTATACAACATATTAATATTTATTAACAAACTTGCTACTCGGATAGTCAGAAAAATAAAGCTTTCCCGAGTGATCGCGTTATTTATATCTCAACAATATACACCGATTTATTACAAAAAATATTATTTTAAATTAAAATATCCGCATCCCTAAAGGAATATATGAAAATAAATTAGCCAAATTGGTCGTGCCGTTCTCCAGTGCTGCGTTTAACAACTTCTCTTTTATTTATGTAGGTATATAAGATAAAAATATCTTTATAGTATTAAATGACTTCATCAATGATTATCACATCGACACATTCACATCCTATCAGCATTCGTTAACTGCAACCGTAACATTAGATATCTTCAACGTTCCAATTATTGCTGCGATATGTTAATCGGCTCGTAGTTGAATTGCAATGCCTTCATCGTTAGATCGACGGTTCAGATATATGCCGTGACCATATTCAGCAGCCACATAGCTCTCTGGGCCGCCATCGCCAATGTCAACAACCGAAGGCCTAGGTGGGCTTACATGCCTACATTTAACATAAATCACACAGGACGTTTTAAATGTCCATACGGGATAGTAACGTCCATATGAGGAGACAGACGGTGGAACAGGGAAGGAAGTTGGAGGTCTATCAAATTTTATGAAGAATTTTATTTCCTTAGCTATATTTGGCCAGAATAGCCTTATAAATAAAATCTTAGAGTTACTTAGTATCCACATAATATCACCACTCTCTAAAATATGAACTTAAAGTATGATTTAGATATATATATTTCTCTCCTTATGGAGATTGATGTTTTTCAATTGAGCAGATCATGGCTACGAGCTTGCAATATTTTTTACAAGCTCGTAGCCACGATCTGCTTAATTGATTATATTTTAGAGGCAGGAACTTTAAAAAATAAGCGAAAGTTTTTGGAACCCATTATGAATGAACTAAATGTTATAAAAACAGTCCCTAGGCAGTGTTTTTTTTTTTTTAATACAGCACTTTTATATTGCTTTTATATGAATGTTTCCATAAGGAACAGCAAAATGCATTACTTTATAGCTTCTTTTTTACTGGACCGTACAATATTACAAATTTAAACTACATGAAATAACTAAACAAAACGTATAAATAAGGTCAAATGGTCAACAGACGACGTTCAGTTAGCATGACATTATATCATGTTAAAAAGCAACATTTCATCATAAATTAATTTCACTGCTATCGCGTATAGTCACGCTATGCCCTTAGGAGCAATACGTTACACGTTATATTGCCAGGGTTACACAACAAACATAAGGTTCATCTAATAGTTACCCCTCTGTAAAATAAAGTATGTAGATGCAAGAAACTATGCAGTAAATATATCCAAATTTATTCGCAACTGAACTAAAACTGGAAAATTATAGCATGCTTTCTTAATCAATACTGAATAATTTGATTCTGGTGATTATATTATTAAGTATTCTTGTTTTCTTCTTCTTATTGTAAATCAGCACTGAATCTGGTGATTCTACACATTGAAAAACCGTATTTTGATGCATTATTGATACTAAAAACAAAGCAATAATCAGGAACAATACCAAAATTTGTTGAGATTTTTTAACAATCTAGTAAGTACACAAAAATTGATATATCTACAAATAACATTTGTTATGGCAATTTGACTTACATAAAAAGTAGGCAAGCAAATAAGCGAATTGATACCCAGCGATAACACGTGGTTTTGTTTGATTTTTTAAATTATCTGTCAGTTACACTGTGTTTGTTTATCTTTTTAGGTCTTCAATACTGACAACCTTTATTAAAAGTAAAAACTTCAAATATGTAACAACAGTTTCTTTTACAAGAATGCACTTCTAAGTCTATTGTTGTGACGAAGTGCCGCATCCGAAGCTAGAAATTCTTCTCACGCCATGTTAGCACAGAGCGATGATCTATCAACTTGTCTGCACAAGATTAATGCGTACAGATGATTGACGATTCGCGTTGCGTCGGCGTTCCTCTAATGCTCCATGTGCCAACGTTTGGAAATGTTGGCTCCAATGTTGGTTTTAATATTGCGAGGAGTATCAGAATATCCAAACTTTTGGGGGCTACTAATTGATTCTCTCGCGTTAATCGCAGATGGTGTTTTGTTTCGTTTTAATTGGCGCCAAAATGTTTGTTTGGGTTAAGTGTTTCGTGAGCTAATGATACTGAATTTTAATTTATTTTCGTTTTAATTTGGGAGTTCGAAATCGTTACGCAGATGTTCGTAAGTATTTATTAAGTTACGCATTATAATAAAATTGCACAGCACTTATTTTAGTTTGACGAGTATCGTAAGAGACTACTGAAGGAATTCTGCCAAGAGAAAACAAGCAGCAGCGTCGTATGGAGTAATATATTTCGCTAAGATCGCGACGCCTGGTCTGCCACCAAGCGTGGCAATCATGTAAAAATCTTATTTTTAGAGCCTCCAATTTTGTCTTATTTCCAGAAAATCATTATTATGGTTTAGTGCTAAATACGTAGATAGATAAATGCATAGTTAATAGGCATCTTATTTCTGATCTAAAGGTCATACTTAAAATAAAAAGTTCATCGTAAATCACTTTTAAGAGGTTTTTGTATTTGCAGCTTTCTGCTGGCATTTCTTGAAAGCCTTTGAATCGTCTACGTTCTCAATAATAATGATTCAGACAGATGAGTGCATCATTAGTTCTTCTTTAAATATATACTGACTGTGCTTTGTAAGTAAGTGTCTTTTTATTTTTGTTATCTCCACGTTTCTATCTTTAAACTGCCCATAAATTAAGCCATCTCAATTCTCACGCGACTTTCATACCTGTCATAGATCAAAGAAGATCAGACAGTCTGCTAATGGCTGACATTTCTAAAATAAAACAACGCGATGGAAGAGAGGTGAAGATAATGAAAACATCGTCCAGTCAAAGTGAATGTAACACCTAATTACATAGTAATTATGTCAGATCTGAGCGTAATAAATCATGGCTGGCATCGCGTGACGGGCAACGGGTAGACGCCAATCAGTGCTAGAGGCAAAGATTATCGTGCAGACAGGACAAGCTCCTGACCGTTTAAGCACAACTTTATTATATGTTGTAATGTTGGTCGTGAGGTACAAAACATAAATCTCCGTTACATTATTTTCTCGTTTGTCGCTGATGTGTCGTTTTTAAAGCTTCGTTTGACAAACAATCTTGTAACTAGCCCGGTTTTTCGAGAAATTGGGAGAGCTAAGTGATAGGCAAGAGTGATGGAATTTTTTAGGGAGATCCTTGTTTAGCAATATGATAGAATAGATAGAATTAACCAATAATATTTTTATTTACCAGTAATATTATTCAGCAATATGCGATGAAAGCGAAAGTTAAAAGAGCAATGCTTGGTGTTTTTGTGCGTAATCAGACATGAGGAAATCAAAAAATGCTGAGCTGGATTGGCAGTTAGTGATATGCAAAGCAAGAAGAACCTATGGTTATTAAGGCGGAATGTTTCTGAAATGGCAACCGCGCACCGAAAAACAATATGTGAGTAGGTCCCTCATAAGGAGTACCGGAGATCTAGGCAAAAGGTCGTAGGAAGCTACTAAACGTAGGAAACGCAGTACCAATCGTTGTGGAAATCCTTAGCCTACATTGAGATGATGAAAATGAAAGAAATATAAGTGAAATGTCAAAACTAAAACTGTACGAGGTTTTCTTTCTACAAAACTAGTCTTTGCCCGCACCTAGTTTAGACACGTACAATAATAACTGAGCTGTTTTGATGTCTGTCAGCGAGAAAAGTATAATGGTTCTTAGAAAATGTTTACGCGATAATTTCATACTGTTTCTTGACAGTGTAACGAGGCGATGCTGATCTTATCTAGGCGCTGGTTTAAATTACCGTTTGTTTTTGTGAAATATTATTATGACCATAACCAAGGTTAGCAGAACCTACCTTGGTACAGTTTTGGACTCAGGTTTCCTTGTCAATGTTAGAATGTTTCATTATGAGATCTATTAAATTGTTTTTGTCATTAGGAAGGAAGGAGAAACTTTGATAAAGTTAAAAAACCGGCTAAAGATATTCGATTTTTTCTCATATAGTATAAGGAGCTGCTGTTATAGCAATGCCGGCAGTAATAATGTTATAGGATTTTTATTAATACCCCTTTCCTTAACTCTTTTCATTGAAATTTGAATTATTCAACATGGAGCCAAAACTGAATTATGTGTTTTACTTCCATATTTCCAACGACGTGTCATTTTTGTATGTGACTGATTGGTGTATATACCTAGTTCTTTTTTTAAAATCTTTGAGTTAATTTAAATTTAAATCTAATCTGATGTTTCAGACGATAGTCAGCTACCTATAACCATCTAGATTACCAGTACCATTAGTCACAAATAGTTCCCTCAATAACAACATCAACATTCTGTCGCGCGACGCTCTCATTCAATGCAGTCATACACTGGCGCGACGAGAGATTTGTAGCTCTGGACTTGTTGAAACAATTGGTTATTTGTGTTTATTTAAAACTATACAAGATGCAAGGAGATATTTCTTATTAGTAGCAGCAATATTTTTCTGAATCAAGGACTGCTTTTTATTTAATTATCTTTTCCATCATCATCGTCAGCCTTATCAGATTACTGCGGAACAAAATCTTCTTCAAAAACTCTTTGTTGAAGGTATGTCCTTATTGACACGCTTAGGTAAGATGGACGGAGGTAATTCGAAAATATGGACATCTACCAAAATTAATAATTAGGGTAAAGTGAATTTAGTTAGGACGACATTAATATAAAATGTAATGGTCTCAAAAATTAATATGGTAAAAATTTAAATAAATACTTTGCACACAAAAAAAAACACATACAAGAGTTGTACAAATAAAGAAGATGAGACTAAAGAGTGGGATAAAATAAAATGAAGCCTAACTGTCACAAATGATGATTAAACCATTTTAAGTAATCAGCCTATATACCTAGGGGGTATGTTAAGTTTGATGTTCGACACTGAAATGACGTTCAGCAGTACCAATTGCACAGCCCTTGCATTCTCAATACGATTCGTCGCTGCGCTTGTGGCTGTGATCACGGATGTCTCAGTCGTTACATCTCCTAACTGCTGCTTTTCGTACTTTTTGTTTGGTAGCCATGCACTATTGTCGATCAGCGTTAAAAGAGAATAATTCGAGCGCTCATTTGCTGTTACAGCAGCTGCACCACGTTGTGAAAACTTGTTCAGTGGCAGCGCTAAAAGAACCGCACTGTAGTTTTTATAATAATACATCGGATACGGTAACAAATTCAACATGTCAGTTGTCTCTTGAAACATTCCTTGCGTCATTGTTCTGTTAAATCGCGTCGCTTGCAGTCACGCGCAAAATGCGTCCACACAAATAAATGCGAAGCACGTTTAGGCTACATCTACAATGACACTAAGCATTTATATATTTTAGTCTGATGCCTTAAAATAAATAATGCCGTAAAAATCTTTTATAACATCTACGGTCGGATTAATAACGGTCTAAGAGTCGTTAACCCAATAACATTTTATTTTGTATCTATTAAAATTTGTAGTTGAAGACGAAATCAAAGATATACCAACAAATACCTAAAGAAGTTCAATCAAATCTTTAGAATACAAACACCAATCAAGTGTGATTTAATTGCGTTCAACGCCATCTAGTACCTGACACTCACTCTAAGACCTATGCAATGTTCCCAATTTAAATTATAACTGAACTCCCAACACTGGCTTGCTCAATACATTGCATCTCCATGGACAAGTCCTAAGCAAAGACAAGATTCACTGTTGTACACGAGGCGTTGAAAGCTTGGCAGCCTAAATGATGTCGTGAGAGACGTGACATAGTGATGATCGGTTTACAAACATAATTAATTTATTTGACATGTCTAAATTGAGGTCATTGGTTATGATATAATAGGACAGATAAATCTTATGTATTTTTTTTTAGATCAGTTCTTCCGCGATCATGGCGCTTGCAGTAGTGCCGAAATATCGGAAACTCATAAAAAACAAGGTACATGGTAGAAATCTCGAAACAACTAACTCTTACAAGTATTTAAGGTTAGAATTTTACCCTAATTAAAACAACGGCACCGGCTGAACATTACTATTACATTGGGCAAACAAAAGAAGGATAATTGAAAATTGTAATTGTAATCTACAATGACCTAAATGAAAATTTAAAAACAAAAATCCTAATTTGACGAACAAAGAAGACATTAACTTTGAATTGGTTCCTAATTTTAATTTTTTTGCTGTATTATGAAAATATGTTTTTTGCTTGTTTTCTAAAGCTTATAACACCTATGATAACTATGCAACGTAACGGCAATGTTTTTCCAAATTTTAATAGTACCTACCTATGAGTTATCGAACAACACCAAAATCGGAAACTACGTAAAAGACTGGCCCATTTCCCAAAAACAAATCATTAATTTAACAACCCTGTATGAAGCAATTCATTATAACATAAAATATGCAAGATATCCATAATTTGCAACTACAACGCTTTACCCGTAATTTGTTGCATCAAATTTCCGAGCAGCGCTCCCAAACTATTACTCTACAGATGACAGTTCTCGTCCAAAAGTCGCTCTGTCACTCGACAGCTGTGTCCCGCAGTTCCGCTGTCACGTTCCGTCGTCACGTCCGCGGTAATTAGCTAATTGCCGACGTCCACACCATGCCGCAGACGATAATTATTAAAGAGCTGTGTTCCTCTTTCCGTAAAACAATGCTTGAAAAGTAATTTAGTAGTGTCATCACCAGAATTAAGATGTCTATTGTTAACAAGGACACTGTACTGTTTGCGTTTGGCAGCTTAAAACGATTTACCCACATTTCAGGTCAGTTGACTGATGACTTGGTCAACTAACAAGGCAATTTAAGTACAGGTATTATCTATACTAATATTATAAAGCTGAAGAGTTTGTTTGTCTGTTTGAACGCGCTTATCTCAGGAAGTACTGGTTCGAATTGAAAAATTATTTTTGTGTTAGATAGTCAATTTATCGAGGGGGTTTATAGATTGACATTACGCTGCGATCAATAGGAGCGAAGCATTAGTGAAAAATGTTGCAAAAATAATCACGATCATAATAACCGAAATTGACGCGTACAAAGTCGCAGGCAACAGCTAGCTAACATCAAAAGTTACTCGAAGCTTCAATTAAAGTTCAAGAATAGGATTTAAATACAGATATTATTAGCTTAATTATTCGACATTCTAGAAGATTAAATTTAAGTTCAAAATGAATCACAGAGCCATATGTTAATGCAATATCATAAAGTTTTGAAGGGGGAAATAAACATCCGTATTTATTTAAGTTGTAGAAGAATCTTAAATTCACTATAAAAAAGCTATTGAAATCATTTAAACTCTAACTGGAAACCTAATCAGATTTCATGCTCAAGGCAAATCAAACAAACTGCTCTAATCAAATCGTCAAAGAAAACATTTGAATACTTTTGGCACCATTAGCAACTACTTTGATTGGTATTCAACTTAGAATTCCATCTCTTCGTTATATTTGCCAAGAAATCATTTCGTCATTACATACGTCGTCTATTGCTGGGCCTTAGCAAAAAATTTTTTTGATACCCACACTTGGCAAGCGGTTTGACCATCGATATTAAACCAAGTGGTGGGTAGAAGCAACTTATCCCCGTCTTTTTGTGGCAGTACACTTTAAGCCGCCCTTAAAAATTACAAAAGGACAAAAAATCCTAAATAAAACATTGTTAGAAGCTGTAATATTTGTAAGGAATCGGTCATGGGATAGGTTTTCATATAAAAAACTTTTTCTACTTCTTGGTTTTATATCTGTCATTCTTGCCCATTAAATTTTTCATTGCTGTACTTATTGCTTTCTTTTGTAAAAATTGTTTAGTTATCATGTAATGATTTTCTTCACTCTTTTCCTAAAATATTAGGTTATGAAAAAGTTTGACTTTTGATACTAGTATTTTACCCAAAACTGCCGCAGTTCTGGTATAAGCCATCAGATCCTATTGTGTGTTGCCAACCGTTTTAATTTACCGCCTGCCAGTTACGACATCGACAAGCGGTACACACAACACTATTTGAGTGGTGTGCGTAAACATGACAGTGGCACAGTCAAGATAGATATAGTAAAATTATGCCCCACAAATAAACTTAAAGATGCAATTTATTGTATTCTTTGCAGTCATAGAACTTAATAAAAATACAAGGAGGTTTTAAAAATTGGTTTAAAATTATATTTGCGAATTGGAAATTCAAATAAACATTACATACGTATAATTATGACTTTTCCGGTGGTTGATTCGAAGAAAAGTCGTTGCTGTTATACAATTAAGTTATATATATTTCCGCTAAAAGCTTAACTCCCCCAAAGTGTCCTGCAGAACTCAGTTTGTGTGTCAATAGTAACTGTTGCTTGATCGTTAACTTCAATTTACGCAAGGGTAATTAGACTGTTTTATTTATATAAAGTTATTATAGACCGGTCTGTAATAACGCCAACTTATTTATATTGTAAGTCGTCTTATAATCGCTCAGTTCCCAAAAGCTTATTAGTCATATGAAAAGCACAGAATATAGAAAAAAGTTCAAAAGGCTGTCATGCGCCATTTGTATGATAACCTATGTCGCCGCTTGCGCTACACTACTACTCGTGCACATAATAAACGCAAGCTTTCGCAAACATAAACGAATTTAAAGAACGCCAATCGAGCAAAGAAATCAATCACATTACTTACTTTCATGTTTGAGCAGGAGTATGAGCATTTGCTCATAACGCGCCTGCCCTGACTACTTCGAGTTTCTAAAAATATCGCAATATTGTAAAATAATATTGAACTATTTAAATCAAACTGGTATAAACCTCGAATATTAAGAAACCTACAAGTAAAAACTTAAAAAATATATATATAATATAACTAATAACTAAATATATTACTAAAAGGAGTCCCTTTAGGCAGGGATCCGAAGATACTGGCAGCGTTCCCGCTTTGTATGGCTAAACTAATTCTTTGTCCGAGGTAGCTGCCAGCTCTTCGGTCTCCTGTGATGTCGACTAACCTTTTTGCTATTACCTTAAAAAGCCTTATATTGAACTATGTGAATTTTATTTTAGCTTGTATATTGAAAATATTGCCAAAGAACATTAACGCGACGTAAACCTACCGTATCTATCTCATCCGTGACGTCGTGTCGATGTTTTGACTGACACAAGTTGACACAACAATGCTGTGAGCGTATTAATGAACTAATCCGACTTTTGATTGATCGATGGGGATTGACTTATCGCGTTTTTGCGGACCGGTTTGATAATGCATTGATTTATTTACCACTATCTTAGATTTAATAAGCTTCATTTACACTAACTCAAATCTATGGGGTTTCTAAGTTTTCTTTTGTAATTCGTTATTTTTTAAGAGTAGAGTTTTTTTATTTACTACGTATCTCTGAAAATTACGTAATGTAAGTATATACTGATTTATTGCTATGCGAGAAAACACTATGACGGTAACTGATTTTGTTCTCTGTGATGGCAATCAATTCAAACAACCGCACATTAAGGATTACGCTGAAACGTATCCTGAATAGGCACGAGACGTAATGCCCTTGGCTTTCACGTCAAAATGGTGAAATGCAAAAATTTTGGACATTTCTTAATGATTATTAAGCAAACTGCATCAACAAATTTCAGCAGGTTGAGGTAGGGCATGCCAATAAATAGAGGTCTCTCTTATCAAGGATTACATCTTAAAATAGCAACACAAAATACACATGTAGTTCATACAGTTCAACTTTAATCCGGAACTATTTTCACAGTCTACGTCTTGACTGCTAACACATAAATCTCTCTACATCGAGCCGGCGCGTCGCATGCGCATTGTCCGGGAGAACTCTCTGTGAATGTGATACGTCAATTAATTAATCTGTGTCACATTGGTACTTAATTATTTCAACACTTACATTAAAATGCTAAAATGATTTACTTTTGTTTTCTCTGTTTTTTTTTTACTTCAGAATATATACCATGGTATGAATTCTGATGCAAGAAAATGATCATGGGGAAAATTAAATGCTCGCCTTTTATAAATTTAAGCTCCATTGCTTAAATTTAGAGGCTGTAAAAGTTAAAAATTTGATCAAAGAAAATTCGTTTTAAAAAAAATCCTTACTTGTATACATAACTCATCATTGCAGGGCACTACTAGACATAGGCCTCTAAAAAGTAGAATCGCCACTTACAAGATCCATAGGTTGAGAAGAGTGCCATTCTTATTTTGTCCACTACAAGGCACGATACATAACCTAGTAAGTAGACATCTCACATTCTACTCTACCCTTTGCTTGTCATTAAGAAGCACAATACAAATGAATCAATTAGGCACTTACATAACTCACAATTTCTTATACATTCAAAATATTTAGTCTATAATTTGCTATGTTATTAAATGTAATAAATAAAAGTCTAAAACATGTTTGTCATCAAATTGATTAATAGTTTTAACAAGTCGGATGTTTTAATGATATACCGTTGCCAAGTATTTTTGAAAGTGAAAGTTTAGTATGTCAACACTAATTATTGAAATATTGGCTATGTTAATTAAATTCAGTAATAAATCATGCTAATTGACAAACAAATGTTTGAACGCTGTCATGCTTTAGAATGGAGACTAAGAATGGAACGAAGTTGGTTTGGCGTGGATATACAGGGTGAAATTTTAACCACTTTCCAAAACTTTTATAGGCGTTCAGTATCGTATTTAGAGCCTATTTATGATGTAAAAAATGTAAAACAAGTTTTCATCCGAAAATATTTTTCACGATATAGTTATCAATTTTTAAGGTCCTAGACCTGTTAAGGCATAAAGGGAAAGACAAAAACTTATGCATAGTATTGTAATAAATTAATTAAATGCGCATCGCGTAAAAAAAGTGTTGCTAGGCGGCCGTATCGAAAATTTTACATTTTTGAATGTCATTTTCTGAGTGCTTTATCTTGAAATTTTTGTACTAGGCTATACCAAAAGAAAAAATACGTAATTTGTTTTTTTTTCTCATAGATTCGTATATTAAAATTTGGAAGGTGGTTAAAATTTGTTCCTTTATATAATTCAATATACCAGCAAAGTTGTGAAATAAAATCTGGTACAAAATTAAATAGTTTTTAACGTTGCTCCCATACATGTATCTAAAGTAGTCACTTTTTTCATTTATCTCATCTTATCTTATAAAAAGGGCATGTTTTTCTTTTCTTCTATCCCATCTTGTCTAACAGGTCTTTTGTTAAAGATTATTGGGAATCTGTGACCGATATTTTTTGATTCAGGAATCCATTTTGTAAAGTGTAATGTTTTAAAGTTAAAACTTTGCAATGTTTTTTTGGAATCAGTGTGCAGCTGCGGAATCATTTACTGCGCGTGGGCCATGCATCCCCTTGGCCGGTTTTTTCATTACAATTTTTTTTCTTTAAAATTAAAAAAAGGCTGTCTTTTGCAACAAAAAGAAATACGCGAAATAAAAACTTTTTCTTTTATTCTAAATAATACCTACCTATATAACATAATAAATACTGACGTTACACAAATTGTGTTGCATTTGATGAGGTGGAGTCGGCGCCGAGCTTTGTAGTTCGCTTCGCCTGTCTTGACTGTCGCGCCATTGCTTCCGTCTTTGACTTCCGCGCGTCATTGTGAGATGAAGGGATGGGAAAAGTATCGATAGTTCTCGAAACTCAAATGTATGAGACTGTTAAAAGGGTCTATACATTTTTTATGAGAATTATATCTCTTTTCTTTAAGACTAGTCCTTACAATTTCAATGTCATTAAATTTTGTCAAATTATAAGGTTAGCCATTTTATCTACTGGCGTAATCGATTTTCAATGTGTCACCTGCTACAAGGTTTCAGATTCAATAACCAGACGGGTCGTAGAAAAAAGTGCTTTTCTACATTTTGTCGGGTCTGGGTGTTTGTGGTGCCTTCGTTGTTTCTGATTTCCAAAATACGAGTGCTTTAGACAGTAAATCACTCTGGGATCAGAACAATGTATCTGATTTTGTCCATAATATTTATTTATAATTTATTTATCGATAACATTTAATATCTGAATGAGGATTTGCGCTTTACAATGTGTTGTAGAATTAAGGTTGTAGTTAGATTTAATTTTATAAGTCATTGTGTAACGATGGCCGTTGGGGCGGAAAGGTATTAAAATGGTGGCCACACCAGATGACGATCTGTAGATACGCCCTTCATCAGCTGGACCGATGCCAAAAGTCGCAGGAAGCTATTAGATGCAGGTGGTGATATACTGATCGTTATAGAAAACATTAGAAGACGTCAGTGGGCTTCATTCGACCGAGATATAATCCCATACAAAGTGACTAGTGTTAACTTTTGTTATTTTATCGATAAAACATTTAGTTGTGTCACCGCATCCCCACTATTTCCGTTCCCGCCAGCAGACGCGTCAATTAGTACACCGCGGTATCTGGGCGCATTGAAATGTTCCGTGCCGCTGACGGCTAGACAAGTAGTGGCGAGTTTGGAACTGTCTCGTATTTGCTATTATCAATATCGAGAGCTGTCGGTTATTGATATCTGAGGCTGCAAGCTGTCGGTCTAGGTTTCCGTCAAAGGAATTCGTCTGTTTGGGAATGGTTATAGGTGTGGTATAGGGATTTATAATATTTAAGATATTCCACGCTGGGCCACACAGAGCCATCTAGTCCCAAATTAGGCTACTACTAAGTAGCTTGGCGTATGGAGTACTAGACAACCGATAAATTTACTTATATACTTTTTTTTTGTAAATATGTACTTATAATACATTGACAACACCCATCCCAGTACAAACAGACATGTTCATGCACAAAAATGTTTGTACTGTGCGGGGATCTAACCCGCGACACATGGCTTAGAAGCAGAGTTTACTTCAGTTTTCTACCATTGCACTGATCTAAATAGTCGTAAAATTTTACATAAAGTGTTTAAGAGTTTGGATAATAGATGAGGTTTTTTAAATGATTGTATAGTATAAATAACATAGGCTGGCACGTTGTTAACAAACCTACTATCTACTATCAATTTTATACACGTGCAACCCCTCCTGGAGCAATTGCGCCAAAAAAAACTTTATGAATACATACACAAATATGTTAAATGTCATCATCACCATTGATTATCAAGGGTCGGTAGTATTAAGTTGCTTTCTGAAATGGCAATACCTGCACCAGGTAAATAACTGTACCGGAATATCAATAAAAATCAACACGTGAATATAAATGTCTGAGACAAAAGTAATGCTTCTTTGTAAGTCATAAATAAATTAATGGCCCATACAATCAGTCTCTAGACAAGGGCTGATAAATTATTTATAAATTCAATAGCAAAACATAATTTCTGTAAGCACATTGTTTTTATTGATATGCAGAACTTTAGCATATCTTTAGCGTTGTGGTATAAATAATTCATGTTATGCGCGGGTTTGCTTGAATATCTACGATTATATTAAATTGACATTTATGAAGTTTTATGAAATAAACAATGTACAAAATTGAATCGATTGAAAACAGTAAATAGAAGAAATTATTACAATCAAAACTAGCTTTTAGCTATACACAGTAAATGGAAGAAGAAATATCGTGCAGAGAAATACCTGTGCCCAGCATAGAGATCCAAAATAGCGTATATCTCTGCTCAAAGTGTTATGTATCTTTGCACTCAATTTAATTAGACAAGAAAATAAGACAAAGTTATATACTTTTTTATGATATTTTAGCAATTTACTGATAAGGCAAAGTTAATTTCGCATGTATTCTATCAGTAAGGAGTAAATAGTAATAGTAATAGTAATAGTAATATCTTTATTTGCCCAAAACATGGTATATAAAAGTTCACATAAATTTTATAATGCGCTCATGTCTTACTACATTATATAGCATGCAAAATAACAATTATTTATAGAAATTAATCATAACACAGTGAAAATACAAAAAATAAATGTCAGAATATAATCATATCATTTTATCAGTTATGTCAATAGGTTTAAGTAGATATTATTACAAAGTCAAAAATAAGAATAAAACAAAGTTAATAATAAATTCATAATAATTTCATAAAAAATGTCAATTAAGTTTGTATTATTAATGGTTTTTTTTGTCGAAGAATTCCTTAAGACTATAAAAATTATGCAGATTAAGCCACTTGAACAACTTAGCACCAAACATATTTCCATTTTTCAGGTCTTTTAATTCGTCGGGTAACATATTAAAGACCTTTACACACATTTTTAGACAACTTTTACTATATTTCACAGATTTAGCAATGTCATTTAATACAAGTCTATGTGGTTTTCTGCGAAGCCTATCAATTAAATCACTTGCTTTTGTAAATAATTCTTTATGCTTATTAACAAAACTACCTACTTCAAGAATGTAAAGTGAGGATAGCGGCAATAAACCAAGTTTTTTAAAATAAGGCCTACATGATTCGTCTGGTGCAATTCCACATATAGCTCTAATGCACTTTTTTTGGGATAGAAAAACCCTAGTCCAGTCTGTGCTGTTACCCCATATTACCAAACCGTATCGTAGAACAGATTCGACATATGCACGATAGGAAAGAATCGCAGTATTTTGGTCAGTTACCTTTTTGATTTGATTGAGTGCATACGAAAATCTGTTAATGCGTTGACACACTTCGTCACAGTGCATTTTCCAATTTAAATTTTCATCAATAACTAAACCTAAAAATTTTGTCATTGTAACTTCGTGGATTTTCTTTATGTTTAATTTAAAATTATACTGTAAATGTTTCGATTTATTAAATTGCATATATATAGATTTTTTGAGATTTATGTTTAGTCCATTATTATCGAGCCAATAAATAATATTATCAATTGTATTATTAATGTCATCCTCATGGGTAATAATTGAATTGTATTTTTTCTTGTCAGTCGTTACTATTACAGAAATGTCATCGGCGTACAATATACATTTGTGATTTGTAACAGATACAATGTCATTTATATAAATTAGGAATAAGATAGGTCCTAATATACTACCCTGTGGAACGCCGATCTTGTTTTCAAGATAGTCAGAAAATAATGAATTCTTTTCTCCTTTGATCACGTTATCAAGGCAGACGCATTGTTGGCGGTTGTTTAGATAAGAACAAATCCAACTCTGAACTATCCCTCTGACTCCTATCATTTCCATTTTTTTTAGTAATAGGTCATGCGATACATAATCGAAGGCCTTAGTTAAGTCAAAGAATAGGCCGGTAGTCAGTCGGTTTTTATTCAGGTTTGTCAATAAACTAGTCATAAGGTCAAAAATAGCTAAGGAAGTTGACTTTTTCCTTTGGAATCCATATTGTTCACATTTAATTATTTCAAATTTATCACAGTATTCAGTGAGCCGCTTATACATGCATTTTTCAAATACTTTTGAAAAAATTGTAATTAAAGAAGTAAGGATTGTCATACGCCGATTAAAAATTGCACAAAACCCTTTCATTAAAATGAATTTAATTGTTTAGGCGTGAAAACGGAGTACAGACAGAGTGACTTTCGCGCTTATACTATCAGTAAGAAATAAGGAAGGTGTATGACAACATACACCGATTAAAAATTGTATAAAACCCGTGCTGTGGTGACGCCTCATAAAAATAATATGATACTCTTCGTCCTCCTATGGGTGTCGTAGGAGGTAACTAAAGAGGTAGGCACTACCAGAAGAAAAAACATCTTCTTTCCACAATTGGCACAACTGCGATCGCCAATCGTAATATGACATTGTAACCCCTACGCATTATTTGTGTACGTGTGGATATAATTATCCTTATTATCGTAATACCCACAAGTTATTTGTGTGTTTGAGTAATGGCACTATCGTGGGACTAATACATTTTCAAATATCCACACGAACGAAGCAGCGGAAAACATTTAGTTTTCCAAGCGTTGTTATTTAGCTGCAACCTATCAGATTGTAATAACCAATGAGTGTTATTCAAATAATCGAATGAATGATTCAGCAGTACTGAACAGTATTGTTTGAAGTGACATCTGTTTCTATGTAGCCCTGCACGCTATTTTTTTGAAGTGAAAACTTCTTTAGCGGCGCTGAGCACTTTTTTTGGATGGGTAAAAACTTCCAAACTCGCGTCAGGGTCACGTGATGCTGATCGAAAAAGCGTAAGATCGAGGGGAAGGGAGAGGAACTAGTATCTCCCACTCTTTCTACCGTGCCTGAGTGTGCTGTTTTCTATTATTTTTGAAGTGAAACTTCTTTATCGGCGTTGGAAAAAATTTACCGTCACGTTTTGCGTCAAATTTTCGTCACATTTTTCGGTTACGCGCCATCTTTTTCTAACCAACTTAACCAACTTAACCAACTTAACCAATTTAACCAATTTAACCAATTTAACCAATGTAACCAATTTAACCAATTTAACCAATTTAACCAATGTAACCAATTTAACCAATTTAACCAATTTAACCAATTTAACCAATTTAACTAATTTAACCAATTTCTGGAAAGTTGCGTCAAATTTTCGTCACATTTTTCGGTTACGCGCCATCTTTTTCTTGCCCCTACCACGGTTGGTTCAGACGATAGCAAAAAGGTAAAGTGAAATAATATTTAACCAATTTAACCAATTTAACCAATTTAACCAATTTAACCAATTTAACCAACTTAACCAACTTAACCAACTTAACCAACTTAACCAACTTAACCAACTTAACCAACTTAACCAACTTAACCAATTTAACCAATTTAACCAATATAACCAATTTAACCAATTTAACCAATGTAACCAATTTAACCAATTTAACCAATGTAACCAATTTAACCAATTTAACCAATTTAACCAATTTAACTAATTTAACCAATTTCTGGAAAGTTGCATGTAGATCATTTTTCGAAAAATAAGGCCATAAAGAAGTTTCACTTCTTACGTGTGTACACTAGTACACGCACAACTTTTTTTTTTTTTAATGTGGTTAGGCGTCTGATGGAGGGTATCCCCTACCGTAACTTCCAAGTTCCGACTTGCGACTGTGACCCCCTCAACTCAAGCTTATTTGTAAAATATCGTTTCCAGAATTGCCAATTTTTATTTTTATTTTATTTAAAATAATATGTAAAAAGTTTTCTTATGATATATCGTCTTAAAATTCTGTTATAACAGAATTTTAAACAGACAGAGTCGTAGGCGAAGCGCTAGTTCAAAGTAAAGACAATGTTTAGACGTTAGGTGGAAATCCAGTCAGTTCTATTATTCATATTAATGCAGTGAAATGAATGGCTTGATACAATTGCGTATTATGTTAATTATGAGAAAATCTACAGGCGCGTTACTGCATGAAGAAATAAGTTTTTACTGTAAGAGTTAGTTATTTCGAGATTTCTACCATGTACCTTGTTTTTTATGTGTTTCCGATATTTCGGCACTGTTGCAAGCGCCATGATCGCGGAAGAACGGAGTAACTAACTCTTACGATAGTGACCATGAAAGTTTAAAAAAGTTTTTACTGTGCTATTTTCTTTTACAGGGCTCTTGGCTCGAAACTTAAACCATGAGACCAAACGGAGCGTTCAACTATGTTCATCTATCTATAAATCTGTATAATCTTTTTATTATACAGGGTGAAATTTTAACCACCTTTCAAATTTTAATATATCAATCTACGAGACAAAAAACGAATGACGTATTTTTTCTTTTGGTATAGCCCAGTACAAAAATGTCAAGACAAAGAAAGCAATTTTTTACGCAATGCACACATTCATTGATTACGATACTAATCATAAGTTTTTTATTTTTCCTTTATACCAAAACAGGCCTAAAACTGTAAAATTTTAAAACTATATTGCGAAAAACATTTTCAGGTGAAAACTTGATTTACATTGTTTACTTCATATATGGGCTCTAAATACGATACTGAACACCTACAAAAATTTTGGAAAGTGGTTAAAAATTATTTCATCCTGTCTAAAAGAAAGTCGTGTTACTCGTAGTTACACCACTTATAACTCGAGAAAGGCTGGACCGATTTTTACGATATTAGTGTTTTTGGATTTGTTTGCGACGGGAATAGGTTTTTAAGTATATAAAACGGTAAAATGTTAATATTTATTAAAACCAGCCAAGTGCGAGTCGGACTCGCGCACGAAGGGTTCCGTACCAAAAAGGCCAAAAAAACGAGTGTTTTGTATGGGTATATTTAAGGGCTTAAATATTTATTTTATTTTGTTTTTAGTATTTGTTGTTTTTGCGGTAACAGAAATACATTATTATGTGAAAATTTCAACTGTCTAGCTATCGCGGCTCTTGAGATACAGCCTGGTGACAGAGCGACGGACACACGCAGCGAAGTCTTAGTAATAGGGTCCCGTTTTTACCCTTTTGGTACGGAACCCTAAAAAAGATATACTGTTTTTCAACCACGCCATATTTGATGGCAATGACATATAAGACGTTATAATCAAATATTATTCTGAGACGATACGAAGTTTGCGGGGTTCGCTAGTTACTTAGTAAATAATAAATAAATAAATGAATGTGAACAACATCACATACATTGTTCTGATTCCAATTTGAATAACTATTAAAAGCATTCGTATTTTGGAAACCAGAAACAACGAAGGTACCACAAACACCCAGACCCGAGAAAATGTAGAAATACACATTTTTTCTACATTGACCCGTCCGGGAATCGAACCCGGGACCTGGGAGCAGGCGACACCTTGAAAACCGGTGTGTACGCCACTCCGCCACGGAGGTCACTTACCTATAAAACATAACCTCATTAGTAATCCTAAGCGGCGGTCCTGACAAGCATTTTCCCGATTGATGTTAGAATCGATTATGATCTAAATTACCCACGATTAAAACAAGTTGGCCTAATGACATAATCAATTGTTGATAAAATCACCGCGATAAATAATAAAATTGTTATGTATGGCCAGTGATTTAAGAGATAAGACAAAATATAATCAAATCTACATCTCCATAAATTTATAAAATGAAAATACGAACAAGGTTAATATTATTACTTACTTATGTATAAATGTTAACCTTCTTATTAGTTTGAATGTCTACAAAATAAGTTTGTATCTTATTGACTTTTGAATTCAAATATTTTCATTTCTATTTACCACACAACGATGTGCAAATAAATGTATAAGTTTGATTTTGACCAAATCTAGTATACAATCTGGGAACATAAAATACTTTAGTTTAATGGGAGATTTAAGATACATTCGTTTAAAAAAATAAGTACTATTTCAAAGTAGTCGTTTGTCGGTTTTTAAGCCTCCTTTGAATGAAGGAATTGTCGAAAAATTTTAAAATAACTCCGAGTAGATACATATTAAACGCGCATTAAGTAACAAACAAATTTAAAAGCAATTTCTGAACATCCTTTGGTTTAGAGAAGTATAATTATGTCTTAGATGAGTCTATGTCACCCCTAACGCAGTGCAAAATAAAGTGAAATTCTGTTAACCTTTAAATAATTAAATCAGTTTCAGTAAATCCCATAACTCATTAAGTTTTTAGTGTAAATGATGCAACAAGAATGTTTCTGAATGTTTAAATATGTTTTGCAATTTTTAGTAATAATTCATAATCAGATAAAATATTTTAATCAATTATTTTAAGATAATTGTATTAAACTAATAAAGCACCCAGTTGCTGATTAATCGAAACATATCTTGATATTAGGACTAATTATTAAAACTCAAATACTCATGATGACGAGAATTTTCATTAGGAAATGTACCTACCTATATAATATTCCATAGCTGAAAAATGGAAACTTTTTCAGCTAGCTTTTCGTTTATCTACCCATGCAATACCAAAATAAACAGGTATTTGAAAATGAGATTATATTCATTATTTGATATTTTAGCAACTTAATTGCACTTATAATATCAGTATATAAACTTGAAAAATGTTGTCTCAGGCGGGACTCGAACCCGCATCTCCTCATGGCCCGGCATGCGAGGAGATGCGGGTTCGAGTCCCGCCTGAGACAAAATTTTTCAAGTTTATATACTGAGATTATATTCAGTTTTTTGAAACTTATAATAGTATCAGCACATCCAAAAGCAAAACTTAATTTGTCGAATCTTTTTCACAACCCGCAACCCACCCCAAAGAACTAACAAACAGACGGCAATCAATCTCTTTCTTAATAAAACCATGAACATATTATTCCGCGATACCACCCCTCTGAGCGATGGGGGTGTGATTAACGACCCCGTAGTCATTCATCAAGTGTTATGACGCGAATAGTCTGCCTACTGTGTAATTGGCTCAAGGATAAAGACTATCTCGATGTAGGTTTAGAACTTGGACATAACGTATGTGAAGATATCTGACAGAAAAATAAATTTTCTGTAATATTAGAGGCTTGTTCTTTTATGTACGACTACAATCTTTACTAATATTATAAATGCGAATATAACTCTGTCCGTTGTTACGCTCTCACACTTGAACTTCTGAACTGATTTAGACTTAATTTGATACAAAGATAGATAAAACTTTACGAGAGGATATAGGTTTTTTATCCTACTGTGTTTCCGCCTGCGCGATCTAACGTGTATTTCACGCGGGCAGAGCCTTGAAAGCAAAGGTAGTTTACAATGAAGCTTTTAAACTATGTATTTGACAGACCATGAAAAGTCAACAGTGTCATGCACAAGCTAAAGCACGCGTCTTTGTTCGATCCACAGCATTTTATAAACCATCCCCACTGCCAGTAGTTTTGTTATCGCGCTCCGCTTAAAGACATCTTACACTTCATTTGCCAAGTATCGCGCAACGTTCACCCCGACATACATATAACATTGTTTATCAGTGTACAGATAATGTAAAATATTTTTAAAATATTATGCTTCTCTTATAGCCTTGTTGGTCTAGTCCCAAGACATAAGTCCGGTATTTTAATCACTAGACTTTAGTGGTCTGATGGTAGACCAATGGCATGGTGGTAGATCAATAAGATCAGGCAACAGGAGTTTACAACTATCGAACATTGCTCGGGCTTGTGATCACTAACCCGTATTTTGCAAGCATTGTGACTATGCCTACCCATATTTATATACCCATATATGTAAATATATAAAAGTGAAAACTGATTTAATGACTGACTGACTGACTGACTGACTGACTGACAGACATATCAACGCACAGCCCAAACTACTGGGATTTAAAATCTGAAAATTTTCACCGTGCTTCCTTTTATAGTGTAGGTGAGCACTAAGAAAGGAATTTTGGAAATTCCGCCTCTAAGAGGGTAAAAAGGGCCCAATAAGTTTGTATGAAACTCCCTCAGTTTTGAAGCTAAGTCGATGAAAATTGGTATCCAGCTACCTGATTAGAAATTAAGAATGACGTATTTCAGGATTTTTAAAAATTTAATCTTTAAGGGGATTAAAAATGGGGGCAAAGTTTGTTCGGTTCCACGTCATATCCATACTCTTTACATATTTGTACTCTCTGACTTTACTTAGTTTGTTATGACATTCAATGTGTCAATCAGAAAATAAATAGGTAATTTCTTACAAACAGAATGGTATTATTTTAGAATTTAATAATTGGCGCCAAAATGGATGAATTAACTGAATTAAAACGAGTAGAACTTTAATTAAAGGCTGCATTACAAAATTCGGCAACCAGATACAAAACCTACGAGAAATTTCTGATTATGAATTAAAATTAGTGAGTGATCAGCTGGTGAAGTGACAAATGAACAGATTTACCAAGAATAATTTGGAAGAGATACGACTACAAATAATATTACTGATGAACCACAGTTGGAAACTGAGATTGAAGAAAAAAATAACCTTCAGGGTATTACAACACAGCTTAAACTAAAACTGCAGAGTTTGAATTCGATAGCACTAAACAATTCCATGTATGCAGAAGGTAGGTACTGAGGAGCAAAGGTCGGTCACAAACAAATCTTAGGACATCTAAATTGAACTCAGTACCATTAGATAAGGACGGAACATTCAAAAACATCATTAAACGGTTGGATACGTACTTAAAACTGAACAGATGTGATGATATCGATACAAGGAATTACACGTCAATCATACATCTTTGAGCCCAAAATTACATCAGAAAACGTATTATATTATATTTTTGTGCTCCACGGGATCCTTGTGAGTTAGATTTTGAAGAGTTGGATAAAGTTCAGTTAGTAAATTATCAACAACTCAAAATTGGACAGATTACTAAAAGATTTAACAAAGGTGTTTGACGGAACTCTTGTTTGAATATTAAACTACAAAGCTCAATTAGTGCTTCAAGAAAATGTGACACCAATTTTCATCTAGCCGCGACGTATTCCATATGCCCTGAAGGACAAAGTTGACGAAGAAGTAAGGAGGCTATGTAACGAAAAGACAAAACTTGAAAATTCCTATTGGATGTCTTATCTATATGTATATTGGTACATATTCAGAAAATAAATATCAGTACTTACCATAAGAATGGTATAATTTAGAACTTAATCATTTTTAGGGTTCCGTACCCAAAGGGTAAAAACGGAACCCTATTACTAAGACTTCGCTGTCTGTCCGTCTGTCCGTCTGCCTGTCACCAGGCTGTATCTCAAGAGCCACGATAGTTAGACAGTTGAAACTTTCACAAATTATGTATTTTTGCTACCGCAATAACAACAAATACTAAAAACAAAATAAAACAAATATTGAAGGGACAAAAAATTTTTTTGTCCTTTTTTGTTCGATATTAATAATGGCAACAGGTAGGCACTTGAAATGTTCACAAAACACTCAGTTATATTTCTAACTTTAATAATCAATAATTAAATTAATACTTAAGGGAGGTTCCCACACAAAAAAATCAATTTTTTGCTTATTTTTGCTTGATGTCAATAAATGGTAACAGGTAGGCACTACATTAACTAAATTAATGTAGGTACCTACTGTTGTTTTCGTAGTCAATGGTACGGAACCCTTCGTGCGCGAGTCCGACTTGCACTTGGCCGATTTTTGTTTATACGGTAGAGACAAATGTTGGGAAATCGAAAAAAGTAAGTATATAGAATTACACTGTTGTACCTTATGACATTATCAACTATATTAAGCAGTACAAAAATAATTCCTAAACTGGGCATAGACCCGTATCTCAGGCAGGAAAAGGTAACAGGTGTGTTGCAACAACACTAAGCAGCTGACTGGTGGATTAAATCAATATAGACTGGTAGACCATTTCACAAGCTTCCATTTAGAAGATAATTAGATAAACTTCCATTTAGTAACGATTTATTTTTTCTAGGACGCACCGCTTTTGGGGGCCTGGCAAAGTGTGTTTACTGAAACTGCCTTTCTAACGCATCCAAATTATCTTTTTATTTAATATCCTCCATATTTAAAAAAATACACTTTTAAAACATGAAAATAAAACGTTGAAAAAAATATCACCTCACTTCATAATTCCGTGTTGTTTAACTTAGGAATAGCTACCACCACGCACCCACTAATGACCAAGCAGCAGGAATTAATGATGTTTTGCTGACATCATTTGAAGATGAAGAAATATAAAAATTTATAGACACAGTCGAATCAGTTCTCTATCCTGTCAAGTTTCTGAACACTTTTTATCCTACTGATCATCCTCTACCATTCATGCCTCGAACCCACATCCCACATGAAAGTTTTGTGAAACTACGTCAGCTTTTTGTTATAAATTTTGTTATGTTGTTTATAAGGATTTATTTATAATTAAATATTTGAGGGGGTGAAAAACGGTTGAAAATTTTGTGGTTAGTTATTTGTGTTTAACATCATATTGAGGTACTTGAAACTTCGTTTATCGATCATAAAGGGAGAATGACTTAGGACTGGCTTTTTCAGAGCTCTACATCAATGCTGGTACTACACCGGTCTTCTATCCAAACGTAGTATGCAAGCAAATTGTCTTTGTAAAATCGCCTTTTTAACGCTTATGGATCGAGAAAAATGGTAACCTACTTGAATGTGGTTTTTTACACAGGGCCACTTCTTCCAGGGCTCTACGCCAGTGTTGACCATATTCGAAAAAAGCCTTGCAAGCTGCTTTGAATGGTTTGTTGTACTACAGCGTTGACAGTTTTGAAAGTTTCACATGATATTGTACTTCAGATTTCATGTAAATGCAAACAGATGTGGTGCGAGCTCGCTTGGACCACGTTTCGCTAGGAGAACTAACACCGGATCCCTAAATAGTTTTAATCGGCCCCTTTCATCCAACTATTGTATCAACGGGCCCCGGTAAGTCGGCAACGACGTATCGGCTCCCACTAAGTGCCCACCACCACCTCGCCCGAGATGGGTACCCTCGGCACCGTAGGCAAAGGAAGTGGAGGAAAAGAGTGGAGGAGAGGGGGGTGAGTCGTGACGAAAACTTTGTAACAGATCAAAACCCACGCGTGCGAAGCCGCGGGCATCAGCTAGTATATTATATACCCATCATTGCTGTGGTAACTTAAATTCAATGATGGAGACCAGAAGTGGGATGATTCTAGGCCATCACATTTTGGAACGAAGTTCCGTATCGCGCGTTGCGAAAGGGGGCTAGACGGAAAAAAAATTGAACGACACTTTTTGCTATATAAGTTGTAAGCCGTGCGGCGTGCGCGTGAGGGAGAGGGAGAGGGAGAGAGAGAAAATTAAAAATAAAATAATATTTTATTACAATTCCTTCACTAAAAATGAACTTCGTTCCATCCGGGTGTCCCTTGACACCTCTCAAGTTTTTTTATTCTTCTTTCATCGATATAATATAATGAGAACGAGATACACAGTCCGATAAAAAAAAGTAACTAAAACCGTTCTCTATTGAATGATTTTATGTCAGTGTCAACTTTATAAGTCGGTCAAAGTTTGTCGGCAGGCATTAGTATGGATATTATGTCATTTTGTATCTATTCGATTGATATAGTTTGTACTAAAAGCGCACCTTTATGCCAACACTTTTAGTTTGGACACTTTTTCGATACTGATTGTGTACTTATCAAATTTTTTAAATTACTTCTAATGTTTCTTTTGAAAAACAGTTGATGTCAATGTAATAACATTCAAACGACAAAATAAACGAGTGTAATCAATTCAAAAACGTCACTCTCCCAGATCACGGTGACGTGTCTTGACGCGGCGCGACGTCGCACGTCAGTCGTCAGTCGGCATCGCATGATGAATGAGGTCGTCGTTAATCACTGCGGCCGCGCCATCATTCATCGTCAGGGTGGGGGTGGATTTGGACCACAGTTCAGAAAGAGCAGAACTCTTTGAAACACTTAGTTAATTTCAAATTTGTGGAATAATTATTCTCCATTTGTAATTGAAAGTTGAAAGTTTACGCCCAGCGCATCCTTGGTTCGTATTTAAGTTTATTTATTTTACTATCTATAAAACATGCTCTTGCAACGAGGTGCAGCTGGGAGAGTCATGGGTGATGTTAAGAGTTTTCACAGGACTGTTTAGTACCAGTCACCAAGAGTTATAAATCGAGATTCAGGAATTGTTAGATTCATCTTATTTGGTAGTCAGGACTTTGAGTATATTTCACATTTTCCTTTCAATATTTGGTTTTTACTTACATCAATACTAGTAATTTGAACTTCTAATTGACTGACTGTATATTTGTATTTAAGCTTTGAATGCTGTAACATAGACTATTTATCTAATGACACCATAGCTGTGTTAAGCTACATATACCAGAGATAAGTATTTACTTTGTATAAGACATTTATAAATGCTAAACACAGTCTACACATTTTATCATTCTAAACGTTTAATTATATATGGTGCACCCAAAGGACTAATTACGAGAAGAGAACAAGCAACAGCAAACTACATTATTAACCAAACTGTCGCCAATCGGGCTGCCAGCGGTGCAAAGATGGCAAAATTATTCTTTGGATAGTAGTAGATGATAATAAAGATGTAAAACCAATGTAGGTTAGGTTTTTTGGCATCACGAGCACGATGTTTGAGCAAATAAGATGTTTTTTTAGTATTGCCATTTGTACTGAAATACCACTAATGGACTACTATCTTTCTGATTCCAAACGTAGATTGGCCTTTGTTTATGAAGATTCTTCCAAAAGTCTTTAAAAAATAACAAAATCCAGAAAGACTTAGTTTTTGTTGGAACTTGAGTTGCTGTTCTTTTATTGTACTGTAGCTAACACAAGCAGCCCGAAGAAGAAAATGTGTTAAGGGAATTGTGTACTGCTATAATTACTCAATTTCATCTGGGTATTAGTACGTCCGTAGGGATTAACCTTCCCTTGTTAATATTATGCAAATTCTAATATAAGTGGTGCTTAATTGCATATTTGATTAGAACATTTTGATAATTTGAAAGAGTCAGTCATATTAGGGGTTAAAGTATGAAATTGCCGTTTTGTATGGACGAAATCGAGAAAAGTCATTTTTCCACACTAACAATTTTTTAGTTTTTTAAAAACGCCTGAAACGTTTTCTACGCAATTAAAGGTGAAAGTTAGATGGTTATAAAGCTACGCATTATAGTATTTAAATTTCTGAAAATCAAAGTATATAATACAAACATACTTCATTGAAGCAAGAAGGTCAGCTGACACATTGTAAGGGGTCTTTTCAATGACTTCCTTTGAAGTACTAGTATTGCATTTTTTTTTAGTCAAAAGTTACTTTATTTAGTTTTTTGATACAATACAAAAATAATTACGCAATAATATGACTATACTTAAGAGCTATAAACAAAATAAAAAGTGGGAAAATAATAGGCAATTTCATACTTTAACCCCTATTATTTATAGTATGGTTGTAGTATTTTTATCTAACCATAAAGTATTAATAATAATGTGGACAACATCACAGACATTGCTCTGATCCCAAAGTAAGTAACGACTTAAATTTTAGCGGACTTGAAATAACCGGCCAAGTGCGAGGTCGGACAAAGGGTTCCGTACTAAAAAGGCAAAAAAAAACGGGTTTGTTGTATGGGATAATTATTTTATTCCCTTTAATATTTATTTTATTTTGTTTTTAGTATTTGTTGTTATTGCGGTAATAGAAATACATAATTTGTGAAAATATCAACTGTCTAGCTATCACGGCTCTTGAGATACAGCCTGGTGACAAAGCGACGGACAGACGGACAGACGGACAGACAGCAAAGTCTTAGTAATAGGGTCCCGTTTTTACCCTTTGGGTACGGAACCCTAAAAACGATACACAGGTGGTACCTACTCGACTTGAAGGAAATATACACGGTGCAGTTTCAAACACCTGTCAAACGAAGCTCACGTTGTTTAAACATTGTGTATTACATCTTGGCAGTGTTATTTTCATTTTTATTCAATTTTTTTTTTAATATTATTACTAGCGGACCCTACAGACGTTGTCCTGTCTTAACTATGAATATTGATTTCAAATTGGATAATTAAAAAGATATTTCTAAAATAAATTTATGTATCGACATTGCAAATGCTAACCAAAATGCTAACCGCACTGGAAATTGTAACCGTTTGCAGCACGCATTCTGTCAATGTTATGTCAAATATGTTTTCTTAAATTTTCTAATTTTCCGCACGGTTTCCTTAATTTTTTCTTTCATAAGAATATTTTGCTGACAATAACAAACAAAACAAAAAAAGAATTAGCGAAATCGGTCCAGCCGTTCATGCGTGATGCGATGACCAAGGGAAATAGGGACTCATTTTTTTTTAATAATATTATTAAATATTTGTTCTGCTATTGATTTTGAAATACGCTGGGACTCGCACCGATGTAGCTAAGTAAGGTCCGGTTAACCGTGACACCGCCTCGGCAAAATAATACGTCTGTGCGCTTCGCAACGTTTTACAAAATTAAAAGTCTGAATAAAAATGATATATTTTTCATAAAACATTTTTATTCAAAAATAACTAGAGCTCGTCTAAGATGAAATGACGCGCCCCGCTACTTAAGTAGTTGATTTCGATGTGTGAGTGCAAATATTAATAATGACACTTCATCTTTGTGGGAGCGTCGACTGCTCCACGAACTACGATCTGTATGCCTACGTCACGGTCGACTAGTCGCGTGATAAATCTGACAACGCTCTTCTTAGGGAGCAGCGCTGGCGTATTGTATAAAACCAGACGTCCGCTCTCTCGCGCGTTAAGGCAAATTATGACAAGTTGGACAACAAATCCAAGAAAAGCTTTGAATCTCACCGGCAACTGAATGACCAATTACAACGGCATTTGTATATGTATTGCGGCCATATTTTTAATTTGCTTGTGTGCGTTAATGCGATAGTGGGGCGCGTCATTTCAGCTTAGACGATCTCTAACACTGCCCTGATGTTATACATAATGGTCCAATAATCTGGGCTTCGTTTTCAAGGTGGTTCAAAAAGCACGGTGTATAAATCGAACCCGAGACTTCTGAGTAAAGTATAGTAACGACCTATAATAATTAAATTCTAGTTACCACAGCATTGATGGATTCAGGCATGATTACCACGCTTCGGGGTTGGTGATCACATCAACATTAAAATTTGAAACTCTAATTTCCCGACTCCGGAATCGAATCCAGGATTGCGAGGTTTTGTGCTGGACTTAAACCACTATACGGGGCGTAGAGCTTAAGAGAGCTACGATAAAATAGGCAAAAAAAAATTGGTATTTGGGACTTCACGTGAAATATTTTTATGAAACTACAAATACTGCCTAAAATTGCCATTTTCTATTTAAAAAAAATTACAAACAAGTAAACACAAATGTTGAACACGTCCAAATCTAATCAGGAAATATAAAAATTCATAGTAAATGTGACAATGATGTTTGCTCAAACATGAGGTGCGCCTGCGCTGTTTGCACACACTCCCATGTTTGAACGTCAGGTGTATGATCAGTGTTGCGTGTGGGACATTGAAATACGATTCAGATAAGAAACGGGTGGTGATGTTTACTAAGGTTGCAAATTTAAATAAATTGTATCACTTCTGAAGAGATAGTTACGATATTTTTATTTATTTAATAGGCAATCTTTTTGAAATTTTTTGAAACACTAAACTTGCGTTTATATCTTATTTTTTAGTAGCGTGTTAATCCAGTTAGCCCTATGACCTTTAATGAAGTCCTTTTATTTTTAATTACTAAATATTATTTTTCATAATTAGTAGTAACAGATAATCGACGAAAAGTAATGTGAAGAGTGTTACAAATTAACAAGAATATCATACGTCTCGAGAAACTTAATTTTATTTTGTGTGTTGAAGTTTGGCAGTTATTTAAGAAGTAACGAAAACAATGAGGATTTCTGGTCGGCGTGTTTTTTTTTTTCATTTTTCTTTTATTTTTATATGGTGGTACATATTTTTTTCATTGGCACAGTTTACAATTACTAATTCATTATAATCCAATGCATTCATTCCGGTGACACATAAACAAAAAACACTACACCTACGTTTCGAGAAACATGAAAAAACTCAACGAGTATGAATAATATTTACTAAAAGTGCGATGCCAAAACGAGGAGTCCAATCGATAATTTTTATTTATTCAACAGTGGCAAGTGATCGGCTGCCGATGTTCGAATATCGAATAATCCAAATATTTGGGTTGTCCTCATCCATCACTTACCGATGATAGATGGAGTTGTCCCTATCCAATTACGAATCAATAACGACACAACATTAAACGCCACATCACTTGAATTCCAACTTTATCAACCTACAAACAAAGTATGTTTTCGTGAATGATAATAATTGGAAGGTGCTCGTGTCGTGCCAGTAAGTTGCCCCTAATAACCGATAGGTCAGTTTGTGTAAGTCCATGTTTGCTCGATTGACATTATCATTTATGTTTCACTTAGAAATAATTTATTGAAGCGTCGCCGTTGCGGATTAGATAAAATGTTGATGTTCGCTTTAATTGTGTGGAAACGATATCGGAATGATTAATTTCTTGTGATGATTTATTTCTGTGTCAATAAGATCGTTAAGAAATTGATTGCCTTTCAAACGTTGCAACATCTGCGACTAAGATTATATTGACAAACTTTGATTCTTCTTTAGCGTAATTTTGGAGTTTCGTCGCTTTTCTAAATGCAAACATGTAATAGGTAATTACTTTGTTTATTTTCTTAAATTTATTTTTTAAAATTTCACAAATTATTTTATTAAAGTAAGAGTTATGTATTGCTTGTAGTCTTTGTCTTAGTTAAAACCATTCTATGAGTCATAATATATAATGCTATGACGGACATGTTTGATCCACAGTTGACGAAGCCTGAAGTCCAGTAAGTAAATTTTAAGAGATAAGCTAAAACCACTGTGACGTCCCAAGAAAGGGAAACCAAGCTTTAAAAAACGAATCCAAAATGCTTTGTAGTGATTTTCAACACATTACTCTTTTTTTTAATAAATAATGGGTTTTCGCTTGACTACATACTTAACTATACGGTTTAGAAGAAGCCTAAGATGGAGCGAGCTTACCAAAGGTACTAGTTCTCAGAAAAACTGTTTGGCGCTGGACTCCGGCAGGAGGGTGGTAGTATCCAAGCAGCCTACCACTGCAGAGGGATCTGTTAGCCGCCATCATTGAAAAGATGCCGTTGCCCAGGCTGGACCACTAGGAGGTAGATCCCACCACCCGAATTACTTTATTATCTTTCAACAAATACAGCGAACCTGATTCGGACGTAGTACTGAATTTGTGCTTGTCCAATAAAGTGAATTTTCATCTTTAAAGATATACCCATACAGAAGAAGACTCGAATAAGTTTTAAAGCGAAAACAAAACACAAAATCGCTCCGAAAACGCATCATAGGTGACACAGTTTACACCTTAATTTACCGGCAATAAAAGATAAACCTTCTTGTAAAATAAAAGTGGGCAGGAATAAAAAGAATTAACATTGAAATACGAGAAGCGATAACAGGCTGACAGCTGGTGGCGGCAGCCATTTTTTAATCTATACGCACACAAAATGGAAGTCGTGACAACCATTGTGTGGTTTATTTTTTTAGATGCACGATGACTTATTCTGTGTTTTATTTGAGTTAATTTTATTTTGTGTGTTGAAGGTTGGCAAATATGTATAAGAGATGAAAAAAAAAAGATTATTTCTAGTTGGCGTGATTTCTTTCATATACTTTTATGTTTTGATATGATGGTACTTATTTTTTCCACAGGGTTTTTATTATAATTCAATGCATACATAGGTAATAAAAAGAAATCGAGTGATAGACTTAATAAATATTGGTTCCTCATGTCATATTATTTGGTAAAATTATCTATAGAAAATTCGTTTGTTTACTCTTTTGTATGATACTGGTCTGGGTGTTCTGACGACCTCCGTGGCGGAGTGGCGTACACACCGGTTTTCAAGGTGTCGCTTGCTCCGAGGTCCCGGGTTCGATTCCCGGACGGGTCAATGTAGAAAAAATGTGTTTTTCTACATTTTCTCGGGTCTGGGTGTTTGTGGTACCTTCGTTGTTTCTGGTTTCCAAAATACAAATGCTTTAAATAGTTATTCAAATTGGGATCAGAACAATGTATGTGATGTTGTCCACATTTATTTATTATTTATTATTTATTTATGATGTAAATTCTATTGGAGCTGATTAATATCAAGAATGTAAGGAACATGCAGTAGTATTTTAATAAAAAAGTAAAAGTATCTTTAAATTTCTCACAAATCAGTACATTCTGATTATTATAGCTTGTTGTGAAATGACTGAACAGTTCGGCATATATCCTGGTATACAGGGTAAGGTAAGGAAAGAGAGGGATACTTTATGTTCCCTGTTACTTACGTGTAGCAGTTACTTAGACATCAAAGTAGATTGCTTCCAATATACATTTACAGAAGTTAATAAAATTATTTCATTCTTTGTTCAACCCTACTACTGTTGAAGAAGCATGTTACATATTGGTAGACCATGGATACTGACAATCAGCATTGACGCAATCGTGACCCGGTTACCTCCGCACGGAAACGGCTAAGCACGAAGCGCCCACGCAGCATATTCTAATGAGATCGATGCCATCCCAAATGTCCTCACTTTATGATCATTCTTCGATCAATCGTCACCCCCTAGCTAGTAGTTAGTATTGTAATTTTTTATTTAAAATAAATTAGTTTAATTAAATTTTTGTATTCTTTGCAACCTCCGGCTGTGGCTTTCGTAATTGGCGCAGTCGGTAGGATAGTCGTAAATTAGAGTCAGTGAATCGATCACGGCGAGCGGCTATCCAGAACCTACAAGAGCTGCAGTCCAGAGGAGTATCCAGACATAGATACGGCAGAGAAATCAAAAATGCGTATGTGAGTACCTAGATCTACTAGAGTTGCTTTCCTTACTGTGTTTCCTATAATTCACCAAGATTTTCCATCCAAGGCAATCGCGGTCCCGTAGGTTAGTTAGCGTTAATAGATTATTAGTGTTAGATTCTAATATGTAACACGTCGTTACATTTTTGCATTTATTTTGTTTTAACAGCTCGTGCGCAGCTAAGGATTTTTACTGATAACGCCATCTATCCGGCTGATGGAACACTATAGGTGCAACTTTGTGTCTGTCATCCCACAATTCCTTTCTTTATCTAATAATTTGAATGTTATTTTTTTATATTATTACATTAATAGGCAAATGTCTATTTGTGTTGATTTTTTTTAAGTAGTTTTCTACTTTTTCAGGGCTGAGCAGTTTTCTGCGTTGTTTGGCTTTATGTGTCAGTCAAGTTGAGTGGTTCCAAGTCGTGAATGCAAAGAATTAAAAAAAAAAACTTGCTTGTCATAGAGGGGAGAGGTTGGATTGGCTTTATAAGCGGATGCCATTTGGTGGCCAGTCTTTTTACCACGCTTCCTGAATTTTGATTTTTCTAGCTTTGTTCACGAACAAGTAAATTTTTAATGGCGGTCAAGCGTGCCAAAATGCCTGTGGGCATGTAAAGCCAAAGGGCTAATTTCTTTTTTTTATTTTCTCTTCAATTTGTCTCCTTATGGTAAGCATCTATAAATGTCTTTTCCAAGACTTTGTTCTCTTTTCTAAGAGATTGTGAACCTTTGATTGTGTGTTGTTTCATCTTTCAGGACTAACATTTTTATATTGTCCCTTGATGGATAAATTTACATGATGCATCGCCTCATCTTGGTGATTGTTGCTGCATTTTTATGGGTAAGCATGTTTGATTCTTTTCACCACGTGTATCTGCCTATGCCCACGTGTGGACAACGTGCTAGCGAATGTCTTCATCTCACCCTGCTGTAAATGCACCTGCGGTCATGTCTAGTGCTGTGCTAGTGCACGTTTTCCTTTCATATGCCATGTGCCCATGCCCACGTGTGGACCCCACGAGCATGTGGCTTTCTTACTGCTATACTCATGCTTGTGTGCACCTTCCAGGCTTGAAATATCGCCCTCCTCGCTCCTAGCTACTAGGACATACTCCTGCATCCTGCGCGCATGTGAGAATCTCTGCTCCAGGGACGGAGGGATACGTGTGGTTCTCCACGGTGACGTTATAATTTATTATCGGTGACATGATCTAATATCATGCTACTAGGTATTTATAAACATTTATTCTTTTGATAGTTTTCATCCATTGATGACACTCCTCAGCTCATAGGTTAGGCCAACCTTAATTCTAGTTACTTGTGAGTGATGGAACGCCTGCTTCTAAGCTTTCCTTCACTGTATCTAAGACTAAGTTTAAGTACAGAACTTTTGTTTAGATGCATAGTCATAATTTATTCTTAAACTAATATACCTACTTAAGTCTATATTATATAGCTTAACTTTTATGTTGCTGATATCTATGTTGAGTGTAATGCACATTTAAATAATATATTGGGAGACAAATTGAAAATAACTTGTTTTCTTTTCTATCTTTAATTAACTCTTTCTTGCTTCTGAGTTAAAGCAAGTGGCGCCCTCCACAGTTTCTTAGTACAGTTCTCCGAGCGCTGAAGAAGAACCCACGAGCTCATATCTCTAAAAACACACCCAACATCTCAGCTTGTTTCATTGGCGCCTCAACGGGTAGGCCTCTTTTAGAGATTTGTACTTTGAAGCTGTGTTTTTTTAATTTGTCTCAACTTAGGTTACTAATTTAATTTTGTAATCATGTCTCTTTCTTTAGATATTAATTATCTTAGTAAAAACGAACTTTTATATGAAATTCGTGTTAAGGGCCTTGAAGTATCAGATGATACTACTGTCGATGAGCTGAGGAAGTTATTGCGTTCTGTTAAGGGTATCACCAATCAGGAATTAAGCAATAAGTTTTTATTTTCTTTAGACTCTGCTAATGAGCTGAATATTTGTGAATTAAAATATAATGAAGTGTTGAATACCAACCATGCTGGTTGTATCAAAAAGTGTTGTTCTATATTAACTCATGTTATACTAAGACTTGAGCGAGTGAGTGTCACCAGTGAGGAACACAGGGCACTTAAAATTAGCTTGCTTGCTAATGCCTTTCTACTTCTTAACAATATTAAGTGCGGAACCACATCATCTAGTGTTGTGTCTGAACCTATACCTTCGGTATCTGTAGGTACTCAACCTCTAATTATTCAATCCTTTGGTGATGAGGTTAATCATCAAAATTCATGTTCGAATGTTAATTCTAAGCCTGTGCTCAATCAAATTTTAAAATGGAATTTGAACTTTAGTGGTGAAACACCAGTACACGACTTTATCATTAAACTTACAGATTACATTAAGTCTTCTAGAATTTCTGATAATGATTTCTTAAATAATGCCATTTATGTCTTGTCAGGTGAGGCTTTAATTTGGTTCAAATCTGTTCAACATTCTATTTTAACATGTAATCAATTTTTGCAATTATTAAAACTTGAGTTTCAATCTGTTGAGTGTGAGCGCTCCTTATTGAACCAAATTAGGTCACGGCTACAACAGCCTAAAGAAAGAATTAGAACTTTTATTAATACTATGAGATATTTATTTACTCAACTTTCTGTGCCTTTGTCTGAGAAGGAGCAACTTGATATTATTATGACTAATATGAATCCTTTCTATATATCTCGTTTATCTTTAACTAATGTTTACTCTATTGATCATTTAAAGGAGCTTTGTGCTAATTTGGAAATTGCCAAGCACAGGTGTGAGTACAGGGGCTATCTCAATCCGGGTCCTGATGTCATCATTTCTGAACTCTTAAAACCTAAAACTTCTCCCATTGGTAACTCACGGGTAAACTCTGTAGTGGTGAAGTGCTTAAAGTGTGATGGTGCACATCACTACAAAGATTGCGACGTGTATGTCGGTCTACATTGTTTCAATTGCAAGAAGCCGGGTGTTGTAACAAAAGATTGCCCTTGTATGAAGAGGATACGTCCAAATCGTTCAGGGGTAAACAACATTTTGAATCTTCGCATTTCTTTTAAGAAGGGTTTTACTTCTGCCTTTGAATGGCAAAACCATTTAAAATTTATTAATTCTTTTCTTCCTGGGAAAACCTCTGTTGTTACCCCATTGTTTAATAATCATGACTTAAATGATGTTAGGCCTTATCTTAATATTGACGTTTCAGGCGTCAAATGCAGTGCTCTGGCAGACAGTGGTGCTTCTGTATCCTTAGTCAGCACTGACGCCTTATCTACTCTTTCTCAATTAGGGGTTAATCCTAATGTGGTTCACTGCCACGAAAATTTATTAGTGGGTAACAATGCTCAACTGAGTGTTGTAGGTAAAGTTATACTGCCCATTTCTTATTCTAATAGATTTAACTTTATTCACTTTGTTGTTTGTCGTGATACAAACGTGCCTATTATATTAGGGGCTGACTTTCTTCGTTCCTTTGGTTTATGTAGGGACATCTTTGACACAGGAAAGTTATGTCAGACGTCTACTAGACCTGCATCAAACTTGATGTTATCTTCTTGTGAGACTGTGGTCGCTATCCATAATAAAATTCAACCATCAGTACGGGGATCCCATCCTATACCTCAACGACTGAGGGATGTTTTCAGCAGGGATCGATCTCCTAAGAAGAAGTACCACAGTCGCAGTAGAACATTTTATAACAGGACTCGTAGGCAGGTGGATGATCCAGCTGGACGACCTGTATTAACTGATTTTTCATTGTCTGATGCTGTTGAGTGTTCTCCTCATAGGTCACCTTCTATACTTAGTAAATTTTTACATTGCTAGTTTAACTTTCTGTCCTTTTTTTTCTTTTTTTCTTTAGTGGGGATGTATTGTAACACGTCGTTACATTTTTGCATTTATTTTGTTTTAACAGCTCGTGCGCAGCTAAGGATTTTTACTGATAACGCCATCTATCCGGCTGATGGAACACTATAGGTGCAACTTTGTGTCTGTCATCCCACAATTCCTTTCTTTATCTAATAATTTGAATGTTATTTTTTTATATTATTACATTAATAGGCAAATGTCTATTTGTGTTGATTTTTTTTAAGTAGTTTTCTACTTTTTCAGGGCTGAGCAGTTTTCTGCGTTGTTTGGCTTTATGTGTCAGTCAAGTTGAGTGGTTCCAAGTCGTGAATGCAAAGAATTAAAAAAAAAAACTTGCTTGTCATAGAGGGGAGAGGTTGGATTGGCTTTATAAGCGGATGCCATTTGGTGGCCAGTCTTTTTACCACGCTTCCTGAATTTTGATTTTTCTAGCTTTGTTCACGAACAAGTAAATTTTTAATGGCGGTCAAGCGTGCCAAAATGCCTGTGGGCATGTAAAGCCAAAGGGCTAATTTCTTTTTTTTATTTTCTCTTCAATTTGTCTCCTTATGGTAAGCATCTATAAATGTCTTTTCCAAGACTTTGTTCTCTTTTCTAAGAGATTGTGAACCTTTGATTGTGTGTTGTTTCATCTTTCAGGACTAACATTTTTATATTGTCCCTTGATGGATAAATTTACATGATGCATCGCCTCATCTTGGTGATTGTTGCTGCATTTTTATGGGTAAGCATGTTTGATTCTTTTCACCACGTGTATCTGCCTATGCCCACGTGTGGACAACGTGCTAGCGAATGTCTTCATCTCACCCTGCTGTAAATGCACCTGCGGTCATGTCTAGTGCTGTGCTAGTGCACGTTTTCCTTTCATATGCCATGTGCCCATGCCCACGTGTGGACCCCACGAGCATGTGGCTTTCTTACTGCTATACTCATGCTTGTGTGCACCTTCCAGGCTTGAAATATCGCCCTCCTCGCTCCTAGCTACTAGGACATACTCCTGCATCCTGCGCGCATGTGAGAATCTCTGCTCCAGGGACGGAGGGATACGTGTGGTTCTCCACGGTGACGTTATAATTTATTATCGGTGACATGATCTAATATCATGCTACTAGGTATTTATAAACATTTATTCTTTTGATAGTTTTCATCCATTGATGACACTCCTCAGCTCATAGGTTAGGCCAACCTTAATTCTAGTTACTTGTGAGTGATGGAACGCCTGCTTCTAAGCTTTCCTTCACTGTATCTAAGACTAAGTTTAAGTACAGAACTTTTGTTTAGATGCATAGTCATAATTTATTCTTAAACTAATATACCTACTTAAGTCTATATTATATAGCTTAACTTTTATGTTGCTGATATCTATGTTGAGTGTAATGCACATTTAAATAATATATTGGGAGACAAATTGAAAATAACTTGTTTTCTTTTCTATCTTTAATTAACTCTTTCTTGCTTCTGAGTTAAAGCAAGTGGCGCCCTCCACAGTTTCTTAGTACAGTTCTCCGAGCGCTGAAGAAGAACCCACGAGCTCATATCTCTAAAAACACACCCAACATCTCAGCTTGTTTCAAATAGGGATTTAGGAACTATAGACGAGGAGAATATTTTAAAATCTAGCAGTATGGCTGATTCACCTGTAGACCAAGTCTATAAAGCCCTCCAGCTCGTTCCCGAGTTCGACGGCCACTCAAATATTTTAACGCGGTTTGTAAATTTGTGTGATCAATTAGTCATTCAATTTGTTAGAGAAGGTGATGAATATAGGTTAAGCAATCTTTCTTTAATAAATGGTATCTTAAACAAGATAACCGGCCCCGCATCCTCTATAATAAATTCTAACGGTATCCCGGAGAACTGGAATGAGATTCGTAGGATATTAATTAATATATTTGCCGACCACCGCGATGAGACTTCACTCTATCACGATTTGTCTTTACTTTCACAAGGTACGGGAACCCCTCAAGAGTTTTATGAACAGTGTCAAAATCTGTTTAGTACGTTAATGACATACATTAGTCTGCATGAAAATATACCGAGTACAATCGAAGCGAAACGCGCGCTCTATAAAAAGTTAACACTTCAGTTATATCTACGCGGTCTGCGCGACCCACTAGGCACTCGTATTCGGTGCATGCGACCCGATAGTATTGAACAGGCTTTAGAATTTGTGCATGATGTAATTAATACACTGTATTTACAGCAACGTAATGAACACACTTCCGATAGAAAATTTCAGTCCTCACCTTCATTTAATGTAGGTACCTAAAACTTCTTACGGCGCAGGATAACATCGAAGATTTATCTCGTGAGTTATCAAAGCTAGAAAATACTTTAGCCTTTATACGTGCATCGAGCACCCCTTATCTATTATAGGCTTATATAATTTTAAGGATATGTATGATTATGAAAATAAGGATTTTATATTCTAATCATGAAATTCTTGACATAAATTATAGGGACTTTTATGACGAAATTAAGCTAGGATATTTATATATAGGCAATAGAATCACAATGAAGGTGCCGATTGTCTATCCTTTACCTTATATCCGATATAAATTATCAATCATCCCGAACAAAAATCATAATATCCTTATAGTCCTACCTCACCTTATATAGCAATTTCTAGCAAAGATTATAGGTATATAGAGACAGAATGTCCAAAGATCAACTCATAATTTCTCTGCCAAGCTTCATCAAACTACAGCAACCGAGATGAGCCTAAATTTATCCAGCATCCCGATCAACTGCTTCCTCAAGATAGCGGAGTTCACCATAGCCAACCTGAACGAGCACATCAGGGGACACGCCATGAAGATAATGGAAATGCCTCAGTATGATGAGTCGAGGCACCAGGATCATCCATCATTTACCTTGGACACTATGAAATTAGAAAACCTTCATACAGTTAGTACCAAAGTATCTCTACAGTCGTCAGTGAAACTAAGAGATGCCGCTGAACAGTCGCTGTACCATAATACGATCCCCCTATACGTAGTATTACTACTTAGCGCTATAGCCTTCATCATCGTCGTAGCAAGCCGATACTACGAAAGAGTGGTCTTTGAAGTGGAAAGTAGCACGGATGTTGCTAACGGCACCTATGCAATTCCAGATACAAAATCTACCAATCCTAATGAGATAAGAGTAGATCATAGAAACATCTCAGCAACTATCTCAAACAGAGTTTTCAAATAGTTGCTGAACTGCGGATGGAGGTGTTACATATTGGTAGACCATGGATACTGACAATCAGCATTGACGCAATCGTGACCCGGTTACCTCCGCACGGAAACGGCTAAGCACGAAGCGCCCACGCAGCATATTCTAATGAGATCGATGCCATCCCAAATGTCCTCACTTTATGATCATTCTTCGATCAATCGTCACCCCCTAGCTAGTAGTTAGTATTGTAATTTTTTATTTAAAATAAATTAGTTTAATTAAATTTTTGTATTCTTTGCAACCTCCGGCTGTGGCTTTCGTAATTAGCACCCTATATTGTGACCATAAAACAAACCTTCGCAGGAGTCGGTATCGTAGCTTTTATTTGTCATACATTTATGTTCACACAGTGAGTTAAGGCGCCGTTAAGGTCTCAACGATAAGCATATTTTATTTTTATTGTCACTTCGTACATGGGGGGCATGCCTTTAATGACTTTCGTGGTACTATTTTCCCCTTAAGTGAACCGATAAATGAGTGCACACAATGAGACTATACTGCGATGATGACACGGCCTCGCTAAGTAATGTAATAGTGTTTTGTTGCTCTTTAAACTGTGCATAAAAGTACAGTAAGTATTGATGTACGGCCATTTCCAATAACCTATCTATCTTCAGTTTTTACATACCGGAGATAGAAAACAACTTCTGTCTTTGTTTCTCTGGACGGCAAAAACAGAGATAAAACTGTTTCCTATCTCCGATATGCCAAAACTGAAGATAGATAGGTTATTAGAACCGGCCGGTAGTCAAAGAATATTTGGATCAGTGGTGTTACTACAGTGTTAACACACTGCTTCTGTCTGAGCCATGGGTCGCGGGTTCGATCCCCGCACAGTACCAATATTTGTGTGCATGAACATGTCTGTTTGTACTGGTCTGGGTGTTTTCTTTGGGTTATAAGTAGTATACCTACTATACCTATTTACACACAAAAATGAATAGGTTTATCAGTTGTCTAGTACACCATACGACAAGCTTCTTAGTAGTAGCTTAGTTTGGGACTAGATGGCTCTGTGTGGCCCAGTGAGGCATGTCTATAAAAAAGTAACCTTTCTCTTCCTTCCTTCCTTCCTGGGTGTCATAAGAGGCGACTAAAGGAGTACTGCCAAAAGAAGACGGGTAGCAGCATCTTCCCAAGTTCCCTCCACCATTGGCCTAACTGCGATCGCCAACCCGCCTGCCAAGCGTGGCGATTGTGACATAGTCCTTCTTTTGGAGAGGCCTGTGCCTGTGTATGATTAAAGGATAATAAAGAAAAATTGTATGTTTGGTTAGCACTCTTAAAAAGCAAGTTTGAATTTGCAGTACCATGGAACGTGGATTTGAAGTAGCAAATGGTGACTCAAAGAAAGAAAGTAACAGCCTATAATCATTCCACTGAAGGGAAAAGGCTCCATCATTGAATTCAAGTTACCACAGCAATGATGGACTATATATTATTATGGAATAGCATAATCACCACGCTTGCCAAACGCTGGATGGTGATCACAAATATGAGCAATGTTCGAAAATTCGTAACTTTTTGCTGCCCGACCCGGGGATCAAGCCCGGGACCTCGAGATCATGGCCCGGTATTTAAACCACTAGACGAACGGGCAAGGCGAATGGTGACTTATTTGATTATAATCCCTTCCCTTCCTAACTTCGACAGTTTTCATTAACAATCATTTGGCTGTCAGCTGGCTGGCTCTGCGCGGGGCGAGGGAACTTAACTCCTATATTGACGACCATTTGGATCAGCGGTAGTTAACGCTGCTTCTGAGCCATGGGTCGCGGGTTCGATCCCCGCGGAATATTTGTGTGCATGAACATGTCTGTTTGTACTGGTCTGGGTGTTTTCTATGTATTATAAGTATGTATATGTATACAAAAAAAAAAGTATATAAGTAAGTTTATCGGTTGTCTAGTACCCCATACGACAGGGTACTTAATAGTACCTTAATTTGGGACTAGATGGCTCAGTGTGGCCCATTGAGGCATTTGTCTTAAATATTTATTTATTATTATTTATTATTATTATTATATTAGGAAGGAACTTAATAATTTACAAATGAAATCCTGAACTAAAAACTGTTGCGATCTTATCTACAATATTCTCAGTTCATAAAAGCCTATAATTAAAGTCAATAGTACTCTAAGAGAGACCTAATCCAAATTGTTTTCACTTTACATGTACGAGGGCTAGGTAACCTCCAATATTTCTCTAAGATATTTCTCGTGGCGTGATAAACATTAATAAACAAGCTAAACTACAGCTTTCCTTTACTAAATACATCACCACAAGTCCCTATATTAACTGCACACGGATAGACGAACTTGGACAACCATAAGGGTTCCTTGTTAACTACGAAACCCTGAAAAAATGAAATGATTTAAAAGATTAACACAATCCTTATTCAAACGTCAATATTTCTCATACATCAACAAAACACATTACACTTTCTAGATCCATTGACAGATACTATGAAAACCTCATTCTTTTATGCATTTCGGACGAAGACATAAAGATGCCGACGCAAAATGGCCACCCAAGTACTAAGCGAACCGACAATCGGCCAATCCATTACTTGCACTCCGCTGTGACAATTCTAAACAACCCTACAATATCAATCTACAAACAAAACTATACCTTAACCCTTATAAGTTAAGATAAAAATCAGTTTGTGAAACCTTGCGTTGTGTCGTTTTTGAATTTTTAAATATGTGGCGTAATGGTATGTTTACACAATTCCGCTGTTTTGAAAGCGCAGGAAGCTTGGACCCCACATTTTGTCTGTCTGTCCACCGTTGTTAGAGTAACCAGGAGTTTTGTTTTGATCGGGATAGTTAATAAATTAAAATTATTGTTTGCTTCTAAGAGTAAGATAATCTACTGGTCTCTGATGTGACTTGTTTTTGCATCTTGCATCTTGCGACAAAAGTCAATAGCTTAAGGTGGTTTCCTGAGGGCGGGTGGGTTATTATCACCTCTTCCAGACCAAAGTAAATTTTTAAATAATTGCTTATTCGACAATCTGACCGGGAATTATTACAGATCCATACTCGAAGACAAGGAAATATTTCATATTCTTATACATATTTCGATGACCTCCGGTTTCGGTTTTTAAGGTATCGCTTCTTTAAATAGACTCTTATTTAGGATCAGAACAATAATATATTATGATTTTGTTCACATTTATTAATATTATATTTTTTATGAAAACGATGACTTTTGGTCACAGTAGTTCCGATTGAGGTGACAATAGACGGTGACGTACAAACGTCCAGTATTGTACTTCTCGGTGTGAGGTAGCTTTGGATCGTTTAACTGGCTGTCAACTTACAGATTTATAAGTGGGTGGTGCTTTTTGCGAGTTTTAAATTTATAACAGGATTTCATGCATTTGTTAGTACAAGGTGTGTGTAGTTTGAATTATTGTGCAGCTTATGAAAATAAATATATTATTATTATTGCAAACTTTTTTCCATTCACATACGAGTAGGTACGTATTTTATTACTTTTTAGTTCCAGTCAATGGTGTTTGAAATATATTCAACAATTCTTATTTGGGGTGGTAGGATTTACTTCCCAGTGGTCCACCCTGGGCAACGGCATCTTGGGTTTTCTAATTAATGATGACGGCTAACAAATCCCTCTGCGGTGGTAGGCTTCGTAAAAGGCTGCCTGGATGCTACCACCCTCCTCCCGGAGTCCAGCGCAAAGCTGTTTTTCTGTGTTCTGCTGGTGTGTGGGAGAACCAATGCCCACTTTCTGGGTGAGCTCGCTCAGCCTTTTTCTTAACCGTAGAGTTAATAATAAGTATTTATTCAAGTGCAAGCCCTTTGATTATAAAAACAAGCAATTAAATGTTTTCTAATAGCTCTTTGCGCTGGTCATATTTGGTATAGATAAATTAATTTTATTTAAAATAAATCTTTATGAAGAAGCAAATACTTTACTGAAAGACGTACTCGTAATCAAATCGCCAAAAACCCTACCTAGAATTCCAAAACCCTGCTTAGCCGGCGAAACCCAACCTCAAACTTCAGACTTACGATAAAAGTTACTCTTAATAATTGAGGTCTAAGATTGTCATCTCATCATAAAATGATGATGCTAGACAGCTATGTTTAGGTCTACGTATAAATTTATAAATGCATATAAAATTATAAAAATAAACAGCTATAACTTCAATGCTGGCAATCGTAGCTAGGCCAATGGGGTTGAGGGGACTTGGTCTATCTTCTTTCCAGAACTCGTTCAGTTGCCTCTTTATTTAGGGCTAACAGGGGAATAATATATTTTGAGCTTGAACCGAACCGCACTAATTGGTTTATACCAAACTTTAAAAATTAGTAAGATTTATAATAATCATCCCACTGCGGAACAAAGGCCTCCATCATTGAATCCAAGTTAATGATGCAGTGATGGGTACTAAGAGTTAAAATAAAAATGTCCCTGTATAGAATTATTAAAACACAGTGATTCCCCCAGATTCCCCCGACGTCAGCTTGGATAACCCGAGTTAACCCTACGTCTGCGGCGAAACCGGAACGGGATTATAATAAATCTGTCAACCCTTATCCCGGACCTTTGATTCCGCTGCGATATCATTTTTATAATGACATCCGAAACATCCGTTGACTTTGGATTTTTGATCACTTTCTCTTACAATTAGGATTGACAATATTTAATTTTGATTTACTTCTAATAAGGTTTTAAGTGGGATCAGAACATGGTTCTTTAGATGTATTTTTGCCAATAGGTATCACAAGTTTTTACCATGAAATGAGTTGAAAAAAATTCGCTCTAATCAGTTTTGAGCAAAGCCTCTAGCTGTCACGACTAATGGAAATTCTGTCGAATGTGAAAAACGTTCGGACTATATTAGTAAATTTATCATATAAATCGCCTTTCTTTTAACTCCAGGCGTCGTTTAGAGCTGGCAGTTTTCGTCGCGATTACCGCAGGAATTGTTAGCAAACAAGCTTTTTGCCAATAATTTTACTTATTTGAAGAGATTTCTTTCATTAGGTATTGATTCAAAGCAGCAGCAAAAGCATTATGTCTCATACCAGACGTGCAGTGCCGGCTTTATTTACCATATAAAGTCAGCCTTGTATAAAAGTCCCTTATCGATCTATAGCAACCGTAAGAAGCGGCCTAAAAAGAGTTGCCAGAAGAAGATTAACAGCAGCATCTTCTAAATAGCACTGACTCGACTGCGGTTAGTTACATTCAGCAGCTGTAGGCGACGTAAGCTGATCATAATGATGATTATGTCGTCACAGAAACTAAAAGATTTATGCAACTAACTAAGATCTTAGAGCATTATACGATATTCCGTAAACATTATTTACTCCTGTCAGTTAGACTCACCGCATAAAGAACGAATGCAACATTGCATAACTAATGCACGTGTCAAAACTTTTCAAGAAACATTGTTAGGTCAAAACAATTTCTCGTTTAGAAATATCACAATGCATTTTGACGTTAATTTATGTATCTATGTCAGAACCACAAAATACACCTTCGCTAATTTGAGACAAAGCGCCCCAATACCAAACGGAGACCCATATCAAATCCACTAACTACCTTAACTAATTCGCAAGCGTAAAATGCATGTTTGTTATTGGAGACTTCACGGCGTTTACCCTATTTATTTTCCTTTCAAATCACTGCCATTGTCAATTTTCTACGCCCGTCTATCCTCTTCTCACCACTATTACCCTTCACAGTGTAAAAATCTAGCATATCACCAAACAAACAAAGTTGCAGAGTTTGGTGAATTTCAACTGGTGTATCATGCTCTGTGGCGAAGAGGGTAGACGCCCCAATAAGCTATTGTCACCCGGTTTGATAAATCGATTCCTTGCGCATTGTCAACTCCCGCAGCTGTCTTCTGTCAAGAGAGAGATGACACTTGGTCGGGTTTTTTTGACATGAACCATTGTGCTCGCTCAGTGTGGGCTCGAAAATGAGCTGATATCGATCGGTCGACATTATTCGAGTAAAGAGGGTCTGAGTTTGAACCGATCTCATAAATAAATAAGCTGTGTCGTGGTGTGTTTGGTTTTTTATTCGATGATGTACGCGTTTCTTTTGTTACATTTCCTGGGGGATCCGATACGGGGGATTTGTCGGAATTTATCACTCGAAATAAATTATCTGAAAAAAAATATTGCAGTATGATTAATGTGTGCGGCGTAATTGTTAGCAATACAATTGTTGAGATTTAGACTAAGCGAGTGGCACTAATTTAATGTGTTACCAGTCCATGTGGAAGGGCTATGTTGAGAAAGGACATTAGCAATAAATACTAAAAAGATTTTTAAAGTTATGCCTGTCATCACAATATCTAAAACGTGCTGACGATCAATTCAATAACTTGAGTGCATATCATTTTATGAAGCTGAAATAGCTATCACCAAATCATATAACCTGAAGATAATAAATATACTAAATATAATATTTATTTTGTCTTACCTGTATGAATAAACAAATCTTAAGTAAGAACAGTATCATTCTGCAAGTACTATTTATCTCAAGTTGTTTTGAATGCGACGACCGTCTTTACTACAACACCAGCAGTTGCGAGTTTAAATGTGACAGGTGTTATAAAAACTCGTCTGATTCACAGACAAGCTCTTACTAGCTCGAATCTCACAGGTCTGAGACCAAAAAATATGCCAATATGTATATCCCTTCAGGCAACAATTTGAACTAATGTATAGATCTCCGATAATGTCTAACAGTCTTCAGTCTCGCATTAGCCACCTCACACCTACCACTAAATAAAAGTCGACCCATCCCCAGGCGACGTCGTGCAGACTCGTAAAGCGGCCATAATTTTGAGTTACGGCCCGGTTACGGCCGTACGCCGTAATGAAACGGCCTGTATATCACAATTTCAACCGTGCAGCCGCTAAATGGGCCCGGTGAATTAGCTGGTGGAATGCTTGAAATGTACAAGCGTTGCCGCTGTGATGTGAAGAATAATGCTGCTACCGAGTTTGACTACCAGTTTATTTTACTAGGAATAGAGGCCAATACTACGCAACGCGATATTGTTAATATTGGCTTGAGTGGGAGAGATAGAGAGAGATGGAGTTGAGTATAAGGATATTGTGTGCGAAGTAAGTCCCCAGTGCTATTCAAGATGAGTCTTGCCATGATCAGTTAACGCTTAACGTCAACTTAAATATGATTTTTACTAGCAGATGTATAAAGGTGGATTTTTACGGCAGCAGTTAATAAATTACGCATACTATAGAGCATTCACCATGTCTCTATGCGGGGTAACAATTCCATAGAGTGGTTGGTTGTACAGGGACATGTAAAAGGACTCTAATCGCAGGCTGATCACAGGGCTGACCAAATTATTCGTATAAGACAGTCAAATTTCTTAGTGTGCTAGACAATTTGCCAGCAGATAGAGACAGGAAAACGGCCGGAGACATCGATTTTGACCTTCAATGCGACCACGATATATAAAAAGACGACACTGCTGCAGTTTATATCTCTACCTGTATAGATATATAAAAATATACCAATAGTTAATAAAAAGTCATTGCACTCACATAGAGTAGTTGGATCGCTACAAAAAAATGCAGTAAGGTAATGGCATGAAGTTAAAACAGATGCCTATTTCTCTTACACTTGAGCAACTTCAATAACATTATTTGGCAACAAAAATTTTGACAAATCTGCAATGAAAATTACATGCATATTTTGCAAAATAAACCGTACATCTATGAAACAGTCCATGCCAAGGGAAAGAGACAAGTGAAGTTAGAAAAAAAATTACTTGAAGGGTCCGTATACAAAATTTACTTACTGAGCATGTAAGGACGCAAATTCAAAAAAAGGATTAATAATAACAATCCAAAGATGTCGATTGTATCTAATACAACTTATATTTGAAAATCTAATAGCAAAGCAAAATGAGGTAAAATATATTGGAGTATTCCTTTATTTTCACCGGTTGACTAATTAAACGGTTGACAATAAAACCCCGAGATCTTGGCCCGGTATTTAAACCACTAGACCAACGGGGCGTTACCACTAGACCAACGGGGCGTTTCTTCAGTAAACGTAAGTATTTACTTGGAAAAGTGTGTTTCCATACCTCATGTTTTGTATCAAAGGACAGGTTATTAATTTGATGAATTTCTTTTCAGATGGGTTTAATTTTTCACATTCTAGTTATTTTCATATTCTAGATATTCCTTTTAGTTCTATTTTACTTTTATTTCTTATCAACATTTTACTTGAGGTTCTCTTCCTGATGATGAACATAGGATTTGTATGGAATGACTTGTGAAGTCGATATAGTTTTGGGTTTTCAACGTTGGGTTGTTCTTGGGAACTGATATGAACTCCCATCCGGGAGCTTAGTAGCCACAAGAGGGCTCAGGACCTAACCAGGGATTCCAAGGAGCGTTCTGAAGCGAGGCATTGATCGATCCGGATGAGTATATGACGTCTAAAGGTACTATCTTGTTTCTTTTCCTGTGAGGGCAGTTACTTGAAACCATAGTTCTATTTTAATTTTAATATATTATAAAGTCGAGTCTTTTATCTGAGCTATTATGCAGAACGGATAGCACTGATTTCAATTCTGAACCATTACACACACCCTGAATAAATTATGTTGAGAGTCATATCTCTAGTACTAATTATTTAAAATATAATTTCTTTAGCTACGTGGATAGTCTAGTTAATAAGATTAATATTAATAATGTAATGACAGTTGGCCATCAACTTAATAAAAGAGACTTAGTAAATACTACTGATTGTTTATTTTTCAACATCCCGTAGCCAGTCAACTTGGTTCTTTATAAATTTCTGCAACCCGGGCATAGACTAACCTACCTTTTAGTCTTTTACTACGTGTTCTACAACAACTAAAGAGCACCCACCAACACCTCTTCCTTGCAAGCACAAGATCGGTTGAGTCATGCGAGAAATTCCTTTTTGGAGCTGAGTTCTAAGCGATGGAAAGATCATTTATGGTTAAGTATAGACGGTATATGGAGGTTTATAATTTAAAATCAACGACCTTTTTGATCTTATAAATGTTTTAGAGGTGATTAAAGAAAAGCAATCTGGGATCGCCATACACCATGCTTAGTGAAGAGAATAATATGGAAAATTATAATTTAGAGAGTTCCATTTCATTTAATGGTGATTGTTAGCGACAAGCATCTTCTACCTCTTTCGAATTTAATTGACAGTGTTTTTAATTGTTGAACTAAAAAAAAGGTTTGCAAAGTTGTCAAATAGTCTGAAAATAAATATGGTCCGATCAAAAGCTCTGGTTCATTTCTCTTTCGACAGTACACCCTCAACAGTATTGATAATAATGTTGATGACGATGGTTGTGAAGAAAAAGAACAACTTGATGACAGTTAAGCATGTAGTATTAATTTTAATGATTTTTAGAATTAAATTACTCCAGATATTTTAAAAATATTTTGATGGTTAGAAAGGTGTCTAATATGGTCAGCTTATTTTACATTTAATTCTGGTTTGTAATATATTTATTATGTATTATGTTTGGGGCAATAAAGAGTAAATGTATACAAATATGAAATAAATTTAACTTCTCAGAGCGCAAATTTTTAGTGCTATCACATAACATTAAAAAATTAACAAAATTTCAACTTATCCCAAAGAACCCTAAAAACCCCATTACCCGCAGAGCGTTAAAACGTATTCGTACCTCGCGGCCAAATTGAAATATACCGCCTGCCATATTCATTATAGCGCTCTCAGCGGTCGTAACTCAAACTTACGACCGCCTTTTACGAGTTTTAAGAGCTGTTCTTATGTGAGACAAGCCACTCTAACGTCGGCCTGTTTATGGACGACGTTTTGAATGTACGATGTCACTTTGTGCAATGTCACATTGTGCGGTGTCACATTGGGAAATGTCAAGTCATTGCAATACGGCATTTAATGTGCGGGCATAAAATGAAACAGCCTCTTCTCCTATGCGTGGTGGAAGACTAAAGGAATATGCCAGAAGAACACGGTAGCGGTGTCTTCTGTCTACCATTTGGTAAACCTGGGTTTGCGGACTATGATAAATTCTTTATTTTAGAATATATTTAGCAGTGGTCATTTCACTGCTGAATACAAAACTCTTAGTCTCTGTGATAGTATTTACCTGACAAACGTCGTGGTACTAACAACGATTCAACATGTTTGTTCTTCATTACTTACTATTTCAAGAAATTATGCGGACACACACATGAACGCTGTTAAGTGATTGAAACGTGATAAACCAAAATGTCATGTAGTATTAACCTATAATCATTCCACTGCATCATTCATCATTGAATTCAAATTACCACAGCAATGGTATGATAGTATGAATGGATTGTTAAAGTGCCATTTAACACCCTACTAAACGCGATTAAAATCCGAATAATTATCTTAATTCATATTTCAAGTTGGATTCTTACACGAATACCAACAACCTAAATATACCTGAAACCAAAAAACCACAGAAGTGACTTTAATTACAAATATATAATATATTTGTTGCGATCTTGCCCATATAAAAATTAAATAGGAGTGACAAAACATAATCAACGCTTTAGATAGATATCGAAAGTACTTATATTATAAGCCCAATTACTTGATAAGTAATAAAAACAAAAAAATTATGTTGCATTTTCAAGATTATAGATTTGTTAAAAGATATTTCTACCTTTGGTAGATTACATTTATCATCTAAAGCGCATTATAAATGATTAAAGTAGTACAATGATAGATATTATCTTAAAAGTAACCTGATTCAATGCCTGATACTATTTAAAATGTATGTTGACTGATAAGACGGCCATTTCGAATGTGAGCTATGATTACGCTAAGGTTCCGAAACTTAATAAAACTTAGGGTGGCAAATCCACAGTTTTTGATCTCTGCTCTCATTTGTTTTTTTTTATTGGCGCGCTTTTTAATCCAAAAACGGATATTCTGTTGACGATTGTGGTTTTTAATATATATTTTTTCCCTGAACAAGGAGATAAGTTTGCTAGCAAAAAAAGAAATGAAAATTTCAAAATTAATAGGAGTGAAATTACCTTATCATTATTAAAAAATTAACAGATACAAACTTAGATCCTAGAACTTATATCCTTTTCTGTCCATAGTCTTTCGCTTTTCAATATTTCTTCATATTATAATCACTTGATTTTGTATTTGTTTATTTATTAATGATGATAAGGTAACTTTACTCTTTTTAATTCTAAAATTTTTATTTCTTTATTTGCTGTGTTCTTGTTGGTTTCCTGTGTCTTTTATGCCTTCTGTTTCCTCTGTCATACAGTATCATTCTTAAAATTGTAAATTGTATGCACTTAAGTGATTATGTACGCAAACACTATACATTGAAACGAAATATGTATATGTTTAAGGATAAAAACGTTTGATGGTTGAATTTAATCAAAATGTGCAAAACCTATGTTACTTAAGTGTTGAAATTGACATTGTTTAATTGTGTGCAGAACGTCTACCAGTTTATTTATTTATAAAACCTTTTTACTCAAAGTCATTCCAATTCGCAAACGGAAAAAAGAAAATTAAATCGTTTTGTCTATTTCCATATAGAAAGAGCTTATAGATATAAGGTCGCATGCTATATTTAAAATATTCTCATATAAAGAAAATATCCCAAATCTATCAAACACCTTAATTGAGTACAAAAGCCTCGGTTGACTCCTCCATTGCCCATAAAACTAAAATACCGTCACAAAACCGTATCAATCGACTATTATCCAACCATTATGAAATGCCGATGAAAAAATATCACCTGTCCGTTTTTGTTGGCAGCCATGTGCCAACTACAAAGAAACGCCACTGGCGTGCCAATTTATCACTTCGAGAATGGCATTTTACTAGCGATAATATATTAGGATATTACACCATAATAGAACTATAAACCATCGTTTGTCATTTTCGCATTTAACTGTGCAGTTGTAAACAACTTTATCATTCAAGCCGTAAAGATGAATTTCGTTTGAAAGGCCAATCAGTGCATTTGCAATCACAGTAGGAAACATGTTATAAATTGTGTTCTTTAAATGGCGTAGCTTTTGTTAGGATTTGAATAGATTGGGGTTGATGAAAAAATCTGTCAGGTCATTAGTTTGTGTCTGGTAACACATGTGACGGGACAATGCAGTCAGATTGAATTATGATGTGGTATTAATTTGATTGCTTCTATGAATATTTTGTTCCTATTATGTGTCTATAACGCCCCGTTGGTCTAGTGGTTTAAATGCTGGGCCAAGATCTCGGGGTCGCAGGTTCGTATCCCGGGTCGGGCAACAAAAAGTTTCGAATTTTCGAACGTTGCTCGGGTTTGTGATCACCAACCCGCATTTGGCAATCGTGGTGATAATGCCAGTACTCTCATCATTGCTGTGGTAACTTGAATTCAATGATGGAGGCCTTTTCCCTGCAGTGGGATGATTATAGGCTGTTACTTTTATGTGTCTATAAGTCTATACGACCGTGTGGTAGGTACTGTCTTAAAAAAGAAAATATGAGAGAAAGATTTAATGATGGTCGAAATATGCAATCTAAAGAGTTTTCGTAGAAAAAGTCCGACAATATCGTCTTATTTCCATCATTGGCCAAACTGTGATCACCAGTTTGCCAGCAAAGAAGATAACGGTAAAATCCTTTCTTTGGAGAAGGTTAAATCAACAGTAGACTGATGTAGGCTTATGATGATAATGCCTACAAATCTCACCAAATATAAGATACGTTTTTGAAGTATCCTTCTATTTTTGAACAATACCTATTATGAAACAAAATATATAGATAGATATATTTCAAAAAAATGTTTACAGTATTGGAAAGACAACATGACAATTTAAGTATATCGTCATATTTACAGAGGTTTTAGCGCTTGGGAAATAAATATAATTCACCGGTATCCATAAAGTTTCTAATGCAGATTGTGTAGACCATCTATACTGACCATCCGTACTCCCACTGACCATAATAAAATTGTCAAAGGCCGTAAAAAAATGTTCCATCATAATGTATTTTTTTTCAACTTTATAAAATCATTCGAAGCCTTACAATAACCATCCAAAATGACAAATAAGTCCATAAAAACCTAATAATCTACCTGTAAATTCGTGGTTATTAAAACAAGTTAAAACATCAAAGAACTGAAGGCTATCGGCTGAAACGCTACGGCCTACATAGAACTCGTAGTGATGAAATATGGCGAATGTATTATTCAAAGAAATTGCCACATATTTCATCCGAGGGAAATAACGTAGAGATATGAGCTGGGGCACAAGAAACGAGGAAACAGTTTCTAGATATTTTTTTGTGGTGTTTAATATAAAATGTATGCGTCAGGTTAATAGATATGATCGGTTTGTTTATAGAAACGTTGGATATATTATTATTATTATTAGAAAATAATTATAATGAATCAGATATTATGTTTTTCTTTTTTTTTCTGTAAACCTAATCGTATACACTGATTTGAACTTTCATGGTCTCTTTCCATAGAGGTAACTGATACGGGGTTTAAACCATGTACCTAATATACATCAGTTCTCCCGTGATCATGGCCCTTGCAACAGTGCCGAAACACAGAAACTCATAAAAACTAAGGTACGTGGTATAAACCCCGTATCAATTAACTCTACTAATCGTATACATCTGGAAAAACATGCAAAAATGCCAAAGACTTCATTGCATCATCTGTACTGCATGCACTTTTAGGGTGAGCGTGATTCTTCCTTGAATGTACTAGTGCTTGTTTTCTCTGTATTGGTGCAGGTAATGTTGCGTAGGTACTTATGTTAAAGAGCGGAAATTACGACTAAAATAATTTAACTCACTGTCAAAACTTAGCTAGTCTTTTTCAAGTAAAGGAATAGTCTCCACAATATGTAATCCTGTTAGTACAACAGCTAAGGCGGTCGCGTACTGCCCGACCATATCTACACGACTTGGGCCCGCGCGATATTTATGCGTCGTGGGTGACTTATAACGTGCCCTCTGAAACTACTGAACGGATTCTTGTTCTTTCAATACAGTCGTGCTTCTGAAGACACATTAACCTATTTGCCCTAGCTTCTGTTGCAAGATGAAAGTCGTGATATCAAGACACGTCAGACGCTTGTAATAGGCGACTTGGCAATTTTGATGAGCAGACAACAGCACGTCAACTTATCACAAAACGTCAAATTTTCTCAACTGATATTGATCTCTACCTGTTTGACTTAAAGTTGAAAATCAATTCAATGACCTTTAACTTTTTGGGTAGGTTGGTCTGCCTTTGTCTGTACTATCCTTGAAAGGATCATAAGATAGTAGTAATGCCGTAGAATTATCCCACTGCAGAGCTCCAAAGGCCAAATGCGTGGAACAACCCAGTTTCGCTCACTGTTGAGCACGGGTCTCTCCTTTTTAAGGAGAGGGGTTAATGCCTTAATTAGTTCCTCCACGCTGGCCTAGTGCGGGTTGGTGGACAGCGACTGCACTTATTTAAAATGTGCGTGAGGTTCACAAACCCGAGAAATGTTTTATTCGAAACTTTTGTTGCTCGTCCTGGGGATCGCACCTGGTACCGACAAGATTTGGCCCGGTACTTAAGCCACAATACCAACGGGGCGTTATTTATAACCTTGCAATATCAATTTATTCCCTTAATATTTCCTCGCACATATCTGAGCGTGGTGTCTAACTGCTGGAACAATGTACAATAGCCTTCCAACTGTGTAATGGCCGTCCGGGATCACAAGAGTAATGGCGGGTACCGATCTTAACGGGACTTTTATTGTACTGCTCTCTATCTATCGATGGGAAAGATTATTTTTTTATTAGATATTTGTAAAACGAAAACATTAAACAAAGCGTTTATATGTTATAAAACTGAAACGGCACTTTCATTATCTCATCATTATGAACTTAGCCAAACGACGCCTACTGCTGGAAAAAGTTTCCATAACAATCGATCTTGCGCCACCCGCATCTAACGGCTTTTCGTGACCTCCACCAGATAGTCTGTTGACCTGGTGGCGGGCCTACTCACAGATCTTCGTCCGGTGCTTGGCGTTCCTGTAGTTAATTATCTATTGCAAATGAAGAACATAATCTTCTTCGTGTTGATGACGAACTCTATCATATTTTACAGGCCCAGTACTCTACAATGAACGCCCCGTTGGTCTAGTGGTTTAAATACCGGGCCAAGATCTCGGGGTCCCAGGTTCAAAACCCGGGTCGGGCAGCAAAAAAGTTTCGATTTTTCAAACGTTGCTCGGGTTTGTGATCACCAACCCGCATTTGGCAAGCGTAGTGATTATTCCAGTACACCCATCATTACTGTGGTAACTTGAATTCAATGATGGAGGCCTTTTCCCTGCCGTGGGATGATTATAGGCTGTTACTTTACTTTACTACTCTGCAGTACTATTAAGTAAGAACATATTGATTCTATAGACTCCATAAGCACGTTCACTTCCTTTCACAGGATGGTTTAATGGACAACAACTATCCTTTGCAATTTTTAGTGTCTCAAACTATCTCTATACAATACTTTATCTAAAACAATCCAGTGGCTTAGGCGTGAAAAGATAACAACAAACGCACTTTCTCATTCATAATATTTTTATATAGTGTGAATTTCAAAATAACAAAATAATACTAGTGCAAAGTTTAATTTAGGTTTACAAAATAAATTACTCTCATTTATAATCCACAGGATTAAACAGCTTACTTTGTGACGTCAGCGTTATAAATTAGTCTTATCATCCTTCCTATATACGACCCCTACACCTCCGACAAAAAAACACATTTCCTTACGATGTATAATATTTTAAAACATCCCCCTTGCTTTATACAAAATGCCTGTCGGCACTCGCTACTATTTTTCCTGTCAAGTTTGGTACAAGTCAAAAACTTCAGATGTGTACGGTACAGTCAAAAGAGAAACGATTGTTGTGCGTATACGTATTTTTGTTGGAAAATCGCACGTTTGTCAACTACCTAAGTACGTTAAGAGTCGTTGTGTATAGACTGATGTCCAGTCATCTGTACAAAAAAAATCGATAAGATAAGTGCTAGTATTTTTATTAATAATGTAATTATAATCCTAATCATTTCTTTAATGATAATAAATCTTTACCACTTGAAGACTAATGTAAACTAGTCTCTTTGCGGAATATTCTTAATTAATAAAACTACAACGTTCTATAAGAGAGTAGCTTAATAGATAAGTAGAAACTTGGGTTTTAATACTGGCATTGATAGAAGATTACAAAAATCAAGCTATGAGTAGGTTTAAAATTTTTCTTCCACCACCACGTCGCAATAACTATCCGCTATTTTTGAACTTGAAGCCGTAAAGTCGGATAGGTTTCATTTTAATAGAATGACATAGTAATTTTTCATTTAAGTCTGATCATAAATATCAATCACGTGTTATCACACATTAATATTATGTACAAGCGTGACGTGATACCTAATAGTTGCCACAGCATTATCTATACTAATATTATAAAGCTGAAGAGTTTGTTTGTTTGTTTGAATGCGCTAATCTCTGGAACTACTGGTTTTAATTGAAAAATTATTTTTGTGTTAGATAGTCCATTTATCGAGGAAGGCTTAAAGCTATATTCTTTTAAAAACTTCTTAATCGCGATCATAATAGCAGAATTGACGCGGACGAATTCGTGGGCAACAGCTCGTTCCATGATAAAAGCAGCAATGGCTTTGGTCAAGTTTGAAAATCATTACATCCGCGAGTATGTCACAGGTCCAATAAAAAGTACTCCCACACTATCTGCTCTCGCCCATCCCTCGAACCCCATCACGCGTGATAAATTCCCCCGGAGTTTCTTACACTTGGCGTAGCAGACAAAATAATTTATGTACCTAGTTTAGTGGGTACTTTTGTGAATAAATGGCCACGCCGAGGTGAATGACATCTTTGTTAGGACTAACTTTAGATTGCTTTGAAGAGAAATATGACAGTGTTTGCGATTTTTAGGAGGCTCTGGTGTTAGGTGTGTGGTTTTATTTTTCAAAATAATGGCAGTTAAGTAGTTTTTTTTTTAAATATAATCGTCAGAATCTCTCATTCACATTTTGACTAAATTACCTTTTTTAGTAAGTATGTAAGTTTTTTACAATAAGTTCAAAATAATTTTGTTTAAAACTAATTTATCCTAGTTCACAGCAACCTAAAGACTGTTTTTTTTTATAGCCACAACTTCTTACAATCATTATGAATGTTATTCAACGTGTTGTGTTCTATGTATTGTTAGCGATCACATTGCAGTTTGGCCAGCCTTCTTTTATCAGTTTTCTTTTGGTCGTCTGATAAGACTAAAAAGGTACAATCTTCTTTTTATACAGGGCGGCATCAGACTACCTTTAATAGGTTGATTGTAATATTATTTTTGAAATATTGGCAACTTTGATCTATATTGACTTTGTTGAATATAATGTACAACGTGTGTTCAGGCCACTTCCAACCTCTTTACACTTTTTAAATTAACGCGACCATTCGAATAAGAAAGCACCGAACGCGCGCAATTCAAAATTCGAATCTGGTGAAAAACAAATGAACGCAAGTTACGCACATGAAAATTGTCGCCCCGCTATCACTGTCTGCTGTTCCCGTTGTGTTTTTATATCATTAATTAATTTGAAACATATTGTATACTAAGTCAAGGAATATTTAAGAGCTGCATTTCAAGATTGATCTGATAAACAAGAACCCGTCGGAGTCGATTCAAAGATATCTAAAAGAGTACATAAAGAGTACATATAATATTGATACCGAAGCCGCTGCAAGTAAGTGTTTTATCTGACTTCTTATGCTAGCGAATGTTTGAATTGTGTTAGAGATAGGAAGTGGTGTAAATACTTTTACCTTCCTTATATTTTTCCCCTGCAATATTTCGTTCCTTCTTTAACTATTACCTTTGTACACCTGCACCTTTGTACTGCTCAAAAACTGCCTATGTCCTGTGGGTAATATTGCATTTCGCCCCCACACGTTGCAAAAAAAAGAAGACAGCCAATAGTCAGGTTGAAAAAATACTGTAAAAAGCGATCATAATAATAATAATATCGCATCGATATAAAGCATCTAAAACATCTTTGAACAAAACGCAAACCATGCCATTACTTTTAAATCGCTGTTCCAATCTACTTTTTAAATCGCTCGCAGCTCCGAAACACTCAGACCAAATATATCCTCGTATTCCGACCATTAGTACCACCATTTGTTCTCGGGGTGTGTGGATAGCATCTCCGAACAGTTCTTAATGAGCTTTGTCGATGTCAACCTTTGCTACTTTGGAGATATTGCCAAAGAAAAACGAACTTTATGACCTTAAGATTAAGTCCGTGCCATAGTTGCAGTAGTTTATTGGTTTGTTTATTATAAGAATTTTGTTTAAATTAAAGCAATATTGTTAGTTATTCTGGAAGTATAGTCGAGGGAACATCTATCTGGTTAAATCACACGCTATTTAGGACATAAATACCTACTAATATTTATACACCTACTAGCGGACCCGACAGACGTTGTCCTGTCTTAACTACGAATATGGATTTTTCAGATACAAATTTATTTATCAACATTGCGAATTCTAGCCGCACTGGAAATTGTAACCGTTTGCAGCATGCATTCTGTCAATGTTATGTCAAACGCCATAATGTTACATAACAAAAGTTTAAATTGTCAAAAGCGCTAAGGTTACTTTACAAATAATTTAGTATGGTGATCAAGTTTTCTCAAATTTTCTAATTTTTTGCGAAATTTTTCTTTCATAAGAACATTCTCCTGACAATAACAAACAAAAAGAATTAGCGAAATCGGTCCAGCCGTTCACGCGTGATGCGATGACCAAGGGAAATAGGGATTCATTTTTATATAGTTTTTATATAGTATATATAGATATAGATATAGATATATATATCTACTGAGAGAATATTTTATAAGATTATGCGGTCTGTCACCAGTATTGCTTATAAACATACAATAATCTAAAATGAAAAAATATATAATCAGAACCATGCAACATACAAGTAATATGCAGTAGACATGATACCAAACAATATCTAAAAAACCTTTACAATTTGATTATGATGCGTTTTTAAGCAGTCTTTTTAATTAAAATAGTCTTTTTAAGACAATTGTGCCTGATAAGCGAAAGGTTGTCTGCTTGAGACTCACTTTAGCTGACGATATGAAATAAGAAAATATTTTGTAAAAATATATTACTAAGTAACATTTAGAAGATTTAAAAAAAGTTTCGTAAGATCGTAAATAGGTATTTTCTAATCAAAATCCGTTCAATATAAAACATATTTCTAAACTTTACTTTATATTCCTGATACATGCTTATTCATATTAAAATTTAAATGCAATACAAACACTATTCTTCACAAATTTTTGCTTCGTTTAGTATTACACACAAAACATTTTTGTATTATCAGATATTCGATTTATATATTTTAATATATATAAATAACATGTCACGTTGTTTGTCCGCGATGGACTCCTAAACTATTTAACCGATTTTAATCTAATTTGCACACCGTGTGCAGTTCGATCCAACTTACGGCCGGTCCTAATAACCTATCTATCTTCAGTTTTGGCATATCGGAGATAGAAAACAACTACTGTCTTTGTTTTCTGGATTGCAAAACCAGAGACAGAGATGTTTTCTATCTCCGATATGCCAAAACTGAAGATAGATAGATTATTGGGACCGGCCGTTAAAAGATAGGATAGCTTATATCTCAGTTTATAGTCGCAATTTTAATTTATTGCAAATTATTTGTTTAATAATTACCAAACTGTGAGTTCCATACGATTCTTACCGATGTCAGTGTTAGATAATTTGGTAAGGTAAACGCCATATTTCATGACAATGACAATTAAGACGTCAAAATCAAATTAAATTATACTGAGGCGATACGACGTTCGCAGGGTCTGCTAGTCATCTATACTAATATTATAAATCTAAAGAGTTTGTTTGTTTCTTTGAACGCGCTAATCTCAGGAAGTACTGGTTCGAATTGAAAAAATATTTTTGTGTTGGATAGTCCATTTATCGACGAAGGCTTTGGGTTATATAACATCACGCTGCGACCAATAGGAGTGAAGCATCAGTGAAAAAAGTCGCAGAAATAATATACATTGATATTTTAACCATTGCCATAGTAGTATTTATGCTCTTCATTATTATCATAGCTATTTATGACTTTCAATGAAAATACGTGTAAAGAAATTAAAATGTGCTAAAGCAAATTAGAACCAATAAAGATTACGATATGCTGCAGGCATATATAAGTGACAGTAAAATTAATGCGATAAACAAAGCCATATTTCATTTTAAAATTCTAATCGCTTAGCAATTATTAGGCGGATTTAGGCGTGCCCATAGCAACAGATAGACGTAAGCATAAAAGGTATGCGCACATATTATACAGGTTGTTAATAAACTGAATATAACAACAATAAATCTATACATCGTGCTTTTTGAACCACCTAAAAACGAAGCTCACGTTCTGTGACCATTATGAACTCGTATAACATACTCGTATAACATACTCGACGACCTCCGTGGCGGAGTGGCGTACACACCGGTTTTCAAGGTGTCGCCTGCTCCGAGGTCCCGGGTTCGATTCCCGGACGGGTCAATGTAGAAAAAATGTGTTTTTCTACATTTTCTCGGGTCTGGGTGTTTGTACCTTCGTTGTTTCTGTTTTCCAAAATACGAATGCTTTAAATAGTTATTCAAATTGGGATCAGAACAATGTATGTGATGTTGTCCACATTTATTATTATTATTATTATTTTAAAACGCAAATGTAATTTATCTCATACAAAAAAATATTTTGCGAATAATATTTATTATTGATTCAGACTTTTAATTTTTTGTGGCTGTTACGCGAACATACGTATTATTTTGTGGCAGCGGGGTCAAAATAAATAGCTGAATCAAAATAAGAAGCTAAAAAACTTTGATAAAAAATTAACATGACACTGCCAACATGTTACATAATGGTTACATGACGTCGGCTTCATTTTCCAAGTTGGTAGAAAATTCACAGTGCATTAATAAAAAATAATTACCGAAATGTGTGTTACGCGCATAACTTCCGATCGAATGCACCAAATTGGGTAATTCTTTTTATGTTATCTTAATGATGTTCAAGATAAGGTTTAAATAGAAGATAATGTTTGATGACTGTATGAAAAAAAAACCTTGAGAGGTGTCAAGGGACACCTCGGATGGAACGACGTTCCTTTTTACTGAAGGAATTCTAATAAAGTTTTATTTTATATAAAATTTATTTTTAAATAAATAAACATTTTTTCTCTCTCTCTCTCTCTCTTTCTATCTCTAGAAACACGCGCACGCCGCACGGCTTACAACTATAGCAAAAAGTGTCGTTACAACTTTTGGTCTTAATTTTTTCCGTCTAGCCCCCTTTCGCAACGTGCGGTAAGGAACTTCGTTCCAAAAAACAGTTTTAGAAGTATCTAAAGATAAAGTGTGTAAGGATAAATTTTGTCAAAACAGATCATTTGCTTGCATTATCTTAATCGGTGACCGCCTGCAAAGCCGGGACTGACAGCTAGATTAAAAACATCACAATCATAAGCCCACGCGAGTCCACTGTTAAACACAAGCCTTTTCAAAAGAACGATAGGATCGACGGCGACAAACGGAAAGAAGAGACTCTACATAGTATAAATAAGCATATATAAATAAGGAATATTTTAATACTATTTGAAAATTACAGCAAGCTCAATATGATAAATTATTTAACCTGGTAAACATTACAGCTGTCAAATATTGTTTGTTTGTTTTATTCAACTAAAAGTTAATAGATATTACACTTTCAGTTACTAAATAGAGAAGAGTTTCCTATTCAATATCAGGTTCTTATAAAGTAGTTTGAGTACTTACTGAATTTTCTACAAATAAATAACCTGACCAGGTCCAAAATATCCTGAGAGCTTTCATGTTTGTCTCTTACTTTCCTAACCATCTCAAAAAATAATGATAAATCTAAAGTCCAAATTCAATTATACTATACACCTTTTACTTGCAGAACACGGAGAGTATCGTAATTTAATTTTTAAGCAAAAAGTTAACAGCCTTTATAACCCGGTCATAAATTAAAGCCGATCCACGCCTACCGAGTGCAGTCACGTTAATCCCTTATAAGATAACCCGACAATATTATAAACTAGCCTTACCCATGACTTTATCATTGTGAGTATCCAATAATAAATGTTGCACCATTCAATCGCCGACACACGGTTATTAACTGATTAAAGATAACGTTAAAGAAAATATATTGGACGTAAAACATGAGACCGATTATACTTTACGGTGAGGAAATACAAATATCGAGAAGCAATATTTTAACGACCTCCCAAATATGTCGGTTGATTTATGCGTTCTCAGTTTGAAATTATTTAATGTTATTGGTAGTTAGGTGTTGTTTTTAAATGTTTTGTTAACTGCCAGTATGATCGGCATTTTAATTTTTAGTATCATTGCCTTGAATCTTCATGAAGATAGATGAATAATTGACTTTTTAATATCAGTAATTATTTTTAAGTTATTCCTATAGTAAGAAGCCTTGGGTTCTTGATTGAGTGAGAAGACGCAGATGCTAATCTTCTTCTAACAGAACTACGCTGCCTAATACGATGTATACCACAAAAAGGAGGGATAGATATATTTTCATCCGGTGATATACTTGACCTCAGACTTGTTACATCTTTGGTTTGATTCTCCTTCATTTCATAAACATATTTTCCTGCAGTGAAGAATCTCGTCTTCATTTAATACTAACTTATACTTCTATTAAAGGTTTTAAACTCTCGCGATTTGAACACGTAATATTCTCAGTCGGCCCGTGACCACGGATTGAAAGAAAGAAAGAAAGAAAGAAAGAAAGAATTATTTATTTTGACACAGATAATACAAGAACGAAACACAGCACATTGTTTAAAAACTAAGCTTAAATAAAGGTGTCAAAAAAGGTCCCCGCTCAGCATTAGTCGTGACAGGCGTGGCCATCACGACGCTGATTTTCAGCGGGACCCCAACGCAGGGTACGTGCGACGCGATAAAGGCCCAGAACCCACCAGGCATGCCGAATCCCCCCCATATACCTTGGAACCACGGTAGAAGCCCGAAAGCCACCTAGAGAAATCCGGCAGCCTCAGTGAGCTCAAACGCACTGCCCGCGTTAATCTTTATCATACCTTAATGAAAAGATATATAACTCAACACACTTAACATAATACAGATTTATCAACATGGAAAAAAAAATATATAAATATTAGGATTGGTGCAATCCAGCCGAAACGTCGGGTAAATAAATAGGTATATATACCTTTATGAATACTATACGCGATAACGACCCGTTAGTAGACTTATTAACAATATTATAACTATAAAAGTTAGAAACCAATTTTGTTAAATTTTAATGGGTTTATCTAAGTGCCAAGATTTATAAACTAAACGCAGAATGAACATAAAAAGTCTCAGATATACAACCGTGGCACGGTCCCGTATCAATGGGTCTCTATTAAAACACTATTTTTTAAATATCTATTTTTACTAAATATAAACCTTTTCCACAATTTTAACTTTACAGATACCGATAAATGATCATCACCTAAAATTAAATATATTTTTTATATCCTCGTGCACCATAATATCTTACTTACATTTATATAAATATTATTAGTATTGCAGCTAATATAATTATGTTTCTGGGTCCCCGGATATAAATTAAACATTTCTTTCAAGTTGAAATACTGAAATAAGAATTGCAATTAAGTTGCTAAAATATCATATCAAATATAAACATTATTATTCAAGCAGTATGCTTTGAATTACTGATTAAACAACAAGTACTGTTTATTAGTTTATTGATAGACCAACTAATGATGCTTCCACAGTGGCTTGGAACGTAATGAAGCAATAAATAATGTGGTTATAAGAACATGAACAAGAAATAGATTTAATCAGGCGTAATTTTGCTGTCTCGCCATGATGTATACTGTGCCAGTTCTTTTTTTACTGTTAAATTATCTTAAAGGTAGTAAATTATCAATTAATTAACGTTTACGATACAACATACAATAATGATGATTAAGGTGAACGAATGGTGCGAATTCAGAATAAACCGATTAGTATTTCAATGCTTGTTATTTAAAAGAATACAGTTCAATTTATTTTATCATATGAGTTAGCTGCTTCGATATGAGTTTTAGATATTTCGGCATTAAATATTGGGAAGAATACTTTCTCTCCCTATGGGACTTAAGCAGTAAAGACAGAAGAACACGGACAGCGATGTCTTCTCTCCACCGTTCAATAAAATGAAATGTAGACAACTTTACATACATTGTCTTGATTTTAAGTAGCTACTCAATTTCTTGTTTATAAATTCAAATTAGTAAGACAACAGATATTGCAAAAAACCTGGTACGAAAAAATATAGTTTTCTTAACAATTAGGTACCTCTACGGGAACAGAACTCGGGATCTCTGATCTGGTGGGTCCCTTGGAAACCAATGTCTAAACCTTCACGAAGGATGTCTTTGGCCAAATTAAGATCGCCAACCCGCCTGCCGAGTGTGGCGATTATGGCAATTTTTTTTGAGAGGTCTGTATTCAGATGTCCTTATAATGTATATTTAAAAGTTCATGATTAAAAGCTTTATATGAAACGAGATTGGAGGAAAGCTGCTTTATTATCTTAACTTATAAGGGCGAAACTAAATAGCATTTAATACATTTGAAAATAGCAACATGTTAAGATTAAAAAAGAAAACCATAATGATATTTTCAATTAAGCGAAACAGAAGAGGTTTATTTATTTACTAACATTATCGAATTACGAAACATGTCACTTTTTAATAAAATCTACTATCCACTTTTAACATTTTAGAAATATCTTCAGGATGAACTTTGTCTAATGTAAAATCACTCCAATTACACATTACATTTTCAAACCAAATCTCATGTCTATTATTTCATACAGTTACGATAGATCTTCCAAAATTAATAATCCACTCACAAAACAAGGGATAGCCGGAGGATTCGTGCAGGACCATTGATTCATTAACCGTCATCAAATATTCACGTGCAAACATCCTCGTCCAATCCACGATGGCTATTATCGTCCCTCTGTGCTCGTGTGATACAGATATATTCAGTAAAATCACTTTTTACTAATCGTATATTTATTTTTAGAGAAAGTCTAATGTCAGAGTTTTTCAATTTGACCCTATACTATCTTCATTTTGCTTAACAAATAGAGAGTATACATAAAAATCTTTGAAAAAGTCAAATCATAACAATTGTTACTTCTGTTAATTTCTAAACCCTACTTTTAAGACCAAATAATTAAACCATTAAGTTACTTTTCCCAATAAATAAATAAATACGAAACTTTGGATAAATAAATGATGGTTTTTTAATCATCTCAAAACAGCTGAAAGGAGCGTGATAATATTTCGCACCAAGATATATTATGGGCTGAAATAGCATACGTACATTTTTTAATTTCGAAAAATGAATGATTCTTGTATGAAATGTTCAAACAGATTCCATGCGTACAAAATCGCAGGCAACAGCTAGTATACACGCATATTATAGGAAGAAAATTATAAATGAAAATGAAATTATCCAACCCAACTAAGTATTCCAAAATTCTAATTAAGTACTGCGTAAACTAGAGTAACAAAAATGGTTCTATATGAATGTCTATCCCCCATTTAAATACAACAAAAGGATTCTACTGAGCCTTACCATTTTGTATGACTAGCGAGCTACGAGCGCTTCAGATTTATTGTTATTACCGCACATTTCCTACGGGTAACGTTTTAATTACACAGATCGACGATAAAGCATCCAGAGGGCGCACTTTTCTTCATTAGAAGACGAATCGCTTGCATCTATGTCGACGATTTATCCCCAACAACTTAATGGCTCCTTTGTTTGCCGTAAAAAATAGCCCAAGAAACCAATATTGGAGGCGAAACATTCTATCAAATAAGTAATAAGAAACCCTCGATACGGAATCGTAAATCACCAAGTCATAAGATCCCGACACTATGAACTACCGAAGCCGTTAGAAAAACATGCCTATATCCCCTTTGGAGGGTACTGTATCCCGAACCTTTGATACGTATCAGAGGGCGAACAGAGAAAGCGATCGACACTTCCACATTCACTTACCATTTGTCGTCACGCGTCCTCGCCATTCATACCAAATGCGATCTTATTGACACTTTTCAACACCGAATTTACTAACCGCGTTGATTTCGAACGTAATAAAAAAGCAGTCATCAATTCCAAAAATTGACATTTTCCTTGCTTTCGTTTGCAACTCAACTGGAAAGTAAACCAGTAAGTTTTATATTGGCTTGTCTATCTAGTGAACTTACGACGCCCGAAGCGGGGTCGTCCTCCGCCCATTTGTCACAGAGGCCATTTGTACTTGTCGAATCACGACCATTAGACGAGAGTGTGTGACCGCGTGGGGTTAAACCCTGTCCGTACTTGAGTACAATACCATTCTGACGCACCACAGTCTAACAATATTCCAAGCGAAGGATGCCGAAAAATTGCAGACTCCAAATTTAAAAGGTAGAACATAGTTTTTCCTGTGGCTAAGTTTTAGAAAATAAAGCAGTCAAGTCTGAACACGAGAACATCGCACTTGTCAATATCGACTTGTATGAGCAGAGCTGTCCCAGCGATTTATCTTACTTTGCGGGTATTGTTACAGGCTGCGAGGTTGCAGCTGATTTATAAGCAGCCTAGTTAATTACCGCAGCGTCGACGCATCGTTAATTCCACCAACCGCCATTTATCTCCCGCTGTCATTCCCCCGCTTCCTATTCTGAGTTTCGTGTTGCTCATACGAATTCATTTTATAGCGAACCAATAAATAAGCTCGCATAAAACTTAAGTTTATCTCGCTCCTTTGAAGTACGGCCCGAGAAAACAAACAAAGCAATAAAGAAGGCCTTTATCAAGCCACGAGTCGACACGCAAGCTAATTTACAACACAGCCGCTGGTTTTATCTTCATTAACCCATCGATTCACAATTAAGACGCGGAATAAATCTCTGGTAATGTGCGCCGCGTCCGCGCCGGTAGATTCAACTTCAAACAGATGTTATGTATAAATAAAGCCGAACGGAGGCAACCACTCGATATATTCACGTCCGCGGCAAACTTTACAGATCTATCAGAACTCGCTGGTCGGCGACAACTGAATGCAACTGCTGCAGGAAAACCAACCTTACCAACATTTGCAATTATATTGATCTGTGCAACTGTCTCTTAAATCACTATTCCTTTAATTAATTAGTAAAACTGATGGGTATAAAGTAAATAGTGGTGTATTTTGTTCAATATGATAGAAAAGTTAGGACTTTTCATCCTAAGATGAGTCTCAACCTCATCTTATTTCCACCGTAACGAGTCGATGCTCACATTCGATTATCTGGCTGCGGTATCCGAGGCATTACACTTGATGTATCGACGGCGACTGCGCGGGATTGTCGGCCGTCTCTTGATTTACAGAGGCCATTTCTTCCTGGCACTCTATACGGGATAGATCCCCATCTGTCGCGAACGGTGTGACGGATCACCGCAATCGGAAAGCGTCGAGGAACCCTCTAATGAATTGTCCCAAATAATTGGGATAGTATTTTATATCACCGTCATTTGTTCACTGATCGGTCCATTTGTTAGAACGTTGATTTGTTCGACGCTTTAACCTTTGGCGTTAGGATATTTATCTATAATGAACAATGATCACACTTTCAATCTGTTCAATAAACTGTTATGCATGCAACTCAGATCATTATTCGTGGCGTGTAATTATTGTTTCAACAAATTGTGTTTAACTTGTCAAGAGACGCAATAATTTCCTCCAGCCGGTCATTAAGCATGTCCAAATGGGCATGCGTGTCAGAACCACACAGTCTAATGGCTACAACATTGTGATTATCTTTAATTATAATCTTTGTTTCTTCAAAGTAACTTCCCTTTCTATGTTTAGTAGTACTGAAATCTATAGTCGTAAATTGTAGGTTTAATCACAGTTTATCATTCCTCATCTGTATTTCTGCTTCGCCTACCGTTTGATTTACAATTGAATGGCCACGATAATAATTGAATTTGTAATATTATTCGTTTGGTTATGATTAATGAGGTATTGATTTCTGGTATTAAATTATTTACATCTATTTTTATAATTATGCATTAACACTTTGAGGAACAGTTTAATTAGACATCTTACAATATATTTTTATTTATTTTAATTATTTACTTTGTTTTTTAAATTCTTGTAGAGTAGTGTTATTATGTTTTTTAACATTATTCTATTTTAATTAATATATTTAAAAGTAATATAATTATTCTTTACGAATTCAAATAAAAACTTATTTGAGCTATCGAATAGTTTAAAATCAAAATTAAATTTTTATAAACGAAACAAACATTTATTTATTGTTAGTTCAAACTGAACCCTTTGAAATGCAACTTGCAATTCTACTGGGTCTTTTGTTAGATGCCGCAGCCGTAGCGGAGGCGGATCAGGATTGTGGAGACAGCCGTTGAGTGACGTACGTCCGCCCCACGGATCTTGATCGACGCGTCTGTCTGAGGCTGCTCCTTGCGATCCCTCAATGCCTGTGAGGAATGAGATTTAGTATTACTATCAGATATAAAGCGTTCTGATAAACTAAATCCACGCAGTGGGACATGCACATCGACAGTAATGAGAAGAATAAGTAGCAAGATAGATTGACAATCAATTCAAGACTGGTTCTTCTTATTGTAAGGAGTTTTTCATTTGTTGTTGTTTTCTTGAATATATTTTGGTTAGTTTGCTATCATAGAACTCCGTTATTTTACAGCCGATTTGGATATTTTAATATCTAAAAACCTCTTTCGAGCATAGAATCTTACAATTTTGCTAACAACTTTTTCATGCCCTTACACTATTGGTCGGCCTAGACCAGACGATTATAATTATATAGTAATGTCTTGTACGGGTTTAATAAATGTCTTAATCTGTGGGTATCTCTGGGACTCTATTTTTTTAATTCCATCCAACAAATTTCTCTTTACTGTACTGTACTGACATTGACTTAGTTAGTCATTTTTATGTATGTATTTGTGAAGGATTCATGAATGTGCATAATTAGTCGTAAATAAATAAGATTTACAAAATAATACTATATTTTGTATTCTTTCTTATTACTAAATAATCAAATTATTGTTTTAACTAAAATTTTTTTTTTGTCTAATACTCCTTTGCTTCTGCACTAATTATACTGCTAGTTTAAAATTTATTTGCCATACAAAATATTTTACAGTAAATAAGTTACTCCGGAGCCAGCATTTTTTATGTCTTTATTGATACATTAAGATAATCCAGTTTGGCTTTGCTTGAAACACAAAAGTTACACTCGTCGGAATTTCTGAATTAGTACATTTTTAAAACTGATCTATCTCTTCATGGGATTCAGGTACTGTATTCGAATTATTCTGTTAAAAGGTAAATAGTATTGAGTATATTTTGAGTGCAGTAAAACTATGAAACAATAAGAAAGCACGACAGATTACATATCATTATACTTAAAATTTAATCACTTTTACAAACTCCTGGTTTGCTACAATGCTGCAAATTTCAAAGCAGTAATTAAAAAGCAAGTAAGTAAAATAAGTAATCCTATTAACGATATACTAGTTCCTATCATAAATACAACAGTCGACCTAAATTTGAAATACTAGTTGTTTATCAAACTAATATCATTAAGAAACTAAATGAAGTGTAAAGTTTTAATTGAGCAGTGATCTCGGGTAGCTGAGATGACAGTAATGCGCATCGACGTGACTGATCGACTCCGCAAGATCGGACTAGACTTGACAGGAGTTGGGTAATATAACTCGGGTAATCGAATAAATAAACGATAATTTAATAAATAGACTGTCGAATTCCTCAGATTATTAATAGTATCCTTATTGACAAAAGTCCCCATTTTAATTGCTAAGAAAACAGTCCCTTTTGTTTCGCACACTTGCATTTAACGAAAGAAATAAACTAAAAGTAAAGTAAAACAATATAATGTAGGAATATAGTTGAAAAAATAACTGTTTTGAGGTCGCAAATAATTTAGCTGTTACCAAGCGTTTCATTGCCGAATTCAATAAAGCATGAACATTTAATTGTTTTGATAATAGCTTCCACTTATTGCCATCAGCATTTATATGGCTAATTTGTGAATGTGTAACACTGTCATTGCACCAATCTCCCTTTTAATAAATAATTGATTGCAATATATTCGGAAATAGATTTGGAATATCAAATTAAAACGAAATTTTGAATATATACTCAGTTAAAATTCTTTATTGACATACTCTAAAATGTTTATTTTTGACCACCTCTGATTCGCTGAGAACGAATTTAACATTGAAAAGAGAAAACTAATCGACAATATAAGAGAATTAATGAAGAAAGGAACGTAATATATGGCTGCCTCTTTATATTTACATTCACGCAGTATGAGCACGATTTATCATTCCTCCCGACCGTTAAGCTATATATCATGCTCATTCACTAATACTTAGGTCGAAATAGCACACGTCAAAATAACGAGCGTGGCTTCCGCGTGCTGTTCCATCACAAAACCGCCTGAAAGCCTCCGAATATAGAGGTTGTAATTACGTAAACAGACATATTGACATGTGTCTGAAAGGTAATCATAAGCTAAAATTTATCACAGAGTGAATCAGTCATACGGTGAGACAGCTGACAGCGCGGCACATATATTATAATGATCGACAGCCTGACGTTACTTGTCACAGAGGGATAATGTTGTTTCCACAGTTGACTACCCGCACAACCCGAATTCAAACCCAAGTTATTGTTTCAAGGTTGAAAATCCTCTTTTTGAAACCTTTCACAACCGCCTTTTTAGTTTCGAAGCCGTGCATGTCTAACGAAAAGAACAAAGTTCTAATTGTAACGGCGAAACATAAAACCGATGTTAACCCCACAGGATTTGGTTCAAATTCCATTGAGTGAGCGTTCGTTTGAAAAGTGGCTGCTGTTGGAAAATGTGACGAGGTTCTAGCTAGAAATGGTTTATGTGAAATGAACCTTAACATTTGTGTACATGGTGCTAAACTGAACGATGCGTGTGAAGTAATGTAAGCTGTTAATGCTTTAGATGCCTTGGCAGCGCGGTAGCGAGGAGACGTGTCGTGGCATGTCATCGGGACGCAATGAAGATTTATGAACAACCCGGTACTAAGGTTCAGTCGCCGCAGAACATTTTCTATTACGAATAATAATCGTATAAATTAAACATGCTACTTTGATCAGCTGTTGCTTAGTGACTTAACACTCTATTTATGAGTTGGCTTACTTAGTAGCAGAGGAAGTTAGAAAACATTTGAATAGGATGTGTTAAATAATGGATTAAAAGTCTGTTAACAGATAAAACTAGATTAATTGGCGGTCTCAGATAATAATTTGAGATCATGCGTAACCACAAGAATTTGGATATCTTTAGCTCTGGTATCAAAAGTAAATTTATGGTTTCCCATGAAATCGTACCCCTGTTTTGGTAACCGTAACGGTCACTCATCTCCTTCATAACTAATTTGCGTCCGCTCATGCATTACTCAGCAGACTAATCCTCACTCGGGAAGGCGACGGGACGGCTCATTACGTATTTACGACGAGTTGGCGGGATGAGCTATGTGTGCTCCGGTAGGGCGGGCAGGGCTATCATTAAAGCTATTTTTCTCTTGTTGTTCATATTTGTGTTGAAACTTAAAGAGGATTTGGTAAAAACATCAAGCCGCATTCACAAACTGTTTCCTAAGACTTAGTTCAGAAGTAAAAGGTAGCATATATTTTACAGACCCCTCTCACCTTAAAAATCGTGAAAAATCATATTGGTCCCTTTCAATATAAAAACAAACACGATCAGCGTACGTGAGTTGCGTATTTTTTATTAAAAAAGTAGCATATAAAATATGCTTTTCTAGACTATTTCTGCGTCTGTATCAAATTGCAACCAGATAATATATTCAGTCGTTCTGGCGTGATTGAGGAGCAACCATTTATAAAAAAACTTTTGCATTTATAAAAATAATAACACAAATAAAAATGTGAGACATTTTCATTGGAATATGATAATTTATTTCAAAAATATCGGAATTTATATGTTAACAAAATTTATGCATATAAATACTATTGTAAAGTCAGAAATTTGATATTCTCTTGTTTTGTTTTTTTTTATTTTCATATAAAGTAAAATTTTGGGATTCTGATTTGTATGACAATATTTTTTTCAAAAATGATGATGTCAATTTTCTGACTTCACCATAGTACTTATATGCACGTGTTAATTAACATAGGCTGTTATAATATCAGTATATAAACTTGAAAAATTATGTCTCAGGCGGGACTCGAACCCGGGAATGCGGGTTCGAGTCCCGCGAGTTATAATTGCAATTTAATTGCCAAAATATCAAATAAAGTATAACATAGGCTGGTTTCGGCATTTACCTAACACCCTGTATATAATACTAGGTTTAGTTTAGGTTGGACCACTAATTTATCACAAACATGTTTGAGAAAAATAGGATCATATTTGTAATTGCTTACCCTTTCTTTAACGCAGAGAATGCACAGTTTTTTAGTTTTTGCTAAATGAATTTTTGAATTCATTGTAATTAAATAGTAGTCGCTTTCGGTCATTTAATAAATCTAATAACACTGCATCTTCTGGTATTTTGCAGCAATGATTTTGGTAAGCGATGAAACTTACCTATTTCTACTTTGAATCGCTTTATTTATTTTGTATCTATACAATCCTACTATTTTAGTTTTCTAGTAGTGGTAACCCTATTCATAGAACCTTTCAAGTGTCTCAACTCTCAAAGCTAAAGCCGGAGGGCCCCGCTGTTTTATTAAACAACTGACGTGGGATGAACACTCATACATTTTTATTTCAATTTACATTTTTCTAGTATTCGGGGATGGCATTGTCTGAGTTAAACTGACGACTTGTTTGTTTTGAGTTTGAGCAACAGATTGCTTTTGTGCAGTGTAAAAATAAAAGACTATCTTTTATCTTTTGTTTTTAAAGAATAAAATCTGTTGGTTGTGATTAAAAAAGTTCTAATTTTCTGGGTCTTGACTTTTGAATGCATGTGTAGTTATTAACTCAAAATATTAGCAGCGTTTACAAGTTCTCTGCTATAAACATAAGCCTTTCCAACTGCACGCCACTTAGCACAGTATTTGACTTCTTTTATCCAAATCTTACCAGTCACATTGCAAAGATCATAAAACTATAATTGGTGGTCTTGTAATTGAAGTCCTATCATCACTGAATACATTTTATTAAACATTGTTTATCATTAAAACGTCAAAATTTTATAGCTCAAATATTTTGGAAACAGTCATCACGACAGATATAAAAATATCATAAATATAATATCATAAAGCCTGAATAAAAATGATGATCATAATTTAAAAATATTATAATGATCTCACATATATTTCCAGCAAATAAACACGGCCCATTAATATCCCGCAACGATAATAATCACACGCTCCCGTTTTGAATCCCAAAAAACGTAATATTAAACTAATTCGAAACTACCGGTGTTCATTATAAACGTCATCGTTCAAAAGGAAAATTGATTTACAACACTGCATTACGCCATTATTTTATGACGCGAGAAACGCCCCGAAATAAAATACTAACAAACATACAGCCGGCATTCACGACTATTACACTAAAACAAAAATAATGTAAGCACACGAAAAATCTAACAGCGCTCTAACGGTTCAGAAATAAGGGCTAATATTTGATGATAAGTGATTTAACAGTGACACTGAAGTCGTTGTGGAAGACCGTCATAAAGCGAATAAAATACGGGACGCGAAGAATAAACGCTCGTATAAACGTTGTTATGTCTGTCAACGTAAAATATTGTATCCTGCGCTTGGCTGGGAGCTATGGTTCAAATTGTGCCGGCTCTATTGCGTAATAAATCATTGTAAATGCACCGTGCGAAACGGCCGATGAAGAAATTGCACCATTGTTTCATTACCGGCTATCGCAGATTAAACGTGGATTAGATAATTTATGTAACGCGGCTTCGGTGGTGTAATTGAATTGTACGATATATTCGTTCCCTGATTTCGGAATAACATCCCTTGGATCCCTTGGATCGTTAATATCAATCATGATTGTCTATGTTTGTAGCAGTTGAGTCATATACATTATTTAATATTTACTTCTCTAATAAAATCAAACTTTTTGTTTAGATTTTCAATCGAATCTAACTGCAAAACAATTTTTTTTCCCAATTAGTACCTATACTTTGTCACATCGTAATTTTTGAAAGACAGAATAACCTCAAATAAGTATTAAAAAATGAAACTTCATAGAGTTCGTGGATTTACTGTATGAATTGTGTGGTCCATCACGTACGATGAAAAAATTACAAATTTATATCATGTTTGTATACTTCAACTTTGATTATATTTTTATGATAAGAACCAATCAAAAAATTGCAGCTTAGACCTATGGCTTAGACATAACGTGTTCTTTATGACTACATTTATGTATAGCTTGAGTAAATTCAGCTTTTAATTTATATTTAAAGAATGGAAAATAACAGACCATTTCCCCACTACTGCTTGCTTTTTACAGTTCTTATAAAACATAGTAGATCAGCAGAATTTTAGCTTTTTCTTTCTAATTATTGTAAAATGATTGTTATTGCCAAATCCCTCGGTAGAATACTAATCAGATATTCAAAAGCATCTTAAAACTTCTGGTTAAGAATAAACTAATACTGTTACACCATATACGAATAGCCTAATTCCAACCTGTGACACATAGAATTTTCGAACAGATCAGTTAGGCCTGTCTGTACTACTAGAACAGGGACGTATTTAGGTTAACTTTGTATAAATTTATAAATGAAATGCATATTCAATAGTATTTTATTTTAATTAGCCATCAATCCACTTTAATTTTAAACAGTTATGTTTCTCCAAACCCTCTGCTATTCTTTTGGATTGGGTTTGCATAATACCTATAATATATCGTTTCTACACCATTTCTGCTCTGTGTTGTACTAATCTCTAATTTATTTTTATTGTCATATTAACTTTTCATGTTTTAAGGATGCCTATTATTAATGCCATTAATATGTTTATATTTTTACTCACGCAACAAATACAAAAGGACGTCATGCGTCATTATCATCATCAGTATTTATCCACGCCTTGTCCAGCGACATCGACTCTATGCTGTTAAGTATCAAGTGATACTATAAAGTTAAGTTGGTTATGTTGGCAAGCTTGTCATGCGTATAGATGTGATATTGATCACATTTGTCACGTGTGATGATACTCAAACTCAATGGTTTCCGTGTTTTTAATTATAAAATGACTCTATTCAGATATCACTATCAAGTATCTCTAAGTTATTAACATCATAGTTATTATATTTTATTAAAATTATAGCCCTGTCTCCATCTCTGTTGTCGTTGGTTTCCATAAAACTCGTTTCGTCTTTGTTGTCACGTCACGCTGTCCGTCCGCGAAGGGATTAGCGTGCCGAGTGTGTCGCGACGTATGACGAGCAATTTGTAGCTTTTAAACACCGCTGGAGTGGAACCAAGCGTGTGAAGCTTTACGGGAGATAGTTGTTGCCGCTGAATGCCGCTGAATTGTTTATAGGGTGGTACGATCTGACTATGATAAGGCAAGGGAAAAAGGAGATTTTAAATTGTTACTAATTTCAATGTTGTTTTCAAAAATTTATGCATACACCGAAATTCTTGATTCATTCAAATTCCTCATACTTTGAAAAGAAATATTATATTTACGGTTTTAACTCGCGTTTATTAGGGTTTTAACAATATGTTTTGGTTTATCGTTATTAACCTTCGAACACTTAAGAACGTACCTATTTTAGTTTCCTTTCAATGTAAAGTGTTGTAACTTCAAGTGACCAATATTATTTTTCACATACTTTTTATCTTGGATACTCTGTATTTCACATTGGATAAGAACCAAAAATATTTGAAACTAGAAATAAAATGGAAGGTCTTTTATGTCCCACACCGCAAAATTCTTTAGTCCACCTTTTTAACGATAACATCGCATGGAAAATTGTTAATAATAATTGTTGGCATTCACACCAGCTTAAAATAACTAGATTGAGGAATTTTGGTGATTGTTTGAACAGCAAATTCCACAGAACGATTATTTCGAAATGAAATTAGGCTATCGGCACAGCTTTCTGCATTATCTAGCTCAAATGTCAGTGGACAGGCTACACATTTAGCTAAACAAATACTGTTTCAGCATGAAGTGTTGGTCACGTATCATGTGCAGAACCACAAGCAAATCAGTAACATCAGTTTTATTTATGCAAATAGGCCCCTGGAGGTGCTTTTACACGTCCCCATATTGAAACCTACCATTGCTTCAGGATAAGACTTCTAAAGGCATGTCTGATGATTATGACTAATTAAAATAAACACACATCTTCCCTGCCAGTCTTTTTCTAAAAGTATATCTCTGTTCACCTTTTGCGCTATTTTAAAAACAACAAACCATACGGCGTAAAAAACAATCAAAACAAGTTATTACTAAAATTATATAAAATCACTATTATTTCTATGGCTTCCAAATTAGAGTCATTATTCAAATCAAACAAAAGACACGATAAAATATTACCCAACTTTTTTAAATCTTTTCTTACAGCACATTGCATTTCAAAGCGTTCCTTTAAACGATTGTTAATTAAAACAGTTTGTTTCCTTGTATAGTTTTTGTGGGACCTTAAAACATATGTCAAGGGTTGGCGACAATTAAACTATCATTTTATAGATCGAAATTCGGTGCAGGCGCAAGTGAAAGAACGAAAGCGTTATAAAACTTTTTATTGTTATTTTTCATTTTTTCAATATATTATATTACAATATTAATTGTTAATGCCTTATTTAAAGTTAATAAGTAATAAAATATCCTAGAAACTCATCTCATTACCAACACTATCAAATTTGTTATTTAAATACTCGTAAGTTACCGAAATATTCGTTTTTAGAAGTTTTATATGTGTAAAATTTTATTGGCTCTAAATCCAACAAGATTATATAAAAATTCCACAAGCCTAAATCAACTGAATTGAATATACAAAAAACTTTCATCGAAATCTATTCAACGATTTGAGTAATCTAGCAAATAGTTGTTTGTCAAGAATGGTGATTTAAAAGGAAAGTGGGATGGTAATGTAGTGAAAATCGCTGCATCCTTATAACTTGAACTAGTAAGTCCAATTGCCCTCGTTCCTTTATCAATTCTGTCACATGTCACAGTCATTAAGTGTCACCTTTGTTGTACGCTGATAATGATCTACAGTCTGAACTTATCATTGAGCTGATACATGACAATCGTTATATCGATTGTATTATCTGTAATTAAAAGTTTTTGTCGGCTATAAAGCTTTTGTATTGCAAATGCCGTGATATTACAGGAAGTTGGTATTTTGTTATAATTATAAGAATATGGTGCCTTTGTAGCAATATGACAAAAGGATCGTTATACAATTTTGAAAACAATACTTACTAGAAGGCGTAATTAGAAGCAAATAAGGTATATTTCAAGACGAACAATTATGGTACTATACCTACCTATTTGCAATATTTCATTTGATATTATAAAAATAATTAATGATCAATTTTTCTAAAATTCTTATTCCGGCATTTCGGTTTATTACAAACTGTTATATTTCGGTTTATAACTAAAGTGGTTGTTATCAACATATTGAATGAATTCTGTTCACTGTGCTAGTTTAATTTTTTCTTATGCAGATATAAACTATAAACTATTTTCCTTGCACAAAAACTATCTTGAAATACGATATTTTTATAATTATTTAAATATTTTCAGTTTAATCTCATTAGCAGTCAAAGTAGTAATAAGCTTCGTGTATCGTAATTTTCAATCAATGATGTCACGAACAATGTCTTGGAGCTACCATTTGGTAAGAGCAGTCACCCTGTAAACGGAAGCTTGTTAATTTTTTACCCTGTGGTAAGGAAAACCGTATCTTTTCATTTGAAATTGCGTCTAAATTTGGTATAATTAACAATTAAGAAAAGACGTAAAAGTCACCCGGGGTTAACACCCCGTAAAAAGTTTAGCATCAAAAGGACTTCGTTTGATTTTTGTTAAATGAAAATGTGCAAATTATCCCGATTGCATACAACACGTGACAAACGGATCTTTCTGTTTGTTTTACGATCTCTATCCGCCCTTAGTTTGTTTATCTATACAATAAATTACGCAATTATAGTGTAATTGGCGATTTTGGTGACGTACAAATTGCGTTTTATTGGTTTTGGTTTAAAAGGGGTAAAATGGTACGCGGGACCACATTTGGTACATTTAAAATATGTAAATATGACAGATTTTGAATAACGGCTCAGATACACAGAAGCACTTACCGATGGCAAGCTTCTGGAGATTCGTAAAGCCTTTTTGTGCAGATATTTGCTGAACCTTTTTTAAAACAGTCGTTGGAAAACTTTTTTAGTCAGCGATAAAGACCTCGTTTACAGCCTGCTAAAACGCTGATCCATCTTGCGGCAAAGAAAAGTGTATCTCTTTGAGCTGAATCCATATTTTCGGGACAAAAAGAAGTCATATGGTGCTTGGTCACGCCTATAAGGAGGATGGCAGAAGTTTGGGCGTACTGTCTAAAGAGTCCTTCGTTTTGAGCAAGAGCAAACAATGTAAAGGAATTTGTTTAAAATTCTAATTTGAAAAGTTCGTTAGCTACAAGTTCAAAAATACAGCCTTTTTTAACCTTTTAAAAAAAATACAGGATGAAATTTTAACCACCTTCCAAATTGTAATATATCAATCTACGAGACAAAAAACTAATGACGTATTTTTTCTTTTGGTATAGTATAACGTAACAGAATATCTGGGGTACCCTTGAAGAGCAATACCCTCAGAATCCTAGGTTCTGCTACGCTACAAAAGAAAATGAAGTAAGGGGAAAGTTAATGGGACCTACCTCTCTATAACTATTCCCTAAGAAAAATAAAATACAAAACAAGAAAGTATAAAGTAAATATATTATAGTTAAAATTAAAGTACGTAACGTAACTTAAGTATAATTTAGTGGATGTGGAGTGGAGGTGGCCCGGCGGTAGACCACGCCAGGATCTAACTGCGCAGCTAAGGAGAGATGACCCGGCGGTCTGCCTGACCAAGCCGGGGTCCAGCTGCGCAGGATGGAGGTGGCCCGGCAGTCTACGTGACCGCCAGGGTCCAGCGGCACTGAATGGAGAAGGTCCGGCGGTCTACGTGACCATACCAGGGTACGGAAGCACCAAATAAATATATGCCAGGAATTCACTTTTAAATTTATATCATTTTTTATAAAAGCCGAGAATAGTGTTTGCTGAAAGCCGAATGTCAATTCACTCTCATTGCCGTGCTCGCCTGACATGGGCGAGGCACGATCGAACAATTTTGAATTTCAAAATAAAAATATAAAAATGAGAGTGAACCAAAAAGTTTCTAAACAGAAATTTAAAAGAATTAGAAAATACATCAAATTATAAAAAAAAGTAAGGAAAACTAGTAAAAATGACAATGGGATGAGAAGGTAATGAGAGATGAGGATCTATATGCCACAATAGCCCAGCACAAAAATGTCAAGATAAAGCACTTAGAAAATGTCCGTGAAAAAACTTTTGATACGGCCGCCTAGCAACACTTTTTTTACGCGTTGCGCATCTCATTCATTAACTACGATACTTTTCATAAGTTTTTTATATTCCCTTTGTACCTTAACAGGTCTAGGACCGTAAAAATTGAAAACCATATCGCGAAAAATATTTTCGGGTGAAAACTTGATAAATATTTTTTACTTCATAAATAGGCTCTAAATACGATACTGAACGCCTATAAAACTTTTGGATAGTGGTTAAAATTTCATCCTGTATAATCATATTTTTAAAATAGTGTAGAATTAGCCACTATTTCGTAAAGAAAAACTTTTTCTTCAATTATATTTCTGAGTGAATAATTAGCTTTTTACTCTCAAGGGTTATTTTTTCAATTTTAATTCTTTATCAAAATTGATATACTGCTGATTTAAAGTCATTAGCGAAAAAGAAATCATTAGCGGATGTTTTGAATGCCGCATAAATGAAACAAACTTATAATGTTTTAATAATTCACATAAAAGCAACATCCAATGGAGTAGTATAGTATTCATAACATTACAAGTACTTTGGGTTCTAGCTTGGCTCATTAAAGTTTAAGCTATAATTACGGGGGTGGTGGGATTTACCTCCTAGTGGTCCACCCTGGGTAACGGCAGCTTTTGTTTTCTAAACAATGATGACGGCTAACAGATCCCTCTGCGGTGGTAGGCTTTGTAAGAGGCCGCCTGGATACTACCACCCTCCTGCTGGAGTCCAGCGCCAAACAGTGCCTCTGTGTTCCGCTAGTGTGTGGGAGAACCAGTGCCACTTTCTGGGTAAGCTCGCTCCATTTTAGACTTCTTCTTAACCGTAGAGTTAAGTATGTAGTCAAGAGCATTGATATTAAAAAGAAAACGGAAGAATCGGAAGAACTTGAGTTCCTCCGTGATCATGGCGCTTGCAATAGGACAAAAATATCGACAACTCATAAAAAACAAGGCACAAAGTATAAACCCTGAATCAAATAACACTTGTGATGACCCAAATTTGTAATAAAAATGGATTTATAGTATAGAACCTGTAATGAACGAACAGCGCATATTATTGTTTATTTAAATAAGATTGACCCTTAAACTTATTATATCGAGTAACGAGTTATGAATATCAACTGCTACACGTTTTTACAACTTGTTTTAAGGCAAATTTAAATAATAATGATCACCTGCCTTACGACAGTACTACAGGTTTAACACTAGTGCATCTTAGCGTTTGAAAGTAGAGGCGATTTTACAACAAAAATATATAACATGATGAGCAGGCCACTTTAATTCGTAGAGACGTTGTTTATGCAGTATCACTAGTGTTAGCATGACACCAAGTGTCTATATTATATATTAGATTCCTCGATTTTAAACTTAAAATGTAAGGCTTATAGATCAATTTTGATTAAGAACATTTACTTATGGTCTGGTGACTTTCTTTATTAGATTCATTCATTATAGTGAACAGAAAAACAGTTGAAAAATGGCGTGTAATCTTTTTACTTTAATGTCATATTTACAAAACAGAAAAATACTTTCTTCATCGGCCTTATTTTTCAGCCTAACAATGCCCACAGTTGGTCTGGACAAGATACTCATTAGAATATTTACGATAATCGGTCTTACACCACCCGTCTCCAATGGCTTTCTGCGATTATACTTAGTTTTATTAAACTAAGATAATATAATTTCATTATATTTGTGTTATGTCGTATTGTACCGAAACTTCAAAAGATTAACACCGCTCCTTCTCCTACAGTGGGTGTCGGAAGAGGTGACTACAAGAGTAATTCTAGAAAAAAATCTGCAGCGTCTTCCCTCCAACATTGTATATAATGTGATCGCAAAACCGCCTGCCAAGTATGGCGATTCAGGCTAAGTCCTCCTTCTTGAACACAAGCCGTTCTGTGGCTGAAACTAGAATATGGCTGGTGAATCACCTCACGATCATAACAATTAGTCAAATAAAATAAATCTACATGCATTGAGTAGAGATCAAGTATAAAATGGTATTTTAAAATGCGCATTATAAATACTTTATCGTTAAATTTCAATGTATTCATATTAATTGATGCAAAAACTAAAGCTTGCATTAAAAATAAACATTATACAAAGCTTAAATAAAATTGATTTAAAACGGCCATATTTAATCCGAGTACAACATTGTATTTACCAATCTCAACATCTAACACCACAAAGAAATCATTCCAACTCGAATAACAAGTAACAGAATACAATTCTCCCAGGAACAGATCATTATAAACCTGAATACAGTTAAAAGACCGCACCCACATTGACACAACTGACATAACAATATGTTATAGTGAAAATTTAGTATAATACAACACGGTAATTTAATAGCGAGATCTTTATCGTTCGATATGCATTGTAAAATACACAAAAGACCTTTACACTCGATTTGAGGGTAACATTGCACTGACAAACCCGATGAAAGTAGCTTAAATTTTATGCTACAGGGGTACAAGCGGTGTATTATTTTGTTCATAGTAATTCGGTATAAAACGATTAAAAGGCAGATTTTTCAATGGTCAGATAAAAGTTATCTGTTAGTTTAAACATAAGATGACTAATTTAAAAAGTCAACCAGGAATGCCATGGAACCTAATATGATTGACGTTTGCAAATCAGTCGTCTTAGATTTTATCCAACAGATAACTTTTATCTGACCATTGAAAAATCAGAACTAAGAGCTTCCACTTAACGTTTGGTTAAATTTTGATAGGTCAGGCAATTGATTCTAATCGTCTGCATGTCCTATATCTATTTTAATTTTTGACACATTTATTTTTAATATATGAATGATATTTAAATAAATAATAATATTTTAAGATATGCCACGCTGGGCCACACAGAGCTATCTAGTCCCAAATTAATCCCTCGCTCATGAGTTATTCCAGACACAATTAAAATCAATTGTTATCGTGGCACCCGAGTGCCTCCTGGTGGTTAAGGGACAGACAACCGATAAACTTACTTAAATACTTTTTTTTGTAAATAATACTTATTAGACATAGAAAAACACCTAGACCACTACAAACATCATGTGTTCAGGCACACAAATATTTGTACTATGCGGGGATCGAACCCGCGACCCATGGCTCTGAAGCAGCGTTTACTACCACTGATCCGAATGGTCGTCAAATTTGCGAATCATTAATCTTTGGAAATAACCGCGATGTCGTGTTGCCCGATTTTTTAATTTATTTATAGTATAGGTCTACACTTTCTCCTATACTCTGGCACACCCTGTACATAATGTAAACTAGGTAGACTTTATAACAACGCAGCGATTCTGCCAACAATACGTCCCGAGTTAACCCTCTAATTTGCTACGGGTCCGTAATACCGCATGCATAATTCATACATTGATAATATGTTAATTTACTTCACCTTATGTTTATGCTAATCGTAATTGGTTATTTCGACGCACAGATTACATCTCCGCAGCATCAATCTTCAGGTACCATCTGTCAAATATAATCTCACCGTGAGAGATCATTTGTAAAGCCTCAGACAGTGATATCTCAAGGTGGGCGCGTAAATAAAATCTACATTATTATTCTAATCTAAACAATAATTTAGTCAGTATGTTAGTTGAATTTAGAATTTTTCGCACTTAGCCTATTACATATTATTGCGTGAATGAAATTTGGCTCATCGTCATAATCGTGGTGACCAGCCTAGACGGTCTTCGTGGTGGAGTGGAGTACACACCGGTTTTCAAAGTGTCGCCTGCTCCGAGGTCCCGGGTTCCCGAACGGGTCAATTTAGAAAAAAAGTTTTTCTACATTTCCTCGGGTCTGAGTGTTTGTGGTACCTTCGTCGTTTCTGGCTTCCAAAATACGAGAGTGCCTTAAATAAATAGTTACTCAAATTGGGATCAGAACAATGTATGTGATGCTGTCCACATTTTTTTTTTTCAATATCAGTCTGCTCATGGACACGGGCTGCTCTTTTAGGAGGACTTTGTCATAATCGCCACGCTTGGCAGATGGGTTGGCGATCGCAGTTTAGGCAATGTTGGAGAAAAAATGCTGCTGCCCATCCTTTTTAGCAGTACTCCTTTAGTCGCCTCTTGCGACACCCATAGTAAGAGAAAGAATAATGCTATTCCCTTAATATTCCAACACCACAGAACACAAATCATGGCTATCAAACCATTTTAGGTCAGTCGAGAAAACCACCAGGCCTCGTATGTTCCTGAGTACCTCTTGTATGGACCGTGGTTCCCTAAAGAATTCTGTCCGTTGTGTGTTTTAAGCTGTTGCAGTATACCATCACGTGTTCTGATGTTTTCTCATCCCTAACACAGAGGTCTATGCCTATATTGAAGAGATACTTGTTTACAGTGGCCGGTTATGATACCTGTAATTGTATCGCTTTTCCTATCATAGTGTATAATTTTGGGTGATAGGTTTTTGTTTGTGTTTTTCAAGTTTGCTTTGTCTACATGTCTTAAGTTTTTGGGGTGGTGGGATCTACCTCTTGGTGATCCGCCCTGGGCAACGGCATCTTTGATTTTTGTAAACAATGATGACGGCTTACAGATCCCTCTGCGGTGGTAGGCTTCGTCAGAGGCTGCCTGGATGCTACCACCCTCCTGCCAGAGTCCAGCGCCAAATAGTTGTTCTGTGTTCCGCTAGTGTGTGGGAGAACCAGTACCTCTGGGAAAGCTCGCTCCATCTAAGGTTTCTTCTTAACCGTAGAGTTAAGTATGTAGTCAAGAACAAGGCCATTGTTTATATAAAAATAAGAATAAAAGTTCTACCCACTAATTTCTTTTGAGTTGTTCTGTCTCTAAGAAGCCATGCTTTGATCTGATTGAACGGTATTAGAACTATCAGTCTTATCGTTGATCATACGATTTATGGGTACCCTTTAAACTTTTAATGCGTCGATTAATCACTTGGAACGTGTAAAAACATCGTTTAAGACGGATAAAATTAAAATTCGTATATTTATTGGAAAGTTGACATTTAACCCGTTTACTGCTGCGGGGTATAATTATGACCGGACGGCAGGTGTGAATGGCGCAACAAATTTTAAAATGACCCGCCGAGATGTCGTACGCATGTGAAAGTTAAATAATTACTTAATTCACAGAATTTCATTAAATGACAGTTTTAAAAAAACATTAATGAAACGCGCAAAATGCTGTGGTAAAGCAAATAACCAAAATTGATTGTAGTTTGATTTTTAACTGAACAAGGAAAGAAGGCCTGAATTGTTGCTCTTTTTTGACAGAAAGAACGTTAAATAGTTTTTAAAGGATCAATGTTAGTTCCATTGAATATTTGAATGAAAACGCACGAATCGGTTAAAAAAAATTAGATAACATCTGGGTATTACGATATTAACATCAACTGAAGTCAAACCCAGGAATTTTGTGTACTAGGCTAACCATCGCAACACTACAGCAACAGGGATGGTATTTTCAATCATGAATAATCATCTCGAAATTTTGAGAATTTATTTCTCAAAAATTTAGTACATGCAGCAAAATTATCTAAGAAATTTTTTCATAAACATTGATGTTAATACATAAAAATAGTGAAGTTCAGCGTTTGATTTTCAACCTTCTGCCACATAACTTTAAGTTGCTCACTGCCTACCGTAACATTGACTTGTAGTTCACCAAAACGTTACGAGATGGCGTTACTAGTCTCGGTTTTGCGTTGCATTATCAGAAGTAATAAAACTATGTCAAAGTCGTGCGGCAATATCTAAATGAACTATTTTATTACCAAAACGACATTTCGAGTAATATATAATGAGAATAACTGTCACGTTAATCATTAAATCACTGACATTGAGTGTCAAGTCAATAAAATGCGCAACAAATTGCACGGTTTATTATGCAGACAATTAATTTTATTCAAAGATAATAAAAAGTCGCTTAAAGAATTGGTTAATTATCTATATGTCGTGACGGAAATGTATAATTTACGCAAGGGTAATTGTTTGCGAGTCGTGTGGTACCGGTGCATATAAATAATAGAATTAATAGCACCAACCCTAATGTTGTTAAAGGCGACTTCAGTTCTGTCAGAAAAGGCGGGCACCAGCGACTTCTCTTCTTCATCGGCCTGACTGCGATCGCCAAACGCCTGCCAAGTGTATCGATAGTGGAAAAATTTTCCTTCTTAGAGGCCAGTCAAGCAGTGGACTGATATATGACTGATATAGTAATGGGGAAAACCAAATGCTTGCTTAGTTACGATCAGTTTCCTAAGACTTATTAGTTGAATCTGTTAATTGAATCTGGAGGCAAATTTAAACTCAAAGATGGGTATCCATCAAATCCTTGCTAAAGTTGGGTACCTACGAGTATTTAATATCGATTTTGTCTATATTTAGTATAAACAGAAAACAAATTTTAATATTGTAACACAATTTAATCATCAAAGCATGCATGATTATAGTACACAATTTTCAAAGTTAAAGATCTTTTTTGTTTGGCGTATACCTTTTTCGAATAAGTTGACCTAGTAAAGTTACAGTTTTTAGTTACCTGTAATAGTTAGGCATGTAGAACGACAAACTCATAAAAATAAATTTCATTAATGTTTTCAAATTAAATGTTTCCGTTCTAACTAATTGTTATTCAAACAAATTCTTAATTTGAAGTCATTCGTGTCACAAATAAATAGCTAAGCCTTTTTAATCTGGCATTTAAAAATTAATGACAAATAATCACACATGGAAATTGTGATTTAAGAACCAATAGAACGAACTAAGCTCATGTTTATTCAAGAGACACGGGTATTTATATAAAACCACTACTAACATTTATTAAAATTTAAATCGACAAAAACGAAATCGATTAATGCGTAAGAAAGTAGATGGCAGTCATGTACTATTAATTTCTACTAACTTGTAATATAAAATATGATTTATATTAGTAATTTGTAAAAACACAGGAAATTTTAAGACATCAAAGAAAACAGTTTTAATATAAGCCATTTTTATTAACACGTTTGCTGCCTCTGTTTTCGATTACTCTATCACCTGCCGAGCGAGACCAATTACTCTTTTGACAGTTAAATTTTCGACATGACATGAGCCTAATCAAAATAGCATTTATTTAAAAAACTTGACATTAACAAGGCTGACAGCCCACGGCTTTGTTATTAATGACTTCGGGCGTCTCGTGTATAAGTACTAATCTTTTTTACTCTTTGTGATTTTCAATGAAATAAATTTTGTCCGAGCCCGGTGTGGGTGGCTCTGGCGAGCCGTGGTCGTGTTATCACGATACTAAGACTTTCTGTTGATTGACGGCTCTAATGTGTGTTAGAGGTACATTAATCAATCATCCTGCCTAGTTTATTACAGCTTTGCGAGAGGAAAACGGCAGTCGTTCGACTTTGATAAATGTATTTACTGTATTTGATTTCTAATTTCGTGTCGGTTGACTTAACAAATTGTTATTAATGTGTTCCATTTTGTACTTTGATTTGTATGGATAGCAGAGGTTATATTATGCTGTACTTTAATCTCGTAAGGCAAGCTTTTACGCTCATGTGATTAATTTTTAATTAACTCTGATTACGATTTTAGATATTTCAAGCTCCTACTTTGGCAAAACTATAGATTTAAGTATCGATATATTTATAATGGGAAAAATAAAATGATATTTTATTGTGATGTAGATATTATATTTGAAATAATTCATTTAATATTAAACATAGAGATTATTATTTACACAAATCATTTGGCTGTACAGAGTCCTCACATCGCTCAGACAACTCGCTTCGAAGCTACTCCATCGGCAAGTTCACTTACATAAATAACTATATTTAGATTGCACTAATCACTAAATTTGTCATGGTGCGACAATCCGCACAATATGTTTTAGAGTCTATCAATATCACAGAAGAAAATTGGACAACACGACATTAAATTATGAATCAGTCCAATCAGTCCAGATTTGCACTACACTTCAGGCTTACTGGTGGACGGCCGCGGCGCCGAGCCTCTGGCCGTACATAGCGTACGGGGAGTAGAAAGGTCCTAGTGCGGGATTGAAGGCACCATAAGGAGAACCACCGAGACTCGCCGGGAGTCCTGCTTTTGAGTAAGGATGATACCGACTAGCCGAGAGAGGGCTTAACGGCGCTGTGGGGTACGCGCTCCTCAATCCGGCAGTTGTAAAAAGTGGGTTCAGGTGATTCAGCAACGATGGCTGAGACGACGAAACAGTCGCAGGCGTTGAACCGTCTGTCGTGTGGCTTCTCAAGTGCTGCAACAATTCCTCGGAGTTACCGAATCTCTTTCCACAGTAGGACTCGCCGACAATCCAATTGCAGACGTAGGGCCGGCTTAGCTGGGGGTACTGGAGACCGCCGGCGGCGGCGGCGGCGGCCCCCTGCTGCGATAGTGCCATCGCCATTGCTAAGTTGTATTTTTGATGTTCACATTGCGTGCAACCAGCGGGGCACGATCCGTTGCTCATTAACAAGTGATGGTTGTTTACTGAGAATTGGCATCCAGTGCAGTAAGGGTCTTTGCACACTGGGACTAAAGTTTCACCGCCGGCTGGTGTTTTTACTCTGGCATAGCCAAGGTACGGGTTTGGTGAAGATCCGGGAAATGCGGCGGCGGCAGCTAACATCGCTGCGTGGTGAGCACTAAACGGAGCACCAGCGTACGGTGGTCTGAACGCTGGGTTTCCATGTTGTTCCATTCCAGGTGGACAGCAAAGTCCGGCCAGCGGATTAAATCCAGGCAGGCCAGGTATATTTTTAAAAGCACCAAGATGATCTTTTCCATGCCCCAAAACTTCTAATCCAGAGCGGATAATGGGGCTGGTGCCGGATGATCTCGCTGGAGAGGATTTAGTATCATTTGACGGACTGTTTTTTCCATTTTCTGTGGTTGGCGGTGTGGATTTTCTGCCGGGTGTACTTTTTCCAGACTTCTTATCATCGGAGCTATCCGAGCTGGCCTTTGATGATGGACGAGTTTCTTCAGGTTTTTTCGAAACAACGTTTGTTTCGTACGGTTTGAACGCGAGATGTTTATTATCCGGGGTGGAACGGGGTTTGTCCGGTTTACTCGCGTTTGTCGGGGACGAACGGCTAATAACATCACTGTTTACACTATTCACTTTTTTCTTGTCCAGAGGAGGAAGCAGCGGTTTAGTCGGAGTGGTGTCCGCACCAATCTGGCTGCATGTTTGCGCTAAAAGCGCAAGCGGGCTTTTCTTCGAATCCAACTGTAACAAAGGAAAAAAAATGTTAGTATTTAATTTAAAACATAAATTTTAAATCCTTTTGAAAAACCACTGTAATTTATAAACAAAATATTATTCATTAATTTTAAAAAAGTTTTCTTTTGTTTAATAATACTTACAGAGGATGAAAGAGGCGCCAAATAATCAGGCTGAAGGTATTGATTAGGATTAGTAGTCATCATTCCTCCGTCTTCAAGCACCACCATTTGGAGATAAACTTTTACGATCACTTATAAACTTCACGGCGCAGTCACGAAACGCTTCTGGCAACACAACTACTCTGTGACACGGTTTAGCGGAATGCGGAGTACAACGCGTGCGTTCAGGGCGGCGGTCGGGACGACTGTGAGAGACCGGACCCCACCAGCGACCGTCGAGCCGATGCCCCGCTCCCCTTACGTCGCGCGACAAAGACGGGTAGATCTTAAGTCTTTGTTAGAGCGAGAGCGTTATATCTCTCCGCTGCAGCGCTCGGTCATAAAAAACAAAGCGGAAACGACACATAGCTGCATTGCGGTAGGGGAAAAAGGAAAGGCGGTATGGCCGGGTGCGGATTGAGACGTGCGATGGTGTTGGTGGCTCGCCACCCATGACGGGCGCTTTGAGTCGCCGCCGCGAGCGTGACTCGCGTCTACCTGCTCACAGCGCTCAGCACCAAGCGCTTTTTGTTCGACGCCACTCATATTACGCCTTTTCTTTTACCTTACTTTACAGCTCAAACTACTTACATTTACGAGCCGCTTTGTAGAACGGTTCAAAGGGGAAAATTGATCTGTTCCAAAATCTTTGATGTCTCGCATTCCACGGTATACTGTTTCATGTTTATTGACAACGCTAAGTCCATAACGTTAACGTTAATCCAACACTAAAACCTATCAAACACGGCTCGTTCAAACGGGCCCTCTGTAGCGATCAAATTAAATATGTCAATTTGGAAACCCATATCAACAGCTGCGAACGACGGCGGGGCCTTTAGAAATATTGCTTATTGTGTCCAAACAAAGATACTAAGTATAACGTATGGGCGGACGACAGAGGTCGTAAATAACGCCGCGGGTTGTAATATATTTGACAGTGCGCGGACACGCGAAACAAAAAACATGTTTATAGCAAGATCGGCTCTGGTGCGGGTTATATAAATTAGGGACGGTGCCATTTTAGTGTTTGTTCAGGCGCCTCGGACGGGTCTAGTACGTGACGCGGCGATGCAATTGAAATGTTACAGGATGTGGGATTGTTGCATTGTTTGCTACCGGTTCTGGGTTGAAATATCTTAGAACTTGTTGGCTTCGTTTTCTTGTTTGTTGTTTTATATAAATCACCATATTTTTTACCTAGATTCATGAATATTGACATAGATAGATCATAATATCAAAGCTGTAATCAATAGATAACATAAAAGGATTTCAAAGTTTAAGTAAAATAGCTATATTCTCTACTCTATAGGTTGTAGTTTCTGGGATGCTTTCAATAATATGCGAAGATCCCAATTTGTTTCTTTTGAAACTTTCTTTAGTAGCTGGTGGTGCTGTAGTATTTACAGATTTGAAATATTTGTGGAGCCATCACAAAGCAAAAATAAACAAAACTTTCGTTTAGCATTTTGGCATCCTACAAAGAACGATGGCCAAATCGTACCTGAACGTGGGCATTAATGACTTGTATTTTAAAAAATAAGTAATTTTTAATTATATTTTATGAATTATTTATACATCAGAAGAACTTGTGGTTTTTGAGAAATAAAATAATATTCCGAATTTATTTTTTTGGTTGGGATAACATTATTGTAGCTTTTGAACGTGTCCGACCGTGTTTGAAGTTTTATTATGCGTTCTTATTTAGAAATAGCACAATATAATTTCACTTAAAAAATATTACTTACGTTTTTATCATTTAAATTCGGGCAATAATATTTTTGTTTCAAATGACATTTGAAAGCGAGTAATGGAACGTCAGTTTTTATAATGACAGATGTCTTTACCGATGTCCGAGTTGTCTTGCAGTCGATCTTTGCGTTTTCTTTGATACGTACTGTGCAATATTTTGTTCTGTGTTTATTTCTTTTGACCCGCATTTTGTTTAATGGACTGTGATATCTGCTACTTCTTGTCTAAGAACCATAATTTAACTCAAAACCTTAGGTATTATGTTTTAAAAATTATTGAATGTTATCCTAACCTAAAAATATAAAAATATTTATATTTCCAATTAGTGAAGTTTTTGATGAAATATTTTGCCACTTTCATATTTAAAATGATGTTTTCTAACAAAATCATACAAAATTAAAAGTGCCCATCAATAATGAGTGTCAGGTCCAGCTTCTATGAAATTTGACCGATGTTCTTTGTATATTCTTTTATTTATTTTTTATTTCTTCTTTGTGGTACCTCCACAAACTATTTTAGTAACTTAATAATTCACTGACAATTAATCTAGTGCATTAACTTCACGTTGTGAACATACTTAAACTAGTGCATAAAAACTTTAAATAAATATTGAAGATCCATTACCAATCAAATTATTACGTGAAGCAGAAAACAAGATTTCCACTTGATCGATTTGCTACTCACAATGGATTCAAAATTTAATCCGTGTTTCGGTTAATCTTCTACCACAAATTGGTCATAGCATAACAAAAGCACTGCTTTACTCTGCGTACTATTATCTAATCTGAGGTATTACGAAAACCAATTTCCAATACCAATTAGATGCCGATAAAGGAGCCTGTTCACGTGTAAGTAACCACAATAACAGAGGGCGAGAAAAAAAAGCCGAAAGACGAAATGTAGGGCTGGTAGTAATATAAGAAAATATAGCAGATATATCTAAGAGTACCAGATGAAGTGAAGCTCGTTATTGGTATAAAAACTGAATAGGAAAACGTTTTAAATACATTCAATCATGAAGAAATGAAATTGATTATAGCCATTCAGCTCCATAGCTTGAACTTAAAAGCCTATTAATAAGCTAAGCAGCTTAAAACTTTCAAACATATTTTATCCTTTGGCCAATCATGATGAAATTTCTTTGTACTATTTCAAGAATAAAAAAGACGAATATTGTAAAAGATTTTCCTTAATTATGGCTGTTGTACAAACGATTTTCTGTAAAATATTTAAGTGACATGAAGAAAATAAAAATGTCTTATATCATAAGCTAATGCTTGTGAATATTTCAAAACAAATTTACATATTTATCAAAAAAATACTAATTTATTGACCAAAAATTCAAAATTCAATGAAATTATTAATGAAACCTTTACTTATTTAAGAAACATTAATATATTCGACAGTATTTGTTTACTTTTCACCTCGAATTCAAGTATTTGAAACTTAATACTTGAATACTGAAAGAAATAGCTCCAAACTATTTCATTCTTCGTGACATGACCATGAAAAAATAGAACACCTGATGTGGTTATTTTCCAAAATAATATTTTTAAGCGTTATCAAAAGCATGTTTATAGGCCGATGCCAGTCTGAACTATAAAAGCACCACTTTTATCTGTCGTATGGTTGTCATAGGAGGTGGTTAAGGCAGTAAACTAGTTGAGAAGGGCAGAATAGTCTCCACATTGGCCAAACTGTGATCGCCAACTCATCTGCCAAGTGAAAACTGAATTCAGTTATTTAGACAACCGTGCAAAGCGTATTAGTCAATGTTATGTGGAAGTAGTGGTGTTATAGTAGGTGGTAGTAGTTTCATTATTATTGCTTTCTTCCTATCGCTCCAATCTGCAATCTTCTGTTGAAGAACATTTTAGCCAACTTCTTAAAGCAACCAACCCTACAGAATATCTAGTTTCGACGTCCCGGCTCCCGTCCTATTGTGCGGCGAGATCAAAGTTTCGGCTGTTTGGCAATAAGGAAGTCCTTAAAATATACAATGATATCGATACCTTGTAATCCTGAGTTTGGAGTAAAAAAATACCCTTATTCTTACTAAAATACTAGATTTCGTCATGATAAGTATGATTTTCTCTTTATTCAATTTCGATGGTCAGTGATTGTGGTTGTAGTAATGAGGTTTAATCATATTTAAATCACAGAGATGGATGCAAATCAAATTCTAACGCGATAAAATAAAAAAAAATCATTTGCCGATTGATAAAAATTGAGTTCAGAAAATATCGAAGACGAAGGCATTAAAGCTTAAATTTGCTTGTAAACATTGATATGATCAATGGTCATTTTTATTTTAATTATTATATTCTAATAGTGTCGCTTAAGAATTGTGGTGAAACGTCAGATTATGTAAAAAGAATTTTGCCGATTGACTATTGGCTTGATTACACAAAATGTTTTAATTAATTTCTCGACAAGTCGATATGCAACACAATCCATCCCTAGCTCGTAAAAAACTTGACAGGTCCCACACAGCCGCTTTGAAGTGACGGTACATTAACATCGTGGTAATGAGTCGGCACCTTAAAGACGGCTCTCTGATCTGTTTTGACGGCTTGTGTATTGAACTGACGTTGGATGGACCATGTTTTAAAGTATTATATGACACTCTTAGCCTTGATAACAGGCATCGATGTCAGACTAATTTAGTGTTGACTATAGTTACCCGTACTGTTTCAGATAACTATTAAATTTCAGCTCAAGTAGGTACTAGGAGGCAGCGTATAAAATAATATGACAAATATGAATAAAAACTAAGAACTAGATAGGTACACAGAACAAAAATTACACTTCAAAAATATGTCTGCGATTGAATCAACGTGTCATAATGGTTGCAAAAACCATGTATTTGAGGCAATCCTTGTAAAGGAGATTATTTTTTGTAAACTAGTGCAAAGTTTGAATGAATTTCTGTTCATTAATCTGGGGAGATGATCAAATCAATCAATCTGTATGTTTCCTTCCCCATTGGCCACGATAATCTTCTACTATATTTAATTTCAACGCAAACAGATAGCTGAAAATTTCACAAAATGTTTTGATTTTTACGTTAAGATAATATGTTTATTTTTTGGTATGATCTACAATTTTGCTGGGTATTGACACTATAAAATATATTCTTTTCCCTGTAATCATGGAAAAATTACATGAGCTTTCTTGGACGGACACAATGGTAAAGAAACCTTAGTAATTAAGTTATTAAGAAAAATATATGGCTGATATAAAACTAAATACAATGTTATGTCACGAAAAGTTGATAATTGGGCGTAAATATATTCAAAACTGTGTAACTTTTACAATTACTTTAGTGTGTTTGCCTTCATTGATAAATATTTTAGTTAATATATTATTATACGAATCAAATACTTAAAACTATTACTTTTGAATTAAGTGATACCATTACTTTGTACATAATATGAAATATATATGAAAATAAATTTTGCTCCAAGGAAATTCCCATTTTAACAGCCCCATATAATATTTGACCATTCATGTCAATTTGAATGTCAATTTTACAGCCTCAGACCCCCTGAGTAGAGGCGACCCTATAATAAAACAATCCGCCTCATTCAACCCCTAATTGCCGTATTTATTGCCGCTCTAAACTTTTATCTAGGCGTTAGTCTATTTAGATAAGCAATGCGGACTTAACTTCAACATTATAGTTCTGCTATCTTAATATCTTTGTATTTATATATTTTTACAATATGGATTTCCTGGACTACGAATTTCACAGATTTTTGGCAATGTAAGAAGTAAATCATGATAATTATGGCGTGGCCTGAATTTTTAGGCCTAGTAATCAACAAATAGGATGAATAGTCTTGAATGAAGTATTTTAAGTACTGTCAAGTTTTTGATAAAGTTGCCAAGGTTGCCAATACTTTTGCATTGAGATTATTGATGTCTCGTAAAATGAAACTAGATACACAATAATTGCTGGAAAAATGTTATAAGAGAATAAACACCCACTGAATACTTGGGTGTTATTTTATCCTAGTTGCATTCATTTTAATTTAAGTCATGTCACTAAGGATGAATTTAAACTTGGACAATATAGCCCTTTAAAAAAAAACATATCTTAGTACTAGATCTATAGATCTAGTTCTTGATATTAATCTATTATTAAGACAGATGCTTTAGTTTCTGTTTTACCGATGTTATGACATACTACTAAATGTTGCTTGGTTCTTAAGTAAAGTCATATTCCGCAATAAAGATAATATATTTTAATGTACCATTTCAATTAGTTTATTGCACATGATTGCTCTCACAGAGTTTCGATTACATCTATGGCTGTCTTTATCAAAAATGTGTTAAGAAAACGATACAGCACACTCTTAAGGACTTTCCAGTTCATTTCTTTTCTATTTTAAAATAAGACCCTGTATATTTTTGCTTAAAGACATGGCGCTAAAGATAATCCGCCACGCAAGTCGAACAAAACTACGCACTTTCCCTTAGGACTTTATCTGAACTAACAAAAAACTGGTGCCGTGTAAAAACCGGGGCGGAACACTAGTAATAAATAAAAGGTGAGGCAAAATAAATTTCCCCGGAGCAGTATTAGTATTTATGGCCGCAATAAACACGGGCCAAGCTTTTGTGAAACACCGCGAGTTGTAAATAATTTCACTGGGAACCTTGTAATACTTGTTACCGTGGCCGCGTGGGGCCATAGAGTTAGCGAGGCTTAGGTTGTGGCGCCTCTGTGAAGCATAACCCTAGTTTAGGGTTTATATATCTTTTTCTATCTAAAGGTTTCATGAGATCAATCGCTTCTAGTAAGCTTTCAATATATGTGATCTAGAAATGTAAAACAGTTGAAAAAGTTATATATCAATTTCGTAGTACAAACTACAGAGTTTATTTATACTAATGCTTTAAAACATACAAAAACACCACATTAGTCTTACAGCAAATCAAGATATTCCAATCTATTTTTAATATCTAAAACCCATAACCTTCCACCTATCGGGCGAGCTAGCAATATACAAATTTTAATAGTAATTACACTTGTCACCGTAAACAGCTCTCTGCTTGACCACTGCTAAACATCTTGTTCACCGCGCACTTCTACACATGAAATTGAGACGCTGTTTTATGCTATACACTGAGTCAAGCGTATTTTCAGGGGAAAAGCAAAGTCAAGAGCCTTGTATCATTGAGATTGCTGCCTGACACTACTATGAATTCCTTTGTTGTTGATGTGGAAAGTTAAACCACCTCCTAACCGTCTTTAGTGAGTCGTTAGAGTCTCTTGACCTATTTTTTCAGTCAACAGAAAGAAGGGTTTATAACTGAAGTATTTTACCGCCGTAAACCGCTGAGTATTTTTGATACAGCTATAATAGTTTATTAAATAAAAATATCATATAAAGCTTAATAATAGAAAATTATTTTAATGCTAACTTCTCAGAATAGATAATGTCAGCATTGAAACTGATTTATTGGTGTAAACATTCAGTTGATAAGTTGTTAAGTTATCATCTATGTAGATTAAATTAAAGTGGATCATTATAAATTAGGGATTAAAATTTTGAGGTGACTGTCGTATTAAATTAGATTGATAAATAGGATAAAGAGGTAATAATCCGAGGTGCCAACTATTATCGATCACTTGAAATCTAGTACATAGGAAACGATAAAAAATTGGGCTATATTCACATGGCAATACTTTTATTTTGCTGTTGACACTGTGCATACAGATTCATAGAAAATGTGCTCCGTTGATTTCATGGCCCAACATCCAAGTCGGTGAAACTTAAAAGGCGACAAGACTGTTCTTAATGACAGCCATAATGAGACGGCATTGTATATTTCGGCTGTCAGTTAACAACACTGTGTTTAGACGACGATGAAGCCATATTATTTACGACTTTGAAAGAAACACATAAAAAAATTGCAACTGCAGTTTAGTGTTGACTCCTTTGAAGTATGCCGAGTCGATTGTTTTCGCAACTGTTTCAAGGTTATGAAAGATTGGTCTGGGAATGAATGTTTATTGACCCCGATTTTAGAATTGCAACTCGAAGACAAAAGACTTTTACTGGTGAATTCTAGAATTGAGTGAATTGAAAAGATGCTTTGTATTTGTGACAACTAAGGAAACTATAGTTAATGATACCGGCACTTCTAACATTAACCCAAAATAAATATAGTAAGCATAGTAATTTTCTGACATGACGCGTATCTTTTTAAATGTTTAAATGACTAAGTATTTTTTTACTTTTGATTAAGCAAAATTGGTAACATATAATTTTGAAAATGTATAATACACATACGAAAGATTAAATAAAACGAATGAAAATTTTAAATCTTTATTGATTAGTTTTTACAATGTACAAGATACAAGTAATACTGCAAGAGTAAAGACTAAACACAATAACATTTTAATAATTCTGACAGATTTGAAGAATAAATCGATGTGAAATCCAAAACACACAACAGTCTGGCGACTAAACATAACATTGCAAAAATATCACGGCTCCGCAACGAATTCAAATCAAGTGTTTTTCCCATTCCTAAAACTGCACACGAACCGAACGGCGCTGGCGGAATTGAAAACATCCCTATTTTAAAACTAAAACCTGGACCTCACAGGCCGACAAAAATGAAACAAAATCGTCTGCTGAATAAATGCATGGAGTACACAAAAACAGTAGCTCGTAACGCATAACAAAACATTTGAGATTATAAACAACCGCGTACAGACCGCGCGCGCATAATAAACTACTTTTAACACATTTTACTTAGAACTGAAACAAAAATACAAGAACATAATATAACAAAACCAGAATCTTATTCTCAAAACACAAGATCCACATTCACAGATGAAACCATTTAGATACAAGCAAATTGTTGTTTGCCCAAAGGTGATTAGGTTCAGAAGGTTTTAACAAATATTTATGTGGGATTCTAACACACATGTTTGTTACTCGTACAAAAAATGGTAATTTTATCTTAATTCTTATAACGAAAAGGGTTGTATATTGATGACGACCGTGTTAAAGGGAAGATTGTTATCGCGCTACCTTATGAAGATAAATTTGACGCGATAAAATCTTGCGGTGGAAATATTGGGAGCGCATGATAAATGAGGACCATTAATTTATTTTTTTAAGAATCCTTTAGGCGGTAACTTGTTTGTGAATTCCGCTCCTTTGAAAGAATAATTATTTGTGTGTACAACAACTATTTTTGCTACGCCATTATTGGACTGGATATAAAAAAACTCTTTGAAACTAGACAAAAGATTGATATGACGCACAATAAAGGATTCATCTATGATATATTTGATAATAATTCGTTCAACAATACGAGTACTCACTCGGCATTCTCACACTTTTATTCACAAACAGGATTGATGCTAATTCTTTAATCTACCTTTATAAGTAGTTCAAAAGATCCTTGCCCTTAATTCAAAAGTTTACTATTCTTCGAAGTATTATATTACCACCAGTACACGCATGAATACAGTATAAATAAATGGTAGGCCACCATAAAGATGGCGATAAACAAAATTCAACCCTGTGTCTTCCCCTTTTTTATTGGCAGGGGGCAATTCGAGACGATGTATTCTGCCATTTCCACCACATTAGACAACCTTTCCGTTTTTAATAAAATAATCATTTCGTAGATTTTGTTACTCACGAAATAAGTTCGATTTTCGGTTGTGGAAATTTTTTGGTGATTGTAAATTTCATGTTGGTGTTTACGTAATTTATATTCCAGTGACGGTTTAGTACGAGTTTACGAAATTGTTAAAGACAGATAAAAGGGCGATATTTACATTAGGGTGGTTTATGGGAGGTCTGAGTGTTCGCTGCTAGCACTAAAATGATAGACATTACGGTCCTAATCGTAATGGATGGTCGGAAATGGGCCCTCACCCGGTACTTGTCAGCTTTATCTTGATATATCGGCGGTGACTTGAGTATTTTATTTGCAATATCAATACGCTAAACGTTTAGCTGTTATTAATAAATTATTGTGTTTATTTAGGTCTTAGTACCAACGGATGTTTTACAAGTTAAATCGATCGAAGTAAAGACTAATTTAAATTAAAGATTATATTAGACAAAATGCAGTAAATAGATTTAACGGTTTTCTAAATTGGGTTGATTGTTATAAGTATTGAAATTTTTTTCAACATTTTAATGTCTTCTGCTTTTTGTATACAAATCGCATATTACATGCCCCTAAAATTGACTTGTTTTTTATGCCTTTGATAATGTATAAATGATAGCATAACAATAAGTTGAGCATTACTGCTATCAAAGGTCGCAACATATTTTATTGCTATCATGACAACAACTTCAGTCATATCCAAACACACACGTAATAACTTATTACATTATTTCCATTTGTTCCTTGTTCGCGTCCCACTAAAACACCACATAATCATAAACAAATACTGACAAAGTCACACGCATTTCATCGCTATACAAATACTTTTACCGCAACTTGGCCATTAAGCAAATAACTTAATCGTCATAGCAATTAAACATTGTTATCTAAATAAAGTACATCAAATTTGTTCAGTGACAGTTCTGTTTGCCGTGAATTAATATCGACAAATATTGTGTGTGGAGTGTCAACACCACAAAATTTATTATTGTGTGAATCCATTATGGCAGACAAGGGCGTATTGATACGAAAATGAGCCTTACTAACGTTTCGTGTTACATTGCTCAGTTGAATTCATAAACACGCGATAATGTTTGGTATTCACCAAGGAATGGTTAGTGATCAAATGGTTGTATACCGTCTTAATAAGGAAGTTATCACGAAATCTGAGCTCCACAGGGTCACACTGACGGGACGTGACAGAAACAAGAAAGTTGTTTTTGGCAGTATAATTAATGACGGATCAGGGTATCATCAAGGCTTAGCAAACATTTACATGCTGGAAGAAATTAACACTCATTCGTGACTGCAGTCGGATTATATTTTAACTGCGGTGATTTGTCATGTCTGATAACCGCGACGGTATCATTAAAGAGTTGTATTGTTGTGTTTGCTCATGAATTATCTGATAATTGTAGTTCTCGTAAATTACCTAAATTAGGCGATTAGATTATACTGACAACGATTAAAAACCCGAGCTATCTACCTAATCTTCAAAACTTGTTCCAGATCAGAGAACGCGGAAATTCGAAACTTATTTCAAAAACAAATTATCGTGTTTAAATATTTACCTATCCAATATGATCTCGTCGCCCACAACGCCATTAACCCGTAGACGTGTCTGAGAAAAAAATATCAACATAAATAAACTCATTTTCGTTGGCGTCGAGCAAACTCAAAGTGAAATTACCGAGGCTCAGGGCGACGTGTGCATGAAAAATTCATTCGTAACGTAACAACAGGGCGTCGAGGAATAATTTGAATAAATATCAAGGAGCTCATACGGGTGACGTGACACCCGGCCCAGCCACGCGTGTTTATGTGTTTTGATGGTGTAATTTGGCAGTAACACTTGGCAGAGATCTCGTAACTCCGGATGACATATTCCGCGCAAAAACGTTATTATCTCCAGAGACGCGGAAGGCGAAATGTGATTTGTGACTTTTTTGTTTTGCAATCTTCAGATTAAAGTCTTTGAAAAAGTTGAGCAGCGCTAAGCTCGGTTGAGCTCGCATTATGCATTGTTTTCGTGACTTAACGACTGATCGTGATTACCATTCTATTCACATGTTCCTTTTCAAGGAACCTCTGCTTTATGGCTCACACATCCCCCGTTCCGGGAAGGTCCCGCACAAAAGGGTGCTAAGTGTGCTCGCAAACACAAAAATAATAACAAAATCCCCGTGTATTTTGACAACATAATACTCGACGGTTACAAAAGCCGTCACGTCACGACCAATCGGTTTCGGTTCTTGCCGCCCTTTGAGGAGGGTTCCTAAACAAGTTTCGCAAATAATTTATTAAAATGTTTTTTGTTCGGCAGTTGGTCCACCGTTTGCTACCGTTTGACGGTTCGCCGATGAAAGATTTCGCGGAGATTATAATTGACAAGATCTTTGTTGGCTTTGACAATGGGCTTGGGTTTAATCGTGGCATTGTGTCGGTCGGAGATTAGCTGGTGAGCCCCTTTGGGTACGTAATTCCAGCTATGATTTGAATGTTGCAAGCGGAGTTCATTCAAAGTGCTTCTTGTTAAATGTAATTCCGGATTGCATGGTTGACGCTTCCCGAAGATTAGAAGCGCATTTAAATTAAGTTCCCTTTCAGTGAGTTTGTATTGTAAGTTATTTCTAAGAACACGATGGCTTGAAGTAGGCACTGTTGTGTTTTCACTATGATCGGTTTAAGGTCGATTTGAATGTGGGTATTTATATTATGATACTTTAAAATTTATTAATTCGATAACGATAACGATTTCCTGTTTAGACGTGAAAACTTTTCCTTTATCTAACTGTAGAGTACGGTTTATGAAACGCCAGTATATTCTTTGTTTTATCAGGATATAAATCCTGGTGACTTAAGTTTATGGTGCATTTACAAGTCTTACTCTTTTATTGCAATTTCTAAGTATTAAAGTCATTACAATTATTATTACAACTATGATAACGTAATTCCTGTAATCTTTAAAACGTAAGTTAAAAGTAGGTCAGCAAATATTCTGATTAGGAGATACTAAGTATTGTACCATTTTTTATTGTAGTTTATAAAGTACATACTCTCTTCATTCTAAATTAAATAATATGTAGTAACGAACGGGTCTTTAACGGGGTTAAATTTGCAGTTCACCTCGTTTCCCACACAAAAGTATAGATGTCTAATAATCTAGAACGTGTTGTTATTGTTAATCAATTAACATTTAAGGAATTGTTATTTTTTTGTGAGATTATAGTGAGTGAGACTTTAAATTAATTCAATCCAATAAAAAAATTACATAGTTCCTAATCATAATACTACAACCCAACACATCTTGCTTGCGAAATTTTTGTAGATATATTTTAAATATATCTATTCTTTGGACTATTTTAGCCAAGGAAACCATTTTTGTTCCATTATAATCTTAATATAAAACTTGAACGTCATCTGGTTATTAACTGCATCCACAACAGTCTTCATCTCCATCTAAGTGCTACCTTAATACTGCGCACAAGAACAAGTGTTTGTGTGGAGCCGTTGCAAAAATGCATTGCGCCGGTGTCAGGGCCACCCAAGAAGCACACAGTTCTTAGAAACAAAAGACGGAATATAAATTTATGCACAGAGAGCGCAACGATACGGCGTGCATTACAATTTGCAGTATTTGTTTCTGTGCAACTGTTATACATCTAGATCTACAAACGGAATGTAAAGGAAGGTCAAGAGTATGTCAATAATTATCTAGGTGTTTTGCTTTAGCTGGAACAATAATTTTCATTCGATGCATTTATTCTTCTTTCCATATAGTCAGCCTAGTCTTTTTAGTTAAACACGATTTTAAAATTGTTGTAAATAGAAAGATATTGATTGATTATTCCTCTTACTTATTTCTAGTTGGTAATTTCTATAAACACACGGGAAGCAAAGAATTTTGACACAAAACCTATTACAAAAATAAATCAGATAAAGTTATGTTTTCAATTTAGATAAAAAAACCTTTTTTTAGATAAATTAATGTGTTTTTAAGAATGATGAATTAATAATAGAGGTATTTGAAATATAATTCCAATAAAAAGGTGGTTGGAAATTATTAGATGCGGGCCCCCGATATAGTACCATCAATGAAGGCCAAAAACCATGACAAGGTTCCAGCATTCCAAATCCAGTTTTTCAAATACATCTTGATAAAAAAATGTAAAATACTCGTAAAAGTGCGTTAAATCCATGAAGGAATAATTTGTTTTAATGATAAAATATTAAATATTTCAATAACAGGACTTAGTTTATAACAAAAATAATAACAACAAACAGCAGCAACATGAGTTGATCTAAATATTTTAAAATCCTAAACTTATAAGCAGATCGTTGTCTTATAAAAGCAACATTACTGTAAAATAACTAATTAAAGTATTGCTATTCTAGTGTAGATATACCTAATGTGCACCTGATTTTTATTCAGGGGTCAAAACAAAGTGTAAATAAAAAGCTTGTCATTCTCACAATGCAACGTTCGGCACGCAATCAATCCTCGTATCTAACTTTAATTGAATTCCAAAGACCTCGAAGAGCTTAATCAGATCAACAAATACGGAATCGAATACTTGGTCTTATCAAAGCCGCATTTCAAACTATGTTTATGATAATTAATGCCATTTATATAGCGTGGTAAGAGAAAAAAGATTTGGCTTCGACAAAGGCTATTCATTCCAGCCGCCGTTTATGGGAAGACAAAGGTCCGATGGGATAAACATCAGACGTTCGTCAAATGTCACAGAATGTCAGCGGTGAGAGAGCGTACACTGGGACGATTGAAACCATAGATTTAATATCATCTCGTATGATTGAAACATTCCAAATAGTTGGATGAAAATACCACAGGCATATATCATATGCTGATGCCGTTGTGAGTTTAACAGAAAAACATTTTTGCTAAATGCTGGCAGTTAACTGAACATACCATAATATGAATTTTTAAAAACATAAATAGTATGAAACAAATGACTGTCATAAAAACAGATACTGCATAAAAATGAACGGTCTATCACGACAATGCTGAATTTATGTTAGTGTGTTTTCATGACGACTATGTTTTTGCGTCTCGTAGTAAAGTTTTAATTGATGAACACATTGTCTATTGTAACATTTTGAAGTTACCTTATAAACAAAACGATGAAACTCATCGAGGAAAACTTATATTTCGAACGCTAACGTCTAAAAATTTGTAAATAAAAGTTTTTAAACGGATGTGTGTTATCCATCCTGAAAGGTGCGGAAATGTGGCCGTTCGTAGTTTAACTTTTAAGGTGCCAAACAATCTATGAAGGTGGCAATATTCAGTAATTATCATGTTCCTAATTCTGATTCTATTCTTAAGAACATCCGACAGAAAAAAAAGTACATAATTCAAAAGGATAATCAAGAAGCTACAGTACCAGTGGACTGGTAAAAGCATTATGCCCCTTTTAATAAGGAGGTTCTATGACATACGTATTACTGCTGGTAGAGGAATATGAAAATTATTTACTAGAGATTAGTTCAGAATGTGCTTCAGGTAAAGCATATTCCTACCTGCCATGTAAATAATGAGTTTTTTGGTGTGTTGTCATTAAGTTCCGTGAAATTAATTGTAGCAATGACAAAAAATGACCCACGGCAAAATATAAAAGTACTGCCCCTAATGGTGTCACTTGATGTGACTCAAGGAGTACCTTTATTCAGAATCTTTTCTGAACTGCGATCATCAACCCACTTGCCAATTGTGATGATTATAAAAAATGTACCGATGTTCCGATGTTCACAAAGCAACTGATTTGGGCCGATAATGATGATGATCATAATACATAGCATTGTTTTGCAAATAGTTATCTAACAGACATTAATCCCATGATTTGAAGAATGCTACCAGTACAAGCTATTTTATATATACCTACCGATTGTTAAGTCAGTTAAGTTTTAAAAAAATATTTAAGGAACTGTGCTTTTATAGAGCGCAAATTACTGGAATGAATTTGTCGACAGAGATAATATATTTGCATGTCAATTAAAAAAGCAGTTGGTTGTCTAGATAATGCAGCATTGTAAGAATATTGTGAAAATACTTCAGACAGTTTAATGTATCGGAGATATTTACGTAAGCTAGTGCCACAATGGTTGCAAATTTGAATAAAATTAAATATATCGGAAATAATTAACTCAAGCTAGTGCCGAAATCTGAAAATCTGAAAACACACTGAGAGAAGGTCATTAGAAGGAATCTTAAATGATTTTTAGTGAAGACATTTTTGCAGCATTGTATGAATATTTGAAATCATTATCAGGCAACCAAAAGTATCGGAGATTTTCACTCAAGCCAGGCCCGATCCCGAAGCGGCTACAAATCTGAAAGCACACTGAGAGCCAACCCTTACAGAGCTCGTCACCGACTACGACGACGTTGATCGACAGCCGACAAACCGCGGCGGCCGACAACGCGTCGGTGCGGCTAGACATGCTAATGACGCTGTTTACCATATAATAACTCGCCATTAACAAAGTGGACGGTTGCAGATTTACATCGAATGCGACCGAAATAGACCCGTTACAGTTTGACGATTCTAATTGGCGGTGATTTGGGGTTGTATAACGACGGTGGTTAACGGAATTCTTTGTACCGTTAGTTTAGTATAAATGAAGATGGGTTTTGTACGCATTGTATTATGTTTTGTTCAATTAGGCTCAAAATAGTCCCAACGTAAACTGAAAAAAAAAAGATTTTTGCATAATGAAAGAAAGAAAAAAAGAATAATGATGACGATGTTTTAAATGAGTCATAGGTATATAAGAAAATTCTCGAATACGACTACTCATGTAAAATAAAAAAATAGACTATCGGTGATTAAATAACTTCCTCTCCAAATGAACACCCATTGAACATTTTAGTGTTTTTTCATCTTCGCTGCTTTCATTTACTAAAGTCATGTACGTAAAAGAGTGAATTTTCATTACAACAGGTATAACACAAAACATTTAATTTTAAACTACACTTATTATTTATTTACAGAAAATTTTACTAAGAATCGAGTAATAAAGATATAAATATTTATATAACAAAGCCTATACTACTTACAGATAATCAAACAGATAATCTATTTATGGGTAATAACCTACAAATAAACCTATTATTTTAAACTTGGTCAGGTCCAAATTTCATTTTCTAAGGAACTGTGTAATTTAAATTATCGGTGGTTACTCGACCCACATTACAATCTTTAATCGATGCTTAACAAACTCAATTGAATTTTTAACTTTCCTGGTTGAAATTTTTATAAATTTTAGAGCCCGGCAATATAAATTACGTTGAAATTTGCACTAAAAATAAGCTAAGCTACTTAATTTTGTCTTATGATTTAGTATTTCGCGACTTATATCAATATCCGATATGGTCTAGTGGCTAGGATACCTGGCTCTCACCCAGGAGGCTCGGGTTCGATTCCCGGTATCGGAAGTCTTTTTTCACTTTATAAATTAGAAGTGCTTTTTAAATTTTCATACTACTGTAAATTACAGTTCCATTAGACTACGTTTAGTTCTAAGACTTTTTTTTCTCCGTTGCATTTATATAACTAGTGAAAGTATTGTTCTATGTTGACGACCATTTGGATCAGCGGTAGTAAACGCTGCTTCTGAGCCATGGGTCGCGGGTTCGATCCCCGCACAGTACAAATATTTGTGTGCATGAACATGTCTGTTTGTACTGGTCTGGGTGTTTTCTATGTATTATAAGTATTTATTTAAAAAAAAAAAGTATATAAGTAAGTTTATCGGTTGTCTAGTACCCCATACGACAGGGTAATTAATAGTACCTTAATTTGGGACTAGATGGCTCTGTGTGGCCCAGTGAGGCGTGTCTTAAATATTTATTTATTTATTTTATTCTTATTATTATATTAAAATTAGCATAGATTTGATTTTTTAGAAAGATATTTTGTTATGTGATAGGCTTTTTCTTCAAGTCCAATCAGAGTTAGTCGAGAAATTGTAACTTTCTTACTAATTTTACTACTATATTAAAAATGCAAACATTGAGATGGATGTTCTTTACTCAGTCATTCCATAAATTTAAATTAAATCAAATAACTTTTATTTCAGATAAATTACACCCATAATTGTTAGTACATTGCCTTAAAATAGCAATTATGCCTAAATGGATAGGATTGGAATTTGGAACGCTCAGATTGATTCTAGGCCACTTTGTGGATAACGGTGTTGATTGTGTAATTACCTAATAATATGTTTAAACGGATTGGATTGTAAACTTTTATTATGCAATTGTTTGTTATCCTTAATAAAATAAAATAAAAAAATAAAAATAAAATAGGCCGAAGTTGCACGCAGGCATCTTTTTGTTCTGAAAAAAAAAAACGGTTTTCGTGGGATAATTCCAGTTTCAAATCCCTATGGGTACAAAGGGGTGTGTAATATATAGTATAACAACATATCGTATAAAGATTAAAACATATACAATCAAATGATATAATTTTGTTTAATATAAAACTTTTTTAATATAATGATGGAAAGATATAATTTTAAATTCATAATTTTAAAACGTATAAGTAACAATTGGGATAAATTCAGTATAACAACCGTTTAATATAACATTCACATGATATAATGCTAAAAAAAATACATTTTATTTAGTATAATAACATTTAGTATAACGTTTATTAACGATAACACCCCTTTTATATTATATTTAAAACAAATAATGATTACTTGATACAACATCATCAAAATGCAGAATTTAAAGATACCAAATACTGTAAATTCCGAATCTTTAATAGTACGAAATGCCATAAATACGCAGGCAAGGAGGTATGCATGCATGTAAGCAGACAAATATGCATGCATGCAGGGTAGCATGCATGGATGCAGCCTAACAAGCATACAATGTATGCAAGCAAGCAGCATGCATGCATGCATGTAGGCTAGCAAGCAAGCATGCATTTGTTTTGCTCTTCTCCGGCGCTGCGGGAAGTGCAGTCCTTCCGCCCTTGCGTAACAAATCCCTGGCACCCACACTTGCTTCCGCAGCTTCGGCTTGTTGGTCGCCTTCCGCGACCAGCCTCAGCCGCCCAGGTGCCCGAGCTTCGTTACAGCGAGTGAGGACTGCACTCCCTCCGCGCCTTCGGCTTTTAAATTGCACTCTAGTGTAGGGCAGACAAGTACCACGGCGAAAAGACCACGGTGAGTCGGGATTCAACCAAATTCTGAATTTTAGCAATGTACGTCAGTATGGTTATTTCTTCTAATTAATATTAAAAACGTTTTTATCTCAAATTATAGATATACAAAATGATGCGTATAACAAACAAATTTATATCAAATGAACGATATATAAAATGAGTTTTATTCCAAAATGTTTTATTTGTTTTTAATGTTATACTTTTAGGTAAAGTAATCGTTATGTCAAACAAAATCATATCATGTGTTGTTGAAACAAATGGTCATTATGTAAAGTGATCGTTATTAAAGTTTGATTATATCAAATGATTTTATATCACATGAGACGCACCCGGTACAAAGCTGCCTAAAACCGCTTATGTATCAATAATAAACCGGCCAAGTGTGAGTCGGACTCGCGCACGAAGGGTTCCGTACCAAAAAGGCCAAAAAATCGGGTTTGTTGTATGGGAGCCCCCTAAAATATTTATTTTATTTTGTTTTTAGTATTTTTCGTTATTGCGGTAATAGAAATACATAATTTGTGAAAATATCAACTGTCTTGCTATCGCGGCTCTTGAGATAGAGCCTGGTGACAGAGCGACGGACAGACGGACAGACGAACAGACGGACAGACAGCGAAGTCTTAGTAATAGGGTCCCGTTTTTACCCTTTAGGTACGAAACCCTAAAAACAAACTCCAGTAATTAACTGGTACACATCACTTATAACTTCGACCTCTGTGTTTGAACTTGTCTACCTCCGTGGTGGAATGGCGTTTACACCGGTTTTCAAGGTGTCGCCTGCTCCGAGGTCCCGGGTTCGATTCCCGGACGGGTCAATGTAGAAAAAATGTGTTTTTCTCCATTTTCTCGGGTCTGGGTGTTTGTGGTACCTTCGTTGTTTCTGGTTTCCAAAATACGAGTGCTTTAAATAGTTATTCAAATTGGGATCAGAACAATGTATGTGGTGTTGTCCACATTTATTTATTATTTATTATTGTTATTTATTAACTTCCCTTAGCTAGACATGAGCATTTCTAAAAGGAGGCAATCGCCACGCTTGGCAGGCAGGTTGACCATCGCAGTTGACCGAGATGGTGGAAACAATACTCTGCTGTCCGTTTTTAAACACGAGGGCAGTAATAATATCTTTTGTTAATCTATTTTTAGTTATGGTAATTAGTTAAAAATGTTTTGTTTTCACCTTAGCCAACCGAGGGAAAACCCTGGGCATGGACCCCTTGATGATCGATTAGATTTCATATATATTTTTTATATTTTTCAAGATATATCGCAACTAATAACGTCTAATCATGAAGAAATAACTAAAAATAGGTCGTTGATTTTATTGGTGATTAAAATTTTACAGTCATGAGCCCGAGATAGCATTAATTTATAGTAGTTATAAAAACGTAACAATAAAACGTAGTTATAATCTAGGTCTAAAGAAAATAGATTGTCTGTGTAATAAACGGCCCATTAGTCAAGGATCATAAATTACATTCTGACGCATACTCAGGTGATGTGTTATTATTAGGGGTTAAAGTATGTAATTGCCGTTTTGTATGGACGAAATCGAGAAAAGTCATTTTTCCATACTAACAATTTTTTAGTTTTTTTAAAAACGCCTGAACCGTTTTCGATGCAATTAAAGGTGAAAGTTAGATGGTTATAAAGCTACGCGTTATAGTATTTACATTTCTGAAAAACAAAGTATATAATACAAATATACCTAATTGAAGCAAGAAGGTCAGCTGACACATTGTAAGGGGTCTTTTCAACGACTTCCTTTAAAGTAATAGGCACCTAGTATTGCATTTTTTTTTAGTCAAAAGTTACTTTATTTAGTTTTTGATACATTACAAAAAGAATTACGCAATAATACGACTATACTTAAGAGCTATAATAAAAATAAAAAGTGGGAAAATAATCGGCAATTTCATACTTTAACCCCTATTATTATCGGTTGATATGCGTATGAATTAATCCAGCTTGGTAGAAACAACTTCGAGAAAGAAGCCGATAGGAGGATTCAATGGGGGCTATCGCTAGTGAATTTGCCACTAGAGGCGCTAGTGTCGCGTGAGGTCCAATATCATTCACTTTGTACTGGTTTTAGCGGAATTTGTTGCATAAATTATAATTTCTTTAATTTACCTGCTGGAAAGTTATCTCCTTCGTAAAATATCGCAAATATGGATTATTTGGCAATTAATGTAAACGCTTTAAAAGCGGAATTAAGAAAAAGTGCAAAAATAGGCGGCCTCAAGAGCAACTATTTCAGAAGTTAGTTTTTTGATATCAAGATAGTTATTTATAAACAATATAACCTTAATTAGATTCAAGATATCACACTTTGTTTCCGCGCCAATCGCCTTTTATAGCTATATCTCCGGACCTCAGTCTACAGTGGCGCCAACTGGTAAGAAAAGAAACGGTAGTCCCCATTGGGCTGGGCAGCATTTGGGAAGCTTCGTCACGTCTTTACGTCATCCCTGCCACAATGTCTGAAAACTAAGGTGTTCAATCAGTGCGTCCTACCAGCTATGACCTATGCTGCGGAAACGTGGACACTTACCAGAGGACTAGTTCACAAGTTTAAAGTCGCTCAGCGAGCTATGGAGAGGGCTATGCTCGGTATCTCGTTAAGAGATAGGATACGAAACGAGCATATTTGTCAGAGGACGAAAGTTATCGACATAGCCCAAAGAATAAGCACGCTGAAGTGGCAGTAGTCTGCCGTAGAACCGACAACCGTTGGAGCAGACGAATTCTGGAGTGGAGACCGCGTTTAGGCAAGTGTAGTGTAGGACGCCCTGCGACTCGATGGTCTGATGACCTTAGCTGTTGTTTGATTTGATTGATGCGTATACATTACATAGTCATGCCTAAATTACAAGTTATATTAAACTTGTATGAGTTTACTTAAGATTTCTTGCGTTCTAGAAAAATCTAAAGATTCCTTAATTTCTGCAACAATACTGGTTCGATTTTATACCTTTGAAAATAGAGTTTTTGTTATCTATTTTTTTTTTTTATATAAATTATGGGCTTGCTCTTGAGTACATACTTAACTATACGGTTAAGAAGAAGCCTAAGATGGAGCGAGCTTACCCAGAGGTACTGGTTCTCCCACACACCAGCGAAACACAGAAAAACTGTTTGGCGCTGGACTCCGGCAGGAGGGTGGTAGTCTCCAGGCGGCCTCTTACGAAGCCTACCATCGCAGAAGGATCTGTTAGCCGTCATCATTGGTTAGAAAACCAAATATGCCGTTGCCCAGGGTGGACCACTAGGAGGTAGATCCCACCACCCCATCTTGCTTGATTAACTCAATCTAGTAATGAGTCTTTGCTCTGCGTTCAGTATAAAAATATTTATTGGAAACCAGTTTTTTCTCACTGCATGTTACTACAGATCATAGAGAATATGTGAGCAGAGTGCTATTTAAACTAAACAGAATTTTGTAAAACTATTTTTAAGAGCTGTGGATTTTTTGTTGAATAAAAAAAAATTGGTTGTTTGTAAAGTAGGTTTACGATCGAGATGTTTACGTGATAACGAGAAAATCTCCATTCGTTAGAGTGAGAGAGACGGAAGATTGGTTTACTAACTCGAACGCTATGCCAGCCTCCGCTCGTGAGGATTCCGCGTGACAAGTTTCACGGAATGACTGGCAGCGCTCGAGATGAGACGGGAGATCGGTCCGTCTCTTTCTCTCGTTATACCTGCGATCGCGCTCGTGAGGTTTTGGTGTGACATAAGTTTCTGAACATGTCACCAGACTAAAACGATTTTAAAGACGTTATCACGTCAAAAATAAAGTTGTATTCTTGATATCTTATAAAAACTGTAAAAAATTTGAAAATTATAAATACTTTATTGTTACGGGGCTATCTACTTTCCAATGTCAAATGCATATTTAAAATAAAATACAGATCCGAAAGGTTGGTTTTAAAGTTACGATTAGGATCGATTCAAGAATCGATATTTTTTTAAAATTGAATCCCCATTTCTATTGCATTCTCTATGTTTACACCGAATGAAGAGTAATAATTAACTTTTCATAACAATATTTATTTATTAACACTTTATTGCACATACAATAGTGGTACAAATGGCGGACTTAATGCTAAAAGCATTCTCTACCAGTCAACCAGTAGGCCAATTAGAAATATTACAGGCGGTGCAAATGAGTAGAACTTTAAAATATACAAATAATACCAATAAACTATACTTACATAAAGACTGTTTGCAAAACAAGAACAGGTTGCAGACCAAAAAACATTAAATATATATATATATATATACATACAAATAAATAATAATTAATACATGAAATACACAAAATACTACATAACTACACATAAAATGATTGCACATATAAATAATGTCAGCAAGATTCAAGAGAGGAAGAAGAGAAAGTTAATTTGCGAAGTGGTTTCGCAACGCCTTTTTAAAAGAAAATTTAGATGTGGAATTCCTGATTTTGGAGGGCAGTCCGTTCCAGAGTCGTACAGCTGTCACAGAAAAAGAGTTGGACATAAAGCCCGAGGTGTGACGTGGAGTGAATATAAGCCAGCGTAAAACAGAATAACACTACTATTGTCTTGTTCTATGGGTGTCATGACTAGAAGAGGCACAGCAGCGTTTTCTCCCCACCATTATTGGTCAAACGAGCGTGGTAATTTTACCTAAATCCTCCTTTGACAGGTTTACGGTCATCAATCAACGCAGTACAATACAAATCATAATTACGACATTGATGAAGTTGCAAATTTAGAAAAACAATAGGTAAGTATTTACTAGAACTAGTTGTCGCCCAAAGTTTGAAATCCGACCATTATTTTTTCCAAGCATTACTTCGTCAGGGTCAATTTCTGTTTTCTCACTGATGCTTTGCTCCTATTGGTCGCAGCGTGATGTTATAGCCTAAAGCCTTCCTCATTAAATGAACTATTCAACACAAAAATAATTTTTCGATTTGAACCAGTACCTACTTCCTTAGATGTATAGGGTGGTGGGATCTACCTCCTAGTGGTCCACCCTGGGCAACGGCATCTTTGGTTTTCTAACCAATGTCATCATTGTCAATTCAGCTAACAGATCCCTCTGCGGTAGTAGGCTTCGTAAGAGGCCGTCTGGATGCAACCACCCTCCTACCGGAGTCCAGTGCCAAACAGTTTTTCTGTGTGCCGCTAGTGTGTGGGACAGTGTAGGAGAACCAGTTCCTCTGGGTAAGTTCGCTCCATCTTAGGCTTCTTCTTAACCGCATTGTTAAGTTTGTTGTCAAGAGCAAGCCCATTATTTATTAAAAAAAAGATTCCTTCAAACAAACTAATTCTTTAGCTTTATAATATTAGTATACCGCAATATTTTTTTTAAAGAGTATAAAGTTTTAGCTTCACATATTAGTTCATAGATTGTGAATGAGTGTCTACAGATAAGGACATTTACAGGATAATTATACAACAATTGGAGGCAGTCTTTCAACTAAGAGTTAAGAGTTACGAAGGATAAGCGTTAGTTCAAACGATTTTTCACTTGCGCAGGCAATTGCTAAGACCTGTCCGTTTTTAGGGTTCCGTAGCCGAATGGCAAAAAACGGAACCCTTATAAAATAGTCAAGTCTGTCTGTCTGTCTGTCTATCTGTCCGTCCGTATGTCACAGCCACTTTATTCTGAAAGTATTAGCATTACACAGTTGAAACTTAGTAGGTAGGTGTATCTTGTTGACCATTTTATGATTCTCATACAAAAAAACCGCAAATATAATCTTTGTCCTTCATACAAACACTAAGTAATTTTTGCAGTCAATTAAATATTGTGGTATTTTGGCTAAGTGGAAGTAAGTGGACCCCTAATTCAGTTAAAGTTGGTACGGAACCCTCAGTGCGTGAGTCCGACTCGCACTTGGCCGGTTTTTAGAGTAACATGCTTCTAGATTATTACTATCCAAATCATTCAACAAAAAGTTTGACAATATTACAAAAAAATTGCCCTCAGTCATTACCTCGTCATAAAGCGTATAATAGGGAGGCATTAATACGGACAGGCCCCACTCGTGTTTGCCGAGTCGAGTTTCGTCTTCGGCGCCTTTGTGCTTTTGTGTTCCACTCTTATGTTATTTCCATTATCCCTGGAAGGCAGAAAGAATGGAACAGCCAGAACAAGACTGGCAAAACTTTGAATATCGTAAAATTCTTTAAATGAAGTTCCGAGAGCTTCAGGAGTCAAGTTTTTCTTCAATGAATTGTAATTGAAATTTCACAATATTGACGAGTTATTTTTCGTTTCTCATCCTATCTTCTTAAGCTGTATCTTTCAAATTTAAGGACACCTCTCACGTCTTTGCCATAAGTTATTTATCCAAAAGATTACAAAGTATTCTGTTTATAAGTATTTTATAAACTTATTTTATCATCCGTACTTACGGTAACCTTGGTAACCTTGGTAAGGTTGCTCTATGGGGCCTAATTTCAAGATGAAAAATCATTTTATATTCCCTGGCTGGCTGGCTGCTCTCTTTTACTTACAATAAGGCCAAGAACTGTTATTGTTATTCTATCTGCGAGGTGTGGCAGCTGTTTTTGTTTGTTCGTCATCGTAATTTATTTGGCCTTTTTGTGCGTTGACGTTGCCTATAATCTCTCCCTGTCAGCCGCTTGAAGATGTCCAGTGACATGTTTGGAGAGTTAAGTATTTATTTCGTCGTTTTTGGGATTAATTGAATCGGGCTGCAAAAACATTTAAGCTGCTGTTTGAAGAGATTATAATACCAACATACATATTATACTAAATTTAAAAATTACTACAGTCAAACACGAAAATCGTACGTACAAACAAACTTAAGATTTAAAAAAAAGTTATATATAATAAAAATAAATTAAAGAACTAAGCTAAGTTATGTAAAATTTAAACTTTACTTACTGTTTTTAAAATAATATACAACATACGCACGTTTTGACGTTCGGACGTAGTAAACATACTAAAGCTGATTAGTTTTTGATTTAAAATAGCAACCTCAAGCATTTTGAATGGGATTCAAAGCAGCCATTTTATAAAAACTAACAGAAAAGTCTAACACAAAAGCCAAAAACATTAGCGAATTCAAAAGTATCTGCGCAAAAAACATTTCGCTTTATAATATTGAAAGACGTCCCATTACCACGATCAGCAGAAAAAGTTGATAAACTTCCTTCAGATTTAAAAGCTAGAACGAATCGTTTCTATCTCACGTCAAATCACTGAAATATACATCAATGAGTCCGCTCCATAACTTTTGTATTCTTTAATGTTGGCTACCGGTTTTTAGCCCAAGATTGACGGCTGTCGGCTTCGCTTACAAGCTTGCAATTTTATCTTAACTTGCATCCTCGCTCTTACTGCAGCCCACTAGAGCTTATTTTATTTTGTTATGTGATTCAACATTACTTTGTATTAAGACATTCATAGCGGCGCCGGCCGCCACGGCTGTATCTCGAATATCATTCAGTTATTCATTACGGCTTTCTATATAGTTTTAATCATAATGATTATTAGAATGACGCTTGTTGATTTCTGGAGTCTGAGATTACACTTCGTTAAGATACGGATGTGCTTACGTCAAATTAATGTGTGTTTTTAGCGCATAGAGCTGTCATTGAAAGATTTAAAAGCTTATCAATGTAAGTGTACAGCCTTCGTGGACCACCTTAAATTGCGTATTTATATTTCCTGTCATTATGAGTCTTATTTATGAATGTGCTATGAACATAAGGATTTTAATTATATAAGCTGATTACACAAACTGAAACATTTATTTGAAAAGTTTTACAACGTGAAGCAATCTTATCTAGTATAATGTATGTGCGCACGTTTCAGTGTTTGGCTAGGGTTTGACAATTGGCACTCTTTGTTTAAAGATTAACTGTTTTTAAAGACAATTGGCACTATTTGTTTAAAGATTCACTTTTTCTCGTGTAGAACTGTTTCTAGTCAGGAAATATTAGTCTTAGAAGAAGAATAATATTTTAAGTATTTTTTCTATTCGATCCGGATCATGAAATCACACCATCCCAGTAAAATGTTTTCCCAAACAAATACCCTAAAGGTACCTTCGATATTGGCTTTGATACGAATGTCTCCAAAATAAGTGTTTTTCAAGTCTCCAAACTTAGCGGGTTGGCGATAGCAGGTTGGCCTAAGTTTAAAAAAAACTTGCTGCTCATCTTCTTCTGACTGCCAGAAGAAGAGGAGAAGGAGCACTGGCTCCTTTAGTCTCTTCTTATGACATCCATGTAAATAGAGAAGGGTGGTGCTATTTTTTTAAAGCCGGAACTATACTACAGATGATTATATTCTTTAAATCTTCACGTTATACAATTTTATAACACGTCTATTAATTCAACGGCAGCGTAAAGGCCGATGGTGATGAAGATTGTATAAATGATAATAATTGTATTTACAGCGTCAGAATTTCTAAATTGGTAATTAAGAGATAATCTGCGGTTATAATCTACACTTAACCTAAAAAAACTTTACGAGGCTCACATAAATCAGTGTATACTGAGAATATTTTATAAACAAAAGAGAATTGCTCAAGACGAAATTCAAGGTTTTGGCTGGTTGAATTTATTAAGTGAATTACTCAAAGACAATGAGGAATATTTAGAAGCGGTGAAGACAAATTGTCCGAGGTATTGTGTAGATAAACAAGCTATGTTGGGGGAGAAAAATGAGGACGACGTGATTGATGAGCTTCAAGCGGTTTTAGTGATAGGACAAAGAATAATAAAAATGCTTGTACAAAACAGGTAGTGTTATTTAGAAAAAATAACAAATATGTTTAAAAACATTGATTCAAGTATAAGCATATCATTAAAAAGGTATAATTGAGTATCAACTCCATTTTTACTAATCATGCCGTTTGAGGAAGCATTTTTTTTTTTATTATCCTATTTCATATCTATGTATTAACCATTGACCAATCGGCGGCAAAAATTACTATTACCGCAGACTAAAAGAATATTGAAGAATCAAAGTTAGTATTTCTCAAATGTATTGATATTGTGAATAATAAATCCCATAAATTTACGTCTTACACAAAATCTGTTATTATAGATTCGTAAACATATCAACTGTCATTCTTGTCGCGTGATTTAAATAAAATTATTATGAAGAAACCTCCCACATTTTCTGGCTTAAATTGATCGTTCAAACACCATTCAGAGACCGATCCCTCATACTTGATGGATTGTAATGAATAGCACTTTTATGCACTCCTGAGGTGAAACCACAAACTGAAGGGGATTGATTGTGCGCAAACTTCGCTGTACAAACTTGGATTTAATTGGGGGCGATAAATTGTTCCGTAAACGATTCACTGCGAGTGTTTCTGAATTACTCTTGTTGATAATAAATAAATAAATAAATATTTCAAGACATGCCTCACTGGGCCACACAGAGCCATTTAGTCCCAAATTAAGCTACTATTAAGTACCCTGGCGTATGGGGTACTAGACATCCACCAGTATAAACAGACATGTTCATGCACACAAATATTTGTACTGTGCGGGGATCGAACCCGCGGCCCATGGCTCAGAAACAGCGTTTACTACCGCTGATCCAAATGTTGATATTATTTTCTAGCAGAAGTTTGGAATATAATGTCAATGCTGCAATGGTTGGAGAAAAATTTAATGACGGTGATGAAGAATCATACATTAAATGATGCATATAAAACAAAAAATATTTTAAAAACATATTGATTTTAAATTTTAATCCATAACTTATCGCTTGACTGGCAAGACCTGTTCTTTATCATGGAGCTACCAATTTAAGTTATTGTGTTTTCCATATGCACTAGCGATTTCTTTGCTTAAGAAACAGTGACAAAAAACCACTTTATAACTGTGCATATTCATAAAATTTAATATACTATGTAGAATTACAATATTGAAGTTAATTGAAAGGTGTGTTTTAATAGTACAGCTCCTTCTCAATTGAATTAGTGCACATAAAGAATAAACAGTTAACAACGTACATGTAGTTATCTAAACTACTGCCTTTGTGGCTATAAATAATCTACTGTCTAATAAAAATCGTTAGACCGTTTGGAGCGCGGCTCGCGAACATGATTATAATTAAGCAAAAAAGTTATGACTATACAATTACTTACTTTTTCAAAGGAAAAACCAATCGAGTGTGGTAAAGATCTGAGAGAAGAGAATATTTTTGAGTTTGGGCTGACGACTCGGTTGGTGAAGTTGTGCGATGGTGCACTTACTATCCAAAGGTGAGGTCAATTGATAAAATGATCTTTTTTGAATATGCTTGGGTCCAGAAAGGGTAGGTTAGTTATAATATTACAAAATAACACTGCAACCTTATGGTTTATTACGATAAAATATGTCAAAATAGTAAAGTATTCTGCAACTCATGTCTTGATTTGCTATTATCTATCTGTCTTGATTTGCTATTATCTATCTTATATTATTTATTATATTACTAGTGATTCCTCGCCCGTGCAGGAGGGGTCTGACGTATCACTTTGTGGAGTAGTTTATCTAATATAATGTTCATCATTCTAATAATGTACAGAGTAAGCAAGTTGTTCGAGCCTAATCAATCAGTCTGTCTGACGATTGCCTAATTGCCTAATGCTGTATTTGTCCTTGCCTTTTGTAATTAATTATAATTATCAAACATATTATTTCTCATCATCCAACAACATTTGATTTTTTTAACTTATGGAAAGCCTATTATTGGCCTTAATATTTGTTTAACTATCATTGTTACATGCTCATGTATTCGCTGTTGGTTTTCATATAAAATAAAATAAAAATAAAAACTTTTAAATATTCATTATTTTAAAATTCCTAATATACTACAGCATTTACTTTGTACGGAATCAACAATATTATAAGATGGCTTCCAAAACACTGTTTCTTGAAGTAAGTTTAGGATTCTTGACCATAAGGTCCCTTTTACAAAGTACACATTTTCTTTTCGCCATCTTATGTAGTTTCAAAACTAAATTAAAAATCCCTCATATTATGTTTATGTAAGAAACAAAATATATCAAAATTTAATGCACAGTTGCAAATTTAAATTTAGAGAACTAATACAGTTTTATAAGCGACAAAAAGGAACCCAGAAAACCAAGTTTATATTTACATTCGACAGTCACAATGGAGTATTATAAGAAGCCTTTTGTAATTGAACAAAAGGAGATAGCTCGAGCTGAAACAAACGCAGCTAATTATTCATCATTAGAAGCAATCGCTACAAATGATGTATGGACGGGCTTCGCCATTCATCATGGCTTTGTTACAGCCGACAAGGATGTCGGATGCCTGTTTTAAGAACGATGTAAGATTAATGTGTTAGATTGTAATTGATGTGTAGAAATTTAGGATAGATGGATTGTGAGTAATTGAAATGATGTTTGAATATCAAAAAATTGGTTTCTATTAATTGTGTGATTGTAGATTACATTCTATCAAAAAGCACGTTTATAAATTATGGATTTGACGATTTGTGTGTACAAATTTCGATTATTTAGTGTGTTCTAAAAAAAATTCCACAATTACTACTGGTAATAATAAAATTCGTAAGCGATAACACTAAAATGTCTGTGGTTCTTCATTACTTCTTCGAAAATCCGAAAATATATAAAAAGCAAATACGGTTACTTATTCTTTATTTTAATCTACTTGCGTAGACTTACTGAAATAAAAACGGGTCAAATGAAAAAAAAACTTGTTTTGTTTTATGTCATGTGATTTAAACTTGTTTTTAAATATTACTTTGTATAGAAACTGGATAAATTTGATGTTGTTAAAAGTTTGTGTTTTTACAACAAATATGTAACATTTCAAAAGTCGTTTTCAACTTGTTATTTTATTAATTTCTATTAGCCACATCAGATCAACTTAATAAATGATTGCAGATATCAGATATAATTTTTTTTTCACTAAATGCCTAAATTGAGTTATTTCCGCATTTGAAAGCCATAACAAACTGAAATTCAAAACAAACAATCACCAAACAGCTGTCATCTTATCCTCTATGCGGACATAACTAGTTATAATGATTTACAACAAAAACTCACAAACCGGCCTGTTACACGTTACCCTCATCAAGAGCTGTCCAATTAATTGTCAGTAACAACTGACATGTATGTCAGGTGCTTTGAATTTAAAATAAAATTAATTATACAATCAATCAGACGACATGTCATGGCCGTTAAAGGTGTTGCTTTTCGCGCGGCAAAATGCCAATCAACGTACAAAATGCTCACCCAACCGTCACGACCGGGATGTCTCGGCAAGGGTCTCTTGTGATACGATCTGTTTCGGTAATCGGGACTTTATCGCTTAAGCCTTAAAGAGGGCTATGGTTGGAAGCTAAAAAGTAAGATAGAACTTTGTTATCATCACCGCTGTCGGTAGTTTAACAACCCGATTCGCCACACTTAAATCGAGTGAGGTCGCTCAATAAACTGAATCCGTTCAAGGTGAGAACGGGCTGAGTCAAAAGCCGCTCTTGTACGAAGAAATTTTTATGTTCCCTGTCATTTCACGCGTACAAAGTTAATTCGCACATTTCTTGTCTTAAGTCTTAGCGTTTTAATTTTCTCCATCGGAAATCTGCTTGGATTTATGTTCGCGCATGTTTAATGTCAGCCATCGTAAAATTTACGACATCGAAAGAAAAAGCGAATTGAGAAATAAAACTGTTCTCGTATTTAAAACGGAGTTATATATTATTTTTATTGATAACGTTTATGACGTTAAAATTTATGGTCGATTCGGGTTTTTTGGATGTAAGCCACTGGTAGGACTTGAAAATTAAATTTATTTTAGATTTGTTATTACATATTTTAAAGATCAGGCATATGTTTATATAGCTGTTCGACAAATATGCTTTTAAGAATGTTTTATCTTACTCAGTCAGTATACTCAACACCATATCAATTCATATCATTGTCTAAGAAACTAGCATTTTTTATTTTATTACGTTTTCTCTTTGAAAACATCTACTTTTGTTTTATTGTATGTTCAGATGTTTTTATTTAAATAATTGATTACCTAAAAAAATCTATTCATTCGGTTAACCTATTTTGGAACTTAATCTACAAAACTCGTTTCATGTTACTCCCATTTAACCCTTCGGCTTCTTTGTCGTCGTCCGATTCGCTTCGGTATCGGTCGATCTGAATCGATTTACACTAGTTAGACATCAAGGAGACGCCGCCGTTTCTTATCGACCAATTTGTTATCGATGCTCGCGGAAACAATCGATGTTCTAATCGAAACAGAGTTTTTAGGTGCGTTTGTTTTGGATTTGAAACGGTTTTTAGACTGTGATAGATTTTTTGTGTTATTTAATTCAGGTTTATTGTCGCTAGGGAAAATTATTTTCCCACATCAAAAACATTTGTTGCGTAAAAAGCCTATGAATCATCCCACTGCAGAGTAAAGTCCATCATTGAATTCAAGTTACCAGAGCAATGATGGGTACAGGCTTAATCACTACGCTTGCCAAATGCGGGTTGGTGATCACAAACCCGAGCTATGTTCGAAAGTTCAAAACTTTTGATGCCCGTCCCAGAACCCCAAGATCTTGGTTCGCTTTAATATTATAAACAACTAGACGACTACTTTCTTTGAATTTGAAAAAAGTAATTCAAATAAAGTTAGTCTTAATAGTAAGGCTTAAGGCTTAAGAAGCGCTCATAGCCCAATGCTTCTCCGTGATCAGTTTCTGTCACGAATGTTAAGCAATGATGGGAGCGGTCACTAACTGGATGGGTGACCGTTTGTGGCATCATACCTTGAGCGCTTCCGTGCTTCGGAGGGCACATTAAGCCGTCGGTCCCGGCTTTTATCATGAGATAACAGTCGTTAAGCCCTGTTGGAGGCCTTCGGACGGCTTGAGAAACGTCCAACGGCGGGGTGATGTTGCCACAGCGTCGCTCCCGCCGTCCACCAACCCGCACTAGGCCAGCGTGGTGGTACTAAGGCCTTTACCCTCTCCTTAAAAAGGAGAGAGACCCGTGCTCAGCAGTGAGCGAAAATGGGTTGTTACTTTAATAGTAAGGAGTATCACAATTTTTACGCACTGGCAGGATTTCCTTATTTACTTTTAGAAAAAATATTATAGCACGGCTTATTTTCTGTGCATAATACTCGTATTAGGGGTTAAAGTATGAAATTGCCGTTTTGTATGGACGAAATCGAGAAAAGTAATTTTTCCATACTAACAATTTTTTAGTTTTTTTAAAAACGCCTGAACCGTGTTTTGATGCAATTAAAGGTGAAAGTTAGATGGTTATAAAGCTACGCATTATAGTATTTAAATTTCTGAAAATCAAAGTATATAATACAAATATACTTAATTGAAGCAAGAAGGTAAGCTGACACATTGTAAGGGGTCTTTTCAACGACTTCCTTTGAAGTAATAGGCACTAGTATTGTATTTTTTTTTTAGTCAAAAGTTACTTTATTTAGTTTTTGATACAATACAAAAAGAATTACGCCTTAATATGACTATACTTAAGAGCTATAAACAAAATAAAAAGTGGGAAAATAATCGGCAATTTCATACTTTAACCCCTATTAGTAAGGAGTATCACAATTTTTACACACTGGCAGGATTTCCTGATTTACTTTTAGAAAAAATTATATAGCGCGGCTTATTTTCTGTGCATAATACGAGTACCTACTCTTGTAAGCCTTACTACATCATTAATGTGTAGTCACACATAATAATTTTCTAGGTGGTCCCTGGTCCGTCCACTTGGTAACCATTACATCATAGAAAATTAATACGCCGTACGAGGAAGTAGTTCGTGTTTTGTTGTCGTTAAAAGTAATTACAATCTTTAACATGATTACTCTCTTTCAATAAATAAATGTATTTTCAGTCACGTTGTGGTAATCAGTAGAAATCTCAGACCGCGACGTCATCCTTATTAATATTAGATTTGTAAGAGGAAAACATTTGTGTACTCATTGGTTTCTTAAAGTGACACGAACACTTTACATTAAAATTAAAGATACATTTACAGATTCAACTTGCATATATTAGGGTTTACTTTAACGATACTATTTATATAACATAACTAGCTGTGTCCCGCGCGATAAGTAATTATAACGGAACCGTACCTTTTTTTGGGATCAAAAGAAACTTAACTTCTATGCCTGCTTATAGTCTATCTACGTGCCAAAATTCATCAAGATCCGATCAGCCGTCTGATATTATTCGGTTACAAACAACCATTCAAACAAAACTATAATTATTCTAACGTTTCGAGCACCCTACATCGTTATAGGTAATTTAGGAATAATACTTAAGTCTCCGTGACCACGAACGATCTTGTGTCTATTAGCTTAACTTATAATTAAACTTTTGTACTTACACTCGAATACAATGGATACTAAATCATTGTCTTGTCTGTACTGGTATAATTACAACAATACAACATTACTGCAAAGTAACAAAACCAAAATATCCATATCAGTTGCAATCTATTGCATTATGGCGAAGTCGTAATTCCTATTTGTAGAACATTCTGCGTGGGTATTGACAACTGTTTAGTTGGATAACTGATGTTCATAAGCCTAGAATACATTTACAAAGCAGTTGTTTTAAAATATTACTGAATAACTGATAAACACGACTGAGATGTAGAATCGTTTCGTTTTATGATAGAGTTTCAAAGAGATCGCAATTTTTATAGTGTTTTAAATTGGTTTTCGGTAAAAAATAAATATGTTAATTACACAAGTTACAGTTTTATTAGTCTTGTTTAATGCTTAGGAAATCAGCTTTTAAAATAAGATTTGCAAAACCTAGTTATTTAAGATTTTATTTAAGGACGGCGAGAGTTCTGGGAATTTCTATATAAGTGATCTGCTTCTATGAAGATGTATTACATAAATATACTAACTAATAGTAACATACTTAATTTATTGGAAAAATATCAGGACTTATACCTTGAGCAATCCCAAATATCCTACTAATTTGTTGTATAAATAAAACGTAATATAGCGGTATAAAAAACAGATCATATATGTATTAGCAAAAAAAATAACACTTAAGTTTTACAGAAAACGAAACACCAACGCTATTCAACACGGTACAGCGCCATCTATCGTCCAACCAAAGAACTATATTATTACAACTTAAACATATACGTCTGTGTTTTATTTCATTATTATCAACTGTGTATGTATGTACTAGATCTGTAGTCCATAAATCTGTCTTTGGAATTACTTCACACTTGACAGAGATGAATGCGTTGAAAACGACCTACAAATCAACTTTCGAACTAAGCTGTTTTTAATTAAATGCCAGATAAATAAATAAATGTCAACCAATACATTCGTAAGTGTCTACAAACGATTGTGTAAAATGTTCGAGGTGTCAAGAAAAAAAAATGAGCCAAGTTATTGAAAAATATAAAGTGAAGAAATTAAATACTTCATTAATCATGATGAATTGATGATGTAATATTTGAAGTAGTTAAAATTTTAAATTTTGCTTTATTACGTGTTTGGTGAAAATACAAAAAAGTGTTTCATATTATCGTTGAAAAACAAAACATCGAAAAAAAAGTTGATTGGGAATTTGGAGTTAATAATGTTTTGGTCATATGCAATTATACCTGTTGTATGTAGTAATGTACTGTAAAGGAGTTATCAAAAAGTACACAGGTCTTCCCACATTTGCATTTTTAAAATTGTATTCATACGACCCAAACTGTCTTTGGACATACGTTTGATTGTTTTTATAGTGTTTTTATGAAATAAAAAATATTTGGCGCTTATTTCCTTCTTTGTGCTTTATTTTTCATGTGTTTATTTTATTTATAAACTAGCCAACCCTGCAAATTTTGTAACGCCAGTACTTGATCATAACATCTTAAATGTCATTGTCATCATCTATTTTTGACGGTAAATGTCCAATGTTTTGGATACTTATTATTCCTATTCCTGACCAAGAAACATCCAAAAACACCAAAATTATAGAATTCGCTTCAGCCCCTCTCGAGTTGTAAGTGGTGTAACTAAAACGACTTTCTTTAATGTACTAACAAGATAAATCTTAATACATTTGGCATTAAAAAAAAAGTAACAGCCTATAATCATCCCAATGCAGGGAAAAGGCCTCCATCATTGAATTCAAGTTACCACTGCAATGATGGGAACTGGCATAATCACCACGCTTGACATATTTTAACATTTGGCATATTTGTTCCTTATTTATAAACTACTCGTATTGTTTTTACTGTTTATAGCAGCTCAAAAAGCAGCTTTAAATTTTCATACAATTCATACGGAAAGGTAATTTCAACAAAACTTGACGTATTCAGCTACCGTGTGTCAAAATCAAATGTTGATTGGTAATATTGTTAATAGCTTCATTTGTAACTGCTAATTAGCGGTCGGTGTAGTGGATAATAATTCATTCAGCCTTGCATAATTTGTGAATGCATTCTGTGTAGCGTAGCTACTGAAATTCAGTTCATTAAGCAAACTGTACTTATTTGTGGTAGGGTTCATTTAGTTTTGTTAGTTTCAGGGATCCACTACGTTCAGTAGACGTTATGAAAATAGGATTTCATCGTGTCTAGCTCTGTGTCCCAATATAAGTAATATCTGTCCGCTGGAACCATCTTAAGATTAGTCAAAACTAGGAAAAGACTCAAAGTATTAAATTTTACGCAGTCCTTGTTAAAGGCACTAAAACTATGGACGTATAAGCGCGTCCTAGGAATTATCTTAATAAAAAGTTTTTTTTTTAAGAACAATATAATTTTGATTCGCGTCTTTTAAAAACTCATCGTACTTTTTGCAGACTGTACATATTGAAAGTAAAGCATTAATTCCTTAAGATCATTTCTATAATATCCACCAACTAATAGATAATAATGTTAAGTGTTGCCCACGCAAGCTTCTTAAACCCAGTTCATTATACCACGTCGGTCGTAATCTACGGCATCGGCTCACAAATTAAACCGTCAAAGCGTGTAATCCGAACGTACGGCGGCGGCCGACGGCTGTCAGGCGACCTGTCAAGCGAGCTGTCAAAATTACCAAGCATGGCCGCGCCACCTCGGCGGCCATTTGTTTCACCTTTCGGGTTCTGTGATGAAATAAGAGAATGGTTTTTCTTATTTTACATTTTCTGATTATACAGGTATTTGCATCTATTACTAGTTGTTGCCCGCGACTTCGTCAGCGTCAATTCCTGTTATTATGATCGCGATTTAGAAGTTTTTCAAAGAATATAGCCTAAAACCTTCCTCGATAAATGGACTATCCAACACAAAAATATTTTTTCAATTCGAACCAGTACTTCCTGAGATTAGCGCGTTCAAACAAACAAACAAACTCATCAGCTTTATAATACTAGTATAGATGTGTGAAATGTATGACTAAAAATATTTTTTTATGTTTTTGGCTGCTTTTTTTAATTTGAATAAATTTTATAAATTTGAATATACTTACAATAACCTCAATAACTATCACTAGAGATAAATGATTTAAGCTTTGTACCATTTACCTTATTTTTATGAGTTTTCGATATTGCGGTGCTTATTAGTAAAAACTCCTCATGAATTATACCTAGATGAAAATTAGACAACAAAATAAAATACAGATTACGTTTTTACATCAACGTTGACATAATTTTTTTTTTCGCATTTATTTTAAAAATTATTTTGTTCAATTATTTATTATTTATTTAAACTTTCATGGTCACTATCACTAGAGTTATTTAATTCGGGGAACATCAGTTCTCCCGTGATCGTGGCGCTTGCAACAGTGCCGAAATATCGGAAACTCATAATAAATAAGGTACATGGCATAAACCCCGAATTAAATAACTCTATTTATTATTTATTTCGAAATTCTATTTAACAAAACTCACAAATTTACGTCAAACGTCCGAGTAATCCGTAAAACTGGAAACTTTGAGATTTTATCGCGTCACTTAGTAGTTTTTGTACCGTGACCTTTTGTGTAGTCATGCGCAATAGGTTTACAAGTTCTTATTACAATTCAATAAAGCTTAAAATCGAAGGGACGCGTTTCTCGCTTGACTGTACAGTAAGTTGGGCGTTTTTGTCGTGTCACGACTTTTATACGTGTGAACATAATATGCGCTCTAATTGTAGGTGCTTACAAGGCTTCTATGATTACTATGGCCCAACTAAACTGAAGCAGCCAATCCAATTCGGATATACACGAAAATACATACTATGCGAATTTAATCCGTTCAGACGACCATTTGGATCAGCGGTAGTAAACGCTGCTTCTGAGCCATGGGTCGCGGGTTCGATCCCCGCACAGTACAAATTAATATTTGTGTGCATGAACATGTCTGTTTGTACTTGTCTGGGTGTTTTCTATGTATTATAAGTATGTATTTACAAAAAAAAAATAGTATATAAGTAAGTTTATCGGTTGTCTAGTACCCCATACGACAGGGTACTTAATAGTAGCTTAATTTGGGACTAGATGGCTCTGTGTGGCCCAGTGTGGAATGTCTTGAATGTCATATATAATCAATTATTTGTTGTATTATCTCTGCTTAGTTTCAAAGTTGTTCAACTCACCACAAATGACTCTGACATGACATTGTTAGATGTCATCATAAAAATCTTAACAGATCGTCATCTTCTATTGAGACAGCCACAGAACATGAAAAAGGTTTGAAAGGCTGTCATACGCCATTTGTATGAGAACCAATGTCGCCACTTGCGCCCCAATACTACGTGTGCACATTAAACACAAGCTATCACACACACAAACTAGTTCAAAGAACGCCAATCAATCGACCTATTGGTCGCGCGACGTCAAACGAAACCAATCACAGCGCTTACATTCATGTTTGGGCAGAAGTATATTATGTGTTTGCTCATAACCTCTGTGGCGAGCCTGCACCGACTACAACGCCTTTCTAACCTTTTTTCTGTGTTCTGTGTAGTCAACCGGTAATGTCAAAAGAATAGCACCACTTTTTGTTTCCCTATGGGCGTCGTAAGAGGTGACTAAAGGTGTACTGCCGGAAAAAGAGCGTAACCATTGACCAGCCTCCTTTTGAGGAAGCCTGTTTCTGAACGCATGCCTCTCTGAAAAGAGGTTGGAAATTGGCTATTTGCTGGCAAAATACTGATTGAGATAAAACAGTTTTAAGGCATTCTGTTTATTTCCTCAAACCTTTAACCTATCAAATGCAACGCATTTCAAAAAACATTAAAAATGTTATATGCTTTTTTTACGTTAGTATCTGGCTGTTTTCTTTCAACGATGTGACATTAATTATAAAAAAAGCATTAGCAATGCGCATTATTATGTTTTGTTGTCTACATACTTTCTTCGCTTGAGACGGTTTTTTCTCGCAACTACGCGCCATTCCAGTTTCTTTTAATAAACAACTGCGAGAAGCAATAAAAATGCAGATGCGCTAAAGAATTAACGACTTCTAATTTTATAATTACAAAATGAGTTTAATTAAGAGTAAATAACGTCTGCAAATAAGTAGTCAATATGATTATGGAAAACACAACGCAGGTATTATGTGATATGTTTGTGTCACGCGATTATAAAATAATAATAATAATAATAATAATATCATTTATTTGAAACCCAAATATACACAAAACTTAGACATAAATTATTTCTAGGGTTTTACATAGTACATGATACAAAAGAGTGTTCCCTGACCCGAAAACTAGTTGAAACTGTATTATCAGGGTCAGTGATTCCTCAGTAGATTAACATCAAACCATAGAATTTAATTGAACAAGTGGTGTAAGCTTACTTAATTTAACAACTATGTACTTATACATTATTTGCAGGTAGGTAGTGTAATTATTAGTTACGTTGTGTGTGTGTGTGTGTGTGTGTGTGTGTGTGTGTGTGTGTGTGTGTGTGAGAGAGAGAGTGTTGTGTGTGTTGCTCTATTTTAAAAGATTTTCGGTATCTGAATATGACAGCTTCAGTAGATAGTTTGTGGTTTTCTTTGACACTTCATGTCTAGTTAGGGTGTAGATAGAAGTGAGTTTGTGCAGAGTATTGTACAGTTTTGAGGATATGGAGTCATATTGGCGTCTTGCAAAAGCCGTTCTACACCTTTTGGTGCAACATACCCGAACGGAAGCGCGGCGTCGTGTAATGATATTCGAATCTAGGGGAAGAGTAGCTTGCTTTCTTAAGATACACCGAAGAATATATAATTGCCGTACTGACAGGATCTGACACTCCTTGTACAACCACTTAGTGGGGTACAGAATATGTCTGTGTGTCATTATTTTTAAGATTGCTCTTTGCGCTCTTTCCAAGTTCAACATAACAGTCTGACCAGCTCCACCCCAAATTGGGATACAGTAGGCCAGAATCGATTGGCACAGGGCGACATATATGATCCTAACAGTTTCGGGCTCGACTAGGTATCTTATTGTTTTAAAAATGTAAATCAGTTTCCGCACTCTGTTTTTAAGAGCTTCAATTTGAGAATGCCATTTTAAATTGAAGTCGATATGTACACCAAGGTATTTTACATAGGAAACAACACGAAGAGAAGGGCAATCGCAGCTGGTCGGTGGAATACAGGTATGTATTACTATGTTGGAGAAATCTGGTGTTGGAAGCGAAGCGGACGTTATAGAAAAGGGAAGGACCTGTGTTTTTTCTATATTCAGAGTAAGTAGATTCTTTGACAACCAATTGACAACTATTTCTAGCGCATCCTGAGCAGATTGCCTAGCACTCTTCCAGTCATCGCCATATGCTATGAGAGCAGTGTCGTCAGCATAGACATAGATGCTACAATTTGGTATGTTGAGTCTGCACAAATCGTTAACAAATATCTGGAATAGTGTAGGTCCCAGGATACTGCCTTGTGGGACGCCGTAGTCAATCGCTTCTATATCGCTGACATATGGGTAGATTTTGACACATTGTGTTCTATCTGAGAGATAACTTCGAAATATGCCCAATTCTAGTCCTCTGATGCCACAACACTCCAATTTCCTTATCAGTATGGGAATCGATACCGTGTCGAAGGCCTTGGAGAGGTCAAGAAAGATCCCGAAACACTTTTTTTTACTGTCAAGTTTACTCACTACCTCGCCAGTTAAGCTAGCGATAGCGTCTTCAGAAGAAACACCAGATCTAAACCCAAACTGATTTTTTGCTATTATGTTGTATTTATCTAAAAATTTAACCAAAGCAGTATTAAGCACTCTCTCCAAGATCTTCGACATAATTGGTAGAACCGAAATCGGTCTATAGTTGGCTACATCATTTCTATCTCCTCGTTTATATATGGGAGTTACAAGAGCTCTCTTCATGACTTTAGGAAACACACCAGTAGAAATAGATAAATTGCATACATGCGTTATCGGTGGAATCAAAGTATGTCTGGATGCTTTTAAAATAGAAGAGGAGATGCTGTCCCACCCCGGGGCACAATTGTCGCGCAATCCACAAATTAAACGTTCTACCTCACCAAAATCAACCTCGAGCAGAGCTAGTGAGTTGCTTTGTACCGTCGTCATTGATGGAGAGGCTGTAGCAGACTGAGTTATGTTGATTGCTAGAGTTTTGGCGACATTAGCGAAATATTTATTGACAGAGTTTATCGCAGCGTATGGATCTTCGTTTCTATTAAGAAGAGCTCGTGGGGGTTCAACCTGTCTAGTGGAGTTAGTTACTTTTTTAATTACATTCCACATAGCCTTCGGATTGTTTTTAGCTTTATTTATCTCGTTTTTCTGGTATTCGCGCTTTAATTTATGTAAAAGGTTGTTAAGGAAGTTGCGGTATCTAACATAGGTTACCTTGGCAATATGGTTATCGGGATCTTTGCGTAGTTTTTTATGCATCAAATCTCTGTTGCGGATGCATCGTAGTAGCCCCGGGGTGATCCAGGGTTTAAAAATACTGTTTTTCTTCGAAGTTGTTATAGTTTTAGTATGAGCTCTTATGATATTAGCAATTATAGATACTAACTGCTCAGCAGCCTGGTCCGCATCCGAAGTACACATAACAGAAGAAAAATCAGTTTCATCTAGGTAGGTCTTAATAGCATCATAGTCTACTCTAAGAGTTGACCGGAGAGGTCTAAAATCTTTCAGTGAACGTGTATTATCCATGCATAGCATGGTAGGAGAGTGATCAGTTACTAGAAAGTCAAAAACAAAAACTTTGGACGCCAAGTTCGATTTTAGAAGAATGTGATCCAAGCAATTATTTTCCCTGGTGGGAAATGTATGCGCCGGAAGCAGGCCCAAAGCTGTCATAGATGTAAGATAATGGTCAGAACTTCTGTCTTCATTATTATCTTTAATGTCGATGTTAATGTCCCCTATTAAGGCCACACTACAAAACGATTCCAAAGTGGGCATTATATTATTTAGACTAGTTATGAAGTGGTCTATATTTGAGAAGGAAGGAGATCTGTATATGCCTATAATTGCAAGTTTCTTTCCTATAGTGCAGACCAAGCAGTTTCCATCCTCAAAACCAGGTTCCCATACATTAACATTTAAATCACATTTGGCACAGATCACCACCCCGTCATTCTGTAGTTTATTATTGTTAGTATAATATGAGCTATATCCATCGACTTGTGGTATCCCTTGCAGGCCTTTAAGCCAGCATTCACTTAGTATTATGATATCAGTATCGAAGTTCACGGAAGCAAGAAAAGCCATAAACTGATCAAGATTTTTTTTTATACTTCTAATGTTGGCATGAACAATTTTGAGATAATTAGACGGATCACCCAGTATTTGAAAGCATTGCGCAGGTAGGCACTTAAAAGATTTTGCGACATTAAACGAGTCTAATTCATTTGTTACGTCATTTACGTTGAATTTTTATATGAGTTTAAAAGCAAATGGTTGCAGCACAGAAGAGGTCTATTTATCACTCTGATATGTAGATCGGTTTGTGGGTTGACTAAATAGTCGATCCTAAGCGTCTTATAACAGGAGAGGTAAGAAGAGAAGTGAACTAATTTTAAGTAAGTGGTCGCAATCATGGTGTTGTGAATTATGTGATTGTATTGAAGTTTTGTTTGTACAATATGTGAGTAAAGAGTATAGGGTATTTTAAGTTTACAAGCTAAGTATTTGAATTTGTTAAAGTTAAGTTGTTTGTGTATTGTTATTGTTATTTTTGATCGAACCTTTACATAATATGCAATAGTACCACTATATAGTAAAGCAGCAACAGGTAACACTAGAACGGAGTAACACAGTCATTGTCTAGGATCAAGGTCACGTAGAAACTGCTCGTCTCTGATTAAAATTTGCTTCGTTCCCTGTTCTTTGCGAAGAAACACTCTAGAATTCGAGCACCAGCAGAATTTATATTGATTTTCTTTGGCATAGACACGGGCTTGAAAGAAAAGCTTTTTTATCGACGAGGACAGGTGTTCGTCGATGTAGACAGGCTTTTTGTCACCGGGTATGCCTAAATGATGAGTATTAAACTTGTCTACCGGTTTCCGCGATTTGTTGAACTTACGAGCAGAGGTGAGAATATCGTATTTCAGGTTAACTTTAGCAAATTCTACTATAATATTTCCGTAGAATCCGGGTTTAGCAGGTAGACGATATATATCTCGTAGATCAAACGGCTGCAGGGTAACGCTCAAGGCCTCTCCTGCTTTGGTCACAGTATTGACTAGATCAGCAGTAGACTCTCCCTCGCTTTGGGGTACATTCCTAATCTCAACAGTCGAAGAACGTGACGACCGCTGCAGTTCCTGAATTTTTCCCTCCAACGAAAGTATGTAGTCTCTGTTCTCTTTTTTATCTTTTTCCAGCACCTTTATTCTCAATTGCGTTTCTTCAAATTGTTTGTTAATAAATTCCATAGACCTCTCAAGTTCTTGATTAGATTCTTGTATGCCACTGCACTTTATCTTGACCTCTGCTATATCTGACACAAGTTTTTTGAGAATAGAATCCTGGTCAGACTTCCACAATACGAAGGCGGAATCTTGGTCGGTTTTCCAGGAACATAGCATGTTTCTAATTTCGCTTGCAAATTCTGTGAATCTATCGGGTTTACTAGGCGAATCAATACGCAGGCGCTTGCTCCTGGTTGACACGAAGGAACTTTCAAACTCCTGATCCATTTTAGACGGAATATCAGACTCCGACTGTACCTTTGCACTAGTAGTTGAGTTCGATGAAGCTGGCGAGCGTTGGAGTGGCATTGTATCGTTGTATGAATAATGTGAAAGAGTTAGGTATTATGCGCACTTATATGCAGCAGAATATTTTATTGATCAAACGGCAACAATTTTATTTTTCGTACGAGCGGTTAGTCATTTAAATTTGCGCATTGATATTGTGTGGTAAACGACCAAATAAGTTGACACCCGCGGCTATTAGAACTCCACATTAACGAAGGTCAACGCACTGGTCGGGCAAAAGTGAAAGGCGACGGCTTGTCCAGTCAAACGAGACACTGACACACGCTGAGTTTGCCGTAAGGCAGGGGTCTAGACAGTTGGTTTTCGTGCGTAAGCGCGCGCGGACACGACCACTTTTAGCGGCTCACAGCCGAGGACTCACAAATCAATGTTAGTTCGAAAAAAGTAAACATACAATATTGTAAAAATAACGTATGTACAAAGGATAACAAACGTGCTCTTAATTTCAACAGACAAATAGACAGACAGGTTAACTTTGGTATTCATGATTTTAATAAGGATGATTGAAAATAATGTACTTGGAACGTCATCATAGAGTCCATTAGGTCCACAAACAATGGAAAAACTGCAAAAAAGACGTGTGGCACTCGGAGACTGCCGCGGTAAAGCTATTGCATAGCATTTTTTATTAATTTATGCAATTATAAAACTAAAAAGCTTAGAATTATTATTCTAAGCTAAAAAGTATCACCGCTGTGCCGGTCCGAGTGGGGGTGTTAGGCTATTTTCGTTACGGAATTTCTGGATTCAGTCTCCACGCTCAAGGCCCGCGATAGAAGCTATGCAATAGCTTAATTTTATAATTTTATGAATTTTCTAATTTTGACTTTTGTAATTACATTTTTCTGTTATTATGCAGATATGGTTACCATAGGCAACCATACTGTCAAAATCCTTATTTTCTTCTAAAATATTTTAAATTACGGAAATTCAAAATTGTTCGAACGTGCCTCGCCCCGAGTGTTAGGTTAGGTTATTTTCGTTACGGAATTTCCGGATTCGGTCTCCACACTCAAGGCCCGCAATAGAAGCTATGCAATAGCTTAAAAACTCGGGAGTCCAGACATAGCTCACTCATTTGTCGTTAATAGGAACATTACGGTTATAGAATCAGAAATTAAAAATGTGTTTATATTCATCGACCACAAACGCTGAAAAAGTTGAAAATGTCGGAAAAAAATATTTGAAGTCGTCTAATAAAAAAGTTAAAAGTGTCCGCATTAAGAATCGCAGTAATACAAGATAAAAGTATTAAAGGATCAGATACTAGACCTTCCGAGTTACAAAAGGTTACCGTAAAGCACTCGTCAGTCGTCACTCTATCGTACTTGTCACTTATAGTATTATACACTATCTCGATAGTATTTTTTATTAATAAACAACGACGCACCGACATTAATCCGTACGCGGCCGCGATCTGTCAGGTTAACTGTCACGCGCGCTGTCAATGTCAACGGGACAAGTTGACAGCTGTCATGGAGTGTGTGTGAGAGACGGCTAGATTTGCATATTGGTGGGTTTTTATTTTTAAATCCATTGTAGTTACGAATTAAGGAGTTCAAAATTCAAGGTTGTGGGTTGATTGTATTCAGTGTGATAACTTTTGAAAATGTAAATCAATTTATAGTTATTTTTCGTGTTTCAGAGTCAACAGTACCGATTGAAGTAAGAGCCGGTTTTTGACATTTTATATCATGATTATGATACATAATTACTTGACAAAACAAGCTTCTAAGAGGCGCAAAAATTTTATTCTTAGGTACCTAGCTTACAACGCCATCGTTTTTTATAAAAATTGTTAAAACATTGGGTAAAAGTTCAGGTTGACACGAATCTTGAATAAAAATTTATTTATTCTTCAGGATACAACTTTAAGTTGATGTAAAAAGAAAAAGTAATATACGTGTAGAAAAATAGGGAATATATGTCACATTTTATTATCCAGAATTAACACGATAAAAATATATTGTGGCAAGGGCCAGATGCGTCCTTAAGCAAACTAATAATTTAGAAACAGTTTTAAAAAAAAAAAAGATTTTTTTGCGTCAGTGCTACTTTATATTTTAAGGCTTATGTGTCGAAAGATGCAAACATTTACACTCTTACATCAAACAAGCTGCGACTTCGTCCGCGTCAATTTCTGTTTTTATGATCGCGATTATTTTTGCAACATTTTTCACTGATGCTTCGCTTCTATTGGTCGCTGCGTGATGTTATATACCCTAAAGCCTTCCACGATAAATGGACTATCCAACATAAAAATATTTTTACCAATTCGAACCAGTACTTTCAGAGATTAGCGCGTTCAAACAATCAAACAAACAAACTCTTCAGCAGTATAGATTCGTAACAACCCACACTTTGCCCCCATCACTTCCTATTTCAGCTAATATATTTCGCAAGTAAAAACAGTTAACACCCCAATCGCATCACAAATTACGCCGCAAGCCTACCTTTACTGCCGAGCTGTCAAAACCAATCCCCGACAAGTGAACTAACAAGGCAATTTTTGGGCTCCCACCGACCGACCTGTCACCAACGTCAAGTCACACGTGACGATAGAAGGGATGTGATGATATCGATGTCTTTTTGTGTGCGGATCGCTTGACAGTGGACATGCTATGTCAATCAAGAGTTAATCGCCTACGACGTTGCCATTGATCCTTATTATCTAAGTTTTTGAACGTTTTTTGTTACCGACTACTTTTGTGTCGTTGTTCTAAAATGTCAAGTAGATAAAGTATTAAAGATTTTAATATAAAATGACAGACAAAAAAGTAACGGGTGTTATGTAAATAGTATTTTAATGTTCCATTTGGAAATGTTAAGAATGTCTATCTATACTAATATTATATAGCTGAAGAGTTTGTTTGTTTGTTTGTTTGTTTGAACGCGCTAATCTCCGGAAGTACTGGTTCGATTTGAAAAATTATTTTTGTGTTAGGTAGTCCATTTATCGAAGAAGGCTTTAGGCTATATAACATCACGCTGCGACCATTAGGAGCGAGGCGTCAGTGCAAAATGTTGCAAAAATAATCGCGTTTATAATAACATAAATTGACGCGGACGAAGTCGCGGGCAACAGCTAGTTCATAATATAAAATGACAGACAAAAAGTAACGGGTGTTATATAAATAGTGTTTTAATGTTCCATTTGGTTAGGAATGTTACTAGATAGAAAAATAGATTATCTTTATTCCACAGCTAACAATTTAATAACAACATAAAGAGAAAGATTTAGAGTTACACAATTTAGGCAGACAGTCGAATTAGGGTACTACTAGGTATCAAATAAGTATCGTATAGAGATAAAAAAATCCAATCATTACCCATTTTGCAAAAAAAAAACATACAAAAAACATCACACATCCCTAAACTTATTGACGTGACGCGAAGTGACAGCTGCTGTCACAGTGACATGTGTGACATGTCCCGTCACGCGATACGCGGGAACGAGTGTGAATTATTAACGTGGGTGGCGATCGGCATTAAAGTAATATGGCGACAAACACGACGCGCCATTGTTCTTTATGGCCGTGTGGGTAATTAAAATGATTACGGTATCCATTTGCCCCTTTATGAATTTTGATGGGGAGATGTACTCGTATGTTGATTAAGCTCCAAGGTGGCTTTTCGGAGGGTTGGTTGAGAGTTATAGAGAGTTTACTAGTCCTTTTTGACTTAAACCAATTTTTATCTGTTTTTAGATGGGCAAAGTGTTTTTCAAACGGATTTTAATTTCTGATTGAAGGATAACATTGCCAAACGTCTTCTTTCGGCGACATTTTTTGAGTCGCTTCATATTATGTTGCCCATTTATTATGAATAGAAGGTCTTCTCTATTTTTGCACTGGCAAAATTACCTCTACAGTTCCAAAACTTGAAGAATTTTATCAGTAGATTTGTGGAAGGATTTGTAAATATTAATTGTTTTTCAGCGTAATAGTCAAGTGGCAATTAGTGTTGTGTCATAAATTTAAATTAACATTTATTTAAATAAAAACGTCCAATTAATTTGTTTTCTAAAGTTACATTACCTGTAAAAGTCAGCAAGAAAATAAATCCAAAAGCCTTCACCGAATACAACAAATCAATTTATTTGACACTGTCACCCTGATCATGCAACTGGCAACTAACTTATCAATTTAAATTTATTATTCGTATTAATATTTCAAAACCCGGAACATGATTTGTGAGGTCATTTATACAATATTGCTACAATTAAAATAGTGACAGACATTCGTTACTTAACATGATCAATAAGTTGTAAACGTAGTTACCAACTTCTATATTTATAAGAATTAAGCAGCGAGGTTACCATCACTGTTGTAGAAGCAAAAAAATGTATTTGGAATATATTTATTGTAGAAAATTTTTATTTATATAAGCTAAATTATTATATTCTTCCATCTTAACATCAGACGACCCAATCATTCAAATAAATAATCTCAAGAATCCAGTGTAGGTTCTTACGTTCGTGTATTATCAGTAAGGGTAACAACAAGACTTTTCGTAAGACACAAATCTCTTTCTAAATATAAAGCAATATGGCTGCAATGTTTACCCATAATTTTTGTACTCTGTAACGAACGTTGACAGCTTTTGGCTTGTATTCGACAGTTGCATAGTAAATTTTTTGACTTTAACTCCATCATTTTTGTAGTTCCGCCGGCATGGTCTGATAAGAGCTCTGATTATAACTAGTAAATAGACTATCATAAACATGAAGTGAGCCTACTCCATCACGCTTTATAACTGTGTTGTATTGGTTAACGAAGATAATCTAATTAAATTAATGCATGTCTGAAATCATTTAGATTTCCTTGAAACATGTGAATTGCAGGATATGTCATAACTACATGTTGTAAGTAGGTAATTGTTATTTATTAGCAATTAATTGTAATTAGGCTTGACGTTACTAGTTATTGACAACGGGTTTAGATCAACGTATAGGTTGATAGGGATGTCAACCAGATCATTGCAATTAAAATTTTTATGGATGTCAAGATTATCATTGAGAATTGGTTTATCCTTGATCATCACGGTCTGTCTTGCAGCAGAAGCGCTGGGAGATTATCTCGACACGCCAGCCTAAACGACATCATCCCCAGGGCTCTTGCTAGCGCTTCCATTCCGGCTATTCTTGAATCGAATGGCCTGGTGCGGAGTGATGGCAGGAGGCCTGATGGAATGACTTTGGTCCCGTGGAAGCTGGGTCGGCCCTTATTGTGGGACGCAACCTGTGTTGACACACTTGCTCTGACCCATCTTCCGCAAACCTCGCCAGAAGCTGGTACCGCTGCTGCTACAGCAGAATCCCTCAAGCGTCGCAAATATGTAGGGCTACAGAGCTCCTACATATTTGAGCCGTTTGGGGTCGAGATACTTGGTCCGTGGGAACCTGGCGCTCCAGCCAGTTAGCGAAGCGGCTAATCGACTGTACAGGCGATAGGAGGGCTGGCGCATTTCTCGGTCAACGTATCAGTTCGGCCATTCAACGGGGAAATGCGGCGCCTTCTCGGCACTATGTCGCGATCACTGGACTGCGATTTGGTACACATTTCTTACTTGTAAATATTTTTGATTTTGTATTTGTACATAGGTAGGCTTTTTTAATTTTAGATATTGTTTTGTTTTAACTTGAACTGTAAATTGATGAAATTAGATTCTTAATTCAGATAAAACAATTACGTTTATCCTGACATTTTAATAATAAGTATAGTGTTTCCGTAATGGTTCTGTCTTAGATGTGCTCGCATGTGGTTTAAAAAGTCGATTGTTTGGATCAAAATAATCTAACACTGCAAGTTTTTATAGCTGTCTGTAAAAAATACAAATAAGGTGCAGAAATTCCAAGAAATACTGCTATATTTTCTTCACTGCAGCTCCATCTTTTATGTCCTGCTTCAAAAGTTTAGGATTGCTCTAGACATAATTCCTTTAATGTGGCAAAGGAATGTCTTTGCCTCTTTAAAATGGTGTTCAGTTTTATAATTTAACATTTGGTAAGCATATGGAGCTGCAAAAGTAAATCTTAATTTTTGAGATGCCAAAACCCACAAAAATTGTCGCTTGGAGTTATTTTTCATATATTATGTAAATGTTTACTAAAACAACCATCTCCAAAAGAGTATTCCATAATCGTCTCGCTTGAAAGGTGGGCTGGAAATGGCCATAGATGGCGAAAAGACGCTGTTGCCGGTCTTCTGAAGACGTTGGTCCAAACTGAGCTGCAGTATGCCAAGCTTTATTGAATCGGTTGCTTCCTTAACAGATTTTTTTTAAATCCATGGACCTCGAACTACTGCTGCTGCTGCTGCTTATCAGACCATACGTGTTTCAGCCAGTCTGCTCTTAACAGTAAGTCTACAGTTTAAATTGGCAATCTTATAGTCAGACACACATGGCTTACAATGTTTGTTTTTCTTTTGTGTGTTACCACCAATAAGGTTTCAGATAACTTTACGAATGATACATATTTTTGCAGCTTTTAAGGAATATTCGTAATAAGTAAGCAACATTACTTTTTACGAATATTAAGTTAAAATGTTTTGGCCTATTATACTTGACTATACAAACAACTTGTAAATATTAATTTCGGTATACGTTAATTCGTTTCTGTATTTCTCACGGCCGTTCGTCACAATTTGAACTGTCAAAATGTTTGACTTTCAGACAGTTGGCAGATCCAAACTAAGCAAGAACAATGGTGGAAACGTTTTGACAATGACAGACGTCAATTTTTTTTTCCTCACCTTTCCCATCTTCTTTTTTGTCACGTTGTAGTAATGTTGAATAAGGATTGACATCATGCCATTCTATGTCAAGTGTCACCGATTCATTTGCATCTGGTTATATAAAAACTGAGCATAACCAAGTAGCAAATAAGTAAACAGTAGTTTTACTTATAATTATTAAAATAAGAGTTAGCTAAAGTGTAGGATAATTACAGCTATTCAGAATATTTTAGTCTGTAATTTAGTACTAAGTTGCTAGCATTTATAAACACCAGCAAATAACTCGTAATCTTGTCTGAAACTGACAAAGAAAAAAAAACATTATTTTGTGTACTTTAATGAAATGAATAAAATCAAAGAGCTGATTCTCCATTACCTTATTTTAATTTCCATTCGAGACACAAGTTGTTTGATAAATATGAGAGATGTTGAACAGATACCGATCATAGTTGCAATGTCTTGTAATATGACGTTAAGGTTTGAAGACAAAAAATGAATAATAGTATTTTACCATTATTGCTCTTTCAAATGTTTTAAGCATGATTGTTTGATGATCTAATAATTGTGGACTTCTAACAGTTAATATCTATGAAAGCACAAACACAACGAACCAACAAAATATAAACATACGGTTTTCTACACAGACCCGTCCGGGAATCGAAGCTCTCAGAGCTGGCGATCCCATGAAAACCACATGTCTAAGCCACTTGACCATGACGAAGGTGAAGAATAAAAACTCGGACATGTGGAAGTCGGATTAGCCCAATGAGGGTTCTGTAAAAATTTGTTAGTACATTATTATGGCTGTTTGATCTCGATCATTGATAACATACTTACGCGTTACATCATCATCATCACAGTCAAACGACACCAACTGCAGGACATAAGCTTCCAAGTATCCCCCACATCGATCGGTCATGCGCGACCCGCATTCAACAGCTTATTTACCTTCAATATAGACCTTTTTATGACTTAACTACGAATGGTTTTCAGGATTTTTGCTAGTATAAGATGGTAGATTTTACCAAGTTTTACAGTTTTAGATAAAAAAAAAACATATTTTTTTTACGTTTCTTGTGGCATAAACGGCCGTATCTTTTTTTACTTTTGTAACTTATAAATTTGAATTATTTACTTAACTTTTAAGACGGACGGAGACTTGAGTATACCTATTGGCATTAATTTCAACTAGATATAAGTACATGTTTCCGAGATAAACTGTCTTGACAAACAGACGGACGGACATCAAAGTGAACCTACAAGTGTTCCGTTTTTTCTAGTAACGTACGGAACCCTGAAAAGTAACAAAACTTCGCATATCTGTCAGCCTAGTATTTTTAGCAGCCCTACCAGTGACTGGTATCACGTGACCGGGCGCAGGTTGTCAGCCGGTATGAGTGATGGCGTGCCGCGTCGACGTTACCACGTGATTTATTACTTCCGAGCCTCCCCCCGCCGCCCCCCACTGACAGGGGTGAGAGGCCTTTTTGTTTTGCAAGGTGCGTTGATTCGGCTTTTGTTAGAAGTGGATTAAAGTACCATCCAAAGTTTTCAGCTGTCTCGCGAGATGTTTAACATGCTTTATGGTTATCACTGAAGAAAAATTTTGTTTGTTTAATGAACCATGCATATCTTTTTATGAAAATAACGGATTTTATCAGATCAGTTTAATAAATTTTGTACCAGGGCACTCAAGTTTGCGTCTAATAGTTTTAGTTATGACACTGGCTGGATTCGGATTTCATTGAAACTTAGGAATATTATTTTTTTCCGTATTTTTTAATGAGCATAACTACCAAAATCAGCTAACTGAAAACAGCTAACCAATGAAATGGATTAATGTAAGAGACATTTTCTTGCGATATTTCTATAGATTTCAAACCAGATGAGAAAGTTTTTCAAGCCGCCCGATACAAGCCTATCACGTGACTCGTTCTTACGACAGCAGCAGCCCCTGATTCTGTGGCAAGAAATACAGAAAACATTGATGGTCTTCCTACACCAACATCTTTTAGATCCATATACTTACTAATTTGATTGTAAATTGGATTGTGTCTGCAGTTGACCCGACCGGGATCAATTCCAGAACCTTAGCAAAAAGGAGAGCTACCGCATCACCTTTATATATGTAAGTCGTCATAATTTCAAATGTCGAAACCAGGAACTATTTGGAAGAAATAATGTTCAAAAATAAAGATAAAGATAAATGAAGGATGGTAGAGTTACTTTGACGAAGTTAGAAAAAATTTATCAAGCTAAAATAGCGGCATAATTTATAAAGAATAGGCATAGCACAATTAAGATATTAAGTACATTCTGCAAATTGGATCGGTAAATGTGCATACAATCTGTAATGAGTATTTTTGGGTTAAAATGATACTTTTACTACCAACCTGAGGCAGGTTTCGAAAAAACAGTTTTTATCACTGGAAGATTTACGAGTAGTGGTCATATTTCAAAAGGCGGTTGAGGAATAAAATCATCTGATTACTTTTATTGTATTGCATTTCAATTTATTTACATGAGTTATTAGGAAAACGGACAGTACAGTCAATAAGTTTACTTTTTCCATATGTGTTAATTTCTAGTAAAGTTTTTGCTTGTCATCTTGAACTTTGTCTTACGTTCGAGTTTTTATTAGTTGTTTTTTGTGTGTATCTATTTAGAATATTGTAAAATACAACTCATTGTTGTTTTTTTCCTTAACACCATATTTCCTCTTTAGTCAAGGTTCATACAAGTTGTCAAAGCCGGTGTAGGAGACATGCGTCAGAGAGCATACACTTGTACACCATGTCTACACCATACTAAGTTTCGTCACCGTACGTGACCAAACATAGCAAAAGCCTTGTGATAATTCATCTTAACTTTGTTGAAATTTTTCACTCAAGAAGTTGCGTTACTTACTTAGTGAACTAACGTCGCAGATTTAGGGATTAGATACTGCAAAAAAAAAATAAACATTTGTGTACACATCTAACCATATATCTTTCAACTAGCTGTTGCCCGCGACTTTGTTTGCGTCAATTTCTGTTATTATGAACGCGATTATTTTTGCAACATTTTTCACTGATGCTTCGCTCCTATTAGTCGCAGCGTAATGTTATATAGCCTAAAGCCTTCCTCGATAAATTGACTATACAACACAAAAAGATTTTTTCAATTCGAACTAGTACTTCCTGAGATTAGCGCGTTCAAACAAACAAACAAACAAACAAACAAACAAACTCTTCAGCTTTATAATATTAAGTATAGATTAGTATAGATAGTCAGTAAATATTTTTAATACAAATCAGCGATTTGAAGTACCGTATCCGTCGAAAGACCGATGGCCAATTGGGGCAAACGAGTTCTAGAGTAGAGTCTGAAACTCGGTTAGTATGCTGAACAGATAATATGAGTAGATCACCATTTGCAAAAGATTGCAGGCAAAAGCTGGATGTGACATACCAAAGACATGGTAATCATGATCTTAGCTAAACGAAGCCCACCGCTGGATGTAGGCCGCCTTGATTATCTCCACAACGATCAGTCCAGCGCCACCTGTATCCAACGGCTTCCTGCGACCTTCACCAGATCATCACTTCTCCTGGTGAGGGGCCCAGATTGTCGTCCGATGTGCGGTCGCCATTCCAGAACCTTTCCGCCTCAACGGCCATCGGTTCTACTAACAAATCAAATCAAATCATTTATTTCGCAAAAAACATGGTACACAATAAGTTACAAATTGAAAAAGAATCACATGTTTCGCCATCTTGGTGGCATGCAAAAGAAATTTTATTTTATTTTATTTATTTGGATATCCAACAGCAAAGCCATAAAATATACGTAGGTGTGACACATAAAAATAGTACAAAGCCAATCATAACATGTTTTTTTTTAACAAAGAAATTACATAATTACAAAATTAATCACATTTATTTATAAAATTTATACATGTCATAGATACTAATAGAATGTTACCTTTTAAATAAATGTCTTAAATAAATTATTAAATGTCAACCTTTTAAATAAATGTCTTAAATAAATTATTAAATGTCACTTAAATTAAAATTACTATGTCCCGCTCACTGCAACTTCAGCTCCGCTATTCATCGATGTAAGTTATCATAGATCTCCCATGGATTTTTTCAAGCTAAACGCTCCCGTTGGTTTACCTAACTCTCCATAAGCCTATTGGTTTAAGTACCGAGACAAGGTTTGGGGTCCTGAGTTCGAGCCCCGCATCGGGTAACCAAAATTTCTAATTTTCGAACATTGCTCGGGTTTGTGATCATAATCCCGCTTAAGGCAAGCATGGTTACCAACACATCATTGTTGCAGTAATTTGAGTTCAATTTTTACCCTACAGCGCCCCGTTGGTCTAATGGTTTAAATACCGGGCCAAGATCTCGGGGTCCCAGGTTCGATCCCCGGGTCGGGCAACAAAAAGTTTCGAATTTTCGAATGTTGCTCGGGTTTGTGATCACCAACCCGCATTTGGCAAGCGTGGTGATTATGCCAGTTCCCATCATTGTAGTGGTAACTTGAATTCAATGATGGAGGCCTTTTCCCTGCAGTGGGATGATTATAGGCTGTTACTTTACTTTTTTTTTTACTTTAATAGTTAAAGAGAAAGCTAAGGATCTTTCTTGTAATTTGTATTAATTAGTCAAACGGCAAACCAATCATCCTCTATTAATAGAATGGGTCATCTATAATAAATGTCATGCTCAGTACAACTTATTGGCTTGCGTCATTATCTGTCATTTATTTATTACGTCTCCCCAAAGGTTAATGGTTGCAATAAATACATCGGCAACTATTCCAGTTGTAATAAATTTTAATTTGCAATCCTTCAAACGTTAAAATCTTCGACACTCAACATGCGACTTAATATTACATTCAACGTCTTTAACGACACAAAACCACAGATTTCAGTAACAAAGAGGCAAGCGTGAACGGTGTCTGCAATCTACCACCGCATATATCATTCTGTTTTATGAATTGTAAATTTTACGTTATATAGTCTTTAGTGTGCCATATTTCATGTTGTATTAATGCCCGCCGGCGAGGGTAGGGCTGTCGTTTCGCTTTATTAAATATGCCCATATAAAATTTTTGTTATTCAATTTATTTGAAAGAGTATTATTAATCGTGTCTGATGCGGTGAATTCTGTTATTGAAAGACGATTTCTTTCTTGTTCGTATTTATTTATTGTTTTTTTTTAACAAAACTCTCACTTTCAGTTACGTTTTGTCAATTCCTGTTGTCCTTTGTACAATGTTTTTCTAAAAAAAAGAACAACTAATACCTGGTGGCTATCTTAGTTGTTATTGATGGCCTAACTTAACTTATTAAAGTATAAATCAAAACGTCACTTAATGAATTAGAATGAAATCAACACCTATTATAAAGTTATACATTTATTTACATACCTAAATGGATTTCTGATAGATAAATCTCGGAAATTAGAAGAAAGTTGGTCAGTTTATTTTAAAGCCTCGTGACCATATTTTATCATGTTGAAGAAGAAAGAACACTGAAAAAAAAAACGGAAATATCACCTTAAATCGATAGCCTAGTTAATACATTCAACTAATAAAAAAATGATAATCTCATGTACTTACATACTATGATGTTATTACATAGGTGTTTTTAAGATATTGTCCCCAGTCAAACTGTGCAATAATGTCAATGATTAAAATAATATAACTAAATAATCAACATAAAACTTCTAGGAAAGTCTCGGGCTTAGGCTAGGTTAAATTAAAACATGAATATTTTCCAAAATTCTTTAAAACATATTTTTTATCAATTTTTGTGGTCAAATAAATATTATCTTCGATATAAATCTAATCAAAATAAACGAAATTCAATCCAATCATTGCACAAAATCTAAGATTTCTAATTTATACGTCATTATGTTAATAACCATTTGCAATCAATTAATTAATGTTGTAACCATTAATTAACGTCAGGGAAACCATTAATCTCTTATTTTAAATAATGTCTTACATTATTATTAGTTTTGAGTTAATATTTTTGTAGCTCTTAGTGGGTTTGGAAGGTCACGCTCAGATTAATGATGTAAATAAATATTATAATATTATTTATGTGAAATAATTATAATATTTAAGCTCTGTTTATTTTTTACTGACACCAGAGAGATAAACAATTCGTATTGTGTGGGCATATTCCAATACAGAAGTTATAAAATGATATCGAAACCTCCAAATTTGAAAGTATGTTTGTTGGTTGATCATTCTTTAAATAGTAATGGAGAAATGGATCATAAATGTGACCACATTTATCTTGTAGTGTAATGTATTGCTTGCTGTATATGTTATAGGTAAATATTCAAAAACAAATCCCAAAATAATTATTATTTGTCATCTGTCATAATTAAAATTAAATTTCTTAACGTTTAGTAATCTGTCGATTCATCAAGATCTACGGTTATCAAAGATTTACCTAATTAATCAGAACTTACTAGCTAATCTATTAAACCGGCGGTAATATCCTCAACATGACTCTGTGGTACTGATGATTGATTTGGGACTTAACATAAGACAGAAATCATTAATATTGTGTACATTTGATCGATCGCGCATTTATTGGACAAAATAACTCGTAAATCATTTGTCATAATCACCGTTTGTTGTAACAATCGTGACGTGGGAGTTTTTGTGCAGATAAGTATCTTAATTAATCATTTTAAATACACATAACTAGACCTTAATAGGTCTTAGGTCAATTTTACTACGAGTATAGTCTTACTTTGAACATACTAACAATAACTTTCATCTGATATAATTTTAAGTACTTAAATTGACAACAAACTGTTTTCCGGGAACAGTTATGTTTGTATCTATAATACAAATATAATTTCATGTGTATTTATCAAGACACGAGGCAATTCACGCAAGAGTTATAAAGACTATGCATTATAATAATCAAGATATAAAAGGCTCCGAGCAATGGTTCTAATCCGACAATAAACCATACAACATTAATAGCGGCTAAATTATCAACACACGCAACGGGAGAATTTTTTAACATGATATATCGAGCCATTAACGATCTCGCTCTAAATAATATAAAGAAAGAAAATTATGATGTTCGTAGTGAGGCAATAAAAGTAAAATATATTAACAACCCTACAAGCGGCGGTAATAAACAACTTTTGTGTGGAAGGCAGCTCTCGGGCCGATTCATAAATTTAGCGGCGCGCCATTTAGTTTTATGTACGATAGTATCTATTCGCACGCACACCGAAACAGAGACGAGATGAGACATGTGTACCCGTCTAATGCTCTTAGGAAACTTCACATCACTTTGAAAACTCTTGACAAATAACAGTTTCATAGTAACCCTAATACATTACGGTAGAAAACTTATAGTCAACAAAGGAAATAAGTTGCAAAGACACTTATTGTCTTTGTTTCATAAATGGTTATGGTCTATAAATCATTGCGTTTAGCAACTATTATTAATCTGTGAACTTACAGGTGTCAAAGAAACAATGAAACAAGCCAGCAACAAGAAGTTTTTATACCCACGCAAAAGGACACAACAATACCCGCTTATTACCCGATCGTTACTTTATGCATAAACATGACTGATTAACTTAAAATATAAGCCAAGAAAAAGATTAAAACGCACACCGAGTTGGCAAACAATCCATTAACGGCCGTAGAAGAAGAAGATATGTTAAACGAGCGCCTTGTACGGGAAGCATTAACATAATCAGACACATTCGTTGAAGTAATGTATGTAAAGAAGTATAATGAAACGTCCCCGATAGCAAGCTCGGCGAGTCATGAAATAACTATCATTAAAGCCGACACGATACGGACGATAATCATCGACTGCGCGCAAAAAGCTATGGCAGCGGTTCTGATGCAAATTGCATACGCCATAAATCAAGTACTTAATCACCGTGCTGCAGCCAACGTAATAATGAGATTACTTGAAAAAATTACACACGAGAGCTGTTCTCAAGACGCCTTCACGAGAAAACGAGAACAATGACACGACAGACGCGGTTGACAACTTTGTCGAGAAGCATGCGATTAATCGTAAAATAATTACTGTTATCACTCACATCGACGGACGTGGATTCGAGGGGGAAAAACGAAACAGTAAAGACAAAGTCAGTGAAGATGTAAAAGGCGATAATAAGAAATTGAACGCAGTAGAGGCAGAATTTATAGTTGGAGCTGAAAGAACAAGCGATGACGATAACTCACCGCATACAATAAAGAGCGCTATTGATCTTGCAGAAAGCGAATCGCCTCGTAACAGAGAACAAAACACGCTACCGCCAAATGTCGCATAAATCTTTATTATTGCCACAACAAGCTTATAGCGAGTCGTTTCAGGTACTCAGACCGGATCTCGGCTGGTATAAACTCACGACTTCGAAAGCATTTTTTCGCTCAATGAAATATGCTACATCGCCCCCAGCCCAGAGGAAGGAAACCCATAAATAAATAATAATACAACCATTTATATTACCAAAGGGTTTCACCCGACGTGTCTATTATCATCTGAATTGTTTAAATATGATAATGTATCAAAATAACAGGCAGTTCGTTCGCGGCCGCGACTTCTGTTCTGCCATTACCATAAAGATTCACTTAATAGACTGTTTGAAAATTATTATAGTGGTCTGACACTGCTTTATGACCAAAGAAGATTACGGCGAAGCATTTGGCTAGCAAAAAATCTCATAGAATTTATTATCAATTGTGAAGGCTTACAAACTATGGTGCAATGAGAACGTAATTTCAAATTAAGTGCTACCATAAGTGATAATAATAATTACAGATCAGATAGTGAGATTTGGTCGTTAACTTCATCGAAATAAAAACAGAAGATTGCAGCGCAATAACGGCACGAGTAATCATATTTGCAGATTAAAATCAGATTTAATTACGACCATCCGGCGTTTTAAGGCTCGGAGTCGGTTCACCATTAAAAGTGGTATATAAAGGGGTAATAAAATAACCCTAATAAACCCCGAAACGCACTGTGTTGCCTCGCAATGGTCGTACGTAGACTAAACAAATGATTTTCTCGATAATAAAAACTTCACAATAAAACAGTTCCCGAAATGTCGGTCATTAAGTGTATTTACGCAGCGAAACGGATATAAAAGGCAGTAAAAATGTGGAACGGCTTATTGAGACGTTGGCAACAGTCTGCGAGAGATCCGGCTTAATCTATGGCCTATACGGCTCGTCAGGCTAATTCGGGCGTATGACGTACAGTGCCTGCACATTAGGCTGTACCATCAATTTTGTTATGTAACAAACGGATAAACATAAATTCAAACTAAATATTAGGTAAAATAAATGATCTACAATCAAGAAAGAAAATCATATTCTCCTTTGCTGACTAATATAGTGTATAATAAAGATAAAAATGATATTATTTATTTTATCATTTGAAAAATAATTTAAACAGCAAATAAACCACCAAATTACCCACTAACATAATAAATACTGTTGGATTTAAACCTGATAGCACAAAGATAACAACCGATCGTGTAGTGGGTAACGTAAGTTGGTAGAATAGCACCATCTCTTCTCTTCCTATGGGTGCCTTAAGAGGCAGCCGCCTTTTTTAGTCAAAAAAAAATTGCTAAAATAAGACGGACAGTAGCGTTTTTCCTCCACCATTGACCAAAAAGCGTAGCGATTATGAAAAAATTCTCTTTTTGAAGGGACTTCTGTACGTGGACTGCTACGTCCATCCATGTTACTATAATTGTAAGTTTATATTAATTTGTAGGTACCCAATATTAGATGAGGCTAGGCCTCAATATTGCAATGCCACCCAGGTGACTTATTAATGTAGGCAATAAACATTTTGGTAACTTATTTATTTAAAAATAGACTGACATTATTATCAGTGACAATGTGACCGAGTTTCTTGCGCTGCTTCTTCTCAGCTCTAGCCCATATTTGTCCCAAAGCAGTGGTAGCGCCTCTTGCCGATCGACAAACTGTTTCACAGTTTGGCAGAACGTCAACTTGTTATATACCTTTTTTGTTATTGTAAATAAATTAAAAAAAAAAAATTGCAGAAATAAAACAGATTTTACTGATTTATTTGATTTGATGTTGCTGGTGTTGATGGGGCCCAGTATATTGTTTCAACGTTTTATGTTTGTGAATCATCGGATCGAATATTTAAAGCTTCAAATCAAATACTAAACTGGCCTTTAAATCTGACAAATTAAAATTTCAAGACACGCGACGCCTCGGAAACAATAATATCAGATCGCAAGAACAGCCCTTTGTGTTCGAGATTTACGAGCGAAAACATCGCTTAGGTAAACACAATGCGATAAAAATGTTGCAATCTTCCATTTGCAACGAGCTATAGTGATGGGCCATAGTACTTTTGTTATAAAAACCGAAAGATGTTATTTTGGTTTCGATTTCATTACTTGCATTAAAAAAATATCCATTTCTAATTTTGATAAGGATGTAGGTTGGTTGGTGATTTAAAATTGATGAAAAAACCTGAAAAATGATGAATAGCCGTCAAAATGACTTTTGATTTTGAGTTCTTAATTTTCACATAGAATATTTCATTTTTAAAAATTTTTAAATGTGTATTAACTTAGACCTTTATTATATTAAACAATTTTTTTTTAATTTAAAAAATGTGCTCGTAATCGTCGACTTGGGATTTTTTCTTTTTTCGTCGGTTGAGAACAAAGTTTTTGTAAAAACACCGGTATTTTTTTAATAGAACTTAACCTTATGATACTTTTTTTTTGTATACCTAAGTATATAAACGTTTTTACTTTAAAATAATAAATCTTAGATCATAGACATCCATGATCTAATTAGAACAAGTCATTTAATACTTGAGTGGAGACCGCGTCTTGGCAAACGTAGTGTAGGACGCCCTCAGGCCAGGTGGAGTGATGATTTGCGCAAAATGACTGGCAGGTATGCTGGATGCGAGAAGCCAAGTATTGACCTAAGTGGCGTGCAACTGGAGAGGCCTAAGTCCAGCAGTGGACAGCGATAGGCTGATGATGATGATGATGATTTAATACTAATTATCTAGCTGTTACACTTTACAACACTTACCTAACCACATATACAAAAATCTACTAATAAATCGATCTAACTCAACGTTTATATATCTGTTAACAACCATGCATATTTAAAACCTGCTCTCTGTTCAGTTAACCGGGTTAATAAAACCGAAACAAAATTTAATATCCCTTCGACACTATTGCGCGTGGAGCGTGAATTTTATTTGTGAATTTATTCAGTTACTTTATCGGCAACACATGCGTTTACAGTAACCGGTAGCGGCCAATTAAGTTGGTTTAAAGCAGCGGCAATAATAACTTTATATGGATTAACTGTGTCAGATGCATTCAAAGATACGGCATCGGAGCGGCCTATCTTTGACGGGTCCGCTCGTTCAAACGAATAAATTATTACCACGACTACAGGGCTTTCAATAGAGAACAATTAATTTATATCCGTGCCTGACAGAAATCGTACAACAATACACATAAAAAGAATTACAGACACCCATATTTATAAGTCTATTGTTAGGAGAACACGCGTCGATGAATCTAAATTGTTATTTCATTCATAATTTATCACTTCACCTTTGTATTTACGTCGAAGATTAGGGAGGGCGATTTAAAAGGTTTCGGGTTCAAGACGTGATTATGACGAATAATAAAAGTTCATCATCGTCATCATCAGTCAATTGCTGGATATAGACCTTTCTAAAAGAAGGATTTTGCCACACTTGGCAGACGGTTTGGCGATCGCAGTTTGGCTAGTGGTTGAGAGAGAGAATACGCTGCAGTCCGTCTTTTCTGGTGGTACTCCTTACGACACCCTGGAAAGAAGGAGTAATTCTCCTACTTTAATGTGCTGGCATTATATGGCTTAAATTATTAGGAGTTTTTTGTTTCTTCATGCCATTTCCCGGGCTAGATTCCCGGCCGGATCAATTTATAAAACGATATTTTCTGAATTGGCTTGGATCTGTAAGGGGTGGGGGCTATCTTGCTTCTGAAGGCACTTTAAGCCGTTGATGAGCTGCTGTCACAAATTGCGAGTCGTGAAGGCAAGTTACGTCATATGCCTGAACTAGGCGATTTGGTAAACTGACATAACACTATACTTAAAGCATTTTTTTTTATAAACAATGGGCTTGCTCTTTGGTTTGCTCAAGAAGAAACCTAAGATGGAGCGATCTTACCCAGAGGCACTGGTTCTCCCACACACCAGCGGAACACAAATAAACTGTTTGGCGCTGGACTCCGGCAGACATACTATAAGAATAGGCGGTTAGGACTACTCATGCATGCGCAGCAGATTTATCAAATATCCTCTATGCAAAGCTAATGATAGTTTTCGATTTCTGCAATCGGTTATCTCAGATCTAAATCACGATAGCTTGCGTGTAGCGGTAATAAATCTATTCGATGATGTTATGATTTCCTGTGGGCTACAATGAGATAGTTTGTCAGCGTGGGCGGGAGCGGGCGCCATCAATCACGCTCCGTGACTCTTTCAACCTGCCGCTAGGTGGCGCGAGAGGAAAGTTTACAAGGAACGATATTCTATTAACTCAAAGCTTTCGGTCGGAAGTTCAATGTAACAAACAAAATGTTCTTAGTTGACAGGCGACAAAGGAAAGAAATCCATGTTGCCGAAAAATATACAGTGTCTAGGCTGTTTGCGACGCAGTTGTAGGTTTAAGGAGGTAGAAACTTTAATCATCCCACTGCATGTCAAAGGCCTCCATTATTGAATTCAAATTTCCATAGCAATAATGGGTATAGGCATAATCATTACGCTTACCTTGGTGATCACTTGCCCGAAAAATTTTCGAAAATTTGAAACTTCATTTTTTTATAATCGATACGATTATGTTTGTAAAATTTTTTTTTTACTACCAAACAAAAACAAATACCTAGCTTAATATTGTAGTCTACTTCATCAAATCTTTCAATAAAATATTTTACCGGTACTAACTATCGTTGCGTGTAAACGCCGCTTGTGTCAAACCTAGCGCGGGGTAAGGGGGCAGTCTAGTAGGGCTGCCTTACATAAATTATACCGTTTTTGTCCCGCTGTCGAGTGGAGACAAAATTTGTTAGCGACACTATTAATTAATCACAGCCGGTGTTTATCATCGGCATTTACAGCGTTCACGTTCGGAACGACTCCCACGTAGTGACGTATTTATTAGTCGGTGTTAATCAAATCGCGACTATTCATCGGACGTAAATGAATGTAATCGTTGACTGATTGATGATGATAAGTTATCAGTTTAGTAGTGACAGTATGTGTAGTAGTAAAATCAGTTTCTTTTCTGCAAGTAAGCTACAGGAGACGGACGTGTCCCGAAATTTTAGTCTACCACTATGCCGGGACAGCAGTTGTGGAAAAAAGAAGCAGGTCGAGAAACTTGGACTTTATTTAATTGCCTTTTGTTTTTAAATAAGTATGCAACAACAAAATATATACCGGTGCGAACTAATGAGATTTAAATTTCAAAAATATATTGTAATATATATTTGTGTATTATTGTTTTTAATCATGGTCGCGGTAAAATTCTAAGATTAAAGTGTACAAATTACAACAGTAAAGCATAAAATTTATGTCTAAAGTCGTAAAAATTAGAATGTTAGCGGTGTGGAGCGGGCTCTAAAACATTGCATAACTGTTACTGGTCGGTTCTATGGGTGTATTGTAAAATATAAAAAAGATAAAAAACTTTTGTCAGATAAAATCGACTAGTATCACCTTCTCGCCAACTTTGGCCAATGAATAACTCCGGAGAAGCTTTTGAAGCTTTGTCGAACAATGGATTGACAAGATGATTTTTTGACTTCACTCTCATCACGCTTTTCCAAAATTTCTGATTGACCCAATGGTAGACTTACACCTAAACAGTAAAATAAAAAAAATACTCCAATCTACAAGGAACAGAAAGTTTAAGTTGTTCTTGAGTACCAACCCTAGTCAAGCGTTAAGGCCACTGCACACTCTCACTACGCTTGGTTATAGTCAAACGTTTTTGCGGGGCGATGGATAGTCGCTGTCAGGTCGCAGGAAAAATCGCCAGAAATAGTTGAGCTGCAATTTTGTAAGAGGATTAGGAGAACTGGTGACAACGTTCATTTGCAGCTTTAACAGTAATAATGTTAGATGAATGATAGAGATATAGGAATAGGTATGTTTTTTTTAGCAATATGCGATAGTATTTGTACGTTGTATATGTGATAATTATTTTAGACTCTTACCAAGGAGTGACATATCAAAACCAAATCCTAAAAGTTGTAACGGAATTCGGAATTTAACAGGACTGAGACAGAGTATATTAAAATTAAAATTATAACCCTAAAAATTTTAAAGCAAGAGTTAATAGGCTGCTTCTGGGATAGCTCGCTTCAACTTAGGCTTCTTCCTAACTGTAGAGATAAGTATGTAGTCAAGAGCAAGCCCATTGAATATAAAAAAAGTCTAGTAAAACTGCTGGACTATCTTAGGAATCTTAACGGTTTTACAGCCTACTTATAATTTGCTGTATATATTATCATATAAAAAATATCGTGTACCGAACAACATTACATACATTTGTTCTGATGGCAAAGTTGGTAACTATTTAAACGCTAGTTTACTGAAAATCAGAAACAACGACAATTTCCCAGACTCCAGAAAATGAAAAAAACTTTTGTTTACATTACCCCATCTCGGAGAAGTTACGCCTACGCCTTGCAAACCTTGTAAACCACTCTAGGTCGTTTCAGATAAAATTTGAAGTTATCGTATGTATAATAATAAAAAAAAAGGCAAACAATAAACTGTCCTGTTAGAAATGGTTTTACAAAGAATTTATGTAGAAGTAGGTACTTAATGGAAATGAACTAACTCAATACAAGTTTTTCATTAAAAAAAACTAACATTGTCACAACTCATCAAGTTATAAAAACAAATGTTGGTGCAATGTAATATAACTACAGCGCCATTTCTCGATTTGATAAAGCAACTTAAAATGGGATCTTCAGAATGACAAAGTTTATTCTAACGTTTCGATCTAGTTGCATAAATCTTGCTGGTATTAACAGTAGTATCTAAAACTATTGTGTAAGACAACACTTTGTGTAATGATAAAGTACATGTGTCCCTTTCCGTAACCTAGAAATTCCTCCGAACGGTTCTGATTTACGACTACTTTCAGTTTTAGATTTCTGCAATCTACAATCTCGTGACTAAATCACGATGGTTATCAAAGCTGTGGTTATAAGCATGTAGTGGTAATAAATCGTCGCAATAATATTATGAGGTCCTGCAATCTATAATAATCTGATGCTGTGTATCTAACCAGTTAATAATATCAAACCATCACTAATATAAGAACACTGCTGGTCTGGTTATAATACAAAACTAAGATCACTGGAATCGATACCCGGGTCGAACAACAAAAAGTTTTGGATTTTCAAACATTGCTCGGGTTTGTAATTACTAACTCGCATTTGGCAAGCGTGGTGATTATGCCTCATTGCTATGGTAACTTGAATACAATAATGGAGACCTTTGCTCCCCAGTGGGATGATAAGATGTCTTTACCACTAATGTGATCATCAGCAGTCTATAAGACCTTACTTGCAGATTCGAATTTAAACTCGCGGTTACTAATTTGGTTGACTCGATAGTCGATTTGGAAAAAAATACATTCTACATTGCATAAAAAATCTACAAACGTAAATTTTAAAAAGAAAAGCATTTTCCAGAATAAATATAATAAAAGAATCCATCTTCTAAAGCCACAGGCTCAGCTAATACAAGAGAAAAGGGGCTTATACTTAAATTTACAAGTTTGAAGCATTAATTTTAATTTCTACAGTCCAAATTACGACACAAACATAATGAGTCTTGCCTACTTACCCAAACCGTATTGTAGTCCAAAATGCAATTCAGCTAAGCAAAGCGATTATAAAGAATTCAATACACGCTTCTTTACACGGGACAATGAAAGATTAACCAACTGTCAAGAGAAGAGTAATGAACGGAGCAATGCGTTTGACAGGGAGGGCATTGAATATTTCAATAGCGGGGAAAGAGGGCGGTGTAAGTTTACATCATGTTTTTAAAGTAAAAAGCTTTTTTTAGTAGTTTGTTAATTTTGCACTTCGGTTTTCGGTAGAACAATGAATCCTTACTGCTGTTTTTAAAAGCGTTTTTTTTTCAAAATTGCTTATTCAGTTATGTTTTGTTCATTTTGCTAAAGTACCTATTGCAACATTAAAAAACCACAATTTACAGTTTTTTCAAGCTTAGTCTCTATTATTAAAGTCTATTGTAAAATAATGACATTAATCCGAATAACAAAAAAAATATTGAATGAGTGGGAACAAATTAGGTATATCCTCAAATTTCTCTGTATCAAAAATGTATTAAAAAAACTGTAAATTAGAAAAAATGTTTTATGACCGACGCATGTTCTTTGAACATCCTTTTTAGGGTACATCACAATGCCTGTTGTTTCGCCCGGGAAATTAAACATTTGATTTACTAGACGCATCCGCAGACGCAGCATCCCGTGGGAACCGCCGAAATACCCTCACATTTCCCTTTAAAAATGTTCTACACGCGTTTCGCATTTACTTAACGTAAAAGTTATTAAGCAGTGCATTATACGACAAACACTTCCAGTCACAATGCAAGAACTTTTTATTTTATAAAATATTTAATCACAAGTTAAATGCTTAACACAGAAATTAATGACAGTGAATTTCAAATATGTAAGCCAAGAAGCAACAATCCAATCGGAGACTTCTAAAATACATTCCAATGCCTTGGCTTGTAAGATGTCAGATATAATGAATATATTACCGGTAGCCGCCACGAAATATACTTTTAAAAATGTAATTATTTACAGAAACGATCGTCGTATTCCGATTAACAACCCCGATAACAATACATCTCTGGCAGCGTTCACGCATTCCCTATCCCCATCCATTACTGTTTCATCTTCAATAACACGTTTTGCTGAGACAGCTTCTATAATATTAGAAGACAATGAAATTCCAACCTTGTTCGCATCGCTTTAGAGTTTAGTAACGGTCGTGACCCCATCGGCTTTGTGGGAGCGCTAACTCTTTCATCTATCATAATCGTTCATGCTGAAAACAATCAAGATTGATTTCTTTCCGCTTCGGATTTATACTCTATTTGTTTCCCGCTAAGGTTGCATTTTGAGTGAGCTTAGTGAGCTATGCCGGCTGGTAGCTAACCGCCGTCAGAGACTGTAGGCGGCGGCGTAACGAAGGGACCTACGGATCCAGGAAAATGACAAATGACATCTGCCTACTGGCTGTCAAATAACGGACAGATAATAAATGACCCCGATTGTTTATCATCAAATATCGCATATATCATTATCGTGTACTCACCAAGCGGGGGCGCTTTGACTCCAGAATGATTAATATTGTTTGGTTAATTTTGAGTCTATCCGCAGTAAATACTTTAGGGAAGTTTTGGGCTGTCATTGTGTGTTGATTATGATGGTTTGAGGTTCTGATCTAGTCTCGTACTAATAGGATTAGTTATTGGTATTGTAAAGAGTGGTGGTAAATTAAAAAAAATCTGTGCTTACTTAAATTCTTAATATCTGAATAATATAATTTGCCACGATTTGTTTTGATACTCTTTGTATATAAATTTGTACTATTGTATACATTTTATAATTTCAATATTAGAGTTTCTCGAAAGACCTCGAACGCAGTCGCGAAAAAAATAATAGTCTATCCGATTGAATACGAACAAAATATTTTTTTTACTATATAGAGTTCTAATATTACTGTTAAACGCAATATCTTTTTCAAGATTGATTTTCAATGCGAGTATATTTGCCATTTAAAATAACCGAGCACTACCTATAAACCAGGAACCAATCAGATATGCCGGTCTAGCTATTTGTTTACTAACTTGCTCCGTGACATGCCGTCGCACGTCAACTTCTAACCATTTCAGCTTGTCTTCTCTGTTATCCAAAATGTAACTTTCTGCTTTGGGAATAAGACCGGAATGAGATGTTTTTTTCAAGTTTGTTCTTAAGATGGGACAAGGCAGTTCGGTGTAGCTTGTCAAGTGACAGAACACGGCTAAGCTGATTAATTCAGAGCTGACCTGAACTCAATGGATCTTGAGAATTTGAGTAATAGACAAGAAGTTTAATGAAAATGGAGACGTCAGTATGACGGTATTGATTTTGACTTGTGCTATATGAAGCTTTATTCTAAATGAATTCATTAAAATAGTGTCATTAAATCATTAAAGAATTTGTGTTTTTTGCACTCAAAAAAGTCGTTTTATTGTTTTAATTATATCTTGTATATGCTTTCCTCTTTTTTTTTGTAAAATAAGCACTCTTAAAGCAGTACATAATGTCATGTTGAACATCATATTCCGTATCAATTTCTAGTTTTCATTTAAACAAAACATACCTAATATCTTACCAATTAATTTAAACCGCCTATAAAACTTTTGAAAGCTATAAACACAGCTTTTCTGCTTCTTTTGAGTGAAAATCATTTTTCACGTGGCAACCCCAAAAACGATACGTCAAAATCAGTGTTCGCGTAAATTTTGTTCGCCTACTATTAGCTTTTGAATACAAGTCATGACATTAAAGCGACTTTATATTTACAAACGATTAAATTGTCATTACCAATAAAAAAAAATTTCATTGTGATTAGTTTTACTTATATCTATACCATTGGCCAAGCTGCCACCATCTGCCTGCCAAGTTTGACGATCTTAATAAAATCTTCCATTTCATGAAGCCTGTGTTCAGTAGTAGACTGATGTAGGCTCAAGACGATGATGATGATTTAATGTTTTCTGGAAATATATGTAGATTCTTTCGTATAGATGTGCCTACCAAATTGTTTATTATTAAATATCTTATGACAGCAGTGCAATTATAATGCATTATATTATTAAACTAAGATAACCGACATCACTTGAAGAACTGCGGAGCTGAAGTAGCAAGGGGCGGGACACATAGTACGAAAAACTGATGGCCGTTGGGGCGGCTAGGTTCTGGAATGGCAACCAAGCACCGGACGACGATCTGTGGGTAGGCCACACCAGGTGGACCGATGGTCTGGTGAAGGTCGCGGGTAGCTGTTAGATGTGGGTGGCGCGGGACCATTCTACAGATCCTTGGGGGAGGCCTATGTCCAGCAGTGGGCGACGTATAGCTGAGATGATGATAATGATGATGATGTATTAATAATAAAGGTAAAATAGTATTATTACCTTCCCGATATTTCGATTTGACTTCGACAGCCGCAGGCAGAATGACCTGTTTCTATTTAGTTAAAATAAAAAGATAAACCTTGCTTGCAAAAGTATGAATAATAATCGATGATACCAATAAACAATTTTTTTGTTTTATTACAACCTAAATAAAAAATATCGCTAACGCCTTGTACTAATTCAAACATTCCTTTATAAGGGCAAACGTCTTAATCTCTCCACTTGGACAGACGCCTTAATTTCCAGAGCTGAACAGTAAGCTTGATAAATGGCCGGTGGAGTTTCAAAGGGAAAACAATGGAGATCTGACCTGAGGCAGTCGTTTATCAAAAAATGTCTATGACAGCAAAGAAGCAGCTGATGATCCGAGCTTTGACGTTAAGGGAATTAAGGTGACCAGAGTAAATATTAAAGTTACTTTATTCCATTTGATTATTTAATAGAAAATCAAACTTTATCTAAGATTATGTTATTACTTGTTTCCATTGTAGCCACTGCAGAATAAAGGTAGTTTGCTCTCTTCTCTATACTAAACGATCCTCATTCCCCTTCTTATCTTAAATCTCGTTTCACTCTTCTCAGTTCTACACATTCTCGGCAGTTGCGCTCCTCAAACAAACTTACCCTTTCCATTCCTTCTCACCGCACTGGTTTCGTATCCAAGTCTTTTCTCCTTCAATCCTCTCGTCTTTGGAATTCCCTTCCAGAAAAACTTAAACAAGCACCCTGCAAACACTCATTTAAGAAACTTGCTCGGTCCCATTTCCGCAAATTATTTTTGTCATCTTCTACTTAGTTTCACTTTTCATTGTAAGTCATCTTATTTATGTATTTATCATATTTTCATATATTTAAGTATGTATTGTATAATTGTATTTGTGTATAACCATTTACGTATGTGTATACTGTAAGCTTATATATTAGTTTATTATTTATATGTATGATATGTTAATTGTTTGTACCTATTTTAAATAATTACTTGTAACTTTGCTTTTACTTTGTCGCACCGCCCACTTTACATTTCTGCTTAACTTAATGGTCGACTGGCAGAGAATGCCATACGGCATTAAGTCCGCCATTTGTACTTTTTTTTGTTAAATCTGTGCAATAAAGATTAAATAAATAAATAAATATATGCTTGATCATTATAAATACATATTTGTTTAATTACTTAACTTTAAAATTCTACTTTAATTTTTTTGAGATGATTGCAACATCAGAATACATTGGTTATAAAATAATGTGCTTAAATGACAAAGTGTAAATGCTAAAGCAACTCTGTTTGTCTGTTTGGCTGTTACGTTTTCACCCCTAAACTACTAAAACAATTATGATGAAATTTTGTTCAAAAATGCATCAGACCTTGCAATACATAATACTATTGAGAAACGAGATAGGTTTTTTGTACTCCACTGCACAGTGTTGGTTTAGCGGGCAAAGCTGTAAGCAAAAAGCTAGTTCATAAGCAGTAAAAATAATATTACAACTAAGTAACTTTAAGAAGCATATTCATATCCTGATTTTAAATAAAAAAACATTATATACATACATTTCTATTAAACATCAGTACTAGTTAATCCTAGTTTCAAACTTCAATTATTATCGTTTTAAATCCAAATTAAACCGACAATTTCATAATAAACCTAGCATCATAGTCTACAATAATGCACTTATCTGAAGTCAATCAAATAACCTTATCCGTCGCATTGTCTACTGCACCTATCCCCATTTGCCCCATGGCTCCCTATTGTTATGATGGATTGAAGATCAACGTCAGACGTAACAGGATTACTTCTCCCCCAGTCAGGGGTTTGATTCCCGACAATGACCTCAGCGGGATAGTAATGATTTGGTATAGTCTATTTTATGGATAGGACCGAGTTTTACTTCATGTATGAATTACAACGTCATGGTCTGGTCATTTGTTAAGTTTCGGTGATTCTCTCTGAAGTACAAAATAGGTTTGCTTCCCGCAGTCTATTCTATTAGTACGCAAACTATTTCAATGCAATCTCTAATAATAGGTAGAAAAAGTTTTTTTTAAGAGAAAGCCTTAAAACGTGAAGTTGGTTTTTATTTGTTTGTTGATATATCTACATTGCAATGCACTCGTGCGAAGCTAGGTTGGTCGCTTGTATATTAAAATTAATTTTTAAAGGGATCTAATGCAAAAAGTAACAAAATCTTTAAGATATGTATAATCATTTTATCAGAATAATACCAGACTATTTCGTAGGTGAATTACTCTTGTGCGATTAATTTAATTAGATTGAATTTAGATAAACAATTAGAGTAACATAATTATTATCTATCTCGTTCGGTCTTAAATAATAAAACTTAAGTTTCATGATTCCGTGACAATCTTTGCATACAGTTGAAAACAAAATAAAAACACAATAACAAACATTTCAAAAAGCAAATTGAAACATCATTCTAAAAAAGCAGAGCAATCCAAGCCAAACATTACTCTGTTATTTTACGGGTGAATGAAGCGTGAAGCCAATATCTGAATGGGGTTTCCTAGAATATTGTAGTTACAGCAAACAGGATGCTTGGCGAATAAAATCGGACCGGATACAAGAATCGTTCCATATACAAATTTATGCAGTTGTAAAGGCAGATTTATTCCTGAGGAGGTGACGTGTGAAGCTCAGAGAACACACTGCGATACAAAACAGTCAACAATCATTGAATAGTAAGTTGCCTTAAAAAAGGGATGAATCAATATCTATATTGCACTTTAAACGAAGTAATTAGCAGGCGATGCAAACAGAGAGATGAACAATATAGTCAGTTTTATCGCTACAAGCAGTCTAAAAAACCTTTCAGTAAAAATAAAACTATGCGTAAAGAAAAGGAAAGGTATAGACGTGATTTTGTATGGTAATGTACGTATTGGAATAAGTATTAAAAATTATTATGAACTAAAAATACCTATTTCAATAGTAGATTTTATTATTTCATGGTTTAACTTGGAGCATGCAAATAAAAACTAATCTTGAATTTATAACTTGTCCTTAAATAGCTTCGGTTAACGAGATACATTGTGTATTACAACTTATCATGGTGCCCACGATTTATTTCCAAATCCATAAAAAATATAATATTTGAATATTTGTTGGATAGAAAATAGTTGTCGGTGTGTCCCATCCCGATTTTCATGTCTAATAGCGCGTTGCGCACTTTATGGTCGTTGAAAAATTTATGTTTAAAAATGACATCAAAGAAACCGTGTAACTTATCAGCTGAGTCGTAAATCACTGTGTTATATTTATTTGCATCGAAAAGCGAAAGGATGAAACCAGACGCTGTGAATCCGGTAATCTTTTAGAGGTTCCTCCAATAAGTGCGGAAACTTGAAAAGGTTTTCGTCAAAAATACAGCAATATCCATAAGACTGCATACACTTGACTTGACTCTCGCAAACATAAAATTACAATCAGCAATAGTTTTAATTACTGGACTCCTAAAAATATTTAGTATTTAACATTGCTTTAATGACTTGTCGAGACTGAAAAAAAAAGTGATGTTCTGTTAAATCATCATCATCAGCTTACATCAGTTCACAGCTGACACTAGCCTCTCCAAATAGACGATTTTGCCTTAATCACCACGGTTGGTGACAAGATTATGAAAGTTCTGACAGATAATTGGAATGGGAATTGCTCCATAGATAAGCGAAAATATTATTATTTTAAAGTTATGTTGACTGATTCGAGGGTAACACCATCTAACTTGTATTTTAATGAGTTTCTGTAATTGTGACTCTGTTGCTAGTGTCAGTAATTTTATGATCATGGCGATTGCAACAGTGTGAAAATACATCGAAAACACATAAAGAACAAGGTACATGGTATAATTTTCTCTAGCGATAGTTTCATTCAGTAAATCTTTTACAGTTTTAACGATTTGACGATTGCAGTTAAGCAGATGGTTTAAAAAAACTGGTACACGACGTATGCTAACTGTACCCCTTACAACACAACTAGGAAAGGAAGTGAAAGTGCTTTTTTAAGTAGCTGCGTTTTTATTTTTTTATAATTAGGCCAGTCATTACTCGGTAAATTACTTATCTCTAATGCATATACGTTATCAGAAGTAACAGACTACACTCGAATTAGATGTTTCTTTCTTACCTACAAAAGGTATGATATGTTTTTATAAGAGTTTACGTGCAGTTTCAAATAAACTGATCGAATCCCAATGATGTTTAATTGAAATATCATTGTCAAATCCTCTGTATTACGAGTACCTTACAATTAATTGCTATGGAGAGACGTGTGAACCAACAATTCTATTTAATTGCGTAATATAATTGTTGATTCACACGTCTCTCCAATTGATCTCAACATTGTAACTTGATTTCTAATAAGAATTTAAATTTATAGCTTGAAGATCACTAAACTAAGGTTCACTGCAAAATTCTACGTAATAATATCATTAGTGATTTTCCTTTGAAGAGTAGCAGATCTGTTCAATTCATAAATTCCCTCAGTCTCTCTGGTTTGAGTGATTTATGGAAAATTCAGCGCCTCGCCACAGATTAAATAAATACGAAGCGGATATGTAGGATATGATTCATCTTCTGATCCCTTGCTGTGAATGATGGGCCGCGTTTCCTGTGGATTAATTTATTAATTTGTTGTGGTTCGTTAAGTTAGGGTTATATTAAAATAGATGATGGAAAATAAATAACATTTGATTGGTCTTAACATATTGGGATGATCGAAGTAGCAGATGAGTAATCTGAACAGTTTATTTTAACCAACTTAGTTTTGTGTTTAGAGTTTTGCCTTAGATTTTAATTAAAATTTAGGTTGTGAAAAGAAAACTTAACATGCCATAAGAATATCTGACTTAATAACTGTAAAGCTAAAACTTTGCATTTCACACTAGCTATTTTGTCCAGCTAATTCCATTTTATGTTTACAAGGTTAGTTAATATTTTACAATTACAATGGCCATTAATATCAAAATTATGGCTAACGAAAACAAGTTCTACTTATGGCAAAAAAAAAGAATTGTAATTTAAAAATATAATTAAGTGGAGACTGCTCTGAGTGACGGGTATGGGTTCAATTCCTTTCAAAGGCATTCAAAATTATTGTTCAAATAATTCCATTTTAAATTTACTCCAGCAATTGGATTGCTTGACAAAAAGTTTTAAAACGCTTGAACAAGTTACTTATTAGTGTTATCTTTTTAACAAAAACTTATAAAATTGCCAAGAACCCTTCAATCAGACACCTGACCACATGATTTGAATACAATAGCATAATGACAAACATATGCAAACGAAACGTGTTTGTCAAAGGGCCAATTCAAAAAAGCCGGGAAACATGTCATTTGAATCCATGACCAAGTTATAACATATTGAATTCAGAACATCAAACGAAGCAGACTCCAAACAGCCCATTGTTGTTGTTAAATGTTTAAAAATTAAATCAGTCAGTTCCCCATTTTGTAGCCCAAAAAGAATAAGCCATATCATCGTCTGTTGTGTTCTCCTATATGAGAAAACTGACTGTTTTAATCCAAAATATATCCCAATTGTCTCTTATCGTAACTAAAAACTAGCCCAATCTAATTGTAATTTATCTAAGACGAGAAATGTTTTATTTCAGAATTTTATATCAGAACGGGTATTCGGTTGTACAGATGTAGTTTCCTAATAGTCTATTGTGCTTTTCCGTTATTATAGCCTGGTGATTATCCCACCACCAATCATTGCTTTAGTAATTAACCCGAATTCAATGATTCCTGCCCTGCAATGAAATTATTATTCGACGACCATTTGGATCAGCGGTAGTAAACGCTGCTTCTGAGACATGGGTCGCGCGTTCGATCCCCGCACAGTACAAATATTTGTGTGCATGAACATGTCTATTTGTACTGGTCTGGGTGTTTTCTATATAATATAAGTATGTACTCGTATTTACAAAAAAAAAGTATATAAGTAAGTTTATCGATTGTCTAGTACCCCATACGACAGGGTACTTAATAGTAGCTTAATTTGGGACTAGATGGCTCTGTGTGGCCCAGTGAGGCATGTTCTAAATATTTATTTATTTATTATAGGCCGTTAATTTCAGACTGCTTATCCTAATTTATGTTACCAATCGATGTTATTGGAAGATAAAAAGGAGATAAAATGTCGACACAAGTGACGTTCCACACTAAAGACTAGCCCATCTTTCAAGAAACAAAATTCATGCTATCAGGACTTTATCCGTCACAGTTTCTATTCCATTTTCGATGGTTCAAGCAGTTCCTATGTTACACTATTAGTACTTACTGTTTGTTTTTGTCAGTCTGTACCCATTTAGATGCAAATAGCGGTCCGCTCGACCATGTGGAAGAATTTAATGAACAATTTGGATTCGTTCAGTGCATCAATATTGATCGAAATGTTTTTGTGATACGAAATAACCCCGTGAGTTGTGACGGTAATGACCTGGAAAAAATACTCGTACAAAATAATAGGGGAATGCTTTTGAATGTGATATGTAAATAAAGGTTGTTAGCTATATGAATAATATGCAAACATAGTCTGCGAGATGAATGAGAATTCTAAAAGCTTTGTCAGGTACAGTGTCCTGCACATCAGAATATTTACTTTTTTGTGGCAAAATTGTACTTGCTTCAAGTAAAGAGGATGCCTTTGTCATCATTTTAATATGTTGTCATCTGTACAATAATTTTGACGTTCATCCGTCATATATAACAAATAGCAGTTTTGTTCCAATCCAAAAACTTTTTCCAATTAGCATATTTGTCAAGGTAATCTGCAAATCGTACGGGATGTATGTAAATGTTACTTTGTTATTCCAATTGTATATTTCCTTTTTCTTGTAGGGTCTACATTGGATCATGGTTATGGCTTTTCAAACGATTGCCATCAGACTTGAAAGTGAGAAACTGTACTAGGCATTTATGTGAATTCTTTCTGAATTAATATTTATGTGTGTGTGCCGTATGGGTAACGCAAGAGGTGTCAAAACGTGTACTGCCAGAAAAAGTCTTGCTTTGATTTCTTCACTATTGATCATACTGCCAAGCCAAGTTATAGCCAAAACTGACATCACAAACTGATAAAGTTTGTAATACGGTACACCCAGATTTTATTGGGTTGTTTTCGGTGTTATTAAAATTAATCACCAGTATTAATACCAAATTAGTAATCAAACTCATGTCTTTTAATGTAAGGCGAGTTAAAAAATGGACCACATAAAAAACAACAGCATTGAGTTCATCATGTAGTTTTTGTCAGAATTAAATATTGCTTATAATATAAAGAAACGTGTCGTTCGTTCTGATATTCGTCAACTGAAATAGCCAATAAAATAAACTATGATAATCTACTGATTAAACTTTCATGGTAACTATCACTAGAGTTATTTGATTTGGGATTTTTACCATGTACATTATTTATTATGAGTTTCCGATATTTCGGCACTGTTGCAAGCGCCATGATCACGGGAGAACTGATATGATATGATAATCTCTCAAAAGATTGCTAAATTATGGAGGCTGTGCACGAAACATAATTTATAGGAAGAAGGACATGGCCGTTGAAAAGTTTTGGAATGGCGCGGAAAATTTCTGAAACGGCGACCACGCACTGGAAGATGATATTTGGGTAAGCCCTCATTAGGCGAACCGAGACGATCTGGCAAATTGTGACACAGAAAACATGTCAATAAATAAACATTTATATTCGCAACTAAAATAAAAAGAACGAAATGTGTACTAATACTACAATATCATTTGGAACCCGCCATATTGGGTTAAACATGATTATTTCTTTGTTGATTTGACAGCAAAAAACATTGAATTAGTTGCAATTTTTCGAAAAATAATAACTGTATTGTGTTCTCCGATAAACATTAATCTCAAGAATCCCCTTTATACAACAATCCATTTAAACCGTCATGTTTGCGTGCTAAACACTCCCGACGCTAACCCGTCATCAGGCAGGGTATAATTTGTGCCCATATCAGCAATTTGCGTCGGTGCACAACCATGGGGTACCGGCCTTATGTTTATTTTATTTTTGCCGACGATATAGCTAGAAGAAAACAGTATGGTAAATCAGTTTATGTAATTGAATAATTCGGAAAATTTAAATTACATTTTTTGCTATTTTATTGATTACCGAATATGTCAATGTTACTGTGATCTTTGGGGTTGCTGAAGTGGTTAGGGTTCCATTTATAAGATTTTTCTAAGGTTAGATATGTGCGTGATGGAGCATATTTTTTTAATGTTATATTAGCGTTCCTTTTTTATGTGTGTAATCACGCGTATCTATTTCACCACTTTTGTTTTGGATAAGCAGACTCAAAAGTCTGTATTTATTTTTACCTAAAAAAATTGTGTTCCTTTCAAATTACGTCCTGTAGATATAAAGTAAATAATGTGTTAGATAAACAAAAACGCACAATATTTGTTTTGTGTTTCAAATAATAATATGAAACAATGGATTTTGAATTGTTCTTTTATTTTCTAACATGAATACAATATTATTTATACAACGTTAAAAGTAAAATGCGAGTATTTAGATTATGCTAAATTAATATAAGGTACCTATTTTTTATTGTAGAATATTGTCTGATTTGTTGTAAAGTATAAGTTTATCAATTTTAACGAGTCCTTTATCATATTTTGATTATAAAAACCCTGGGCATAAAAACGTGGCAGTGTTGTTTGAAATGAGCTGTCTGTTTTTATCTAGACTGTGGAAAAGAGTCTTAAAGCAATCAGTGTCGTTGTGGCTTTATAAAAACTCAGTCACTATTGTGTTTCCTTTACGAAATTGGGCTGGACGGAAATGGGTTTTTTGATGTTAGGTTGCACAGAATTGATTACAAGTTACCTGTTTAGATCTTGATGTGTGTGGCATTGCGATTTTGCATAATAGATGGATAATAAAAATGTTGGTTTTATGAAATTCTTCACGACGTCAGTAGTGGGGCGAGGTAAACACTGATTTTCAAGTGTATCCTACTCTGAGATCCCGAATTCGTTAGAGCTCGTCTAAGATGAAATGACGCGCCCCGCTACTTAATTAGTTGATTTCGATGTGTGAGTGCAAATATTAATAATGACACTTCATCTGTGTGGGAGCGTCGACTGCTCCACGAACTACGATCTGTATGCCTACGTCACGGTCGACTAGTCGCGTGATAAATCTGACAACGCTCTTCTTAGGGAGCATCGTTGGCGTATTGTATGAAACAAGACGTCCGCTCTCTCGCGCGTTAAGGCAAATTATGACAAGTTGGACAACAAATCCAAGAAAAGCTTTGAATCTCACCGGCAACTGAATGACCAATTACAACGGCATTTGTATATATATAATGCGTCCATATTTTTAATTTGCTTGTGTGCGTTAATGCGATAGTGGGGCGCGTAATTCCAGCTTAGACGATCTCTACTCGGATGGATCGTTGTAGAAAAGAAGTATTTTTCTGTATTTTCTCCAGTCTGGGTTTATGTTGTACCGCCGTTGCTTCTGATTTCCACAAAACAAAAGTTGCTTAATTTAGGATTAGAACAATATACCCAAAATTTTTGTACACCAGCCATAAAACAAATCATACCATGCCACCATCAGCTTATAATAGTCTACTTTGAGAAGAAGTTGACAAATGGTGGAAAAAACCACTGCTGCCCCTCTTTTTATTCATTCCACTGTGGCGCCATTTTTAGCTGCGAATGCGCATTTGTGAATCCGATTTCTAATTCCTAGTCTTACCTCTTCTTCCCTTAGGAATATTCCATTTGAGGCTAGTAATACATACCACGACTATGCGTTAGTTTATTTAAATTAAACAGATTTAAAGATGTCTGTCCTGTTAGCTATAAAGTTATAGACGATATCTATTTAATTAAAGAATTGTATTGTAAAGGTACAATGGACAATAATAAATTAAATCAATGGAATTTTAAACGTTTCCCGTGAAGAAATTGCTATAGGCGTTTTTGACTTGATTAACACCACATAACAATTTATTTAACCATGTTGATGATGACAAGCGTATCAATTTAATCATAATAACAAGTGCGTTGCGATCGTTTTGAATAAAAGGTGCAAAAAAAATAAACAAACAATAAAATTCCCCAAGACTAATTCGAATTCACAACAACACTAAATGAGTCACAATCGATATGCGTTCGCGCACGATCTCTGCGCAATTAGTATGTAAGGCACGACTTGTGATATTGCTATGTATCAACAAGCGCAAATTATCGACATAAATCTGCCGTGTAACGACGCAATGGTCTGCTGTATCATTTGCGGTTGATAGATCGATATGATCTAAATTGGGTATTGTTGCGTAACACTGTGATTATTGATCTGTGATCATTGATCAAGCTTGATCACTCTGATGAATAACTTTCATTGAACATTAGATTAAAGCCCAGTCCAGCCCAGTGTGGCCCAGTGAGGCATGTCCTAAATATTTATTTATTTATTATTATTAAAGCAAAAGACGAAAGCCTTAGACCAGTGCTTGTTGCCAGTGATGACATGACACAACTGAAACGTAACCGCTAAATACGGCTATAATAGGAAGGCATAGTAGCACCGGGCCATGGGGATAGAAATGCTTGGTGTTTCCCTACGTGGTAAAATCAGAAATTAGGAAATCCGTAGGAGACATTGCTCCATGAATGGCAGAGCTGAAGAGGCAAAAAAGTGGGACACAATAAGAAGAACTGGCCGTTGCGGCGGTAAGGTTCTGGAATGCCGACTGCGCACTATGGGGCCTCGTTTCCACCAGGTGAACCGAAGATCTAGTGAAGGTTACGAGAAGTGGCTGCTGGTGGCGCAGATTCGATCGATGTGGATATCGTTAGGGAGGGGTCGTTTGTCTGAGATGCTGATGGGATTGAAAGCTAAATGAGGTAAACAACATGAACTTCTGGATACATTACCTTTACCTGGCTTGCAAGTCCTAGAGGCACTGCCCTGATCTTTTTGACAAATAAGTTTTAAACACATTCGTCGACACGATCTATGTCTTGATAGCTCAACAGTTATAGAATCCGCTAGTGGAATATTGTAGGTTCGAGTCTCACCTAAGACAGTCGAGTTTTTTATTGATTTTTTTCGTCCATTACAAGCATGTATAACAAATCGCGTTTTCTTCACCTCTTCATAGTTAATTGAACGTACAAGTAGTTTGAATGCAAAAGTTGTTAAGTGTATTAATTTATGTGTTGAACAAATTACTTTTGTACCTTGATTTATTACTTCTTATGAACCATTATTATAATATCAGATGTAAATAATTATTAAGTGCATTATTTTATATTCCAATTGTAGTTTCCCATTACAGATTTCACATACATAATAAATTTTATGGTCGTATGATTCAAAGACGTAATTATACACAATCTTTGCGGATGTTTTAAATTGTATTTTATTGCTTTATGCAAATACAATTAATTGCTTTTTGATAGGCATGAGATTTTTAATTTATGTAATATTTGCTGGCATATTTCGTTCTGCCTAATTAATAGTCCGGTCTTCAAGTAAAGTAAGAATCTGCTATGAAAATCAAAAACATTCCTGAACAACCCTATTTGACTGTAAGTACTATATTTAAAGACATTGCATAAATGTCTTGCCATTTCCAGGGTTCCGTACTGCAAATGTAAAATAAAATGGAACCCTTATAGGATCACCTTGTTGTCCGTCCGTCTGTCTGTCAAGACCATTCATTTCGGGAAAGCTTATCAAACTTTAGCTTGAAAAATACAAATCAATACGAATCTACATCTACATCTGGACTAATATTATTAAGAGGAAAGATTTGTATTTTTGTGTGTGTGTATGGTGTTTGTAATGAATAAACTTAAAAAATACTGAACCAATTTTGATGAAGTTTTGTACGATGGTCGGTTAGACCTTGGGAAAAGATATAGGCTAGCTAGGATTATTAACCGACTTCAAAAAAGAGGGATGATTTTTAACACCAAAAATAACTACTTCACGTGGACGAAGTTGCGGGCAAAAGCTAGTTACAAGTATGAAAATTCGGCTGGATATTTGTGACTTTCATCATCATCATCAACAGCTTATTGCAGTCCACTGCTGGACATAGGCCTCTCCAAATGCACGCCACTTAGGTCGATCCTCGGCTTCTCGCATCCAGCTCCTGCCAGCCACCTTGCGCAAATCATCACTCCACCTGGCCTGAGGGCGTCTTACATTACGTTTGCCGAGACGCGGTCTCCACTCAAGAACTCGTTTACCCCATCGGTTATCGGTTCTGCGGCTAATATGGCCAGCCCACTGCCACTTTAGCTTGCTAATCCGGTTGGCTATGTCGGTAACTTTAGTTCTCTGCCCGATCACCTCATTTCCCTTTTTTTGTCCCTAAGAGAAATTCCGAGCATAGCTCTTTCCATAGCCCGCTGAGCGACTTTGAACTTGTGGACTAGCCGTACCGTCAGTGTCCACGTTTCGGCTCCGTATGTCATGACGGGTAGGACGCACTGATTGAAGACTTTAGTCTTGAGGCATTGTGGGATCGACGATGAGAAGACTCGACGTAGTTTCCTAAATGCTGCCCAACCCAACTGAATTCTTCTGTTCACCTCATCCTCAAAGTTGTTTTTACCTAACTGCAGCATCTGCCCAAGGTACACATATTTCTGAACAACTTCGAGGACGGCACCGTGGATCGCAATCGGTTGCGGTAGTACGTGTTCATTGAACATAACCTTGGTTTTATCCAGGTTCATCCGCAAGCCGATGCATACAGAAGAGTCAGCCAGGTCATTCAGCATCTGTTGTAGGTCCTGCAGCGTTTCTGCCATAATGACGATGTCGTCTGCAAATCGCAAGTGAGAGATGTATTCGCCATTGATGTTGATGCCTCGTCCTTTCGAGTTCATGGTCTTGAACATATCCTCCATTGCATTTGTGACTTTATCACGCCAAAATCGGCTGAAAGCATCCGGATGGAATTCGGCACAAAGACAGGTTATGTACTGGTATTACACATACTTATGCTTACCGAAATCGGTATCATAAACGGTTCCAGTGGAATAGTTTCACGCGCACAAAGTCAAAGTAAACAGGTAGCAAAAAATGAATTTGGTTAACCATATACAGTGTTTTGATTCCAAGATAAGTACGAGTATATCCTTTAAAGCACTAGGTACCTACCACAAGAACTTTACTTTACTAGGGACTTGAGTGATCCGCAAAAATCTATAAGTAGGTACTTATATTATAAAGCTGAAGAATTGTTTATTTGAACGCGCTAATCTCGGAACTACTGGTTCGAATTGAGAAATTATTTTTGTGTTGGATAGTCCATTTATCGGGGAAGGCTTTAGGCTCTATTCTTTTAAAAACTTCATAATCGCGATCATAAGAACAGAAATTGATGCGAACAAAGTCGCGGGCAACAGTTCGTATAAAATATTCTTCACTGACTAGACCGGGAATCGAACCTGGGACCTAAGATCAGATCACTGTTATTTTAAAACTGGTACACAACACCACCACTGAGTCAATTGTTTATAAATACATCAATGATACACCATGATTTGTTCCGAAGTCAATTATTTTAACTATTCAAGTCTTTTTAACGTAATGGTTAATAAATTTAAATAATGATTGTAGAGACAACCTGACATAATGATTTAGTACCCCGTTAATTATGGACAGTTGTCATTAAAGTTTGACCTTAATGATTAACGCCATTCATCATGTCTTGTTGGTGTTAAATGAGAGAGAAACTTTCGTATAATTATTATTATTGGTACTTGGTTGATCTTTGCCGTGCCTTAAAATAATTATTGGAGCCATAACCTTTTGAATATTATGGCATAAAATTTATTTTTGCATATTACACATACTGAAAAAAACTTTTATGGTACTCGTATTATAAAAGGCAATAATATTAAATACTCATAATCAAGTAAAAATACGAGTAAAAATAAGGTACATGGAAAAACCCAGATTTAATGTGGATGATGCTTATATCAATAAAATTTTAATCTTAATTATAAATGAAACTTTGTCAGTACTTCTAACTTGATCATAATAGCCTTAGCGGCTAAAGTAATAAGGCCAATAGCCTATAATCATCTGCAGGGAAAAGGCCTCCATCATTGAATTCAAGTCACCACAGCAATGATGGATACAGGCGTAATCTACGCTTGCCAATGCAGGTTGGTGATTACAAATTCGATCACTGATAGGAAATTTGAACTTTTTTTCCCGACCCAGAGATCAAACCTAGGACCCCGAGATCTTGGCAAGGTACTTTAACCACTAGACAAAAGGGGCTTTTGGCCTTAGCGGCTAAAGTGGTGACAACATCATGTGGCATCTTACTATTCCTTTTGGTGATACATTTTCTCATATTTACTTGAACTAATAGTGAAATAGCATCAAACATTCCCACAGCACTAATGTGTTCGTTTAGCACATTTGTCGGACCAAGTAAATCTACGTCATCATTAACCTGTCAATTGGCATAACAGTGCCAATCACTTCATTGTACAGCGACATTTAATAAGTTACAATACCGTTGTAAATCAAACAGAACAGTCAGACTATTAAATTGCACGGTTGCGAGACATTATCCGTAATAATAAGACCTATTTTTTATTTGGTACAAGGAAAAACTGAATTAAAAAACTTAAAGCTCAATAACAATAGATATGTATGCAGCAGTCGACGAAGAAGATGACAATTGCCAACATCCTCATCTTCGTTTACTGGAGAATCTTTAAGAGATTTTTAGTCCAGCTAGTTATGTAAGTAATATATTTTATTATTTATTTATTTTTAGCACAGTCTTCTTCTCTGTAAAATGAAGTACAAAATGTCGGAGTTAATGCCAAAAGTATTCTTCACCAGTCAATCATGGGGCCAAACATAAATATGCTTGTCGATAAAAAGAAAAGAGCAGTAAAAAAATCATAATGCAACAAATTGCGAACAGTACCAGAATAAAAAACACAAAAATGGGTGAATACATAAAAAAATATAATACCGCAAAAAATATTGGATGGTTAAGATTTTATAATAGTGTGATTTCGTTTCTGACTTATTTGGTCTGTGTTGTGCGAGCTGTTCTATCTGTATTGTGGCATCATTAATGGTTAACATTTACACAGTTTCGTAACTAATCTCGCCAATGACAAATGTTAATGGCGTCGGCAAAAGAATAATTATTGACATAATCTGTGGTGGGCGCCGCAGACTATTAAATTATGGCCACGAATTAAAACATTAAGCGAACTTGTAATATTTCCTATAAGGTTATGTTGTCAGCTTAAGCGGGAAATTGATGTTTTATGTATGTCAGTCAATTGATTATATGTTAATAGATTATGTTATCCATTTAGTGGCATTTGGAGGTTGATACATTGATAGCACAAATACAGCTGTGTGGAAATCAAAAGTTTCTCAAAATTAAAGCTGGCGTTTCTTAAAAGTTTACTTTATTTTTATTTATCCCGATGTTTTTTATAGTCAGACAATAAATTTGGTGTAGTGGGATCTATCTCCTAGTGGTCCAACCTGGGCAACGGCTTCTTTGGTTTTCTAATCAATGATGACGGCTAACAGATCCCTCTGCGGTGGTAGGCTTCGTAAGAGGCCGCCTGGATGCTACCACCCTCCTGCCGGAGTCCAGCACCAGTTTTTCTGTGATCCGCTGGTGTGTCGGAGAATCAGTATCTCTGGGTAAGCTCGCACCATCTTAGGCTTCTTCTTAACCGTATAGTTAAGTATGTAGTCAAGGGCAAACCCATTATTGATAAAAGAAAAAAAAATTATACGTTTCACAGAAAATTATCATCATCATCATCATCTAACGATGTACTTTACTAGACATAGGTATGCACTAAATATCTACGCTACCTACACTACCTACACCAGATCATCGGTCCACTGAGTGATGGGCCAACCTACAGTTAGCCAGGTTAGTTCAGTTAAGTCCAGTAAGTGGTCGCCATTCCAGAACCTTTCCAGTCCAACTTTCATCGGATTTTTCTTACCATATGTCCTACTACTACTTCAGTATTTGTAAGAATATGTCGGGCCACAGAATTTTATTTAACAGATTATAACCCAACTCCCCCTTCCAGACCCAAGTCAATTTAGAAGAGATAGTTTTCCGTTTATTGATTCTAGAGACACTTGCGAAGAACCACCGTAGATAAAAAGCTAAAAAAAGATTAAGTCTATTCTATAAACCAACTAATTCATCAAGAAGAAAACAATTCCTTGTTTCCAAACGCTATAAAGTCTATAAAGGCGCTTATCACTTATACTGCTAGTCGTCACGAATGATTAATGTTCTACTTCATAGTCGCACATTCATTAATCCGTCTTACACCGCCCTTCACTTTGTCTACAATGGTCTATATGCTATAAAAATGTCCGTAGTTTTATCTGACATAGGTATACTACCAAGATGTTTCCTTCCGATTTAATTTAAAATTAGAATATCAAATGTCTAGAGATCTCCTATTTTTAATATTGTATTTATAACCTTAGTCCCATTTTTATAGTGGTTTAAAATGGGTTAAATACGTCCCAGGTTCGATCCCCGGGTCAGGCAACAAAAAGTTTCAAATTTTCGAACATTGCTCAGATTGGTGATCACCAACCCGCATTTGGCAAGCGTGGTGATTATGCCAGCACCTAAGATCATATAAAGAAATAGATATGAAATGGGGGCGTGGCGCGTGCGAATCCAATATGGGCAAACAGAACTATTGCACTCCGCACCGAAATATTTAATGAAAACATCCATGTAACGTTAATTTTATCGGCAAAATATACATTGAAGGCTTGATACTAACTAGCTGTGTTATGAGTACCATGCGACTGCGCAATGTATCGAGGTTTAATCGAAGCGTTCATTGCCCGACGTGTGCGTCGCGACCACACTTTGTAGCGACACACTAATTTGCACACACTAAATGACGCATTGTGTAAGCGAGTAAGTGGTAGCCGCTGTGATTGGGTCCATGTATGTGTGCGCACCAATGAGCGTTGTAAATTGATATAGTGTGATCCTTATGCTTACAACAGTGTTATTGTAGTTGCGTTGCACACATAAATAATTCAGAGACTCGGGTTCGCTAAGGAATTACGAGCAATTTCATATCTCCTTCTTTATATGATCTGAGGCCAGCACCCATTGTTGCTGTGGTAACTTGCCGTAGTGGGTAACTAGCATGTTCTATGCCCGCTTAAAACCTTCCTTCTAACCAAACTTTACGTGAAACCGTTTGTAAGTGGGAAAACTCTTTAAAACCGTGTTTGCAGTCTGGTTGTTATCAACAAAGTAGTAACTGACGTCATGCCCACAGACGCAACCGCGGGCGGAAAGCGGTCATTATAGAGTTGATATAAAACCGCAATATAGCTAATGGCCCCGTACATTATAACCCGCGTGAAATTAGAGGCAATTCGTTTTATTAGTACTGCCTAACTACTGTTTTAGCCGAAGTACGTTTGATGTATTATAGTGCGGGATTTGTGATTAAGGGAACTATTAGGGGTTAAAGTATGAAATTGCCGTTTTGTATGGACGAAATCGAGAAAAGTCATTTTTCCATACTAACAATTTTTTAGTTTTTTTGAAAACGCCTGAACCGTTTTCGATGCAATTAAAGGTGAAAGTTAGATGGTTATAAAGCTACGCATTATAGTATTTAAATTTCTGAAAATCAATAATACAAATATACTTAATTGAAGCAAGAAGGTCAGCTGACACATTGTAAGGGGTCTTTTCAACGACTTCCTTTGAAGTAATAGGCACTAGTATTGCATTTTTTTTTTAGTCAAAAGTTACTTTATTTAGTTTTTGATACAATACAAAAAGAATTATGCAATAATATGACTATACTTAAGAGCTATAAACAAAATAAAAAGTGGGAAAATAATCAGCAATTTCATACTTTAACCCCTATTACTAGAGCTATGTGCGGCCCCCAATTGATTTAATTTTATTACTTCTAAACAAAATCAATTCTCAAAAAAATAGAACAGTATCATTTTAGCAAATTATCTCAAGTGTTTATTGAATCACTGTTAACTGCTTTTCATTCTGGCATTCTTACGTGTTGTATATTATTGCTAAAAGCGTTAGCGACAAATACGACTTTATAAACAACTAAATGAAAAGTGTAGGTACTGTGATATAGTAAATACTAGAGGTAAATTGCTAAAATGATACTGTTATTTTTTTTAAATTGATTTGTTTAGAAGTAATAAAACTAAATCAGTTGTAGTCCCCTTAAGTTTACATACATACATATTGGTTACATAATACACACACAAACACGAACGCGCGCACACACACACACACGCACGCACGCACGCACGCAAGCACGCACACACACACACACACACACACACACCCACACCCACACCCACACACACACACACACACACACACACACACACACACACACACACACTTGTACTCTGTATCTGTGTTCGGTAATGTATAACCTTTACTTACCTTACAATTTCATTTGATTAAGTTCACCTACAGTGTTGTAAATCTATCTTGAAGTATACTAGGAAGAGCGAGGCTTTCCCAACACAAGTATCATTCGATTACATTCTGGGAAGCCCCGGCAATATATTTGTAAAAGATTTACTGAAATAAATACATTTTTATTTTTTATTTATTAAGTTTATAATTCCAGTTGCAACTGAGTAAAGTAAGAGAGAGAGAGAGATAGAGAGTTAATGGTGGAGGAGAAGATTTTTACGCTTTAATACCATTTTTTCAAATAGAAAAGGAGCAGCTTTCAGCTTATACTGATAAAAAAAACTTTACGGACATTAATAATACAGTTACAAATCGCAACCTTACTCCTTTTTCCATTTTTTTTTTGTTAAAAGCTTTAGGATAAAGAAAATAGTTATGCCTAAAAATCAGTAATGTAATTAAAGCATATTATGACGATAGATAGCAATATCACCATTTTGATTGATAAAAGATATTTTTGAATTCCCGAAGTAAAAAATGTGTTGTATAATTGTTATAAAAGTATTATACTCGTATATTATCATTATATTTTATTGCATTTACATCAGAATATAACAGCCATAAAAAAACAGCGCTACTATTTATAGGTACCTATAATCTAATTACAAAACCATTTAGAAGCAATACGTCATTCAATGGAAAGGCAACGCCATCTTTATTTATTTTTAACAAAAAATACTGCACCCTAATCTTTCGAACGATTAACGGACGCCATAACACTTATGTGAGTTAATAAAAATACTAACATGGACTCGACTTTTAATATCCAATAAAGATTATTTTCAATGTGTAGGTTTTTATTACACACACACTGACGCTGTAATACTAACTTAGGTTTTAATTTCTGAATTAAAATTTTACTGTTTCCTGTATGGTTTAAAATCTGCATAAAGTCAAATAAAAACAATTTTTAGCCGAAAAAAAAAGACAAAAAAAAACTCTCCGGCGGGGAATCGAACCCCGGTCTCCCGCGTGACAGGCGGGGATACTGACCACTATACTACCGAAGACTTATGAGCTACGACGAAATTAAGCATCCTAATCTAAAAGCAGTGTACTTAGCGCCTATTTATCAATATTGTATTTTGTTGGTTTGAATAAAGTGGTAAACAAGGCAATTTGTTAAAATAAATTACTACTTAACTAGCTTATTTTCGCGGCCTCGTCTGCTTAATATTGGGTTCGTCTCATAAATTGTTTTCCAAACCCATTTTTTGTTTTGTATTAAAAAATGTTAACAATTCACTTTTAATTTCTTCTACTTCCTAACTTAATCTATTAATTAAATAAAAACCCAATTATTGATTTTTATCTCAATAATATTATAATGTCGATAATAATTTGACACAATATCTACATTATATAAGTAAGTGTCTCAAATCCGTACACAGTATTGGCTAGAATAAGCAACAAAAAAAAACGTTTTAATTAACTTGACGAAGGCGACTGTCGTCGATTGCTTGTTTGGCATCGACTCAAAGTTTCACGTAAAGTTTATACTCTTTGGTAGCGTTAGATACTACTTAAGGCCGAAATACTCCTTCATATAAGAACCAAATACCTAGGTACTTTAAAAATCTTAAAATGATCGTAACGTAAAAAAACTTCTTTTTTAAATTTCGTTTACGGAACATTACCTTGACAATCTTTACTAATACATTATTCGAAATTCGAAAGTAGCTCAGTCTGTCTGTTACGCTTTTAAAACTAAACGACTGAACCAATTTTTATAAAATTTCATACAATGATAAATTAATCCTTGAGAAAGGATATAACCCACTAGCTGTTTCCCGCGACGTCGTCGTCAATTTCTGTTAATAAGAATTCGATTATTTTTGCAACATTTTTCACTGATGCTTCGCTCCTATTTAGTCGCAGCGTAATGTTATATAGCCTAAAGCCTTCCTCGATAAATGGACTATCCAACACAAAAAGATTTTTTCAAATCGGACCAGTACTTCCTGAGATTAGCGCGTTCAAACAAACAAACAAACTAACAAACTTTTCAGCTTTATAATATTATAGTATAGATTTCATAGCCCAATGCTGGGCAGATTTCTATGAATTATGTAGTTTACAAAGTGCCACAGGCGGAAAGCTAGTATATGTAGATGTTAATGCAAACTTTGCAAATTTACACAATAATCTTAATATTGTCGCGTAAAATATGTTTTTTTATTATGAATAACGAATTTTATTGGAGTCTTAAAATAAGATTTCTCATTACATAAAAATATAAATGTGTAGTTACGGTAGAACGTTTCAAACTCGAATCAGTGCTGATAATTGTTTTGTATATCATACATTTATTACATTTTACTTAGGGTTTGTCTATGTTTGAAGCGGAAACGAGAATAATGCCTAGTGATTTTGTTACAGGCAAAGACTTCAGTGGCGGAAAAAGACAGACGCTTAAAAACCTGAATAATCTTAATGCTGGTATTAGAAACCTTTTCTTAAACTGTTGAATGAAATTTTTTTGCAATAGCAAAATGTAAATTATATTTTTTTTAATAATCAAACTATTACAGATTTCGTTTTATTTTGCAACTTATGCAAACTCGTTGCGTTTAAATTTTTTTGAATTGTTGCTAAGAAGCAAACAAATGAATTAATTTATTAAAAACATTTTTCAGGTTCATTATCATTTAGTATGTCATGTACATACTCAAGATAAGAATTAATTGTGTCGCATATACCTGTATATGCGACGATGAAATTTTAATCACTTTCCATAATTTTTATAGGCGTTCAGTATCGTGTTTAGAGCCTATTTATTAAGTTAAAAATGTAAATCAAGTTGTCACCCGAAATAATGTTTCGCTATATAGTTTTCAATTTTTACGGTCCTAGACCTGTTAAAGTATAAAGGTAAAAACATATGAATAGTATCGTAATGAATGAATGAGATGCGCGACGTGTAAAAAAAGTGTTGCTAGGCGGTCGTATCGAAAAATTTTAGATTTATGTCGGACTTTTTCTAAGTGCTTTATCTTGGCATTTTTGTACTGGGCTATACCAAAAGAAAAAATACGTCATTTGTTTTTTGTCTCATAGATTGATATATTAAAATTTGGAAGGTGGTTAAAATTTTACCCTGTATAAGTACCATGCAAAAATAATACATACATCTTACAAATACCTGCATGAAATGAAATTAAAAAAAGTTTTTTTAATAATCATTGGCTGTGAAGACCTTAAAAAGGATTGTAATTTGCTTACATACATACATATTATCACGCCTCCTTCCCAACAGGGTAGGCAGAGACCAAGGCCTTCCACTTACTACGATCCTGGCATACATCTTTCGCTTCTTCCACATTCATCAATCTTTTCATGCATGCTCGTCGGTTTAGAGTACTCTTGACCTGACCTTTCTTCAGAACATCCCCGATTTGATCGTGATAGGTTCGTCTAGGCCTTCCTCTTCCAACGTTCCCTTTCACACTCGTCTTGTAGATCTGTCTAGTCATTCTTCTCTCATTCATCCTCTCTACATGCCCAAACCATCTAAGCATCCCTTTCTCAATCCTCGTAACAATATCTTTTTTCACACCACAACGTTCTCTTATCACACTATTTCTTATCCTGTCACTCAATTTCACTCCTAACATACTTCTTAGCGCTCTCATTTCTACTGCATTTATTCTACTTTCATGCTTTTTCTGCCATACCCAACTTTCACTTCCGTACATGAGTGTTGGAACCAACACCCCTCTATTCACAGCCAGACGAGCTTTCATAGAAATCTTCTGGCTATTCACAAAGGCGTGCAGCGCACCATTTACTCTGTTACCAGCATTTACTCTCCTTTCAATATCACTTTCATACTTTCCGTCCCTAGTAAACACCGACCCCAAGTATACAAACTCATTCACTTGCTCCAGTTCATTACCACCAATCCGAATACATACTTCTGTCATGCTCTCTTCCTTTTCAAACACCATAACTTTCGTCTTTTTTGTGTTCACTTTCATTCCCTTTCTTTCCAAAGCTTCATTCATAATAGTCACCATCGCTTGCAAATCCTTAGCCGTCGATGCAAGTAATACTTGATCATCGGCGTAAAGAAGACATTTGACGCGTAACTCATTCATTCTTAGGCCAAAATCACTCTCTTTCAGATCTGTCAGACAATTATCCATGAAAAGGTTGAACAGCCACGGAGACGCTACACATCCCTGTCTAACACCCTTTTGGATATTAAACCAATCAGTGTACGCTCCGTTTATCCTGACACAAGCACTAGAATCCTTATAGAGGGAATTCAATGCCCGTATCAGCTTACTGCTCACCCCATGCACAGCTAATGCCGACCACAACTCATTCTTCACCACTTTATCATAGGCCTTTTCCAAATCTACGAATGCACAAAAGACTTTTTGGTTTGTTGCCAAATATCTTTCCGTAATGCATCGTAGGGAAAAGACCTGATCCGTACATCCCATTCCCTTCCTAAATCCCGCTTGTACATCCCATATTCTGTCATCTGTTTCTAACATTACTCTTTCAATCATCACTTTAGCATACAGTTTGCCGACAAACTGTACGATTACGATTGTAATTTGTTTTTAAATAAATTGCTTTTAAGTTTAAAAAATAGTTGAACCGTAACCGTTAATCGCTATTATTATGGCCCTACCTTTACAAGTTAGTGAAAGGATATTTTTATCGCCGTTAATTTGATTGCGAATTACTGTAAATTACACTTATCTTTATGTCATTTTAAATTTTTTAAATTATAGTTTCCGTTTTTATTCTGATCTTATTGCTAAATGAATACGACATTATTGGGTTAGCAGGCTTTTAAGTGAATGTATGTTTGTTGAATAAATAACCATGACAAGGTAAATCGGTTTTAATTATCGATATTTACTTCGATCATTTTTATTTCGCTTTCATGTTTTATCGACGGAAAGAAATAAAATGTCTTAGCAGCAAGTTTAGTACTGAGCCGTCGTTATTGTGGCTTCAAGTGCGACATAGGCCTGTGATGGTTTTATTAATTTTGGTATTAGCGTCGCTAGGATTATTTGAAAATAGCAGCCCGCCCCGGCTTCGCACGGGTGGACATATTTTTTTTTTATTAAGGATCCCTAATCTTTTCTAGCAATAAATATAGCCTTTATCACTCAGGGTGAATGTAGATTTCTAATGGTGAAAGAATTTTTGAAATAGGCAGAGTAGTTTTTGAGTTTATTCATTACAATTACAAACATACACGCACACAAAAATACAAATCTTTCCTCTTTATAATATTAGTGTAGATAGGTACTATATTTTATGTCAGAAATCGCCACCTCATTGGCTTAGTTTAAGCGTTAGTTTTTTTTTTAAGTTTAGAATTTGCCGCCATCTTGATTCTTCTTAGAACAGTCAGCTACATTAAACGTAAGTAGTCCCAACAAGACATTCGAAGAAAAATATTCAGGATCGTTTGTCCATTTCGTATTAGCAATTTTATAATTTTAAAAAAGTTTGTACAAATTTTATTTAATAACTACTTTTTTTTTATCGCACCGCTTACTAAACATTTCTGTTAAGCCCGATGGTAGACTGGCAGAGAATGCCTCGTGGCATTAAGTCCACCTTTTGTACAATAACTGTTCGTTTGTGCAATAAAGCTTAAATAAATAAATAAATAAATTTAATATCAGTATTTAATTATAAAAAAATAAGCCTCAGGCAGGACTTTAACCCGCATCTTCATGCGTACAGGGTGGCGCGCCCGGTATGCCTGGAGATGCGATAGTTGCAATTAAGTCACTAAAATATCATATAAAGTAGTTTGAACAAAATGGCCTACTATACATATACAGTTCGTTCTCAGAAAAACGAAGGGTACCCACCGTAACCATAAAAGTAATTGTCAGACCAGATTAGTCCACAGCTGGACCTAATGTACTCCAAAAGATGGATTTCATCACATTTTGGCTAATGGTGGAGAGATGACGCTGCTGACCGTTATTTATTCATTTACAAAAAAAAAATCTAAATTGATTCGACCGGGAATTGGACCCACTTAACGGATGCAACCATTAATAGTACACCTACCAGGTCTTCACTACACTTCATAAATATTGTCAAAAGAATTGTGTAAATCGAAAAACGACACTATCAAAAATCACCCCAAAATAATTCACTGTGATTTATTTATTGTACCAACGCCCTCACGCAGTCAATCAACATTGTCACAAACCAAATACGAGTGACCGGTCCATTTCTATGGCCACTCATCGCCCCTCGTGACAAGTGACGCGGCTGTCACAATACTTGTCACGTGACAATACGTTGACGTTAAGTGACGCGTGACAGCTGGGTATTGTGACGAATCTAATTGTGTAGTACTTCAGCTAACGCCCCTTTGGCTTAGTAGTTTAAATACCGGGTCAAGATCACGGAGTCCCGGGCTCGATCCCCGCATTTGACAAGCGTATTAGGAAAAAATCTTAAAATCATAATTATACATAATCTTGATTAATTAAGTTACCTTACGCACGAATTCTCTGTTTTTACACATACACACATACACACCAACTCTCTGTCTGTATCACACACACACACGCGCGCACACACACACACCAGATTTTGTTGCTTTATCACAGGTACTTACGTACTTAATAGAGGAAGTCAACACTTAAATTGATGTCAAAAATTTTGAACCTAATATATATTTTTTAATTGTTTTCCCATCATTGCTGTTGTAACTTGAATTTAATGATGGAGGTCGTTGTCCTGCAATGGGATGATTAGAGGCTGTATGATAAGTAGTCGTTCGTCGATATGTTATTTGTTACTGGATTGATATGCAAAACTTTTTATGACGAAAGCTGAAAATCCGTGTTCTGCTCTTATAGTTAGGTAGTGCTAAAACTGAGCTTCTGCTTTTTTGCATCATCGCATAGTCCGACGATATTTTTTAATATGTTTTGAAATTTTCAGTTTATGTTTTATAATAGACTTTGTTTTTCTTATTTAGTCATATAATTTTTGTAGTCTAGATTTATTAAAATAAAACTCAGTTTATTTTGGAAAATTAGTCACTAATGTTTAGTGCTATTAATGTGGTTTTATTAAAACCTATATACTACCTTATAGGAACATGATTATTAAAAATCTATGCTCACTTAGAGACATTAGTTTAATAGGCTAATAAAAATATCTAGGCAACTAATATCTGGTTAGCCATCTTTTTCTAAAGGTAACTTATTAATATCAGCCATAAGTGTTGAAGTAGCTGATAATATTGGACTCACTAACAGATGTAAAAAAAATATATACACACACGCTTCCAGTGATCGCGCTCATTTCTCATCAGAAACATTAACATGTCAAATGCATTCAAAAAATCTTCACGCACAATTTACTATAGCAAATCAGTTTGACGAAAACGATAAAAGAAATCCGTATTAATTCTGTCAACGCATAGTGCTGTCGTCTGCCTCTGTTAAATGGGACGTCCCGATCTAAAAACTATATTACAAAGTTACATTAGTACTGTTGGGCGACCATCTTTAAAAAGTAGCTTGTCAGTAGTTACTGTTGGTAACTTTAACATTTAAAAATAATACCTAGTCATACCTACTTGTAACAAAATGACAGAATATAACAATCTGTCTGTCACACTCGTTGTGGTATTGGTACTGGCATATTGACAGAAATATACATGGTCCCTCCTTGAATTTAGACACTATTTTCTAAGCATTCCTAGTTAAAGCAAAGTTTGTTATATTAATATACCTTGGTTAGATTACCTTTTTTTTAATAAAAAGGTTTTAATGTCACTTAATATTCACGAAAATTTGCATAATCTTTTGTCGATTTTTTTTTAAATTGTCCTAAAATTATGCATCTCACACAGCACTACAGTCAGCGAAGCGCAAATCCCATATGCAGTAAAACTGACTGGTCACACTGCGATATTTTTATTGTTCTTTTTTTCACTCCAAGTATTGTGAGAGTGATTTATTAGCTGTCACGGTAACGTGGGCCGTTTGAACTAGTAATCGGTTCAATATGTGTTATGAATGAGAAATCGCACATCCCTATAATAGGTATGGTCAGCTTCGTTTTTATCGTTGATACAATACAATTACCGTTTCTATTTTAAACTGTGATGGGATGGGAAAAGGGATGAATTTATTTTGATTCATAGGTACAGTAAAAGGAAAAATAACTAAGAAGTTTCAAAGGAACTATAGACCTGAGTATATAGTTTCTATTTCAATTCGATACTTCTATGAGATAATAGTCTTGATAGACAGACAAACAAACGGGCAGCTGGATAAAAAAGTCTTTAAAAACATGTTTGGACAATATTGCTCACAACTTTCAGATAATATGCAAAGGTCAAGTAATTGAATTTGCCTTATCGGACCATTCGGCACAAATTATAGAAATACCGATTAGTAAAATTGACAATTTCAGTTGCTGGCGTGTTAAAAGAAAAGTTTTATCAAATGAGCACCTACATATATTCAGAAATCATATAAAAAAACTTTTCTTTTGCTGGTATTTATAACACAAATGATCCAAACGTTGCTTTTAGCTATTTTTTTGATAACTTTCAAATGATATACAATCTTTGTTTTCCTTTTACACTTATAACAATCAAAAATAAAAAGAAATTAAAATGGATTTCAAAGGGAATCAAATTTTGTTGTAGAAAAAAGAGACTTTTGTTGTGGAAGCATAGAACGGCACCAAACAAACAAACAAAAATCAATTTAAGAACTTATTCGAAAAAATTAAAAAACATAATTAATTTGACACAGAAGGCTCAAAATTCGTATTACATTAATAATGCACACAATAAATCAAAAGCAACTTGGCAAATAATATATAATAAAATTAAAAATAAAAACTATATCTCAGAGATTCTACACGATGAAACCCGTATATCAGACCCTAAATTAATAGCTGAGACTTTTAACACATATTTTATTGACAAAATTGAAAAATCTTCACAACAGTTAAATGTTAATGTTGATCTCAAAAATCAGCCGCAATCGATGTTTTTATTGCCAATTTTGATAGATGAAGTTATTAAAATTATTAAATCATTAAAAAACACTAATAGTACTGGATATGATAACATCTCAACAAAAGTTGTAAAGTTTGTAAATGAAGATATAGCTCCACATTTATGTCATCTCATAAATATGTGTATATCTACTGGTATTTATCCTGATAAACTTAAGCCAACCATCATAAAGCCAATTCATAAAAAAGGGGATAAAAAAAACATATCTAATTTCAGGCCCGTGGCAATAGGATCAATATTTTCAAAAGTAATTGAGAAATACTTATATAACTCTATTTATAATTATTTGACGAAATATGAAATTTTATGTGACGAACAAAAGGGATTTAGAAAAAATATAACAAGTAGTATGGCAATATATTATTTACTTGACGTTGTAATGAAAAATATAGATAAAAGGAACCCTGTTTGTGTAGTGTATACTGACATGACGCAAGCATTTGATTATGTCATTCGCAACAGATTAATTAACAAATTAAATAGGTACGGTATAAGAGGTAACGTTTTGAATCTAATAGAATCTTATTTAGATAATAGAAGTCAGTGCGTGGAAATATCCAGTCTTTGTGCTAAAACAAGACAAGAGTTGAACTATGTGTCAGAATACAGAATAAATAGGTTCGGCGTTCCTCAAGGAAGCGTCCTTGGACCTTTACTGTTCCTCATCTATATTAATGACCTGCCTCAAAATGTACATCAAAAAATGGTGCTATTCGCCGATGACAGTACTGCAATTATTAAATGTGACGACCTAAAGGAGTATGAATTTGACATAAATAGTACTTTAAATGACATTATTCAATGGCTGGACATAAATAATTTAAAAATTAATTTATTAAAAACCAAAATTATGCACTTTTATAATAAAAAGTTACCCCCCAATGTCAACATTACTCATAATAATCAAAAAATTGAACAAGTTCACACAACAAAGTTTCTTGGCCTAACTATTGATAATAAATTAACATGGACACCTCACGTTGAAGAAGTTTATAAAAAATTGAACAAATCGGCTTATGCTTTATTCAGAATTTCAAAAAAAGTTAAATCAGAAGTTGTTTTAGTAGCATATCATGGCTTAGTCACACCCCATTTAAATTATGGTGTTATATTTTGGGGTAATTCGGGGGATAAGGATAAAGTTTTCAAGGCCCAAAAAAGGTGTTTAAGGTCAATGTTTGGTCTAAATTATAGAGACAGTTGTGTTCCTATTTTTAAAACATATAAACTGTTAACGTTGCCATGTATTTATATATTGGAACTTTGTACTTTTGTTAAATGTAATCCGCACTTGTTTACAAAAGTAGCGGATATAAGAATGAGGTCAATTCATATAAGAACCCAGTACAAACAAAAGTTGGTAACTGGAGGACATAAAGACCGGTCACAGTGAAACGTCATTTTTATTAAGATATTTTTGTACCTGTGTTCCACAATAAATGAATTTGATTTGATTTGATTTGATTAGCTAAAGCGATCTCTGAGGGTTACCGGTTTTCATTTTGAGATAAAGAACTAGACTGCAGAAACGGAACACTAAAACATAACTCTCTTAGAACCAAAAGCAAAGCTTTCATCATCGCCAGCCCACACTTGTCTACAGCTGGACAAAGGCCTCTCCATTCCAAGGATATTATGCTATAACCGCTACACAAAGCAGGAGAGTAGGCGATAACAGTTTAGTGGAGGCAATACTTTGCTACCCGTCTTATTCTGACAGTAACTACTTCTGGTTGCCTCTTACGACACCCAGGACGTGAAGAAGAGCTGCTAATTTGGCACCCATAATACGGCATGATTTATCGCACAAGTTCCTGAAAAAGTACATATACCGTAAATATTTTTACTTCTGTACAAGTCCAGTAAGAATACTTTATGTTTGACGACATAATTCTTCAATTTGGAATCTACGAACTTTTGTCTTCGTTCAGTCTTAAAATTGAAAAAAAAAGAGCCAAAAAAACAAAAATTTATACCGTTTAACGGAAACCTCGATAACTAGAGTTTTTACCTAATTTATAACCGAGATAAAAGCTATAAAACACGATCAGAGCACTAAATAATGCCGAGATATGTCAATTAGTGGCACATTCGTGGCAATGTTAAAAACAGCCGTAAATTAAAACCTGACAATAGCTACCGGATAAAATTTCAACTACCGTCGCATAGACCAGCAGGCAAATAGATGCGGCAAGTGCATTTTTTAAACATGTACATTAAAAGATCTTCAACTCTTCAGCAAACGACATAATCATGCATTTTAAAATATCCTATTTAACTTATGTTGATATCCAGGATATATATTGAAATACTCTATATTTATCAGTAATAGCTGTTCCCCGCGACTTCGTCCACGTCAATTTCCGTTATTATGATCGCGATTATTTTTGCGACATTTTTCACTCATGCTTCGTTCCTATTGGTCGCAGCGTGATGTTATATAGCCTAAAGCCTTCCTCGATAAATGGACTATCCAACACAAAAAGATTTTTTTAAATCGAACCAGTACTTCCTGAGATTAGCGCGTTCAGACAAACAAAAAAACAAACTCTTCAGCTTTATAATAAAATTTTAGTGTTATTTTTAATGCAATGAGTGGGAAAGTGGTTGAGGGAAGTGATATAACAGCATGTATAAATATAAAAATAATCGTCTAACTGCTACTGATACTTCTTTAGTTATTATAAGTTTATACAATATTTTAGGCAAAATTATTTTAGGTATATGTTATAGGTAAATAAAAACATTAAATATCAAGACACAATAAAAAATAAGTAAAATAAAGTACACACGCAATAAAAAGTTTTTTAGACACACAATTATAATCTATTTTTTTATCTACATTTATATTTGCCTACATGATCTACAAACTCTGTTTTTATTATTATTACTATTCTATACCTACTTAGATTTTGCCTGTACAAAAGTAACGGTCTAAAATTATCCCACTACAGAGCAAAGGCCTTCATCATTGAATTCAAGTTACCACAGCAATGATGGGTTCTCTGTCCAAGAAAGTGACAAATATTTCACGGCCGTGTCCATAACAAAATACTCTATGGCGAAAGGCAATAAATTACTTTAATCACAACCCTACACATAAGTCATGCTAAGCGATAGCCGTAGCAACACCATTTTTTATGTGACCCTAAAAATAATGCATCAAATGAATATTAATGTTCAGCACAAAATGCTCTATCATAGCATCCGCTACACCATTCACGAACAACTCAAATTTGAATCTTACAGTGGCCAGCATATCAACCTACCCATAAATGTCAATATTCCCCACTCGATTTTGAACTTTAAATACAACAGACAAAGATCAGTTTCAATTCAGAAATTTTGACTTTTTGTTATGACTTGATCTGCTGTCGTGTGTACAACACTATTACAACAAACACACTGGATATTATTATTTTTAATAAGCCTTTTAAATTTTGACATTGTATAATGGATATACATTGAGTAGGCTTATGACTGGACGTCAAAACGCTACTTGGTAACACTTTCATGCGAAATTGCATTAGTATTTTCAACACTTTATAAACAAGTCTACCTGTGTTTATACTTAAATCGAATTTTAATTAATTATAATAGGGGTTAAAGTATGATTTTGCCGATTATTTACCCACTTTTTATTTTGTTTATAGCTCTTAAGTATAGTCGTATTATTGCGTAATTCTTTTTGTATTATATTGCAAGAACTAAATAAAGTAACTTTTGACTAAAAAAAAAAATGCAATACTAGTGCCTATTACTTCAAAGGAAGTCGTTGAAAAGACCCCTTACAATGTGTCAGCTGACCTTCTTGCTTCCATTAAGTATATTTGTATTATATACTTTGATTTTCAGAAATTTAAATACTATAATGCGTAGCTTTATAACCATCTAACTTTCACCTTTAATTGCATCGAAAACGGTTCAGGCGTTTTTAAAAAACCTAAAAAATTGTTAGTATTACCATACAAAACGGCAATTTCATACTTTAACCCCTAATATATCGCGGAAGAGTTACGCAAATAACGTTAAAAACGTCCTAGCTTGCACCGGTTTTATTGTAACATATCTTATTTTTAGATCCTGGCGCTAATTCTTCTGTAATAAAATAAGTATTTGTGTCGTCCTCTGGCTACGATGCCCGTATTTAAGTAGATTAAGTAAAAACTATTTCCCTTGATTTTGTTGTATCTAATATCTTTTAACGACAAGTTTAGCCACGCAGGTAATCCTAAACCAAGTAAGTTGAAAAAAGTTTAAATTTGGAATTAAACTGTACCCAACATTTAAAAAATTATAACAACATTACCAACATAATATTAATTTTGTTGAATATTGAAGTGAAACTACTACCAACAAACTCTACTGTATCGTAAATTATATGTAACAGTCTCCCCTCGTTTTGGACAGTTAATTCTTGCATAAAAAGTGCCATCATTGCCTTGTTTTAATTTTACGGGCTATGTGAATTTATATAATTGGGTAGACAATTATAATTAGTCATGAACGCGTCGACGGCTGACTTTCGCCTTATCTCATCATCAGTGAGTGGTGCCACAATATGCATTTGAGCAGTACGCCTGTTTTTTGACTAAAGCGTCTGCCATACTGGGTTTGTTGTGTAGTAATTTATCCTAAATAGAATGGTTCATAATTGACAAAGTAAAGAAAATAGTATTTTTTTAAACTTTCATTACTCGTATCATCGTCATTCAGTCATACTTACTTTAACAAAACTATGAATTTATTGGCAGTACATGTTTTCTTTTTTCCATATTTTAATTTCGTAAATACCAAACACCGAAGCTGAAAGGAAGTGACAGACTAGTAAAACTAAAAAAAACGGTTTTCATCATAATACATACAAAATAGTTCTAAATATGCTTTTGCTTGTCGAAATAAATCAAGAATGACAATTTATTATAATATAACTACATTAATATTTTTTTTAACTACCAGCTGTAAGTCTGTTTGTTTGTATTCAAGTATTAAATGCTTACCTACGAGTCAGCCCTAGCCTATTAGGAATCACTGCAATTATATATATTTTGCTAAAAAATAAACTTTTACTTTAACTTACCTTTAATAGTCAAACAAGTGATTTAAATAATTTACGGTAAGCGTTAAACGGACCTACTGCAACCCTAATGCATTCGTGCTGTATCTTTTCATTTATGAGTTGTGGGTCTATGCCCATTACACTTTTAATTAGGGTTGCCATGTTATTTTCTTGTTTATTGCTTAATTTTTTAGGCTCGATAACATTTAATGTTAAACGGTGTCGACTACTGTGAAGTTTTAATGGTGTGTCATTATAAAAGTTTAATTTAATTCTGTATCGGTGACACGTAATTTATTTTAATGAAGTATTATGGAACACAGCTGCATTTTTCATGTTAAGTGAATGAAATGGTATTTATGTGTGAATGTTCGTAATCAATCATTGTAATAGCACATTAATATACTTATCAGATTATTGGACATATTAATAAAAATATCCTTCAGATTAATTATTTTTAAATTTACATTGCTATTTTTAACTAAATATCTTTTGAAGCTACTTAACAAAATGATTATAAGCACCATCGAGTGATCTTATCTAAAACAAAGATCAAGTTATTTATTTTAAAATATATAATAGTAAAGTAAAAAAGTAAAGTAATAGCCCATAATCATCCCACTGCAGGGAAAAGGCCTCCATCATTGAAATCAAGTTACCACTGCAATGATGGGAACTGGCATAATCACCACGCTTGCCAAATGCGGGTTGGTGATCACAAACCCGAGCAACGTTCGAAAATTCGGAATTATAAAATATATATAACGTTGCCACGACGAAGTGAAGAGAAATATATTTCATGCAACATCGCCCATTTTTTCTTAAATTATAAATAAGTAACAACCTACATATAATGTAAGAAATACTTCGTATCGTTGTCTATTTGCTGTCACATAAAAAGACAAGCACCACCCTTTCTCTTCTAATGGGTGTCGTAAGAGGTGACTAGAGAAGTACTGCCAGAAGGAGACGGGCAGCGTCGTCTCTCCAGCATTGTCCAAACCGCCTGCCAAAAGCCTCTTTTTTGGAAGGGCTGTATACCTATATTATCCAGTATTTCGGTAATGAACAAAAGCATTCCTGAAATACTAAAACATTGAACATCAGAAGAGATATTGTCATAGAAATATATCATCTAAATATTATCCTATATAAATATTATCCTATTAATATATTATTATAAACGCAAATGTTTGTTAGAATGTATGGATATTTGTTACTCTTTCATGCTAAAACGATCCAACGGATCTGAATGGAATTTGGCACGGTGGCTGGAATAACATATATGTTACTTTTTATCCCGGGAAAAGGTATGGTTGCCTTGGGATCAATATTATACAGAGAAATTCAAAATTCAAATACAAAGTCGGGAACAATCCATGTACAACACTTGTTGATGGATTGTTCCCGAACTAGAGGAGAACGAGAGGCACTTCTGAAGGAATTTCATTTAAATTTATTAGACGTAGGTTTAGTGCAAACTATTTTATCAAACCCTAAATCAAAATTGGCCATAAAGCTGTCCAAATTAGCAAAAGATTATCAGAAGTAAATAATAATATTGTACGAGTAATTCGTTAGACTTTGAATATAAATGTAAAATTGATACGATGGGGTTGACTTAACTGTTGGGTAAAAACACCTAAATAAAATATAGATTAAAAAAAATACAATTTGTCATTTAGGGCTACTCTAGGAATAGGAATCTCAAAAATTTTAATTACTGCAAATTTGTTTTTTGTTAAGAGTTTAATTTAAAAGCAATATTGCATAGTAAGGTAACAAATGCAATAATTTGGTTGGGTCCCAAACAAAACGTAACTAAAATACAGCTATTAAACAAGTCAAGTGAGATATTAATATTTATGACTCCTTCAATTATGAGTAATAAAGTACCAACATTATGAATTATTAAATAATTGCACGGTAAATTATGTTTTATCTCGCCACAGATGGCGATTACCGAGCCTAGATAATTATACAGGGTGTTAACATTATAGTGGATATTTTTGCAAGTATTCAAGTGCCATAATATAGTTTAATGGATAGGGAACATAAAATGTATGACAAGAATTAAGTGGCTTATGGAGCGTGTATGCAAATTAGATATAAAATGGAATGTGTGCCGGTTATGTGAGCTTATTAGTGTTAGTAATTAGTGCTGAGCTATACAGTAATAGTGGTGTAGTTTTATTAATTCGTAGGGTTACGAGGTTACAAAAGCATATTATTATTAGTGACTTGAAATAAGATAAAATAAATTTTTGTTTTTCTTTTTAGTTACCTACATCAAATCGACTGTTTTATTTCTACATTTGTGCTTGAAAATAAACATTAAACCGTTAAAACCATTCATAAAACTCCGCTTGTATTTACACATTAAAATCTTGAGTAAATATGTCGACACAAACAAATTAATTGCTAGATCCATGATTAAAGTAGTCGCCCGGAAAGCGTAAAGTTCCTAGTTATCACCTAACGAAATCAACATTTTCTTTTATACTTTATTTTATATTTTAGCAACTTACTTGCAATTATAATATTAAAAAATATATATCTCAGAGTCGAACCCGTATCTCCATGCATACCGGGCGCGGTCTCGTGTTCTAAAACAGTTTGAATCTTTTAAACGCATTGATAGTAATCGCCTTTGTGAATATACCTACGTCTTGTCGTAAGTAAATTACTGGTCAAACGAAAGCAACAATATCTACACTAATCGTTTCACATGTCATCTCTTATTATAGCACACGTGTTGTTTGTCAGGTTCTGCGCCAGAAAAAGACGAAAGAGACCGAATAATCAGCGGGACTATTTATCATGCCGCTTGTCGCCGCCTGACGACAGTTGATGGGTTAGACTAGGAGACAGTGTCCCTCCCGAAGGAGTTTTGGGTCTCCTACCGAGCGCGTCCCCAGGTGGCGAATAGGGGAACGCCCTCCAGACATGGAAGGTACCGGCCATTTGGCCGGCGCGGACCAAAACCCACACGGTAGGCGCTTCCAGTGGGCTTGGGCAGCCGGCTGTTGAATGCGTCTCAAGACGGTGGTAGCGGGCTTCGGCTTGTGGCCTGTTGTGGCCGTTCACGCTGGAGGGTGTGACGGCTGTGTTGCTGTTGGGGCGTCAGCCCCGCGGCAGACGGTAGTCGCTCGCTTCCCAGTATGGTTTGAGCTATGCTGGGCGGCAAGTGGGCTTGAGACGTTGGCGGCCCCTTGCAACGACATGCACTGTAGTTGCAAAGGGTGGCCACGGTTCGGGTCTGCGAGGTTACTTGCGGACTCGACCCGAAGTCGTAGAGGGAGGAGGACGAGAAGGCATACGCCGAACTCAACTTCCCCCCTCTAGCAGGCTAGTGAGTGTTGGGCCCGGGGCTCAACGTTTGCATTGCACAGCTTGCTAGACTGGAAGTGATTCCTGGTGTACAGGATCACCTATATTTTATGCCTGAGGCCCAGCATAGGCCGTACGTAGGCGGTGCATGGAGGGCATCCTAAGGGTAACCCATACACCGCATAGTGGGTATGTTTGTCGGGCACCGACAAGAGAGTCCCACATAACCTGCTGCTGCCCCTGAAGCAGTAGTTATGCGTAATGCATTTTTTCCTGAGTAAACAAAAAAAAAATGAGACAGTGTCCAATATGATTAGTTAATTCAGGAGCTCCCATCAGCGCATAAAAGTCCATAGACCATAATTTTGGCATAATTTTCTATCAACCCACGCTTGACAGAAGAGTTGGCGATCGCGGTAAGACCAATGAAGCAGTAAAGCCTCTATTATCCAGCCACAAGAATGGAAGTTTCCCAATACGACTGTCTATGTTTTATAAATGTTATAACTGTCGTTTTTATACTGAGAGAATGGTTTCAGTAAAAGGCAGATAGTTAACCTTGTTTATGAACTGTGTGTTTCAGAAGATCAAACTTGAGGTATTGAATTTTTTGTAATAAAAAAAAACATTAAACAAGATAATATTGCCGGGTAAATGGTTGATATTCGTTAGGATCGTAGTTTTAACAACTGATACATCAGCATTTTAAATTGCTACAAATAAATACGTTTTATAGTAATAAAGAGACATTACATTCTTAGCAGTATTTTTGTTAAAAAATTTTCTTACATGTCCAATCAAGTTTAGTGAAATATAAAATCAGTTGAAATCAGTTTTATTTCTGCAAATATGACTATGAAATCACGACTATCGAAAAAAGTTGACAATTTATCACGCCAATACTATATTCTGTATGTACTCTCAGATAATGTAGTATTTTAATTTATTTTATTTCGTTAACACTGGCGTATGATGAACTGCCATTTCTATACAAAAAATTACTTCAATTATGTCGTGTACTGTCCAAAAACATAGTATTTTAGTTTTCATTAACTCTAATTTGTATGCAGCCAGTCCCCTCGCCTACCGACAGTTACTTGACGCGGCTGACAGAGTTCGCTTTGACGCGTCACTCGCGGCGCTAATGAGCCGGACCAGACAGACAGACAGGCTTAGATTGACATAAATCACCAACGAGGGAACCACGGTATTTTTGCAGAAGTATTTTAGTATTGGGGTAATGTTTTTTTTATTAAATGCGACAGTGTTTTTTATTGAAGTGTACAGTCGGTTGTCTTGTAGACCGTGTAGATTTTGAACAAAACGTTGCAGCCTATGGTACTTTGGATTCTAAGGAGGCTGTCTTCAAATGTAAGCTTCGTATGGTTGAAAATGATGATGATGATGACGCAACATAAAAGACAATAATAAAGTTCATAATAAATATGAAAGATATCATATACCCCTAGATACCTGCTAATTTCTGCATAAGTTATTGTATCATTCAAAGATATCGACACAAGTTTATATTATTTTGTACATGTGGATGTTGGGATACTTAATTAAGTTAATAAATGCAAAAAAAATATTTTCTAAAATGTGACAAATATTTTCTAAACTAAAGGATGTAAGTTGTTGTGTTGTGTTGTTGTAAGACATTTTAATAAAGAGACGTGTTCCTGTCTCAATGAGACATTAGAGTTACAGTCAGAAATTAGATGATAACTTAAGTTATCAGTTTGACGACCATTTTGATCAGCGGTAGTTAACGCTGCTTCTGAGCCATGGGTCGCGGGTTCGATCCCCGCACAGTACAAATATTTGTGTGCATGAACATATCTGTTTGTACTGGTCTGGGTGTTTTCTATGTATTATAAGTATGTATTTAAAAAAAAAAGTATATAAGTAAGTTTATCGGTTGTCTAGTACCCCATACTACAGGGTACTTAATAGTACCTTAATTTGGAACTAGATGGCTCTGTGTGGCCCAGTGTGGCATGTCTTAAATATTTATTTATTTATAAGTAACAGCCTATAATCATCCCACTGCAGGGAAAAGGCCTCCATCATTGAATTAAAGTTACCACAGCAATGATAGGTGTACTGGCATAATCACCACGATTGCCAAATGCGGGTTGATGATCACAAACCCGAGCAACGTTTGAAAATAACTCCCTTCTTTTTTTTTTGTTGCTCGACCTTGATCTTGGCCCGGTATTTAAACCACTAGACCAACGGGGCGTTTACTAGACCAACGATAAACAAAAATAGATGATAACTTAAGAAAAAAATAACAACTTTATTTCTGTCTTTTATATGCTTTATGGGAATAAAACAAAACAAAAAATGATATCGAATACAGTTGGCAAATCATTTCTACGGTAATACACATCACTAAAACAAAAAAGTTCAAAAACCTTAAGCGCTTATTCTCCAAAAGACAGTGAGTGATGACCCCTGACAGTCGCACTCACCAAACGTTTCAAAGTGTTCTTTGAACTTTTAGTTTCCGCAGTAAAAAGACATGTTTGTCATTATATCTGTCTTTTTGTGTGTCATCGTCGTGTTTTGTTTGGCTACTTAAAAAACGGACGTTTTAAAGTCTAATTTTATGGCGACAATTGTATTTTTTACAAACTAGTTTTAACTTTTGTAGGCTGCGACCATCAAGATAACAAGTACATTATTATCATTATCGGTTGTCTAGTACCCCATACGACAGGGTACTTAATAGTAGCCTAATTTGGGACTAGATTGCTCTGTGTGGCCCAGTGTGGCATGTCTGAAATATTTATTTATTTATTTATTATTATAAATTAGCAGTTGATTTGTTTATTGTGATAGAAGATAGTCATCATTTGGGCTTGTTGGAAGTCAATTGCAGTGTCTTCAAGATTGGATCGCATCAAAATAGTCTAGATACATTTCCACGAATCAAAATAAACCGCAAAGTGGATTTGGACGAGAAAATTCCAAAAAAAATAAGAAAATAATGGACAGGTCACTTTACAATTGGAATCTTTAACCAAAACGTTGTCAGTGAAATGAAAAAAAATAATTACAACAAATGTCAGAGTCAAACAATTGATAATCGCCTTTAAGAGTCAATGGAATTTTTGACACATTCTAATCACTGATAAATTCTAAAGAAAAGTTGTCGCTTAAATGACGTATTTTTAGCAAACAAAACGTGAACTAAACTACACAAAAACTGGTCTAGTCAACAGTTATGTTAGCAGCTTTAAAAAAACTCTAACATCGGGTTTTAAAATGTCATGCCTAGCGCGGCTCCTTTTTGTCCCGACCTCTTGACGGGCCTGTCACGTACAAGAGACGCAAAATAAAACACGTGCGCAGTGGCAGCCACAAATCACATTTTTTAATCGAACTCACGTCCACCGCAAAATTTTGCCAACCACACAATTTCGGTCTTTCTCTGACTCTCTTAAAGTTCCGTTTCGTCTGTTCTTATTTTTACGAGCTTGTCGTATTTCAGACGGCAGTCGCGCCGGAATGCTATCGACATCCGCTAATCTATCGACGGTGGTACAACACTAATTGTTCTTTTTGTCACCCATTTATTTGTGTAATGATTTACGCAAGTCCGGGCGTAATCTCGTCATTTATGCATATTAAAGTCTTTAACGGCTCATTCTGGTGATTTACACAATCTTATCACCTCTGAGAGGCATCAGTTTAGTAGGTGACGAATAAAGTTATTTTCTATTATCTTAATTGCGGGACCGAGAGCATTTGTCAATGCAATCAACCGATAACAGTACGAGGTTCAATTAAAATTTTATTTCTCGAACCCAATTAAGATATCAGCAGGGAATAGATTAGCTAAGTAAGTACAAAGCTAAAACAGGACAGACATCTTATAATATTACACCGTTACATGAATATCCAATTGTATTGTTCCTTAAAACATAAATATAACAGCAGTAAGTCACGGTAAAAACCGTTTTTTTTTTACAAAATAATAACAGGTATGGCTACAGTAGATTAAAAATATACTTAAAGACGTTAAAAAATACTACAATACAATACCTAATACAACTGGGCAAATAAGGCTACTCGGGCAGTAAAAGAAAGTGCTAAAGCGTCGTATCTGACCCTTCTAAATCGGCTTGGGTCGCAAGATGTGCTAAGAAGTTTCGTTTTCCCTGCATCTAGTTTTAAATATTTTATATGATATTTAAGCAATTTAATTTAATTACAATTAAAATATCAATATTAAAACTTGAAAAATTATGTATCAGACGGAACTCAAACCCGCATCTTCAGGCAAACCGGTCGCGGCGCTTACTTTTCAAGCATAGGTATCTTATCACTGTAAGCAAGCGTAGTTTCAGTTAAATCCGCGCTGTAGCGATATTATAATCGAGTTTTACTTGAAATCAATTAGACGTGAATTACCGACCTCGCACTTGATCGAGTGTAAAATAAAACAGTTTTTCAAACTTAAGTCTGGCATGGGCTGGCTTGTCATGCACTACCTGTGGTAATGGAGTTATCTCAGGCAGTGGCGGGAAGCGATTTTCATTTGTAATTAGAAGCGGGCGATAAGGGCTTGTACGTCGGCTTAGACTTTTAATCTTAACGGGTAGGTAGTTGAGTTATAAAGATTGCTAAGCGTTTTAGAGAAACGATAGTGTGGATGTAGCTTAATGATGGTATATAAGTATTTTAAACACTAGTATGTTTAGTAATGCTGTATGTTTGCGATGGTATATTTTGCACAATGTTTCAGCACAAAAATATAGCGCTATACTTGTTAGTAACGGCCTATGATCATCCCATCCCATGAGTTTGGGGTGTTGGGATTTACGTCCTAGTGGTCCACCCTGGGCAACGGCATCTTTGGATTTCTAACCAATGATGACGACTAACAGATCCCTCTGTGGTGGTAGGCTTCGTAAGAGGCTGCCTGGATGCTACCACTCTTCTGCCGGAGTCCACCGCCAAACAGTTTTTCTGTGTTCCGCTGGTGTGTGGGAGAACCAGTACCTCTGGGTAAGCTCGCTCCATCTTAGGCTTATTCGTAACCGTATAGTTAAGTATGTAGTCAAGAGCAAGCCCATTAATTATAAAAAAAATCCATCATTGAATGCATGTTACTGCAGAATGATAGATACAGCCATAACCACCACGCTTGCCAAATACGGATTGATGAAAACCGAGCAATGTACGAGAATTCGAATATTACTCATTTCCAATATAATTAATCAATCAATATCATAAACTATCATTACCATTGTACAATCAAATTATATTCGTAATTTTTACTTTAAACATACATTCTATAAAGACTTTAAAATCATCCTTCCACGTTATTATCTGTACTTCTGCCATGGATAGATTAGAAACAGTCTTCCACGATGCCCTAACATGGCGACCATGTTTTCCCCGGAGTGAGGCTGGCTGACGTGTCCTACATCGAGGCGATCCACTTGTCACACAACATGATTTATTTCTGCAGCTTTGCGTAATTGCTTGAGATTAACGATGCAAGTTGGTATGCGCGAGCAGTATCCAGAAAATTGGGATTTAACTGTAATTATTGGGTAGTACTCGTATAGGTGATTCTTAAAATTTAGGGGCACGCGTCTTGCAGGCATGACAGCATCCAAGTCATGTCGACAAAAATCTTGCACGGTATTTTGCTCTGATCTGGTTATTATATAACGAATAAGTGTTTAATAAACATTACTTAATATCTGACTTTGTTTTTTCAGCCGAGAATTAGTAAAATGTTAATCCTCGGATTAGAACAGGTAACATTTTAATTGAGTAGCCTGTTACACACAATTGCAATTTACAATCACTTTTTGAGAGACTCCAAAGGTGTGTAAAGGGACACACGTTTGACTGAACCTTTTATGAAAATAGTGTAATCAAGACCATCTTAATTTCTCAAGTACCTATCAAAAAGATTAATCTTGCACAAAAGTTATCTTAACGATCGTACGTTATTTTTATTTGATTTTTAATTCACAAACACAACACCAACAACAAGTAACAAGTGTTCAGTGCTTTTTTACCCTGCAAATGCTCGCAACAAACCAACATGCACCTTTACCAGTAATTACACCATGTTTTACTGTTCAACGGAAGGCATTAGTAATTATCTTGTCACTTGCTTCGTTCGCTGCCACTTAGCGGCTGTTAAAATGTTGATTAATTAAAAATACTATGTCGCAAAATGCTGTTAACATAGCTCTCGCTTCACACTTGATAGCGATGCCTTCATTGAAAGTTAGGCAGTGGATTTTTTTGCTCAAAGGTTTCCGTAGTTATAATATACTAGCTGTTGCCCGCAACTTCGTCCGCGTCAATTTCTATTATTATGATCGCGACTATTTTTGCAACATTTTTCACTGATGCTTATAACGTAACAGAATATCTGGGGTACCCTTGAAGAGGAATACCCCCAGAAACCTAGGTTCTGCTACGCTACAAAAGAAAATACGGAAAGGGGGAAGTTAAGGGGACCTACCTCTCTAAAACTATTTCCTAAGAGCTAAATAAAATACACGATTATTATAAAAAGTATAGCGGTATATTTACATAACTTAAAATTTACAATATGAATGAGGAGTGGAGGTGGCCCGGCGATAGACCACGCCAGGACCCAACTCAAGAAATATTACCTACATTATTTTATGAAATTGTATTACATTAAATTGAATTGATTAAAATAAGAATAATAATTTATCAGAATGTCAACTATAATATTATAACATGTCAAGTTTATTAATAAAATCAAAAATTGTATAAATCATCCATCATGTCATGTATCATCACTACATTATCTAAAAAATCTTTGGTTGAGTAGAAACATTTACTTTGTGTCCCAATCTTAGATTAAACCAAATAGAGGAGGGTTCTATTTGGTTTAATCTAAGGTCCCAATGCTCTCACGTGTCGTTCATGTGGTAAAAACCGCGGGTTAAAAATCAGTAAAAAAGCTTTAACACATCGACACCATATAACGTAGGTTTGGCCACACCTGTTTATCGATAAATGCGATCTAAACGACATAACATAGGTATTCAAATCGTTCCTATTGAATGTTACTAGCATTTATCGGATTCAGATATTTTATGTTCTGCCAAGTGTGTTGCTGATGACAGTAAATTGAATGCCTTATTAATTATGTAGAAAATCTTAATTCGTTTCAATAAAAAGTGAAGTGGTCGTAAACTAACATTACGGTAGACAGTAAAATTATTAATTTAACTTCTTAATTGCAAAAATTATGGAAAAATTATGATATAAAAAAGTGGTAAGAACCGCATTGAATTTGCAACTCTTTTTGATGTTTTGATAATTGTTTTAATGCAAAGAACTCCTTATTAGTTATTTGCATTGTAAGTTACACTAAAAAAATATTTATGAAGCATACGATATCTTTAAAAAGAAACTATTACAATAGGTTTTAAGTTAAATACATAAAACCTACACCTAGTTTTTCTTAACAGTGACTTTTTCAAATTTGGGACGTGTTTTTTTTGTCTTCTAGCGTTTGAAGAAAACATCCAAATCTTTTAACTTAGTAACGAGAGCTACCTTATTTAAGTTGTAAAAAGTACCATTTAAAACAATAAAAGAACTGTACTCGTATCAAAAAAGTAAATAATCTGATTTTTGAAAACAACCGCAACATAAATGATCAGTGTGGGGGCAGTGAATCACTGTAATGAATCAATTTATATGCCACGGTATGCATTCGATTCATACGGCGTCTATTTCCGCCATTCAAAAGAATGGCTACATCAATCTGATAATAATTTACGATGTATGCGACAGTAAACTATGCACTGCTGAATCGATAAACCCGTTACTGCTTTTTGATAGTGCAAAAGAATGACATGAACATGAACAACACGCCGCCCGGCATGCGAGGAGATGTGGGTTCGAGTCCCGCCTGAGACAAAATTTATCAAGTTTATATACTGATATTATAAGTGCAATTAAGTTGCTAAAATATCAAATAACGTATAATGACATGAATTTAAAAATGAATGTAACTTTTTCAAATTTAAATGAACTATTTTCGATACATTCTTCCGTGGCGTAGTACTGTACACACCAGAAAAAAAGTGTTTTTCTACATTTTATCGGGTCTGGATGTTAGTGGTATGTACATCCGTTGCTCCTGATTTCTAAATTACGAGTGCTTGAAATAGTTACTCAAATTATTATTGTAATCATAAATATGTATGTGATGTTGTTCACATTTATTTATTTATTCTTAAAAACTTTATTTGATATTTTAGCAACTTAATTGCACTTATAATATCAGTATATAAAATTGAAAAAAAATTTTTTTTTTTTGGTTTGGCGCCCGCCTGGCATGCGAGGAGATGCGGGTTCGTGTCCCGCCTGAGACAAAAAAAATTTTCAAGTTTATATACTGATATTCTTAAAAAGTTATATCTATTTTATGTCTTGTGTTGCCGGCACCTAAAAAGTACAGCACCAATACTTCTCTCGAAAGAGTGGGTTCTGAAAGAAGAAGACAGTGTAAACTTGAATAAAATCGTTCGTCAGCATATTAATATTATATCTTGGTAGCATAAGTTGCGAGTTTGAGTCCTACTTAAAGCAGACCACATTTTTTTCTAGGGACTCGTAATTTCAAATCTAGAATAAATAATGTTAAGCGCTAATCTAATAACTGATAAATACGTCCTTTTTATTTCTATGATTTTACTAATACAAACAAACGTGGGTATTGTGTATACTTAAAAGAAACCAGATTTATTTTCCGACTCAACGTTATAACATGAATATAAAAAGATATCTGCTTTATAATGACAACAACGTGTATAAAAAGTCTCATTAGATTCGATCTCACTATAAATTAAGTTTAATAGAGCTCCAATAAAAATATTAAACCCATAATAGTTAGTTGATAAAAACCGGTCTTGTCATAATTTTATCGACATACATACCATCACTAATACTGAAGTAAGATTTCAGAAGAATTTGAACTGTAACTCTATTATAAATATGGTTTAGAATGTATCCGTTAATTCATAACTTACGTGAAGTTGGCCCGAATATTACCGCGTCAAAGGCTGCTACTTATAACATTATTTATTTTTCTTCTTAGTACTTTTTGGTTAAGACTTGTTACAGAGAGAGCGAAGCTAATAAGTTAAAAAATCTTGCAAAAAGCGCACTTAAAGATTCCATTTAAATCAACTAATGAAAAAATTGTCTTGAGTTTGTCTTGAGCTCATTTTAAATATCAAAATAAAGTTTATTTTTCATATCTAGTACGTATTGACTATCGTAAAAAACCGTAAATTTCAGCGTAGGTTTAAACCACTCTATACTTTTTTGGTATGGCTTTCCTTAAAAGGTAGTCTGGTTTTAGTTTCTCTAGTGAACTTTTATTACAGGATTCTATCTGACCTTGTTCTTGCGGCTTGTATATCTTACAACAGAAGCTGAGACCAACGGCTTAAAGTGCCATCCAAAGGACGTAAACTCACTCCTTCCAGACCAGTGGCGATTTTAGAAATGATTAATCATTTTTAGATAATATGTTATTAAATATCTTCAATTGATAGAAATTCAATTACTTTTACCATTATTAGACTCAAGGTTGCGTAAGGTTCAAGCAAATCTCATTTAATTAAAAAAAAACAAGTATTGTATTTTTCAAGATAAGTCAGTTATTTGGTCAGTTAAATAATTGTAATTTAAATTCAATCTATACCTTACAATAGCACAATTTCTATTTAGTTAAAAATAGTTTTATTCAAACTGGATTATTATATTATCTCATTCAGTGCAACACAACTATAACACCCAAGTTGGTAGCAAAAAGTGCAGTAGCGGTTATCGCACGATCTGACAACTGGCGACCGGTGCGGGGTCCTACTATGCAACCCGATATCCGTTAATACGGATACACCTGTCTCTATAAGTTTGTAAACTTTCTTGTTGCATTGTTACCCGTAAAACCACTCTAAAACGGGTTTTAACGCACTGTTGAATATTTAAAGGTAAAATAAGTATTAACCTTCCCGACGTTTCTATCTGATTGTACGATTTTTCTATCTCGGTCACATTCAATAAGACATTGGCACGAGTGAAAGAGTTACAATAATTATGTTATGGAGGCCCACCTTCACAGCTCCGTTAACGGATACTCTGTCAGATGCTTCTCAAAAATTGTATGAGTGTGACATAGAGATAAAGTGGATATATCGACATGGTCTTTTAGAGTAGGGCCTCTGACCGCTGACACCTCGCCAGTGAAGCGGTGCGCTTGGATGTGGTAACCACTTTAATGATAAAAAAAAAGTTGTTAAATTAGAGTAGGTGTTATGACATAAACTAATTACAAACTTAGATACACAGTTGGAGAATTTATCGTCTAACTAGCTTTTTGCACGCGGTTCTACCTGCGTAAATTACGTCATATCGCGTGGGTTAATACCTATGCCCAGCATTGGGATGCATAATAGCATAATATGTATGTATGTGTATCAAGAGCTAATCTCCTTTGTGGCAAATTTCAAAACAATTTACATTAGCCCCTTTTTTAAATGTTTACTTTTATCGTTTATTATTCGGTGAGCATCCGATTGTTATTAAAAATATTATAAAAACATGAGTAATTATTCTCCTTTCACTTTACGCTGAAACGTGTAATAAACAAATAAATAACACAAATGAGTCATAATTCAAACTACAGCAGCTCTGTGTAACTATTTCGAGAGAAAAAACTTATCCGAATCATGCCGCATCCATTGTGAGCGACTCGCGCGCACGTCAAATAAATCAAGATGGCCGCGATAAGAAGCGGCTCATAAACGCGGCGCGAACGACTTTACGATTCATAATTGTGCTTTATTAAATGGCCGCCACTTGCATTTTAATGGGAGAATTCAGAGCAGAAAAGCTTAGACGGTCATAGATTATGTTAAAAGACGTAGATAGTTAACATTATATTATACCTACAAACATCATGTCTGGGAGAGATCGCTAACAGCGATAAGAACGCCCGAATTGTACAGTCCTTAATGTATTTTATAAGTTAAACATTATTTTTGTATGGTGTGCAATAAAGAGTATCTATCTATCTATCTATCATTGAAAAGAGATTATTGTTTAGGGATTGTATTGTTTGTTTTATGACTCTTTGATATATCGGCTTTAAAGCAAGTTCTTCCAAGGTACTTGTAACGGAATTAACTAAATCAAGAACAACATATAATGTGGGGTGCTATATGAAAAAAAACTTGCAACTAAAAATAAGTTTATTTCTCCAATGCTCGTAGATATCTCTGGTCAGAAGTTCTAACTTACTGATTCAATCTTGTTTTGTTATTTAACGTCTGGTTTAAACCTATTGCTGACGAAATTTTATCAATAATATTTGAATAAATAAATATTTAAAAAAAATTGAAGACATTATCATCAGGACGACCCAGCTTGTGCAGTAGTGGTGTGATGATTGCCTACGACGCCAGCTTTCGATTTCTTGGCCGAGTCAATTTGTGTGAACCTCTCCAAGCTGGCTATTCTTGCTTCAGAAAGTAACTGTTGAGTTCTGTCACCAGTTAGAGACTTTGAAAACTCTGACACCTTAGCCTTGAAGAAACACAACAACAATAAAACACGGAAAATTGTACCAAAATCTCGATACACTAAAATCTAGAAGCTTTAACGTAACCTTTTTCGGGAATTCATAACTTTAGCTTTTACGTAAACGAACAATGCAATAAATTTGAGCAGAGAACCTAAACTAGATTGACTCACCAACCTCTATCGGCTTTATACTTCTACGATAGTACGATCAAGAGCTCTGGTTTCCTTCACCCTCGATAACACATCCTTAACACCTACTTAATATCATTGTGTATCTAATGGACCCTCTACGCCTGAATCTATGACACAAATCTATCTTCAGTGTATTTTCTCATACTTTGTTTCTCTTCTTTTTATGTGTGATAAATCTTTCCGCTTTACCTTCACTGATCCCGATGCGAAATGATTTTAAAATAATCTTATTATTTTCATCTGCAGTATAAAACGTTAATGTTGTGTTTAAAATTTTGAATTGTTAACTTTTAAAATGCGTCAAAATAGTCAAGCCTTTAGCCAATAAAGTACAGACGACTAAAGTGGGGCACTGAGGCATCTTAACATTATTTATGCTACAGTACTATGATATATGTGCACTTTAGTACGTGTCATAGTGAACACTATTGAAATTACTTTATACCGGAGAACTTGAAATTATGACAAATTGTAACAATAATAATGTATTTAGGTTTTTTTCTAACAGATTATAATTAAAACATATAAAGTTTTTATCCATGGTTTTAGGAAACGAGCTATTTAAATTAAACATATGAGCGCAATGTAAATGTGAATATAAAAGTTCTAAATTGTTGTACCTATAATATGATGCCAAATAAATTATTTTTCTTTCTTTCTTTCTAAATGAATAAACAGTTTGCATAACACGTCACACAATTTTTTTTGTAATAGGTTTGTAAAATTTAGTTTAAAATTGTAATGAACGCGAGTTAAGTCCACCAATTAATGTTTAATTTTAATGTATGGTGTCGCATAAATTGAGGAAACCATAGATTGGTTTTGAGTAGTTTTGAGTAATTAAACCATCTTATATTTAGGAATGCTTTAGTTAATTATAATTACATCAGTATATAAATACATTTTGTTTTACTAATACAATAATAAGCGCTCGCCACACTCTGCCCGGTTTAACTGATTAAAGCCTCCCATATGGGGTTTCAGAGATAGGACCGTCAAAAAAAAAAAAAAAAATACAATAATACCAAATGGGAACAAATTTACCCAAGGAAACTTGTTTTTTAAAATTTGTGAATTTCGTTATTTTTAGCTTAGTATTATTGTTTCGAAGATATGGTGGGTATTAACTTATAGATTAAAACTTTTATGTAAACCAATTTATACACTACTGTTTGTGTTCTCCTTAATAACAAAAAAATAAAAATATTTCGAATATCATCTATACTGATTTAAATTCTAGAAGCAAGGACTAATTTATTTTGCAAGTATTTAAGCTATTAACTAAGCTTATTCAATTTTCAAAATTTGCTTACTAAAATGCTTAACTATTTTTAACAAAATTCAAATAGATACCACAATGTAATACCTATTAATCCCTCGATCGTGAGTTATTCCAGACACAATTGAAATCAATTGTTATCGCGGCACGCGCGTGCCTCCTGGGGGTTGAGGGATTAATTAATATAAATCACCAAACCTAAAGTTTTTATTTTTATTAACAGCCTAATTGTCAAATTTTCGCAAACCACAAAGCGTGGCAAATATATATTACTTAATTATACGTCGGCCTTAAAATTCTTTACACGATATACAGCAATAAAAATAATAAAACACTTAATAATTATGATTTGCCGTCAAATAAGGCTTTTTCTAAGGCTGTATATAAACCTATTAACTCAGTTTTATGGGCGTGAAAGGAAAAATAAATATGTATACGTAATTTGCATTTATAAAATTCAGCAATAACAATTATATACCAGTTTTAATGTAATTAATTCCTCCTTATATAATTACTTCAACAGCGCTCGTATTATGTGCTATAAAATGTTAATTAGGTATATTGCGTTCATAGATAATTAGGTTGCGAATTTAATGCGCTCTGTTGCCACAGACTATAACAAAATTAAAAAAAAAAACATTTTATGTACTGTTACGCAAAACCTTATTTGTAGTAGGTAGGTTAGGTATTAATTATTTTTGATCACGGACAGATAGCGAAACTAAAAGGATTCTTTGTTGACTACATGATACTTGTGGACTAAACGAGCTATGTATTAGTATGGTGATTTCAATAATGTGGGATGTTAATTTGAAAGCCTTGAAGCCTTCTTTGCATTAAATATTATAGTTTGAGGTTAAGACCCACTCGTAATGATCACTTATAAATTTATCGAAAATAGGGTACAAAGCAACTTCATCACTTACTTCAAACAAGCCAATATTGAAAGTCCTTATAAAATCAAACGATAGTTTACAAATACATGAATTCCCAAAGGTTCACCCAAACATATACGTCAAGCAAACTCTTGAGCTATGGTTTATACCTAGCTAAGTAGAGCATTAATGCTCTAAGGTATCAACGCAGGTTACGTCTTAGGCAAGAAGTGTTTTAGCCAAATCGGGCGTTAAATTAAACTAATGATTATAATAATAACCAATGTTTCCACACAGAAAACTATATATATAATTATGTAATATGGCTACATCTAGTTGTCTAGCGGATAATTTTTTCGCGGGTATTTGTCATGTTAGGAAAACTGATAAATAAGACAAGTAGACTTTTCTCATGTCGTGGGACTTTATCGTGGTTTCGTATCTTAGCCCTACAGAATATTTATTTTAGGGGCGGTTAGTAGATTAGTCTAAAAATACCCCCAAATGTTTATTTCGCCACGCACTGTCACACAGTTGTTTTAAAATTACAATCACGTGAATTCAGAGTTTTCAGCTGCAATGCAGTTATACTACGCACTTGAAAGCAAAATTATTTTTAATTACAGGAAGTCATAATCAGCAAACGTATAAATCATTCCTATCAGCGATCTTATGAGGTTATGGCGGAATTAGTGGCTTTTGAGGCAATTACCGTTGTAATAATAACTTAAAAAAAGTTTTAACAAGTTTCGTTAAAATAAAGTGATAAATGTTTATTAAGGATTGTTTAGAACATTAAGATCGCTATCGTGGTTTGCGCAAGATCATGTTTTTAACGGGTTTTTGTAATTGAATTTGCAGTTTTTGTGTTTTAGCTATTTTAGGAGACTGTTTACTCGTAACCAGCGGACCGTAAACTAAGTAAGGTAAATGCTCCTATTACCGCCAGTTTAAGCAGTCTTTGTACTCACTATGAAAAAATAGATATAAGCTAGTATGTTAGGAATGATGATGTAATTTATATTCAATTCTGATGAAATGTTCTATGAAATTCAGTACTTAAATTCAGTATTATACCGCACAAATATTAGTAAATATTTTTTTTATCCAAAAGAGCAGTTTCTACTATTACCGACCCTTGGATGTTATTAAATTCTATTACCGTTTTTTCCGCTTCCATTACCGACCCATAAGAAATTGACACTTTCCCTTTACAATTAAATTAAATAAAAAACAGTAGTAAGAGGTATTCAGTAAGTATTAATAACAGTTTTGAAATAATATTGTTGGGTTTATTTTTTTACAAATAATAAATTATTATGATGTAACATAACAATGATAATTTCAAAACTGTTATGCACTTATATTTTTTACTATTCTAATTAATTCAGAAACACTATTACTGCCACCCGCAATCAGTCTTCAAACTATTATATGTTTACTTTTAATTATCTTCATACTAATAAGATAGTAAATATAAATAAGTAACACAAATAATTTACTTTTTGAAAACTGTATCTGCCATACAGTTTTCAAAAAGTTATTAACCAACTCGCTTAATTATTTTGCCTTTTTAATATTTGCATGTTTCTTTTTTCTTTCTATTTTTTTTCTGTTTTTTGCCACGTTTTTGTTTTTCTTGATTCTGTGTTTTGTTTTAAATTAAGGAAAGAAAAGGGCTTTAGGTAAGTCATTTAGAAAAAACCAAAAAAAACAGATAAATGTTAGGGAATCAAAACCTAGATGGTGTATCTAGTGATTCTGGAGTCTTGAAATTCAATAGGAATGTAATCTTTATCGGACATTTCATAGGGAAAATCCAAAAATGTTTTTTATATATATGAGTCGGGAATAGAATGAATTGTGAAGATTACCTACAATATTCTATTAGCGACCAATAAAATATCTAATCAACAGCTACAATATCTACTTTATTATTCATTACTATTCATTTTCTTTTAATATCAATTACTCAATTCGCACACCGCCAATGAGAGTGTCATAACACAATAAATGTAGTTTTTGGAAAATCACTGTTTTCTTTTTTTTATAACTTATAATTCCATTATTTTTTTTCTGAGAGAGCCTTATCGAATAATTTAATATATATTTAAGAACACTATTAAATGCTCTGTTATATTTTTATAGAAATTAGAATCTAAAGATATTTTTTCCATTTTATATATTTTTTTTACTTTTAAATTCCGCTAATGTGCCACTTTTTTAGACAAAATTATCAAAGATTTCATGAATTAAAATACTTTTAGTAGGTAATAGTATGTATATTACCAATTATATTACAAACAAATAAAGTATCAAAACTATTCATATAAAAACAATATAGCACATTTTCAGACACTACAGATAATCTATTCACTAAAAATTTATTACCAAAATAGGTAGACAATATTTTACAACTTAGCTTTTTCTCAAGTGCAATATTTTAAAGGATTTTGTTAGATGCCCATAACCTGTGCTAAAGTTTTTAACGACATAAAATCGCAGGAACTCATTTCAGTCAAGTACGGTCTTCCTTTTTTCTTCGCTGACCTGATCACTTTAGCGTACTGGCTTGAAACGTAAATAGACTCAGATTTAAACCTTCTCTGTATCTATTTTTCAATTGTAGAATGGAGAGCATCACCTTTGTTTTGAGTGTGCCCGGTTATCAGAAACTTATGAAATATACTTTTAATGTTTGAATATTTATATAAAGAAAATGAATATAAAAAAGAGTTTACAGACGCGAATTGTTTCTTGATTGAATGTTAAATAAAAAGCGTGATTGACTCGTCTAGGTTTTTATTTAGCAGTAAATCTAACTTTAGGTATATAGGTTTAATAGATTTATGAATAAAATTTCGTTGTGAAGTAATGTCGCCCAGTTTCAAGTAATAAATAAATTCAGGATAAGACAGATGATTGAATTCTAGTTCCCTTTCGCCTTGAAGAGAAACTGCGATCGGTGGGGATGAGGCATTGGCCGAAGAGCTTGATGGTAATATTGCGGAGTTCGAACGCGAAGTACTGGAGCTTGAACCAGAGGATGAACTAAAGCTTGAGTATGTATGGAGCTAGAAGATGAGCTTGGAGAAGACGAATCGGGAACTAATTAGTATCCAGACGTGTTGGTCGTTGGTTTTTGAATAAGATTAGAACTAACAATGTTTTCAGAATTCAAATTAGGTGAAGCCGTATCGTAATTTAAAACGGGATTGTTATGATCCACTTCCTGCTTTATTATACTTCTAGATTCAGAATATAAGTAACCAGTTATTGCTTACTATATACTATTAAAAAGGAAGCTTCTTCTGGGCATAACACAACCAATAATAAAATCGGGATCTTTGACGCGATGATCCATGATATCCTCAACAAAATCATCTTCATTCGAAGAAGTTGTAGCTTCTACCAGCAAGGTATGTGTGCCTGAAATTAAAACATGTAAGGTTTAGTATCTTTACACATTCTATACAAAACACATAGTAAAGATTACAAAAGTAAAATAAATAATTTATACTTACACACCCCATCCTCATTAATCAAATATTTATCTTCGTGTACCTCATCTAAACTATATAGCTTGACTATGTAAAATTTAGTTAGCATGTATTTGATAAAAAAATCTGTTACTTACCATCGTCAATATAAGAAAGTGTGTTGGTATTGTTAATATTTTCTATATAAGTTTAATTTAATTCAACTATACCAACGGATACTTTTGAAGGGTCACTGCGTAAAACTAAATCAACCATGAATGTTTTTCTTGAATTATGTTTCATTTTGTCCTAATAGATTAAAAAATAAGCATAATTGTGACAGTTGTAATGTGAACTAAGATAATTATAAACACTTTATAAAGCAGAAATAAAGACACATTATTAATTAATACCCAATCAAATACTTGTCTTATACGGTAGTACAGTGATATCATATGTTAAAACACTTCTATTCATATAATAACTTGGCATCAACCAACGCCAAATCAAGAAAAGTGTCGTTTCACATGATGTGACAGTAATATTCTCTAATTTTAAAATACTTAGTGAAAATAACTCAAAAATATGGTCATATCACATGACACGACAGTCTTTTTTCCGAAATCAAAGCAAATATATGAAAATTACTTACCTTAATACGGTCGTTAAACAGGTTATGACACTACTACACACACTAGATGCACGAAAATTCTGTATCAACTTTGATGTGACACTTTTTACGCTGCAAGAGGTAGGAAAGTGGCTCGGCGAAAAAGGGTATTAAATGCCATCTCTCGGCGAGGAATCACACTACAATTATGCCGTTTTTTTAGCAGATAAAGTTTGTGATTGCCTTTCTTATGGGATACTTATCTCAACTTCGTATTTTTTTGTGTTATGACTCTCTTGTTGCCGGTGTGCGAATTATTAAGAAAAACTAGGTTGTTTAAAATATATTGTCATAAATTAATAGATATAATGATTAGCGTTCAAACGACCTTCACCCAAAATCTCTAGGAAAAACGTTTGTCGTTAATTGATCCAACTAAGTAAAATAATCTTATTGAGCGAACAAAACAAAATCAAATTAAAGTAATTAGTTAATTATAGACATTTATTATAAAATAATAAATATTCTTGAATTTCTTACAACGCCATGGGTCGTTATAAGCATCAAATTATGAGATTTAGACTCTATTACCGCCTTTAAGTAAAATATGATTTTATACCATAAAAATCAATAAAATTGGTTATGTTAAGGGTTAGCTTAATAAAACAATCTATACATTACAGTTTTTAAGTGATAGCAAGAAGACAAATCCACTTTTAGTATCTTATTTTTCTTAAGTAAAGTTAAGTGGTTCTTATGAGGCTGGAGGCGCAACACTATGAAATGTGCATTCATTTCGGGCGCATCTCACTTACTGTCAATTTATTTTATTCACTGACTATTTAGACACACAAATTAAAATATTTTTAACAACCAACTACAACACCTATCTAATTTTTAAGAAATCACTTTACTGGAACCTATATAAAGTCTATTAGGAATGATTGAAAAAAAAGGTCGTTATTAGGACACCAATTTTAGGGGGCGTTAATAGGAGCCTTTACGTTACTATTTTATAAATGCGGCAAATTCTTAATGTTATAGAATAGTTAATGCACTATGATAGCTGTTTTTTGCAACGTACGTATATGAATATTATATAGAAAAGTTACTGCCAATATTTGATTGTGCTAAAGCATTATGTAACCGATTTATTTTAAACACAGACAATTTTTTTTTCAGGCAATATCACACTAGTTTTGAGTGTAAAATCAGTGAAAATATCGACATTTTGTAATGGGCTGATTAGCTGTTGATGTGCTATGGAAGTAGTTTATGATGTATGTACCGAGTAGTGCCGGTCTAAAGTAGAATATTACTACCTCTTCTCATCCTCTTATAACTATAAAAGGCAGGTATCAAAAGAACTTCACTCTACTATTGACCAAATTGAGACCACTAGACCGCCTGCCAGGCACAGCCAATATAAGCCTCCTTTTGGAGAGGCATCCAACAGATAACTGATGTTGGCTGATAATGAAAAAGGTAAATAAATGAACCATGACGAAACACAAAGCTCCATATTCTGAGATACTACAACCCTAGGGCCTAAATGCATGATTTTACCCTGTACTTAACCAAAAGCAAAACACAAGAAGAATAAAAACCAACCAGTTTCAGTGATCAAACCATAAAAATCCTAACCATTTTACATAATGACTGGCAGTAAAAACTAACTGCAGCGTAAAATGATTGTCGTATTGACACTAGTGAGTTACAACCGGTCAATAAGTTGCATAAGTTGTAGCTAGCGACACATACTGACTCGTGAACAAATTGCTAGAGCCGGCAATTAACGTATGCACGTCTTTAGCGTGCCATAGTGTGAGAGAATTCAGTGACTTGAGTCCGTGCAAATACTCCGCCAAACTCCGTGGTGGAGAGTGGAGAAAGAGTATTTTTAGTTTAGTTGCAGTACCTTTATTGTGCCTGAATTTCGAATAGTTATTTTATTTGGGATCGAAAAACCGTAGGTATGTGATTATTATAATGTTAAGTTTAGTTACATAATTCAGTTGTACAGAAGTTAAAACACTATTTAATTACTAAAATCGTCAGTACCTACATTGAAAATTGCCAAACAATAAACTTACCGGATTTAAAGCCAATCATGCTGGGTATATCCTTTTTAACATTGTATATGTAATGACATGTACGAAATTCGGAGAAAGCACGAACTTATAGCAATATTAAATAAACAAATATTTTTTCTTGAAAAACTTAAGACTAAAACGGGATTTTCTATGTTTCATAATTTAACAGTGCATTAAAAATCCCGTTTTAGTGTTAAGTATTATTTGTAACAATGTATCAAGACTTAAAAACTTATACTCTAGGATTAGTTAATTATTTTTGCCATACCTTTATTTTAATAATATCTCCTGTTAAATGAAGGTTGTCTCAGTAGAGCAGCTAGCATTTTTCATTCTATACTGTGTCTATATCGTGATAACTGCTCGTTCGTCGTAGCATTAGCATATCGGAATTATTCCATTACAGTGTTAATAATTTAAAAATAATACGCCGTTGGCGCACGCGACCAAAAGTTATGGCGCCCTGGAGATGTGTTCGTGACAACAACAAACGAAAATACACCCTTGTGCATAAAGTAAAGAATTCAAACTTGAATGGTGACGTTTGAAGCAAATTTGTCAGCGGTGCTAAACATTTTACGACACTCGAAACGTTTTGAATAACGATTATTATTTTTCAGGTCACATTTTGTATTCAAATTGAAATACGAGAATGATCGTGTTAAAGACCGTTTGTATTCGAATAGACGGCATCGATCTTGGGATTTCTGAGCTATGAACAGTCTACAAAATAATACTAAACACATAATTTACCAAACTTATAATAATAGATCGTTTTACTTTAGACTTAAAGTTGTTAATCGATTGAGGTAACTTGACATTTACGTGCTGTTGACTGTGCAAGATTATCGATAACGTTGCAATGTTGAATATGTCCTTATTGGCGTTAGTATTAAACAGTATATACTAATGCTTATACATAATGTATTTAGTTTTATTGCCGATCAAGAGATTGAGAATGATGTTTTATGTTTAATTTGAACTTAGTTAACTTATTTAGTATAATTCGCCAAAATGAGAACATATAGGTCAACACGTGTTTATAACTCATTAATAAATACAACATTTAAATATGTCTAACTACGGACAAATTATAAAGCCAAAAACCCAAATTTTAATTAAAAAAATGATTGATGAAGACTTATTTGAACTTTTTTAGATGTAGTAGTCAGAATTTAGTAAAAAAACATATCATCACTATCAACACTAAAAAAAAAACTAAAAAGTCAGGCCGTAGATAGAATTTCAAAAACAAGTAGTAGAAAAAGTACAAGCCGGGTCATATCAAAAAATATTGTTCTGAGCATAATAAAATTGATAATAACTGCACCAAAAATGATGTTTAATTTTGAGAATGAATCTAAAGACTAAGAATTTCATAATTATAGTAATTAACGCAGGTGTTTTAGACCTCCGTAAAGAATTATATTCAATGAAATATAAAATACGTACACCGCAATCTGCATTAGTAAACCCTTAGCCAAGTAATGACAATGAATTCATGCATGTCTTTTTTACAACTAACAAGATAGAAGCAATACTATAAATATTAAAAAAGGTTACTCTTCAAAATTTGTACTTAGGACTTTTTGCAAACCTGGTCTAGCGAAATTTGCAAAGTTCAGCACTCACACCATATAGTCCTCGAGGCAGACATAAATAATTCTAAAAAGCACGTCCAAATCAAAGAGCAACCGCTCGGGGCTTGCACAAATCATTCGAAACCAGAACTGTCAAGTGCGAGGAGGAAACTAGGGTAGGGTTGGAAAAAGAAACAGTAAAACAATGAAACAGATAACAGACACGAGTGGAGAGGATAAAAGAGGGGAGACTTAGTCTTTAACCCAGTATAAGGTGGATACAGACTGGATGACACTCATGTGACCATTTGAATTAAGCCTTTATTATGATGTTGTCCAAATAATTTATTCCGGAAATAATTTTTGACTATCTTAATGGTGGAATGACGTGCACACCGGTTTTCGTGGTATCGCCTTCTCTAAGGTCCTGGGTTCGCTTGGGGCGGGTTAATGTGTAAATAATATTTGTCTATATTTTTAACTGGGCAATTGCTTATGGTATAAAATCTGATATCCAAAGTTAATTTAGCTGAAACATTTTAACTAAGTATACTTACTCGTATTCACTTATTTAAAGCCATTTGATCACAGGCTAGTAATTAAATTTTATTAAATAATAGCCCACTTAACTCACACTTTTTAAAATCGAATTCTATGTAACATTACAAAACATCTTTGGGCAGTTAAAATGCTTGTTATTTATCTAAAAATCGTTCGTAAATAAAACATTTTTTATGCAAAAAGTACGCAACCCTGAATGAATTTTAAGGGGGGTGAGGGGAGAGACAAACGGTCCAATAAATCAGCCGCGGATGCCGCTTGCAGGTGTTGCACCACTACCGAACCCGTTGAAATATTGCGCCAAAGATTAAAACGTTTATGACGCAGATGCGCGAGTTTATTACTTTTGTTGTCTCATACCTATTGTGTGCGGATGGAATGAGTTAACGGTTATAAATCTTTAATCATTATTGAGTTACAAATCACATAAAAAAAATTAAAATCCTAAAACATTATGGTAAGTCATTTTTTATTGATTTCCATTGGATTTCAGATTAAATCTATGATAAGTGCATTATTATTAAAATTTAGTAACAAGACTTTATCAGAAAATGACTAAACATTATTTAAATTGATATGAATACACAACTTTAATCAAAATATGTAGATGTAATAATTAAAAAACTAATTAATAAACTTTATATTATGTTATAGACTTTACCCAAATATGCTTATAGACTCTACCCAAACGCGATACTACCACCTACTTGAAAAATGCCAAACATTTTGCTTGCAATGTTTGAGTATCTACAGTTAATAGCTAAGCTGACACTTTTTAAATTCATGTTGATCACTAAGAACTTACATTATTTACACCGAAAGTTGAACATTTCTTAGGTTATTCTACATTTTGACATATTTATTTTAACGTGATAACAGTCAACTGTAATAAACTTTAATTGTCGCCATAAATTGTGTAGTGCAGATATTCATGTTGTAATTTCAATACAATTTGCACGAGCGTTTTTATTACCAATTAAAAACTACCATCAAAGTAGGTCGATAATAAAATCGAACATTCAACATGATTACGAGACATTAAACCATCTGAATTCATTTACATTAATCTTTGTCAAAATGGGGGCCGCTTTCTTGTCATGGCTTAATAATTAACAGACTTGCTTTTATAGCGTTCGATTTTAAAACTTAATTATTTATGGCAATTAAAACAGTTTCCATGGGCTAATCACCATCGATTTATGACTGTTTTTGATTGGCCCCAATAGGAAGCGCTATAAAACTAACTATAGTTAGGAAGTGTAGAGCAATAAATAACAACATAAAAGATGAAAACGCCATTCATAATTAGTTAAGTGTAATGGTCCGATCGATTTGTGTCAATTATAAACTATCAAACAATTTTTATTATAGGTAGTCTTTGGAAGTCGCTGAACACTTTGGCCTTATTAAAATAAGTAGTTTGTTAGTTTGCAAGAGATTTCTTAAGGGGGTGGACGAATTGTTACTGTGACTTAGTCATTTCAATACAGTGTGCCAGTTTTAATCATACTTATTTAGCATGACGGAAAGGAGAGGTGATAGATTTAGATACTCGTAGATATAAAGAATACTCTATAATAAACACCAAATAAAGAAGTAACAGGCAAGACGAACAAATTGTGGGGTCTTATCACTAAGACAACTTTTGAGTCAAATCTACTAAAAATCTCAGACAAAATATGACGTTGACTACTAGACATGTGCCTCTAAAGATTTAGCTGTTTCCATCGACTTTTACCGTACATTCGTCAGTACACTTGGTGGGTTCGCCCAGTGCGCGGTGGCCATGCAAGAGAATTTCCGTACGATCGAACGTACGTTTGAAAAGTGTATTAAAATGGCTTCTCATATTTTGATACTCTTTCCTTTAAAGAAACGTAGCCATTATCCTTATTTTTCCTATCGTGTGATTATCCTACAAGGATCTGTTATCAGGGTTTTCCAAATTGCCTATAGATAACTACAGCCTCTGATGTTACTGACTTATTTTTTCTTGATTATGACATTCATCTCCCAACAGAAGCTGAGACCAACGGCTTTACTTGCCTTACGAAGCACAATCCTACCCCAGATTTCGATTCCAGACCCAAGCCAATTTAGAAATGGTTGTGTCCTTATATAAACTTCGTATGTCGCACTTTATATGCACTGTTAAACGATTTATATTGTAACATGTAAGAGCGTATTAAAAAAACTCAACTAACCTCATACACTCAACATGCATTCTAATTTCAATTATAACTGACGAGCCGTCAATTACACACATCATACAAAACATGATTTTAATTAACACCCGACTATTTCTTCATGCAATTAATTGCTATTACACGCCTCAGTATAATAAAAAACCTGGCAATCATCTTCGAAATGATGATGCATAGTTATCATTGCCATTACAAAAGTCTTTATTTCGAACCCGATAAGATTGTATATCGCTTGAAAAAACAGAAAATCTCTGTTGTTACCGCAACTAGGCGAGCTACAGTCAGTCATTCATCATTTATAACAGTTGAGCATAAATAACATATTTAGATGGTTGGTTCCGCTTTGTAACCCGTGTGTTGCCCCCGCTGCTTCAAAATGGCGTCTGGAAATTTATTGTTCTTGCGTTTTGAAAAGGAATTGCTTTATTGTTCAAGTTTATTAGCGTGTGCGTAAAGAGCGAAATGTTTTTTGAAAACAGGTAGCTATAAATTAGAATAGTTCTGTTAAGTGTCCTGTTGTTTTAAAATGAGAGTTATGGTCATAAATTATTTTGCTCAAATTGATATAAATGTTCAGAAATATTTTGGATTCATTTAGTTAACATTGGTATTTCTAATACATACTTAAAGCTAACTATAATGGTAATTATAATTTTGTTGAATGTTTTAAGCTATTTCAAGATCTAAAAAAGAATTATTTCTGATTTAAATATATCAATCACTTATTTGCGGTTATTTCTATATGCGATAATAAACAAAGCTGGTGTAAAATTTGGCAATGCATTAATTTAATTTTCATTTTGTATTACGAGCTCTTTAATGTTTCTAAATAACAAACTTATTTACGATGAGGGAGTTCAGGGTACTTTTCATGATGTTCTACAGGAGTGCTACTTTAACCTTTATAGTTCAAACGAAAATACCGTTGAAAATTTTCCTGTATAAACTTACGTAAAAACTTAATTTGAGTTTTTATTTTAATGCTACAGTATGAAGTATTGTATAAAATCATGCTGGTTTTTTTTAAGTTATGATTTCCTTGATAAACGCGAACAATACTTGTACATTGAAATTAAGATTTTAATAATTATTATATTTATTTTTTTAGAGTAATAATAAGATTGTTGCAAGTAGAACAACCCGTTTAATGCCTATTCAAAGCCGATATCCGATAACAAGGCTGTATTATAGCTATTAACCACTATTCCAGCTGCCTTTATTGTAGGCTAATGAAACACGAACAATGTTTACTGCTGAAGGTTGGGAACCACTGACGCGGCGACCATAGACAGATATTTCATTATTGAAATATCTTTCTATCAGATACTATCATCCGATTATTTTTATTCAGAGAAACAAAAATTACCTGCTACAATCTCTGGGTTGTTTGTTGTGTATAATTTTTATGTTTTTAACGTTGCCACTGTTATTTTTTTTAATGAAATCGCTAGTCAACTGAATAAAATTAAATATTAGTAATTTATAAACTTATGATGAGTAATTTATAACGCGTATAAACGAACATTTATTTAGCTGAACAGTTGACGATAGTATAAGAATACGATAACTGTCAACATAATTATTATCATGAATATGTTCGTATTTACGTACTATGTATGTATATATTCATGTTAGGTAAACATCTGCAAAATTTCGTTGATTGACAACAGATTAGCCAAATATATTGACGTAATAAAACTAATAGACTTAATAAAAAAATATGTGACTGTTAATTTTAAAAAAAACTTTTTTACTTTACTATAAATAGCTGTATAATAAGTAAAAAGAGCTATCTAAAAAAATTAGATAGCTTTTTACTTTGCACAGCCGATATTTTGCCCTATCTCTGGATCATATACAGGATGAAATTTTAACCACCTTCCAAATTTTAATATATCAATCTACGAGACAAAAACTAAATGACGTATTTTTTCTTTTAATATAGCCCAGTACAAAAATGTCAAGATAAAGCACTTAAAAAAGGTCCCCAAAAAATCTACAATTTTTGATACGGTCGCCTAGCAACACTTTTTTTACGCGATTCGCATCTCATTTATTCATTACGATACTATTCATACGTTTTTGATTATCGCTTTATACCTTATCAGGCCTAGGACCGTAAAAATTAAAAACTATATTGCGAAATATATTTTCGGGTGAAAGCTTGATTTACATTTTTTATTTCATAAATGGGTTCTAAATACGATACCGAACGCCTATAAAACTTTTGGAAAGTGGTTAAAATTTCACCCTGTATAATTTTCTGTAAAAACCACTGACTTGGTTGTTAAGTATCATATTGTGTATGTCGTAATTGTTGATCTCCCAATGATTTATAGGCAAGTCTTCGAACAAACTCGAGTTACTTCAGATACAAGTTTTTACGACTCGATTAAGTTTTTTCTAGTCAATTTACTGGCAATAAATGTCCTTTGTGTTAATGAATGACTAATGTAAAAAAATATACAGAGTTGCATTTATACGACATATTTTTTTATGATGATAATGTTGTAATCATTTAGAAGTAATGCAGTTATAAAAATCATAAGGAATTTCATAATTGCTTATAAAAAATTACAAAACGATGACTTTTAGGCATTTTTTTTTAAGTCAACTGGCACGACGAACAACTTACTTAAAACTGTTTTGTTTTGGACCATGAACGCTGTACAGTGTTCGAAACGTCGCAGATAAACCAAAACAAACGCGAATTCAAAATCCAAATCATCTCTCATTTCAAAATTAGACCAACTGAAACAGATTGACTTGTATAAACCTGACATTATATCTGTCAATAATTACCAAGCCTATGTCAGTCTTTCCACATTTCGTTTGCCTTTTGGGCCCTAGCTGCCATTTGAATGCTAGTAAGATATCATGAAGACAAGAGTTAGGTTTTATCTTCATATCTTGACAAGCATCTTTAAAGTAGGCAAAAGTAGAGGTAGACTCCACTTTTGTTTTAAACTGAAATGAACAGTATCTGTCAATTTGGAATCTGCAAACTAAGTGCCCTATTGATCTCGGGGTGCTGATTGATCATTAGACAACAAGAGTTTTGAATTGTTTAACATAGCTTGGGTTTGTGATCACCAACTCGAATTAGGCAAAGTGATTATGCCCATACCCATCATTGTTGTGGTGACTTGAATTCAATGATAGAGGATTTTGCCCTACAGTGGCATGATTATAGGCTGTTGCTTTTAGCTCGCTCCATCTTAGAAGCCTAAGATGGAGCGAGCTTACCCAGAGGTACAGTTTTTCTGTGTTCCGCTGGTGTGTGGGAGACCACACACCAGCGGAACACAGAAAAACTGTTTGGTGCTGGAGACTCCGGCAGGAGGGTGGTAGCATCCAGGTAGCCTCATACGAAGCCTACCACCGCGGAGGGATCTGTTAGCCGTCATCATTGGTTAGAAAACCAAAGATGCCGTTGCCCAGGGTGGACGACTAGGAGCTAGATCCCACCCCTAAAGCTTGCTTTGCTTTACTTAACTGTCAATTTAGTCTTTATGACAGGCTATTTCCTTACTTCACTGTCAGTTTAGTTTATACTTATGCGTACGTCCATACGGCACCTACCCTAATCTAACCTGAAGAGTACTCATTAAAACGTTATTTGTTAAACAAACGTTTAACCTAAAAACAAAAACAGGTATTTGTATCGCGATTACAAAACATCTTGCTCACCAATTTCTTGCGTGTTTTAGAATTCTAATTAAATCAGCGATTATTAGCAATCAATCACCAATGCAAATTATTATCGGTTAATTGAATCATTGTTGGGATTCCTTGGGAAACAGAAATTTAGATTTAAAAAAAGAATAGAGATTTTATCAAAATTTTAAGTACAGACCTAATTATGTATATTTTAGATATTCAACTTTTGTCTTTCTTTTGTAAGTAAGTACCTACCAGCTAGCCGGTTTGTTGGCTTTTATTCCCAGTTCCTACCTATGTTATGCATAAAATTTGTTTAATATGTTGACTGACAAAAACTAAATACTTAGTGAAATTCGAACCTTATGTGGTTTTGCTATCATAAGTTACATACCTTATTATTGTAATTTAAGTTTTAAATGTGGTAATAAAGTAAAAAAAAAGAAAGACTGAGGTGAACCTTAAGACGCTATTCACCTATTTCGCGGGTCCAAAGCTTTGCCCGAGTACCTTCTTCAGCATGAAGGACCTTGGATGCTGCCCGAAGAAAACAGGCAGCAACGTCTTTCCATCCTTGGCCAAAATAATACAGTACAGGATTAGATTACTGCCCTTTTGGTCTAACAGCTGTATCCAAGATAAAGAAGCTCGGGGTCCAGGGTCCTCTTTACTGAATACTTTATTTGCAACCATAATAGGTAAAGAGGATGTTACATTTATTGACGACCTCCGTGGCGGAGTGGCGGACACACCGGTTTTCAAGGTGTCGCCTGCTCCGAGGTCCCAGGTTCGATTCCCGGACGGGTCAATGTAATAAAAAAGTTGTTTCTACATTTTCTCTGGTTCTGGGTGCTTTGGTATCTTTGTTGTTTCTGATTTCTAAAATACGAGTGCTTTAAATAGTTATTCAAATTGGGATCAGAACAATGTGTGTGATGTTGTCCACATTTATTTATTTATCTATAATATAAGCAATAAGGACCCTGGCTGTTAATCCCAGGGTCAGGCTACAAGGCTGTTTTAAATGTTTGAACATTACTTAGGTTTGATATAACTGACCAGCATTTGGCAAGCGTGGTAATTAAATAAATAAATAAATAAATATTTAATACATACCTCACTGGGCCACACAGAGCCATCTAGTCCCAAATTAAGGTACTATTAAGTACCCTGTCGTATGGGGTACTAGACAACCGATAAACTTACTTATATACTTTTTTTTTGTAAATACTTACATACTTATAATACATAGAAAACACCCAGACCAGTACAAACAGACATGTTCATGCACACAAATATTTGTACTGTGCGGGGAATGGCTCAGAAGCAGCGTTTACAACCGCTGATCCAAATGGTCGTCAATCAATTACTTTTGTACCCATCATTGCTGTGGTAACGTGAATTCTGATGGAGGCATTGATGTAACGGGATGATTATAGGGCGTTACCTAAAAGTATTAGAAATAAAAACATTTATACGGGTCCCTAATCTATCAGAATCGAATCAGCTTATCGTGTTTTTAAATCGTTTATTTCACGCTAGCGTCGCTCTATTCATCGGAACGATAATAACTCGATTTATGAATAAAGAACGGGCTGTATCGAGTATTAATCGATACTAAATTACTTATGTAGATGTGAATCGTTGAAGGGCAAGATTGTTTATGTATTTAGCATTTATTGCTTGTGCTTTATCTTATTTAAACTAGGCGGGGCTCCCGGCATTGTTCGTGAGTTATTTGCCTGAGGATACGGCTAGCTGCTTTTTATTGAGACATCGTAATGAGTGGGTGCTCTGGTACTGCTTTATAACGAACGTCTAGGCGGTTTAGGTATTAATTCAGAGTTAGTTTGGCACAAAATTATACTTTTTAGTGCAGATTTTATTACATTTTTTGTTTTCTTTTAGTTTGTTTGTAGTATCACTATCATTTATGACTTAATCATTCCACCGTTAAATACCAGTCTCCAAATGGAGGATTTTTCCAAAACCGCCACGGTTGCCAAGTGGGTTGGCAATCGCAGTATGTATTTAAACTTGAAAAAATATGTCTCAGGCGGGACTCGAACCCACATTTCCTCGCATACCGGGAGCGGCGCTTTCGAGGAGATGCGGTTTCGAATCCCGCCTGAGACATAATTTTCAAATTTGAATACTGATATTTTTGCAATTAAATTGCTAAAATATCGTATAAAGTAATCGGAGTATGGTAAAAAACACTAATTCTTTTCTACACAGGTATTGATTACGATATGTGGTGTCATATACCTATTTTTAACTAATGTGTTTAGCCAGTAATTATAAAAATTTTTGATAAAATTTTCTACATTTGTTTTGTTACTGAACTGAAATGAAATCTAATGATACTCGTATGTTCTTACTTTAAAAACACAAAATACTTTGCGTGTGCTGCTCTGTATGAGGTTTCCTTGTGGTACGAAAGATAGGCTCTTTTTAAAAGATTAAAAACAATTGTTTAATCTCTTAACAAAGAAAAAGAATATCAAAGTCATATTTTGTAATAAATAAATGTTCATCCTCCATCAACAGCAGTCGAACGACATCTAATCCGATAAAAATAAAGGCTCTCAATAAATCGGTGTAAGTAGGTGGCTGAATACATTATGGCGGTTATCGCTAATATATTTGCTGGATAACACTCGATATTTTTAATTCGTCCATTGGCTGTCGCAATAAATAATGTTACCGTCAACGGATCTGCCCACGCGCACGCTTTATGGCCGCGGCGAGTTTGGCTTATGGAAATCTGGTTTTAAGACATGATTACGATATTTTTGAAGAACGAATATTTATAGGATTCTGCAGATATTTTTTAATTTCGTGAAATCATTTTGAAATACAATAAAATTACAAGCAAAGAAATAAGGTTAAGTAAAGGGTTACATCCATACACTGCAGCGCAAAAGCCTTCATAATTGAATTCAAATTACCACAGCAATGACAAGTACAGGTATAATCACCACGCTTGCCAAATACGGGTTGGTAATCAACAACGTATTTTAATAAATACTAGAGGTAATTAGCTAAAATTGCACTGTTCTAGTTTTTTGAGAATTGATTTTGTTTGGAAGTAATAATACTAAATCAATTGGAGGCAGCACATAGCTCTGGTAGTTCCTTTAAGCCGTTCATCCCGACTTCTGTTAAAGATGGATCACCACCATCTCCAGCCTATGTCAGTCCACTGCAGGACACAAAACTCTCTAATAAAAGGTTTTTACCGCTATTTATTCGCTTGGCAAACAGGTTGTCGACCACATGGAGAGCCGACGCTTCTACCTGACTTCTTCTTTTAGTCTGGTAAAACTTTGGAAGGTACGTTAAGCCGTTTATCCCGACTGTTCAGAGATGGATCACCACCATCTCCAGCCTATGTCAGCCCACTGCTGGAGACATACCTCTCGTAAAATTCTTCAAAAGGTTCTCTAAAAGAAGGATTATACCATAACCTCCTCGTTTGGTAAGCTGGTTGGCGCCGACGCATACTCGTCTACTTTCTTGATTACTCCTAGTACTACTATTACTTAGTAGTACCCATGCACTAGTGCAATTGACGGCAGTTCCCAATAATCTATCTATCGCCAGTTATAACATTTCGGAGATAGAAAGCAGTTTCTATCTCTGATTTTTTCGTCCAGAAAAACAAAGACAGAAGTTGTTTTCTATCTCCGATATGCCAAAACTGAAGATAGATAGGTTATTAGGACCGGCCGTAAGTAGTGCGAAAAGCCTTGTGCGACTTAAGGTGAGAAGATATGATGCTATCCTTTTTTTGTTTCTTCACCACAAGTACGAGATTGCTGTTATAATATTATACTAAGTACTATTTATACACTAAACCATTCTTTAAATATATTTTTTACTACATTTCTGTTATTGTTTGTTTTACTTTTAGGTACATGAGTAATATTAAATGTCGATAATACAAACATGTTATTTGGCGCCAGCACTTTTAAAAAAATAGCTTCCTGTAGGAGATAGGTGACTGAAAGAGTACTGCCAGAGAAAGAAAGGCAGCCTCGTAGCTCTACCATGGGCTACACTGCGATCGCCAATCTCAGCGCCAAACGTGGCTGTTCTGGCACAATCCTCGTTTTGGACTGACGCAGACTGATAAAAGTAAGCTGGCAATGATAACATGTTAATACTTATATTCAATGTTTCACTACAATTATGCATCAAAAAACCTTATTTCTAGAATAAAAAAAGCGATTAGATCTTTTAACTACACTAAAGCCTTGCTAGTATTATTTTAGAGTCTTGTTTTTTGTGCAATAAATTAATGTGTACCTATCTATCGTCAATCGCATTTTTTTAATAAAAACAAAATTGATCTAACTATACAGAACCACAACACTAGTGACTCATTATAATTCTCAAATATTTACGACCATATCGTGAGATGTCCAACACTAGACGTCGGTAATAAATTAGGCAACCGTTTTCTAAAATTAATATCGCATAATACTAATATAAAGCCTTAATGAGCAACAAATAAAGTGATAAACACGTTATTTATCGCTCACATAATACATAAAAACGCGATATCGATCTATGAAATGGAAATCAATTATTTTGTTTACGTCTCATATATTTGATGGTTTTTCGGAAATGTGCGAATATATTATGGTTTATGAGCCATTAAATTTGAGCTGTGGTTAGAGGTTAAATGAAATCTAATAAAAAAATCTGTCTCATACGGAAAAAACCTACAGTAATATAACCCGCCATTTTGAATCTGCCAAAGGGAGGGATAAATAATCATTCCATTGCGCGGCAAAGGCTTTGAATGCTAGTGACCTCAGCAACGATAGGTACAGGCGTAATCACCATGATTGCCAAATGCGAATTGGTGATGATCCAAGAAACTCTTATTGCTTGACTCGTGGAGCTAGGACCCCAAGGTCTTGGCCCGGTACTTAAACTACTAGACCAATGGGGCGTTTATACTTGGACATGTATAACAACGATATACATAATATATAACAACGATATAAACCTATATTATTTAGCAATTCAAGTAATACATTCACTTATGAAGACTGTCATAAAAACTTACTTTAAATTAGCGTCATGTATGCCTTAATGCATATTGGTTTGTTTCATAATATAAGTGTTTTGAGATTTATACCGTGTACCTTGTTTTTATGAGTTTCTGTTATTTGACACTGTTCCATGATCACTAAAGTACGCAGTCTTCCGAATTCAAGATGCATCAAACATATGGAAAACTCATAAAAAACAAGTTACAGGATACAAATCTTGAAATAACTTATTCATGTTACCATTATGGGCATGCCTGGTGGGTTCTGGGCCTGTATCGCGTCGCACGTACCCTGCGTTGGGGTCCCGCTGAAAATCAGCGTCGTGATGGCCACGCCTGTCACGACTAATGAGGGACCTTTTTTGACACCTTTATTTAAGCTTAGTTTTTAAACAATGTGCTGTGTTTCGTTCTTGTTTTATCTGTGTCAAAATAAATAATTCTTTCTTTCTCTTTCTTTCTTTCTTCATTAAAGTTGAGATCAGTGATTTCTAGTTGTAAATTTTTTTTGTTCACTGTGCATTATTTTAATAGCAACATTTAATTAAATGTCCGCAATTTTCAACACGTTCACCTTAATATGGTTTTCACAAAGTATTTCGCACGTATGATTACGATCGGGTGGATTTTACGTTCGCATGATTATCGTTAAAGTCTTTTGCTGTACGAAATTGCCGCCTCGTAAAAAGTTTAAAAACAACAATCTGGGTTGCCAGTTCGCTAGTTGTTTTTACCAAATGTAAAAAAAAAAACAATATTGTGATCGTTAATTGCTTATTGAGGTGGCATTCAAAATGCAATATTATGTTTTTCGTCGGTAAATTTAATAGTTTTTCCTCGTATAAGTTACATAATTTATGAAAGATCTCTACTCTACGAAATGTTTTTATTTCAAGGGCACAATAATAACAGATTTTATAAAAACCGTGACCAATTTTGAATCATTCACAAATAATTTTCATCAGCCCACTAGTCCACGACTGGATAGTAAACTCACAAATATAAGAATTTTGCCATTATTGGCAGGCAGGTTGACGATCGCAGTAGTGGCAAGCGGTAGAGAGTTGAGGTTGATGATGAGTTGATGACAGATAAATTATCATTTGCTCATACCGTATAGTTGTTTTATTATAAGAGTTATCTTAGAAAGGACAGTGATAAATTTCTATACAAATTCTCCGCTAAACTAGGGAGTTTGTTTAAGCTGGTATCACAAATACCGATATGAAACTGCCGCTTTCAATGGGCATCGATTAAACCGACTTTTTATCGATTTAACCGTCGTTTAACTGCTGCTAATAGAATCGAGAAGGCCATCGAGTCGTCAAAATCGAGTACTTTGCCTTTTTAAGACTATAAGTATGATTGCCTGGTCATATTCACTTGTAATGATATTAAAGATAATTGTTACAATTTAACTTTAGTAATAATTGTACGACATAAAAAATATTTTCAACGTTTGAAAAAAGCAATAGTAATAGTTTGACAAAAGACATCAAAAAAAAACTGACAGTGGTTGAAAGTATTGATGGAGAGATCCCGGTCTATTAATCGGCTTCTGTTGGAAGATAAAGTAGTAAAAATAAGTCACTTAATCCCTCAACCCCCAGGAGGCACGCGCGTGCTGCGATAACAATTGATTTCAATTGTTTTTGGAAAAACTCACGATCGAGGGATTAATAGGCTTCTAATAGGCGTGAATGACTAGTAGAAGGTGTATGTTGAAGGGACAGGTTTCAAATAATGTCACTCAATAAGTACTTAGAGGCATCTGTAACGGATTTCACAATCAAGAATGGCGAAGAAATGATTTGTTTGACATAATAAATCAATAAACACATAATTCTTTCTCGTTTATGTTCCTATTTAATCTAACGGTATAAATAACCATGTTACTCACGCTTGTTTAGTTCAGAATATTAAAAATCAAAATGGCATTTACGACATTATGAGTGACAACCGTGCGCGAGCAGTTGCATTCACATTTTATCACATTTGCGCTTTTCTGGTGACTTAAGGCTTAACTAACACGACCACGAATTGTATAGCCTTGAAAAATCAGTTAAAATCAGTTAAAATCAGTTTTATTTCTGCAAATAGGCCCCAGGAGGCGCTTTTACACGTCCCAATTTAAACCTACCACTGCTTCGGGACAAGTCTGGGCTAGTGCCGAGAAGAAGCAGCGCAAGAAACTCGGTCACTATTGTCAGCCTCTTTTTAAATACATTTTTACAAGGTAAGGTAATTTTTACAAGGTTTAAGCAAGTACGAGCTGGGACAACTTAATGCCATACATTTCTATCATTTAAATAATCATTAACAGTGTAATAGCCCTTTTTCATTAAAATAACTTTGACATACGATTTAAGTTTATGTACAGGGAGTTCAGCAATATCCTTTGGTAATTTGTTGAATATACGGATACAATTTCCCATAAACGATTTTCCTACTTTTCGCAGTCTGAAGCCTGGAACGGCAAGTTTATCTTTATTTCTAGTATTGAAATTGTGTACGTTACTTTTCTTAAGAAATAAATGTATGTTCTTACGAACGTAAACAATATTCTCGAGAATGTATTGAGAAGACACTGTAAGTATATTAATCTCTTTGAAGAGCTCTTTCAGCGAGTCACGGGGTCAAAGGCCATAAATAGCCCGTACAGCACGTTTTTGTAATATAAAAATTGACTCAATATCTGCCGCTGAGCCCCACAACAGAATTCCGTATGACATTATGCTATGAAAGTAGCTGAAATATACTAATCTTGCCGTTTCAACATCAGTCAATTGCCTTATCTTTCTCACAGCATAAGCAGCAGAACTAAGTCTTCCAGACAGCACCCTAATATGAGCACCCCATTGCAAATGAGAGTCTACAGTTATACCTAAAAAGGTAGTTAAATCTACAGAGTTTAGTGGTTCATCTTTAACAATTATATGAGTAGCAGCAAATCTTACATTGGGCATGGTAAATTTTACACATTTTGTTTTATTTGCATTTAGTAAAAGATTATTTGTTGTAAACCAATGTAATAATTTAAAGAGGGTATTGTTAACATCATCAAATAAACATTTGCCCCTCTTAGTTTTAAAAATCATTGATGTGTCATCTGCAAACAATACCATCTCACAAAGATTATGTAAATAACACGGAAGGTCATTTATATAAATTAAAAATAGCAGGGGTCCTAATACTGATCCCTGAGGGACACCCATAATAAGGGCAGACTCAGCTCCATTTATGCAAACCTTTTGTGTTCTGTCCTTAAGGTAAGAACTTATTAGATCCAAGGAATCATTCGATGCACCATAATGTTTAAGTTTTTTAAGTAATGTTACATGGTCGACACAATCGAAAGCCTTTGAAAGGTCACAAAATACACCTATGGCATCTAGCTTACTCTCCCAAGCATTAAACACATGTTGTAGAAGAGCAACTCCAGCATCGGTAGTATTTCTACCTTTTCTGAAACCATATTGGTTGCTATTTAATAATTTATTTACACTAAAGTGTGATAAAAGCTGATTAAACATTATTTTCTCGAAGATTTTACTTAGCACTGGCAAGATAGATATAGGTCGAAAATTGGAGGGGTCACATTTTTCGCCAGACTTAAATAAAGGAATGATTTTGCTAAACTTCATTAAAGTTGGAAACTGTCTATCATCAATACATTTGTTAAAAATAATAGCGAGTTGAGGGGCTAATGAACTTATAATTGTATTGATAATGCTGACAGAAATTCCCCAAAGATCCTCCGTTTTTTTCATATTGAATTCTCTAAAAGTTTTTGTAATTATGTCAGGGTTTATATGCCTAAAATTAAATAAAGAATTGCACTCATCGACAACAGACTTGAGAAGGGATTCAGCTAGATCAGCAGAAGAAGCAAGCCCTTTAGTAGTAGAGGGTGCTATATTTGAAAAAAAAAACTCAAATGTATTTGCAACCTCTGTGTTCGTGTTTATTAGCTTATCCCCTAACTTGAGAGAGTAAGTAGGATTATTTGGTTTTACTCTACATGTCTCTTTATTAATAATATTCCAAGTAGTTTTTGCCTTATTGTTGGAAGCCGAAATTAAATTATAAAGATAGATTGACTTCGCTTTTGCACATACTAATTTAAATAACTTAGAGTATTTTTTAACATGTTCTAAAATATGTGGGTTTTGAGAATCTGCCTTTAAACTATATAAATCATATAATGTTTTTCTGCTTTTATAAATACCAGGTATAGCCCATTCATTAAACTTACACTTCTGTTTATTTATATTTACTTTTTTCTGTTTAAAATGTTCATCAAATTCATTTTTAACTAAACCAAAAAGATTCTCATATAATTCATCAACATTCTGATCATCATGCTTTAGCAAATTTACACCCTCTTTAATTTTTTCTTTAAATTTTTCTATTTTATTAATAGTAAATTGCCTATACACAGAATCTACTTTATTAGAGACATAATGGTGCTCGAACGATGCTTCTTGTCCACTGTGGTCCGAAATAAGACAATTTAAAATGGATTTTTTTAACACTCCACCATCACAAAAAATATTATCTAAGCAAGTAGCTGATGTGGGCGTTACTCTGGTGGGTTCATTAAAAAGATTAATTAGATTATACGACTTAAAGAGATTAAGAAACCGGGTGGACGACTGCGTTTCTTCTAATATATTAACGTTGAAATCCCCACATACGACTACTTTCTTATTCGATTTTGAGAGCTTTTTCAGAGCCTCGTCCATAACAGATTCAAAAACGTGGTAGTTAGCTTTGGGGGGGCTATACACGCTAATTATGATATATTGTTCCAGCTCAGCACACGCTAGTTCAATAGTTCGTTCAACCGAGAGCGACACAATGTCTTTGCGTTCTTTACATTTTAATTCATTTTTTACAAGAATAAGTGACCCCCCTCTTGGTGCAGACTCCCTTATGAGCGAACTAGCGACTTTATAATTTTTAATGTTTAATATTAGTTGATGTTTTTTAAACCAATGTTATATCACATGAACATTATAATCTTGTAGAAATAATCCTAAACCTAATTCTTTGCCGGCCAGGCCTTGTATGTTTTGATGAAAAATATTAAAATACTTATCAGGCCTAGCTTTTGTCTTTCCTCTTAGTTTAAAGCCTCAGAGGTCGTCAATGGCAAAATATTTAAATTAGTACAAGTACTAACATGTTCATAAAATATATTTTTGCTTATTTTAGCAAAAAGTTAATACTCGTATTTATATTATATGCTAACAAAGTAGCAATTTGTTTTTTTATTTTATGAGGCAGGTGTACAGAGCCGCCTGTCAAAATAAAACTATTTTTAATAAATTTGTTTGTGTCAAAAAACACAAACTTGTCACTATGTCTTTGACATAGGTTATGTAATAAAGTATTCATTAAGTGAATACTCATATTAATATTATTCAAATTATTTTTACAGAATGGAAAGGCACAGAGGAATATTTTTTTAACACATAATTTATCCAAAATAGAAAATGATTTTATAATACTATTTTTGGTGATTTTATGACTATCACCTAACATTAAAATAATGGTACTTGAGGCTGAAAATACTTGAGTATTTTCTATTTTTTTAATTATTTCATCAAAAGATGCATCCGGCATGCAATTATTTATTACATTACAATTTAATTTATTGTTTAATATAGAGCCGTAACCAATTCCTAGCCTATCCGAATATAAAATGACATCATTCGACTCCTCTTTAGATGTTGCCTTAATTACATTATTTAAATTTGAATTTAAATTTAGGCAAGAAAAATGTGGATTTTCAACTCTCTGTTGGTAAGTACACTGTGTTGAATTTATCGTAATATTTGGTAATGATTTATAACTAGTATTAGCATTGCCAAGATCTAGTAATTGGTTTGCAGCCAGGATGTGTTCATTAATTTGGTCCTGGGCAGAGTTATATAATAGTGTCATGGATTCCAGCGACTTATGCAACTTTGAGATGTCATCCTGCAATTGTCCTATATCAGAGTCATGTTTCAACCTACTTTCTTGTAATTTTTGACTATATATTTCCAGGCTATCAACTAAATCAATACGTTGCTTTCTCAACTAAACATTTTTATAAAAGCATTTCTGCTTTTTAACAAGTTTATTTGTTTTTATGATGTATTTATTTAATTTGATATATTTTTTAATGTTATTTCCACTATTTAATCTAATTTTACTATTAACTTTGACATCGGTTTTATTTGAAGTATTCAATTTTGGAGAAAAAGCTAATTCACCCGGGGTGCCAACCAATTCCTCATAGAGGTTTAATGTCTGTGCATAGTCCTGTTCTTGTTTTTCATCTTCCAAATGAAGTATGGTCTTGTTGGCATCTCTAAGTTCATGTTCAAGCTCGTTGTTCCGTCTAAGAGTCTGCTCAAAGATATTGCTGCATTGTTCAAACGTGCTGACCGTGTTCAATAATTCATCACGGTGTATGGAGACCTCTTCGAGTTGTGCATGAACATCAGCTAATTCTTTCTTTAGTTGAGAATTCCGCAAGATGATCGTTTTAAATTCCTCTTCGCTATTGTCTCTTTCCCTAAGAAGCTGGCTACAACTCTCTTTACTTTGTTGCAATTCCTCAAGTGCCTTTTTTAGTTTCATCTCTGTGTTATGAGTGGTCATCTTGCGAGTCATGATACCAGTCTGGGTAGCCATTATGTGTGTTTCAGTATGGAACAAGGACATCACAACAAAAACACAATTTTATTGACTCATCATTCTTTGTCTTTACTACACGTTGCTTTTTTGTAATAAGTTTTATTCAAATCACCATTCTACCAATAATTACGATAACATTTTGTGTTGGATGTTTCTAATCACTGTGTAATCTAATACAAACTTTTCTCAAATGTGCCATCATTGTCTACTTTAATTAGCCAACTTCTGTTCGTAGACCTTGCCAAAAGGAGGAGTTAGCATATAAGTTCCTCAATCATATTAAAATTTTGTGATGACAGTTTGGCCAACAGTAAAGAAAAAACGCTGCTCCCCTTCTGAATACAACAGATAGATAGATAGATAACACTTTATTGCACAAAGTAAAAGAAAACAAATAAATTACAAAGAAGAGAAAATGTACAAATAGGCGGCCTTATTACTTTAAGCGATCTCTACCAGACAACCTTTGGGTAGAGGAAATTTAGTTTGAGTAGAGTAGGGGTAGCACTGTGCAAGACAAGCGATGTATAACAGATACAATAACATACATGTTACTAAAATACAATACACATATACCTACATACCAATACCTAATATACAATACACATAATACAAAATAATATACCTACTTAAAATACATACACCTACCTAAAGAACAGTATAATATTTAAAATAATGATAAATAAAAATAACCATCCACACATACACGAACCGACATAGCTAACCTAATGCTGCGATCGCGACAGGAAAAGTGTTTTGACCCTGGTCTTAAAAATAGGAAGGGACTCGGATTGTCTAATAGTTAATGGTAAAGAATTCCATAAGCGGACAGACTGAACAGTGAAGGATTGTGAGTAGAACTGTGAAGAATGGGAAGGGAAAGATAGTAATAGTTTACGACCCGAGCGCAAATTATCTTGACCACTGGTCGGCTGCAAGAATTTAAATCGTTCTTTGAGATATCAGTTCTATATAACAGTAATTCTTTAGTCACGTATAAAGACATCTTTAGGACGAGAACTTGTTCCGGGTCATCATCACATAAGTTTGTCAAGTGTCGCAAATGTACGGCAAGCCTTAATCGTTTCTGTTTCAATATGACTTCTCGATTAGCTGTTGAAACGGTGCTATCCAATAAGGAATTTTATTCGAATTTTATGATCAGATTCCAAAAATGGAAGCCATTTTATAGTTGCTTTGGACTATTTTTCCATATGAAAGTTCAGTCTCTCTACAGTACCGCTTAGGTATGAATATGCATAAACTGACAAGTTCTTTGAGAATAACAGCTTAAATGTTGATAGTCTTGTTTGGAAACATGTCTTAATTTCTTTTTGTTGATTTTAAATAGAATGCGTGTAACTTATAAGGTATCCATGATACTTCTTGCCGGTCGTGGCAGATAAGTTGAAAGTTGCGAATACTACGAGTAAGATTTATAACTAAAATATAATTCTATATAACTAGGAGGAATTTAACTCGTAATAGTATAAAAATAGACCTTTTCACTTAAGTTTATTGAACTTGAACGCATTCAATTTTTTTTTAATGTCAAGATTCTGACTTAGCTGGACATTAAAGAAAACACTTAAATCTATTCAATCAATCTCCATTGGGTAGTAGTTTAACTGACCCAAATTCGGGTGTGATATGTATTATAGAGGAAGGATCGGTTATGTTTGTGTAGAGGAAGTTAGGTTAGTGGTTTATATAGATTTGGTCTAATCACCAAGCATAACAGGCGTGTTGGCGGTAGCAGTTGGGCTAGTGATAGAATGGAGATGCTGCTGTCTGTCTTTCAGTACTTGTTTAGTCGCTTCTTCTGACACTTATAGAAATAAAAGATATTTTGCTAATCTTTTAATGTTCTGGCATCACAAAAAATATTTGCAAAATGATTATCAACTTTTCGACTTTGTTATAGCAATGATACAAATATGTTAATAAAGGCGGGTTTTGTAATAAAACAAACAATAAAAACAGATGGAGTAAAAGACAATTTAAAGTTATCGAATTCAGGTCTGCCACTGATTAAACTTTCAAACCTCTTATCATTAATTTCTCGCCATATAATTTTATGAGCACGAAATTAAATTACCATTTCGTTTTTTTATTTATTAGCTCGTTTGATTTCTCTTTTATAACCTCAACGATTTCTTTCATTAATTTATCTCTTATGAGCTAGTCAAGCTTTAATAAATTTGAATAGTTATAGTGTTGTTTTAAATGATTATAGATAACGAAGATTTATTACTGAGACCCTATTCTCCAACACGATGTCCGTATAATCTAATGTATCCGTCCCTATCGCACATACCGATGTCTTAAAGTATCTGAAAGAGACAGATATATCCGTAAATACGAGCTTCGTGTTGCAGAGTAAGGCACCTGAATATCAAAGGCATATTTTGAATGCCGGAAGGGCAAGAGAGACAAACAGGACGCACAATCGACGAACGGTGGCGAAAAACATCAAGCGAACATAGATACTCGGTCGAACACTACCTTTAACATTTTCTTATTGCACATTCCTTGATATTGTACTTCCTCCTAATAACACCCCAACCCTATTAAATATAGCCCGCTTTGTAATTAATCTAATCTACTACCGAAGGAACCAACTCTACTTCTTTACACTTCTTTAAATTTGTAGTTTTACGTCTGTATGTACAGAACGTTTTCAACGTGTTTATTAAGTAAGAATTCCTATGTATTATCCTAATAAATAACAATTAAAAAACCAATACATATTAAAAAGTATTAAAGTCAAAGCAATAAGTACAAACAGAAATACAAAAATCGATTTCATTTAACAACTAATATTCTAACAACGTAAATCGTTCGGAACAATAAATAAATACATACATCAGCTGTGCTAATTGACATTTACAGTCCGATCGGACGCGGAATCGATAAATATTGGACACGGCTTGCGACATGACAGATCGAGGCGAGTAACAACTGTTGCGTGCGGACAGGTCACAAGCGGACAGCGGGGTATAAAGAAAAATTAAAATCGTTATGGTTGTAGTGGTATGCGGTAGTCGGCATACTACGTAAGGGTTTGATTGACCCGTTTATCATTCATGATCCAAATCAATGCAGCTAGTTGTTGGGATGTTGACTGTAATTTTGATTATGATTATTATATCTTCGCTTTGAATATGACTGGTGCATTAAGCAACACCAATCTTTTTTTTTTATTGATATACATATGTCATCACTAAAGTCAATACTATTAAAAGTGTGCCTACTATTATTCAATAGATATTTGATCGGTTAGGTTTCCATTATAAATTTTTCATAGACACATAATTTTCAGTTGAATCTAATCCGTTTAATGTGACAGATCGTAGTAAACAGACAACTTAGACGGCAACAGAAATAACAAATAGTTTATCGTTTCCTTTAACAATAATCCATATATTAACTTAGGTATGTTAGAATTGGAGCAAGTAATTTGAAAATGACATAACTTTTACGAAGTACTTAAGAAGTTTTCAACTTTTACCAAATACCTAATTTTACACTAGTAGCAGATGTTTCTGTTGTATAAAAAATAATACTCTGAGGATTGTCAAGTACGAGTAAGTGAGTGGAAATAAATAAGCAAAATAAAAGTTTTTTTTTAAATTTTATTATCAAATATATCACTCAAAACTTGCCAATATAGACAGTAAAATATTGTTTTTGTATGTACGTCGTTTACCTTAAACCTCAAGAAAAGATATTAAATTTCAGTATACTAGAAACTTGAAAAATTATGTCTCAGGCGGTATAGCGCCACGCCCGGATTGCGAGGAGATGCGGGTTCGAGTCCCGCCTCAGACATAATTTTTCAAGTTTATATAAGTACTGATATTATAATTGCAATTAAGTTTCTAAAATATCAAATAAAGTAAAGGAAATTTTGTTTTTGATTATTTTAAGTCTCCTACGAAATACACTAATTTAATCATTCTAATCAAAATAACTCTCTGTCGCTCGTTTATCGTAACTGATATTTATTGCACGAAATCTTTCTACATTTATTTGTGCAATGAAGTTCAAATAAATAGTGTTGCCGCGATTAAAATTAAACACGGAGTCGATAAATATTGGACACGCCGCGTTGGACATGACAGATCGAGGTGAGCGGTCTGACTTGGCGCAAGTCATAAGAATGAAGCTGGGAATGGTTAGCAATTATGAAAAATCATTTAATGTGTTGATAATGACTAGATGTTATCCGAATAATTTAAGTTTAGGTAACTAATGTAAATTTGCATACAAAGTAATTCCATCCCATTAAAATTATTTGTTTAAAATGGCTTCTATAAGTCGTTAACTTGATTTTATCTTCAGTCATGATGCCTAGAATTGCAAAATAAGTTTTTTTTATTGTTAGCCCTGCAATTAATAAAGTCACATAAATAAATATTCTCAACTTTCTGTTGTTACAAATAGTTTAGTTGTATTGAATTTATCATTTATTCTACGTATAAAATTTGTATAAATTTTTCTGTGATATTTTTACCATCAATCCATTGTTAGTCCTCTGAACATAACAATTTTTCTCCAACTTACTGGCCGGTTTTTATATCATCATAACTTAGTAAAACTTTATGATCCTAGCATCACATATTACATAACTCATTAAACTGAACCGTACTTGGTTTATTCACATTCAGAAGAATCAGTCATAATGAATTACATGATATCTAAATAATGTTAACATGGTGGATTTTTTCTGTTACATTGGCAGGCAGGCATTTCTTTAACCATGACATATTGCTCAGTTGGTTGTACTGTTTTCCGCTACCGCTTTTGCTTTAAGCACAACGCTACTGACATCAAAATGACACCGGTGTAAATATTCATAATTCATTTGCAATTAAATGTCCGCGCAAAATACGAGCTGACGGCGAAACTCGAATGAAGTTGTTAATTACGACTGTCCGGTAATATGCCAGTGTGGCGTTTTGGCTGGCTCGAGGTTTTACTGGCTGCCTTTTATTTTTTAAAGTGTTAACTAAAATATTTTATAAGTATTGCTACTGGTGACCGCGTCTCGGCAAGCAGTGTAGGACACGCTCAGGCCAGACGGAGTGACGATTTGCGCAAGACGGCTGGCAGGAGCTGGATGCGGAAGCCGAGGATCGACTTAAGTGGCGTGCAACTGGAGAGACTGCGATAGGCTGATGATGATTATGATGATGATGATTGCATTTGATGCTAAAAGTCTAAGCTAACCTTAGCTCTGTCGATTCATTGTGACTAAAGTTCGAACAGTCTTATTTTATGTTAAATATTTGATGATATTTGATTTAGTATACTCAATATTTTTTGGCTGGCACGAGGTTTTCTGGCTGCCCTTCATTTGTAAGAGTCTTGACCAAAATACTTTATACGTGTTGCCACTGGTTGAAAAATATTGGTTTTCTTTGATGGCGTAAGTTGTTACAATTTCTTTTTACGGGTTTAACCTTGAACTGATCGTTCATAAAACTTTATTTACAAGAAAATCAAGAGACCAAAAGCCTGAAACTAACCTCTGATATTGTCTGTCTGTGCTTGATAACTTGACATTAATTTGAAGTTTAGTTTCGCTTTAATATCGTTCAGATTATTTGAAGTTTTATTTCTATAATTTTTTTTTTATCATATTTTTTTATTTTTGTATGAGTTAATGATGTTTTAATACACATGCCTTATTAGGTTTTATTAAAATCTTAATGGAACTAACGCTAAACTACATTCAACCAAATAAAAAAATATAGAAATCGGTTATGGGTTAAAACATTAAGCGTATTCATAAATTTAAAATATACACGCATCGAATGGAGATTCTATCCTGTCCTTTTCATAGGATAAAAAAAGTGAAATCTCCGGAACAAATAATTAACGGCCATGAGCATTGATTTAACTGGTCCCTAGAAAACCAATAGCAAATTCAATGTCGCAGCCATTAAACTGTTAGAGTGAATTATCGTCGTCGCCTACGCATACGCCATTTGCAACACTTTGCTTACAAATTGCGGATGTGTGCATATTATACCGTTAATTACCGTAAAGATTCTAATTTAGTGTTAAATACACTTGGCTACATTCAAGATGTTATAGGGTATTATTTATTTGAAATCTGTCAGTCTTCGTTTAGGTAATTGATATAATTTAAGATTTAGTACTTCATGGAGAAAACCTTTTAATTTGGTAATAAAATTATTACATCATTGTTAGTGCAGACTTAAAGTTTAAAGGATCATCTGTTTATGTACTACAAAATTCAATTTCTCTTAGTTCTTTTGAATATATTTTATAGACAGTTAAAAAAAAATCCTGTTTTTGTTTTACAAAGTCAATGTCTTTTAAGTTTGGTTTCAAAAGTATAGGCTTTTTTTTTCTTATTAAATTTGTGTCTTTAATTAAATATCCATCATCACCACTGCATATCAGACCATTGCTGGACACATGCCTCTCTAAACTGAGAATTTTGCCATAATACAGGGTGAAATTTTATCCACCTTCCAAATTTTTATACATATATTTTAGCATACGAGAGAATAAACCAATGACGTATACCTTTTGGCCCAGTACAAAAATGTCAAGCACTTAGAAAATGTCCGCCAAAAAACAATTTTTTTTTTACGCTATGCGCATATCATTCATTCGTTACAATACTATTTATAAGTTTTTGATTTTCCTTTCATACCTAACAGGCTTAGAACTTCGGACCGTAAAAATTGAAAACTAAAAATAAAAACGATAAATATTTTCGGGTGAAAACTTGATTTACATCTTTTTGCTTCATAAATGGGTTTATACTCGTATCTATATTTTATATCTACGCTCGACAATCGTGTTGCGTCGCAAATTGGTCAAACGGTGTAGGTACTCCTTAGGGCGCTTCTTACGGCACCCATTTGAAGAAACAAAGTGTTATTATACATTATTTGATATTTTAGCAACTTAATTGCACTTGTAATATCAGTATATAAACTTGAAAATTTTTTCAAGTTTATATAAAGTGTTATTATTTTTAACTTCAAAATCTACATTTAACGCCCCGTTGGTCTAGTGGTTTAAATACCGGCCCAAGATCTCGGGGTCCCAGGTTCGAATCCCGGTCCGGCAAAAAAAACGTTGCGAATTTTCGAATGTTGCTCGGGTTTGTGATCACCAACCCGCATTTGGCAAGCGTGGTGATTATGCCAGTACACCCATCATTGCTGTGGTAACTTGAATTCAATGATGGAGGCCCTGCACTGGGTTGATTATACTCGTAGGCTGTTACTTTCCTACATTTAAATTTTACAAGCCGCTGACATTGAGACCGTGGCCATGGATACGACGTCCTTACTTACGGATATCAAATTCAAATAAGACGTGCTTTACTATTCCGATTTTCGCCATCAACTGTACTTGTCTACAAAGTACCAACACAGACATGTTAAGTTAATTAATGCACAGTCATGTTGCCGGGTGCTAATTATCACAAACTAACAATCACTAATGACTGTTCTCGCATATATCTAACGTAATTGAGTCTATTTTAGGCGTGATAGTCAGCACCTATTTTGAGCTAGGTGTAGATACACCTGACTGAAAGTTAAAGTGAAAATTAGATTACATTTTAAGATTTAAGAAAATATTTATTCTAGCAAAAATATATTTTATTTTGAATGCCAGTAATGTTATGTGTTTATATTTTTTTTTGTATCTGTATTTAAACTTGAAAAAAATTTTCTCAGGCGGGACTCGAACTCGCATCCACATGCGCTCGCGGTGCTTTGCCCAATTAAGCTGCCGAGACATTAAGTCACAGCGCCAATTTTTCTAGTATAATTTTATCGCTGTAGGCCAGCGTATTTGGGGATGAAGATTCGAGTCCTGCCTGACACATTTTTTTTTTAATTGAAGTAGTGATATAATAATTGCAATTATGTTGCAAAAATATCTTATGCAGTATTTTTATATCTATATTTTTTGGAAATGTGTTTTTTATTTCTTTTGTTGGTTCTAACGCTATGGACACCCTGTATAACTAAATCTCCCGTCTCAACTTTAATATTTCCTTAACACGTGATCTGCTGGCGCGTCTATAGTGTGATGTTTATTAATAAACTTCATTAACAAAAACCAAATCAATTTAAAGTAAAATAATAATATTTAAACTTAATAAAAAAACTTTCCCAGTTTCTAGTCTATTGATTGTCATTTTCGATGCCAAACGTACCATTAACAATAATTAACTAATGAGCTCTTAATTATTCAAACCAATAGAGGATGAAAATTGAAAAATTATACATGGTTGACTTTAATTTTAAGTTTCGTTTCCTTAATAATTATTTTAATTATAGTCTCGACGGAAAATGTGTGGCTTTTGCATTGGGACACTGAAACTAAATTATGTCGTTGAATTTTGGAGCTGGAAATAGACTGATTTAAAAGCAGAATTTCACTATAAACGGCAAGCGATCGGCGACTCAGTTTGACCTTTTGAGAGCAAAAGCTTCTGCTATCTGTTAGTACTCTTTGTTCAGTATACTTTTAATCACCTCCTTTCGACACCCGTATAAAGAATTGAACCGTACCCGTACCTCTAGCACAAAAAAACTATCGAATTCGAATCGTTTGCGTGTTCGTATCGCCATCGAAATATTTAGTATGAAAACTTAAACAGCGCTCGCGCGGTCAAAACGAAAACTACAAAACAAAGTACGAACTTTGTGTCGTCGATAGTTTTTTGTGCTAGAGCAAGGCTGCTCAACCTTTTGAAGAGTCGGGCCAAACGGTAGATTCAGTCGTTAACGACGGGCCACTGACATTTCCTATTCCTAATTCCTAAAACTCAATAATTAAGAAAATAAAATTGAATTATTGTTTATTAGGAACACATATTCAACTCCATATCCTTTGCACACAATGCTTCCAGGTGGATAATGCAATGATACAAAAATAAATTTCGACCTAAGAAATTCTGTAACAAAGCTACACAACCATTGTTTTTTCCAATCATTGCTGGTGCACCAGCAGTGCAAATAGATATTAATTTCATTACTTATATAAACTTGAAAAAACTTCAAGTTTAGACACTGGCATTATAATTGCAATTAAATTGCTAAAATATCATATAAAGTAAATATCAATTTGTCCCACTATAAATACGATAAAATTTTCAAACCATACTTGCGCGGGCCACTTAAAATAGGCCACAATGTGTCCCGCGGGCCTGGGGCTGAGCAGCCAGGTGCTAGAGGTTTGCTATTCTTTTTATAAGCCGACATAGGAAATCGTTATTCTTAATTTTTTGAGAAAAACAACATGTTAATAAAAATCATTAAAAAATATACTAATGTCATTGTCATACATATTACTTACAGAGACGGGCAGCAGCTTTTTTTCTATATCATTTGTAAAATCAACCCGCCAATTGTTGCGATAAAAGCAAAATCCTTCTTTTGAGAGACCTATGTTCGGTTTTCAAGGTGTTGCCTGCTCCGAGGTCCCAAGTTCGATTTCTGGATGGGTCAATGTAGAAAAAAAAAGTGTTTTTCTACATTTTCGCGGGTCTGGATGTTTGTGGTCCCTTCGTTGTTACGGGTTTCCAAAATACGGGTGCTTTTAATAGTTATTCAAATTGGGATCAGAATAATGTGTGTGAAGTTGTCAATTTTTTTTTATTTATTTATGTTTAGCCACGAAATTGTTACATCACACCCTATATACTTTCATACGTCACATTTTTCAAAGTGAATACTCCATCACACCACTCGATAATATCTTCATGATATGTATCTCATACATTAGCATACAATATGGTGGTGTATGGACGCTTTGTGATGGCAGGAAGCGCGATTAAATCTGTGAATGATATCAGGACAAAAACGATAGTTAATCTTATTACTCGTATGTTTGTTGAATGGATATTGCCACCGGATTTACCTCTAACTGGATATACATTAAATCTGTTTTAAAGCTTTTCCTGCTCGGGATTTAGTTGACAGGTATTGGCTAAGAAACATTAATACAGGATGGTTAAGTAATGACTTTATTAGACATGTCTCTCTAGCATTTGCATGTAAGTGTTATGGTGTTGTTAGAATTTCATATAAATCATGTTTTTTTTAATTATTAGTAATTTAGGTACGAAATAGGTGAGGTTTAAAGTGGAGATTACATACCGATATTCGAAGTGTAAGACACCCAGCAGTTCATTAATCGGATGACCAGTGGCTTTAGGAAAGTTGCTTTTATTGCATACGCTCGACGAATAGATAACATAATATGTTATCTTATGTATGTACATGTTAGGTATTATGTATACAGGGTGTAAAAAAACTAAACGCAGACCCTGAAGTTACGCAATCTGAAAAGCAAACCAAGCCATATTACAAAATATCATAGCTGGGAAATGATTTTTATTTATGGGGCTCAAAAAATATTATAATTCGTAGCGCGCAATATATAGCAGCCGTAGCGTAGGCGTATCTATGGCTGCTAGAGCTAAGTTCACAAGTCGTCCGCGCTGAGCCGTACATTGCGTATTGTAATTAATAAAGCCTTATTGTGAACGAAATAATAAAAACAACCACTATGTTTGTATGAAGAAAAGTTTTTAAGTATCCTTTGGCAACAGTTTTTGTAATAAAATGGAAAACAAAATTGTGACTTTGACCCTCAATATCTTCGGAACCAGCTGTTTCCTAGGTATGGTCCTAAAGAGAAAAATGATCCTAATGATGGGGACAATACGTGGTTTTCGGATCTGCGTTTGGTTTTTTTACACCCGTTATATGTACATATTATGTATGAAAATTACATTAGCTTACGATCAATCGTTTTGTAAGCTACTGTCATTTTCATACGTTTCTTATCTTTTCGTCAAGCGTATACGATATTAGAAAGAAAATAAATAATTTATTGAATATGAAAGAAGGCGGCTAAGCCACAAAAGTGAATTTCGAGAAAACAGCGAAAAACGTTTGTAATCTGTTTGAAAGTGTGTTACTTAGCCGCTTAAACCCTTACGCTATCTCAGTAACTAATAGACAGAAAAATATAATTCCAAGATTGGCCGATAGAGCATCGTCTGCTTAGTTCAGAGGTAACGAAAACTTAAAAAGCCGCTAAAGTCACTTAGCCGCCTTCTTTCATATCAGGGCTTGTCTCAGGTTCTCAGCGGTCACACTGTGGCAAGTGATCGAGTGCGTAGGGAAAGGCTACGTTGCTAAGCAGACTACCTCCTTGGTGTTCCAACGAGCTCCAAGGTGTAGGGTAATATTCTTCCGGGTCTGAGTATATGTGGTGGTACCTTCGTTGTTTTTAGTTTACACAAAAAGAAGTGCTTTAATAGTTGCTCACTTTGGGATCGTGACGTTATTCACATTGATGTAAAACTATAGGCAAGAGCCTCAGCCAAACTTTATGGTTAAAAAAGCAGTAAAAAAAGATTAACATATAGAACCTAATAAAATAATTGAAAATCATAAGAGTACAGTCGTGGATAATAAAAGTGCCAATTTTACAAATTCATAAATGTTTAAAAACGAACACGAAAATTTGGACGGCTATAAATTAATTTCGTAATTTTATTGATGGCATCGTTAAAAGTGTGTTTGATTATAATTAGTTGGCTATCGATTTCGCCAATAATTTATGTTAATAATATGCGTCGAAACACGGATAAATTATTTAATGGTCTAAACGATAGATGGCGATAGTTTTGAAATAAATGTTGTATAATGATTATTTTTTATGTCGAATCTTCATATCTAATGTGTGTTTGTGTCTGTTCAACTAATTAATTTTTGGAACAAACCGTGATTTTTATGGTTCTCGTTTATAATTTAGAATGGTAATTATTTTAATATTTCTGATTTGCTTCAGGGTTTGATGGAAAATTCAATGTTGCTGTGTATTTTTTTTTTCAGGAAACTTTATAAATAATTTATGGAATCAAGTACGTACATGATTTTGTTGATAGTTATTATTTTGAATTATTTTTTCGTTTTTTACCAGTCAACCATGGGGACAAGCAGAGAAGACACAGGCGGTGCAAGAAGAAAAAAAAAGAAATCAATTATTTCAGCAATTACAACTACTTCCAATCAACTAACATAAAGATAGGTTGAACTTTTAGAAATGACATAAACTACATATTTTGTTTTTGCCAATCCAATATAGTGTAGCGGGCAAAGCCGCCAACAAAAATCTACCTTATTATGAAATAACATTTAATTAGCATATGTTTGTTAAATCAATGAATCAATACGTAAACATGTTGCAAGTGATAAATTTACAAACAAATATTATGTTTGACATCAGAACTATATTTGAGCGTAAAACATAAAACCGTGGCTTTACAACAGCGATGAGAATAGTTATGCATAAAATTGTATTACAATTATGATAATGCGAAGTTAGTTTTCCAAACTATTAGTGCTGTCAAAACTGACGCTTAATCCAATTAAATTCAACAATATACCGTTTTTAGTGGAATACTGAACGCAAAACTCGTTATTTCTAAACACGAATGCATAATATTATATAATAGCAAATAGTAATGCTTCTGTTCAATTTTAGTAACGGTAATAGTTTAGTTGTCCATATTGTAGAGCTTATTTATGGTTTTAGATGTAAATAGTTTATAAAGTCCTATTTATACCCCACGTTTTATTTTTTTGTCAGAAACGTGTTTAATAGTTATATAAAGCTATAATTAAAAACTATGCGGACTTCTCTTAGCTCTAAAACGGTTTAAGGAAAAACTTTGTAAAAATTATCACCATTGTTGTGATAGTTGTAATAGCGAACAGAAAGTCTTCCAATGAAGCTAAACAAAACAATTACCGTAAGTTTTCGTCTTACCTGTTTATTTTTTACACCTCCTCTTACTATGGCTGTAGTATGAAGCGACTAAAAGAGTACTGCCAGGTGAAGACGGGCAGTAGCGTCACATTATTTATTCATGTGGTAGCGTCTCCTCTTAACTATTGGCCATACTTCGGTCGCCAACCTGTTTGCCTAATGTGGCGACTATAGGAAATCCTTCTTTTGGACAGTCTTGTCTTAAGCAGAGTATTGATATAGGCAATTTATTGATTTATCCAGAGTATTGCTATGCTGGTAATAATACAAATACCTTAAATTTCTAAAAATATTATAATTTTCATAGATGAAATCGCTTACATTGAACATGATCCTATGAAAACCGATTGCGATTTGACATTACTTTTATATTTGTCTTACCAATTGGTTATTTATTGACATACTATCATAACAGATAACTTGTATTTCTATTGCGTAGCATATTGCTACGCATGTCCCACATACTGTTTTCGTCGCTGACTTATGTGACAGAATTAATTACGGACTTTGTATTCTGATGCCTACGCATGTCCTCCATAGTTTTTCGTCGCTATCACAACACCCCATCTTTGCGCGCTTGCGTGTATCTCGCGCGTAAACATTGTGATGTGAAATTAATTGCTCGCCAGTGTACGATGCGTGTTCAATCATCGAATGATTTGTGTTGAACGGCACCGGTTGAATTGGTCGAAAGTGTAATTGGGCAAGTACAGTCAGCGGAAGTTCTTTTAGATTTACAATAAATATTGCTATGTATAGACAACAGTTATTGGATGGACTCGCTTTCACAATTATTTTAAAACAATGTTTTTGGTAGGTTTCATTTATTGCAACATATGGTAAGTAGGTCTAGTGGTTTAATACCGGGGTCCCGGGTTTGAAACCCGGGTCGGACAACAAAAACTTTCGAATTTTCGAAAGTTGCTCGGGTTTGTGATCACCAACCCGCATTTGGTAAACGTGGTGATTATGCCTGGCTATCATTGCTGTGGTAATTTTAATTCAGTCATGGAGGCCTTTGCCTTGCAGTGGGTAGATAAGCTGTTACTTTTTTTTTATAGTAGGGGAAGGGGGGCATGACGGGGTAGCGAGGTAAGACGGGGTACTGCACTAATAGACGAAACTAGACGTTTGTGAAAATAAAACAATAAGCCAATAGGAAGTTTCATTCAACCGGCGGTCAGTGCGAGAGAGACTGTGAGTGGGAGTGCTCGCGTCTTTTGTTTACAAACGAATAACTGGTTTAGCGTTTCGTCGATCTAATTTTTATAAGGTTAAACGTCATTATTTAAGGTAATTATGACCGTATTTATGTGTTTTTGATCTTTGGTAACTTACTAGTGTTGTTTATTTTGATATGATATGTTGTTTGTAGGAATCTTGTGAGGCAAGATGCGGTATTGGGTGTGGGGTATGATGGGGCACTCGAGCAAAATGGGGTTGTGGGTCTAAATTCAATTCAATGCAACTCTAGTAAGAAAACCTGAAGCCAAAACTACATGTTCCACTCCACCTATAACAAAAATAATCATCGAATGTTACGAACATGTCACACCAAGAGTGAAAAAGCAACCGTCCCAAAGCCTGTCGGGTTGTTCTTATTGTCCTGAACAGGAACAGCATTCCATTCGTGCAGCATGCCGTGATCTGACGTCTAGCTTCAACCATGCATCCCCAAGTGATATTATGGTCATTCCTTCTGTTCAAAGAACTGAAAAAAAGAAACAATACCGCCGAGGAAAACAGCAAAATGAGCTGGAAAATTAAAAAAAGCCGAGGAAAACATCCAATTCTAACGATGTTCGGCTTAAAAAGAATGCTAGAAACAAACAAAAGGCCGAACACTTAGTCAAAAAACAAAAGAACAATAATGAAGATGCCATTTGCTTATATATTAAAAACAATTTTATAACATCGTCAGAACCTTGGGTAGGCTGCCAGCTCTGTGGGCATTGGGCTCACAACGTTTGTGCTGGCGCGGACGATGAAAATCTAGAGGAAATACACATTTTCTTTGTTTTGTGAGAACGACTAGCCTTCCCCATCATGCCCCAATTTCATTACCCCGTCTTGCCCCATAGTATGGGGCAAGATAGTTTTTTATTGTTCCTGTTAATTATTAATTATTAAAAAATGTGATGTGTTGATTCTTCAATGACTGCACCAAATCATATTTAGATGAATGACATAACGTGCCATAAATTAATGAGACTAATAAACATACTAATTATGCTGTATTTTTGGTATTTCCCTTAGGTACCCCATCATGCCCCCCCTTCCCCTAAGTAGACGTAACGTAAATTTGTCCTACACACAAACTCTGTAAGAGCACCAAAATAATAATGTAAAAAATTACAATGCAAGTCACTTCATTTTTAGCGCGACTTTGTAAGCGTAGAATTTGGGTATCGAATTTAGACAGAAACGAATGAATAAGAGCAAACCGAAAAATTACGTAATAAATAATTTTTTCTTATGTGTTATTCTACATATTAAGGCTAATTTGTCTGTTTTGTAGGTTTAGGTTGAATAAGTAACAAACATTTTTTTTATTTAGGATTTTAATCTTTCTTGTTATATTTTTACACTAAACATTTAACACTTTTTTTATTTTTTTATAAATAATGGGCTTGCTCTTGACTACATACTTAACTATACGGTTAAGAAGAAGCCTAAGATGGAGCGAGCTTACCCAGAGGTACTGGTTCTCCCACACACCAGCGGAACACAGAACAACTGTTTGGCGCTGGACTCCGGCAGGAGGGTGGTAGCATCCAGGCAGACTCTTACGAAGCCTACTACCGCAGAGGGATCTGTTAACCGTCATCATTGATTAGGAAACCAAAGATGCCGTTGCCCAGGATGGACCACTAGGAGGTAGATCCCACCACCCCAAAGTATTATACATTAATTCATAGGTTGCGTTAATAATATTGGTAGGAATAATTCATGTCCTATGTAGTTCCAATATATCTTATTTCATTTATGGATTACATTTTTAATTTATGGATTTCATGCGCAATTTTAGTAATTTATACTTTCAGTCCTTTATTTCAAAATTATAGAACATTATACACAAAACAATCAACCCGTAAGTAATTTTTATCGCTAATGAAAGCACGGTAAACCAATTACATATATAATTACATCTCATCCTATGTCTTTGTCTCGAGTTTAATGATATATAATTTTATGTTCTCAGTTATCATTACATGCTATAAGCACAGAGTTAAAGTGGTATCTATTTCAATGCGGACGTGAACTGCGCGAGTCATTCATTAGTTTTAACGTTTTATAATTGCGTTGCCGTGTGTTGTCGGCACAAAGAAAGAACAGCACAAACACAGAGCACAACACTATTCTACTTGTGGATGTCGTAAAAGGCAACTAAAGTACTGCAGTGCGATTCTCTTAGTGCAATTGTCATAACAGCTTTGGTTACAGCTGCTGGCCTAGCAATGAACGTACGATTGGTAATAACTTTAAAGCTGATCGACACTAGCGCCGCATGGTTACCAAAAAAAAAGCCGTGACAACAGCGGTCGATATGACGGCTGAGACATCCGTGATTACAGCCGCATTCGCAGCAACGAAGATAAACTCTGCAATGCAAGGGCTGCCTGGTAGAAGACAGCAGTGTATTTTTTCCAAGGAATCTTCTTTCTGACTACATTTACTTTACACTTCATAATCTGCTCCAAGGTTATTCTAATAAAATATGGATGATGAAGACAATGAATATTTCTTCTTTAACCATAACTTACATGAAGCGAATCACTGAACCTCAAGCATAATTCAACTCCCGCTTGGTTTGTTTTCAAACTGTCATTTGTCATCAGAATGATGGCAATAATAGCTTTTATTACATCGTCAGTGTCTCATCACGATAATATATCTACATCGCCTCTAATTATATGACTTTGTATCTCTGTGCCGAGACCGGCAAATGATATTATGTGTACATACGACACTGCGACGTAAGTATGGAGCATTAAGATGTAAAATGGCGTATCTACATCTTTGACGAGGTTAATAATAACTTTCAACCTTTATTGCACTCTGACATGCAATGCTATGACAACAAAGGCTCTAATTAGCTAAATTCGACTTGAAAATTATTGTTCAAACAAAAATGATCCTTTGTTCTGATATGAAGTCGCTTTGTGGCTTTAACGAACTCGTAAGCTTCGATATTTCAACATGAATAAACTGCAACATATTATGGTTAATAACAATACTTTTTTTATCTTGCACATTGGACAAGGCTTATCAAAAAGTATACAGAACTGAAGGCCGTTTGGAAAGGTTATTGAATGGAGACTGCGTACAGGACGACGATCTGTGAATAAGCCCTGCACCAGGTGGACTAACAGTTTGGTGATAGTCGCGGGATGCCTCAGGACGCGTGTGGCGCGGGACTGACCGTTGTTGAGATACTCAGAAAAGGCCTCTGTGCAGCTGTGGGCGGCGATAATGATAATGAGCGCTGGTGGTTATGTTTTGAAGAAATCAAAAGAATTTATTTACATATCATAGTGAGTACCTTTTTGCCCCTAAGGCTTTTGAATTATAAAATCTTAAAAGTCTTTGTTTTGAACCATATATTTCATTAAAAACTCCTTAAACCGTATTTCCCATCATTTTCATTTTAATATGCAGGGCAAAGGCTACCATCATAAATTTATTTTCCACAAAAGTTTTGGGTACAGGCATAACCAGTACGCCTGCCAAATGGGGTTGGTGATCACTGATCACAAACACGAGCAATGTTCGCAAATCCGAAACTTTTGTTGACTATCCCGCGGATCTAACCTAGGACTCTAAGATCTTGGCCCGGTACTTAAATCACTCGCCTATAGGGGCATGCTCACTCTAAATAGTAAATCATAGCTAGCAGTAAGTATTGAACTACATCAGACTGTCTTACATGTTTTCTTGATGTGATAAAACATTTCATCTAGCAAATTATTAACATTTAATTTTATGGTCTTACCTAACTATCAATTCGCCTCGTCCGTAATCAGTTACGTCGTTTTTCAACGGTAAATAAGGATGGGATTGTCAATAATTCAATCGTATATTCAATAAAATACATCCCACATACTGTAATACGATATCCGTACGATAAAATGGATTTTAAAGCCCGGCGCTGTATCACACAGATTTATTGATATGTAAATCATTTTAATTGGGGCCCACGGACATTTTTTAGTGTAATTGGCAGTTCGGCCATTTTTCATTTGTTCATACGTGATTTTGCTGTCGGTGTGTGTACACATTATGATCGGTTCTATTTTACGTGATAGGATTGGATGGGTAATCTATGTTGAGAAACATAAAAAATCATTATAAAGGTTTTTTATTTTATTTAAATAGTTCCTTAGAAAAGTTATAGGTTTATTTAATGTAAAATGTTTTTTATTGAAACAAGAATGTCTAAGTGTTTTTGTTCTTTAAATGATATTCTTCGTTCATATTGTATGGATAAAAAACTTGTAATGTACTTTCAAATCAGTGTGTCATTCTTTGGCGATGATTAACTATTTTCTTACAAAATTAACAATGCTAGAGAAGTCATTTTCCTTAATCTTCTGCCAACTATAGTTTTTATTGCATGTTATATCTATAACGAATATATTACGACGATCAAATTACGGCCATGTTTGTCATTTAATTTTGTCCTACTCGCTCAAATTATTTCAACAGAATCTTGTATTTCGTGCTGAGCATCTGTTTAGTGTATTCTTTTTTACAACCTCATAGGTACTGAAAAATACTAACACATTCCATAATATAATATAGCTTTGGTACACACATTCCGTACTTGATTCATTCTATTAACAATACTGTTACTAGCTAACTTATTCTTTAAATTTTCTACCAAAAAAAGGAATGAAGCGATTCCAAATATGAACACTCACCGCAATATTTTCGCTGTAAAAGAAAAATTTATGTTCATATCGGTATTTACAATAACAGCCGTCCGTTTGTTGTCGATTGTCGTCCGAGGCACGCTCGTTAAACATATCAGGGTATTTATCTCATTCCCAAATCACTTTGCTATCTGTGATTTACGTTACAGCTTCTTTTTTTAAATACTTCGGTATCCATGCCTCAGAGGGACATAAATTGAGACTTTACATTTTTAATCACACTGCCAGTATCATTTTTGTTTTTTTATTACTGCTGGCAAGGGCGGCCTATTTAAAAACTTGGCATGGCCATTGAATAAAATATGATAAATGAATGAAAATGTATGAAATACACTGTATTGATAGTATACAATAGATTTAACAAGTAGTATTTCATTATTACTACTACAAACTACAAAAGTGAAACAGTTAAGTCACAACTATAATCATCCCAATGAATAGCAAAGGCCTCCATAATTGTGTTCAAGTTCAAGTTACCATTGCAATAAAAATTTACAGAAAGTTTAATTAAGTATAAATGTTAAAGAACTATGGAATACTTTTACAAAACCTTATCCAGTAAATTCTATATAACTGATTAATCTAACATGCGCGTGAGCACATTTTTATGACCGAATTGCGTGTGTAACTGGCATTGAAAAAACTTCCACAACGACTTGATAAAAAAATTTACAAAACTTCGATTTAAGATCACATTATTTATTTTGATCCTGAAGTAATATACTCTTGAGGGAATAAAAACGTCTGTCAGAAAGGTTGTGAAATTGACACCAATTAGAGGAAATCCAAAAACCATGACAGGAAGAATTATAAAATTCCACCGAAGGCTTCATTACGATCTCATCAAGATTATCGCATAATAATCTGACAGGCGCCATTAATCATTGTACACGCGTCGCTTCACAAACTTAAGAACCCCAAAAAATAAAGCGATCGATCAATTAAAGCAAAACAACTTATCATTCCCAAAAAAAACCCACGAATCCATTAAACAAGGCATTAACAAACAAATGTTCACACTTAACCTTTTCTTTCGAGCTTGCGATATCCATCTTTCTACGTCGGCTTATTATTACTGGCCAGCAATATTCCAAATGCGTGTTTATTCTCCGTATTTAGAGGCACATAAAGTTTAAAATTGTTTAAATGTTGCTCACACTTATCAAGTCGTGGTTTTTAACACAGGGAGGTATCTCAGGTGTCGTGGAAAACTTAATTTATGTTAAACTCGTCCGCGGCGATTATTTAACAGGCGCGGGCGGTCGGCGATGGGACGGATAAGGAAGATTAATCGAGTACGGCCCTGGTTAAAAAATGCGAGGACAAGCAACTCGTGTGGTTCTGTCCACCGAAATAAAATGGACAAAGGGCCGCATTTAGAAAGCGAATTGTTCTTATTGGCGATAACTTCAGAGGCGACGCCGGCGGTCGGTTTTGATCTGTTCGGCGGAGTGTTAGTTACTTATTGAGCAACAGCTTCTTGAAATAACTTTTGGTATTCTCATCATCTTCTCAAAAGTTCTAGTACTATGCACATTTGTATTAACGAAAAATTAATCTAGAGTTGTTTGTAAGATTCTGTTACCTTATATTTTACGTTCTTTTTATTAAACCTTTTTATCTTGCCATCAAATGTGCCTTTCTAAATTTAATACTTGTATGCTTATACATCGATACCTCAAATGCAAAAAAAAAAATGTCAAAGAAATACACTAAATATCTAGTTTAATTAAGTAGTGTAATAAATAGTAAATTTTTCTATTGAACGTGGCGCAAAAAATTATCGTTGGGTAATGTTTTGCGCCACGTTTAATCGAAAAATTTCATAGTGATGTAGATTGATGAATATTCTTGTTAGTTATCGATATTGCCGTTCATAAAAGTCTACGAATGGCTTAGTAACATAACCTGGCAAAATTTAAATAACCTACTTACTTGTATCTGCTAAATAACATAAGTATTCGACTGTACCTACTTAACCTGTCAAATTACAAATCAAAAATAATTTATTTCAAATGAAAAAAAAAAATAGTGTAGTCTAATTCTTTTTTCAAATATCAACGCATCAAATGTAATAGCTTATGTTACAAAGATACGGCTTTATTCAACGCATTACTCTATTGAACGTTACGAAGCAACTCAATAAATCTAGCCAGTGTTCCAGCGATTATCCTCGTAGGTCGCGCCCCGCCCTCTGTAATCTGTGAGTGTCGAGTTAAAAGCGACGTAAATCTCAGAGGCCTTACTACGCAACGCTAAGCCCGGATTTACGGATCTATCTGTCTTTTTCAGATACTCTGAGACATTAGTATGAGTAAGAGAGACCGATGAAGTATGTACGAACATTTTGTTTCGGAGTAAATCCTCAGGAACAAGGCGGCAGTGGAGTCGTTGGAATGATTTACTTTTATGGAGGAGGGTCTGGGGTCAACGTTTTAACTGTTAATGAAGTTTAATTAATGGGACTGAGTTTTACTACGGAAGAATTGTGTGATGATTTAATAGAATTCCTTTGTCTGGATCAGATCTTAAATTGCATCATTTTTTACAGTCTTAAAAGTAAGCCTAAATCTACTATCACTTTAATAGGTTGCTGCTGGTCTCTTCAAAATGAGATTTTTTTCACGTTTGGCAGAAGCTTTGGCTATCGTAGATCAGACAATGGTGGAGCAAAAACACCGCTTTCTAGGCCTTCATCAATTATAGATATTCTCTTTAAGTTAGATTAATGTACCAGCTAAAATAAAGATTTAACTACCAATTTTATAAGGCTTTACTTACACCTTTGCATCTGTAACTCTTTGCAATTGAGATAAGTCACTATGCCACTAAATTTTGTTCGCAAAGACGTCATGTTTTTAGCAATAATATCGCGCAATTGACAAATACTTGTGAATAAGTGAAAACCTTTATACCAATAATAGAAAACCTTATTTGCACAATAAGTAGTTTACACAAACATATATATATTTACACCGAACCGTACATAACAACTCTTTATTAGCGAGCCATCAAATATTTCAACACATGGCACAGCGCATACACTACTAAATCAGTAAATCAAATGTTAGCCAACGCTTATTTGTGATGAGTCACACATGATATCATACCAATAAGACTACAGTGCTTTTGCAGGCCGTGTTCTGTGGTACGGGTACATTAAAATCCTCCTTTTTCTATGGGTGTTGTAAAAGGCGACTAAGGAGCATGTCAGAAGAATACCAGCAGAATTATCTGTTCTGTACCATTTACATTGGCCAAAATGCGACATGCCTCACTGGGCCACACAGAGCCATCTAGTCCCAAATTAAGCTACTATTAAGTACCCTGTTGTATGGGGTACTAGACAACCGATAAACTTACTTATATACTTTTTTTTTTGTAAATACATACTTATAATACATAGAAAACACCCAGACCAGTACAAACAGACATGTTCATGCACACAAATATTTGTACTGTGCGGAGATCGAACCCGCGACCCATGGCTCAGAAGCAGCGTTTACTACCGCTGATCCAAATAGTCGTCCAATGATGATAAATACTTTTACAAATAATATAGTAAAATAAAGTAACAACCCATTTCGCTTACTGTTGAATACGTGTCTCTCCTTTGTATGGAGATGGGTTAAGGCCTTAGTTCCAACACGCTGGCCTAGTGCGGGTTGGTGGACGTCGAGGGTGACGCTGTGGTAACATCATCCCGCCGTTGAACGTTTCTCAAGCCGCCCGAAGGCCTCCAACAGGGCTCTCGTGACAACAGCCGGGACCGACAGCTTAATGTGCCCTCCGAAGCGCGGAAGCGCTCATTGTATGGTGCCAAGAATGGTCACCCCTCCAACTAGTGACCGCTCCCAGCGTTGCTTAACATCAGTGACAAAGACTGATCACTAAGAAGCATTGGGCCAAGAGCGCTTAAAAACGTCAAGACGATATAGGACGCGGAAATTACAAAAAACTATTTAAATTTACTTTTCCGTACAAAAAGCCCAGTAGTATTTTTAACAATGTCATTCATAACGCCATGTTGTTTAACTAAAAAAAAACATTGGGTACATTTTTCAAGAGAGAAATTTTTAAACACAACAAATTATTATCTAATTTTAACTACACCTTAAAATTATAATTGTGAACTATCTATTTCACGTCAATATTTAGACATCTGTGAAAAACTTAACTAAAGAGTTGATCTACTGACTTCCAAAATCAACTATGTCACGATGCATACTTATACATATTTCAAAACATGAGTAAACATTCGTTTTACCGTACAGACGCTAATATGGTCAAATTGAAATAACCACTAGTATGAACACCTCAAATATCGCTGGCACGAATACTAAATTGGTTAATATCGTTAATTGATTTTGTAAATTTTCGTACCTAATAGGTTTCGTACTAACATTGCTTACTGTACGATTTTTAAGTAAACATTGATCGAGTCAATAATGACGTTTTAATATGATAAAATGGTTTTAAACACATATTATAATTTAGATCTCATTAGTTTGGACCTGTAAACTACTTTGATTTTATCTTTTTTAGGGATTAAGGTTATGTTTTGAGGTTACGCCCCGTTGGTCTAGTGGTTTAAATACCGGGCCAAGATCTCGGGGTCCCAGGTTCGAATCCCGGGTCGGGCCACAAAAATGTTTCGAGTTTTGGAACGTTGCTCGGGTTTGTGATTAACAACCCGCATTTGGCAAATGTGGTGATTATGCCAGTACACCCATCATTGCTGTGGTAACTTGAATTCAATGATGGAGGCCTTTTCCCTGCAGTGGGATGATCATAGGCTGTCACTTTACTTACTACTTTTGAGGAGAAGTCTGCGTTAAAAGTTTCGGCCCATAATAGGCAAAGGCTTTCATTAATCCCTCGATCGTGCGTTATTCCAGACACAATTAAAATCAATTGTTATCGCGACAACCGGTTGTCGCTTGGGGTTCGAAGCGAATTGAAATTGCAATAGTAATGATGGGTACACGCATATCACCATAATGCGTGTTGGTGACTACAAAACTGAGCAATGTTAAAAAGGTCGAAACTTTTTACGGATCTATCTTAGGGGGACAGACCGGGATACGACCCGGGTTCGAACCCGAGACTCCGAGATCTTGGCCCGGTATTCAAACCACTAGACCAACGGGGCGTTGAGGATAACCTTAAATAAGAAGAGATAATAGTCTATGTTGGCCGTACAGAATATTTCAATTCATTTGCTTAAAAAAGTCTCCAAATACACAAAATTAAATGTTGGAAACATAGACATTTAAAAATACATATTTTAGAAAATAAAATGGAACCTGAAATAATACGACTCAATTAGTGTTGTAATATAAATACCAATAAATATAACTGATCAAACAAATCAATAAACACCCAACAAACAAACCCGCTAAATTAATAGAGGTATTCTAACAAAAATAATCTCTATCTCAATAACTTAAAGTTTATTCTCTAACCTCAATCCTAAATCGCAATCATCGTAATCCGGTCGCACGTAGACTTACAGACAATCAGAAGCGGCGTAACGTTACCGGGTAACGACCCGATAATCCGGACGACCGGATGGCGATCCAATTTGCCGGAGATCGGAGCCGGATCGGTTTACGGGAATTATTTTGGAAGGTTAGGGTCGGGCTTGTATAAATGTTACTGTTACACGTCGAGATTTGTTGGATCAGTCTAAGGCAATCACATGTTGCTATGTAAGTAAAGTAAAGTAACAGCCTATAATCATCCCACTGCAGGGAAAAGGCCTCCATCATTGAATACAAGTTACCACAGCAATGATGGGTGTACTGACATAATCACCACGCTTGCCAAAATATGCGGGTTGGTGATCAAAAACCCGAGCAACGTACGAAAATTCGATACTTTTTGTTGCCCGACCCGGGATGCGGACCTGGGACCGCGAGATCTTGGCCCGGTATTTTAACCACTAGACCAACGGGGCGTTGCTATGTATAACATTACAATGCTACTATAAGAAATTAAGGTTAAGCTGTGTCTAATTATGATACTGTCTACGTACTTAAAATATTTAAAATTTTATAGTTCAAAATGTCCTTAAAAGTAGTAATACACTTTTAACGACATAAAAAAGGTAAAGTGATAGCTTTAAATCATTCCACTCCAGGGAAAAAGTCTTTATAAATGAATTTAAGTAAACACAGCTGCTGATGGGTACAGGCATAATTATTAAGCTTTCCAAATGCTTGACCCTGGGTCGAACCAATATCTTGGCCCGATACTTAAATATACCGACATTAAGCAAACGGTGACTTTATTTTTTAACGTTAGGTGTCACTACATCTAACTTCACTTCAACATACTAGTTAGTAGAATATTTTAAATAACTTAAATGTCGTTTTATTTAGACACTTAGCGTGTCCACTATGAATATAGACACAATAGTAAAATTATTTTATTAAAAAATCACCTAAGCTATATTCTTGCCGGCAGTTGGCGTAAACCTGTCACAGGAAATTAGCGAGACGACACGAAAACGTACACAATATGATGACCAGGACCCTACTACACAACAGGAAGCTCGTATTTACGGATATACTTGTCTCTTTGAGACTCTCTAAGACATAGGTATGAGTGATAGAGACAGATGAATTCAAATATACGGACATTTTGTTGGAGTAAGGCCTCAGTTCTCGTGATGGACCGATACCAATCGGTTTGCGCAATCAATTTAACACAACTTGCTCAAACTTGACTCAATATTGACACGGACCTTCTGGGAACGAGTGACAAGGATATTTTAACGAGACCACGCGAAGTCGGCCCAGCCGAAAGGGATGAAAGTTTGTTTTCGAACGTTCTAATAGTATTTGTAATTCTATAGAAAAAGGACGGCTACCATTTTTGTTTCGGCTTTTGAAGGATTCCGACTAGTCAATATTTGTGTGAGACTGTTAATGGTGTTATTAAGTTAGTAGTGTGACTATGCGTGATGTCAAAAACAAAAGAATAAAAATTATGTTCCTGTTTACTCGTACCTTATTACAAAGACTATTATGATAGATTATTTAGGACAAATTTTTTGTTATGATACTTACAGGGAATTGAGTTGTGTCCATTGACCTGATATAGTTAATGCAGTGTGGCTCACAAATATCTGTCATTAAAAAACTAACATGTCAAAACTTTTCCAAGTCAATTATAGGGTGTGTAAAAGTACTTTACACTTTATTTAAAACAAGATAGTTTTCGGAAGACATGATTATTCTACCATGAAATTTAATTCAAACATCTAAAACAATTCAATTGACACTAAAAGTGTATCGCAAAGATTAATTGTGACCAAAGTACAAACATTCCGATTTTATGTTTAATAGTTGATAACAATATAGTTAATAACAACCTTAATCGTATTTTTTATTATTTTACTTCATCGGGAATCAAACCAATACCTCTACCTGTCTACTTCTCTCTCTGCAAATCGCCACTCAACTTAACCATTGGTTGAGCTAATTGAACGTGGTAATATTACAAAACACAGGTACGCGTATGCGCATATACCTCCCTCCTCCCACCTTACACGTAGGCTAAGTGTACACATTCAACTTTGATTCAGTATAATCGCATTATCTAACCGATGAAACAAAGACTTGATTCTTAAGTGTACATTGATTTACGACTTTTATAAAGGGTAAAGAGTTTTTTAATTTGTTTGTACACGATTCCTCTCAATGAGTTCCATGTAAATTGTAAAAGAAAAAAAAAAGTCAGCACCCAAATTTTTGTTAGAGACCTATACCTATAATAGATAATATAATATATATCAATAAATAAATAAAAAATACAGTTCATAAAAAATTTAAACTTTCTTTCTCTTTTTCTCAGTCACACGAGAGAAGATCGTAAAGGATTTCAACCATTCGGTCTATATTGCCTGCATCTAACTAGTACCCATCTTTACTAAATGATCAATCTACATAGATGTGATCAAAGCACACAAAAATCGCCAATCAATGTGAGGTTGCCATTCAAAAATTTCCAACCTCCTCAAATGCCATTCGGTGAATCGGAACCGCGGCTTAATGCCCCGAGCGTTTTTACCCCGGGAAATTATCCGTAGTTCCACCTCAGGCTATAGCTTTGTGTTAACCTAACCTAACCTAACCACTGCCGCTTCAGCTAGAAATTCTTCTGCTTGTTACCATTTTTCTTCAGATTTTTCTGAGTTGTATTTCAATCGCTCAGGAATATAAAAACCAAGCATTACATTGTCGGTAAAGTGCAGTCTAATACTTTCGATGCAGTTTCACAGATGAACCTACTAGCCTAGCAGACATTGTGGTCCATACCACTGTTTGCCAACGACTTAAAGCCGAGTTTCAACTCGAGTTAGCACTCACACACTAAAATACGTGAGCAAACTACGAAGGCACCTGATAATTTATTAATACGCCTAAACGCGGTGTTTGTATGAGTCTTTAACAGCTGCGTTTCGAGGTATTTGAGGAAAGGAAGAGTTTGTGTCAGGGGAATACTTATTTTTTGTGCTAAGTGGTACAAAATATATTAAAATAGAAAACAAAATATATTAATATTTAAAATACTTGTTTGACGACTTCTGACGTGGAGTGGTGTACACCCGGTTTGTAAGGTGTCGCTTCTATGAGGTTCCAGTTTAGATCCCTGGAAAGGTTGATGTGGAAAATAAAGATTTTTTTTCAATATTTTCTCGGGTCTGTGTAATTGTGGTACCTTCATTGTTTCTGATTTCCAAAATACGAGTGTTTTAAATATTACGCAAATTGAGATCAGAAAAATTATTGTCCACATTTATTTATTATTTGAAAACACCCAATGATTCATTTCACATAACATACACCAATACGTCATTTTTAACTTTAACCATCAAAACAGCAATAAAAATCGCAGTTTTTATTGCGGTCAATAAAAAAGATCGGAAAAACTAAGGACGTAACGACTTGAGAATCGATTAAACTTGTCCACTTTCACATATTGCCGGTTCTCGTCGTAAAGTATCTATGACACAGAAGCTGTGCCGATTATGGCACTAAGTATTTCTAACGGTTTTCGTTTGAAGATGCGAGATTTTGTAACAAACAACCAGAAGCTACATCAATATTATTTTTTGAAACCTGTTTCTCAAAACTGAGATGCAGAATTTCCTTTTTAATTTGAATAATGAAATCAACTTAATACGTTCCTACGGGTACTTGATTGTAATAAAAGAGTCAAAATGGTAATTTATGTAACCTCGTTAGTTCCAGGTTCGATTCTCAGGCTGGTGTCAAAGTATGGAAAAATTATTTTTCTAAATTTTTCCGGTCTCAGTATTTGTGCCACCTACGTTGTTTCTGATTTCCAAAACATAATTGCTTCAGATAGTTACTTACTTTAAGAACATTATCATGTTGTACATATTTATGTAATTACTAGCTTATTACTGTTGCCCGCGACTTCGTCAATTTCTGTCAATTTCTGTTATTATGATCGCGATTATTTTTGAACATTTTGCACTGATGCTTCGCTCCTATTGGTCGCAGCGTGATGTTACTCGTATATAGCCTAAAGCCTTCCTCGATAAATGGACTATCCAAAACAAAAGTATTTTTCAATTCGAACCAATACTTCCTGAGATTAGCGAGTTCAAACAAACAAACTCTTCAGCTTTGTAATATTAGTATAGATAAATATAAATTATAAAAAAATAATTAAAAATCCAATATTTAATTTTTAATATTTGATGTTTAAATTTTTAGTCATAGGAATCAAACTGTCTTTTTGTTTAGTGAAAAATAAACGAATATTGTTTTTTTTCCTAGTGTCCTACTATGAACATCTTCATAACGAGTCGCAAGGGAGCCACAGTAGTGACCGTGCAATATAAAATTCGCATTTACGATGTGGTCCACCAAACTAATATTATCGGCTTTATTTCTTCGTTTTCCTTAATAAATATTCGAAACTGTTTTTTAATATTAAATGGCGTAGGATAACGTCACACCACCAATGAGGTCCAGAAACCGTGGCAGATTTTAATAGGAACATAACTGTCAATTATTAAATTTATTATCAAAACAAATAACCTTCTAAATATGAAATATCTTAGTTTTCCCGCAACGCACACGTCGTTGTATTAAGAGTCAACATTAGTCAAACGTGTATATGTCACCGTAAAATTGTGAGATCTGTCAGTTTACAAAATAACGCGTGAGATTATAAACTAACGGTGGGTTAGGTTAGGTTAGATTGTAATCCATCGACGTTCATTTATGAACTGACGAAGTTTACAATTTTACGGTGATATATACATACCTTTGCAGCTGACTGAACAGTGTAAAGTGTTTAAAGCGTCAGGATAAGTTTAAACATAACATAAAAACCCTAATAAATGCAAGTTAAATACAAATTCAAGTAAGCAAAATAAAATTAAAAGAAACCGCTGACTTAATATTAAAACAAAAATAGTTAAACAATAAATATGAAATGACATTAAATTGCAGATACTTTTGTCAATGAACATGACATTGCCATTGATTTTAAATTCAAATTTTGAAATGTTACATTTCGAATCTCTTGAGTCTCATTCAAATTTCCCGTAAATATCTGAAGGTTGTCTACTGCCTACAGTTGCGTCTAACGTTCTTAGTCTAATCGTAATCTTTGCTATATTTATTAAATCGTGTGCAAACATTCTCACATCTCATCCAACCTCCATTGCCACACACGAGCCTCTCACAAAAAAAGCTCAAAACACTGGCAACAAACAAAACACCGCCTCAGGTGTCAGTTTTTAATAAAGGCCCAATCAGTCCGCAACCGGATGCGCCGCCATGACGCTCTTCCTCGCCGGAAATGGAGCCGTGTTGGCGCCCTCTGCCGGCCGCGGGCGGAAACAGCGCTGTCACCCCCAGGCGAGATAGGGCCGCTATTAAGCTAGATTTTTAAGGACAGGCCTTTTTTGTGAGCGCCGATTGAAATTCAGATTGCAAGGGTCTTTGATGGCTTGAGTTTTTTTTAAATTTATTTTATCCAGTTAAAAGACGTGATAAATTTGCCGCCAAAAATTATTTTAATATGTGAAGTCTATCAGACAACATTTGCATCCCATACAAGTACTACCTACATGTTTTTATTACCATCTACTCTTTTTCTAAACTGCGTTTTAAAGTCTTATTAATTTGTATTCTGTTTTTAGATATATTTTATGGAACACAATTTGGATAATCGCATCATCATCATAACCTCTAGTCAACCATATTCAGCTGCTACAAGATTAAACTGACACATTCTATGAAAAAAAAAAGAAAATTCTTCTGGCAGTAATCATAAAGTTGCCTCTTATGATACACATAGTAAGTAAGTACAGTAAGTAAGTAATAGCCTATAATCATCCCACTGCAGAGAAAAGGCCTCCATCAATGAATTCAAGTTACCACTGCAATGATGGGAACTGGCATAATCACCACGCTTTCCAAATGCGGGTTGGTGATCACAAACCCGAGCAACGTTCGAAAATTCGAAACTATTTGTTGCCCGACCCGGGGATCGAACCTGGGACCCCGAGATCATGGCCCGGTATTTAAACCACTAGACCAACGGGGCGATACACATAGTATAGAACTAGTATTTAAATGGTCTTATACGGTAGTAAGCTATCCATCCATTTAAGCACACAAATTTTAACCTTTTTTTTGTTACACCTGGAGTATCTTTCTCTCCTTGTGCGAAAACGAATTGTATTCCTGCAACATAAATTAGATAAATCTATTTGACACATAAATAGATGGACATCGATGCTACCACCTTGTTACTAGATTTTCTTTCTGTTGCTCCTATCGGCATGGATTATGAAAATTAACTCCCACAGGATCATAAGACCGCTGGCGGTCGCGATAACGATTGATTTTAATTGTGTCTGGAATAACATACAATCGAGGGGCTAAACTAACAGGTCATAAAAAACGGAAAGTTCAAAGCTTAAATTCCGACAACCCTACGTCCCCAACGAGAAAGCCTGCAAATGAACTTTTCCATTCGTTTCCCGCAATAAGGGGACGTATTATATCGTTTCGTGTTTTGAGGTTGGCACTTTGTCTTTGATGGTGCGACTTTGTTTGAAGGGCCGTGATTCGTTTTTATAGGGGTTAATTTATTTTTGAACTAAGGAAGTTTGTTTTTCCTTAGAACATCAATTTGTTGAGTTTATCAAGTTAATTTTTAGGTATCAAGTAGGTTTAGGCAGACGAGGTTGAAAATAGCTGGTGATCGTCTCCTTCCGGCAGTACACCTTTAGTCGCCCCTTTTTTAAGAATAAAATTAATAAGTATGTGGTGTTCAATGTTTTATCAGTGATGCGTTACCACGTTGTACCAAGTGCGCTAAGAATCAGCTCCTTTTTGAAAAAGACCTTAGCTAAATCCCTAACTATGATCTTAGGAGAACCTTTAAAGGCTCGATGGAAGTCTATGCCAGAGATTTGTGGCGTGACATAAAGGAGTCCAGTAGTTGACATACACTAGCTGTTAAAAAATCCCTAACAAAAATTCTGGGACTTTACAATTTCATAATACTCTAGAATTGATGAGTGTGGGTCGAGACTTACTACTAAGCTTCAGATCAAAATTCAAACTATGGCGCAAAATAAGCGCGTTACAGTTGCATATTTCCTAACCCCAGTGCAGGTGAAACAAAGGCGCGATACATCTGAAATCCACCAGTCGGCAACATTGTTGCGTGACAAACGTCATGTCACTCGTTCCCGCGGCGGTGATCCGTTACTGTGGTGTAGCCAGTGTAATAACAGAAAGATTCGCTTTTATAAAAATTTATTTATAATTCAAATGATATGTTTCATATTAAATCCATCAAACCGTTTTTTTGATGATCATGTAGAAACAATTAGAAGTGTAGTGAATCTTTCTTCTTCATCTGCCTGAAATTGGATTCCAAAACACTAAAAATTACGTTGACATTTGGCTTTGACTATGATAATATTAATAAGGAGATACCCTTTTACGGTGATTTTCTACCAACGCCGTCAACAATTACCCATAATACAACTCAAGGGTAACAATCTTTGAAAACATTAATAAAAAATAACCACAGACAAGATGATATAGTGGCTTTATCATCTTGTCTGTGGTTACGTGGCAGACGGATGTGCGCGAATCTGTCACAGTGACATGCCGCCAGCATGGCCGACACGTTCAGAGGAAATATAGAGGCTATGTTTCACTCTTTTTATTTATACCTGGCTGGCTAGATAAATCTACGAGTGGGAGGATCGTTGTGCTTCTTATTTCAAATTATTGTTAGAAAGACAGGGCTGGCTGAGGCTGACTAATGCTGATATACTTTAAAAAAAATAGTTTGTTATCAAATCAAGGTCTCCCTTTTTTGTCTTTTCTTTATAAAAGGTTAATTTAGTACTTTAACTGATAGCATGTATTAAGTTCTTGTGTAGATAAATTGCAGTATACTGTATGTATGAAACACAAGTGTCAATTTTTACGTATTTAATATAATAAAAACTGCATTCTCACCTGCGGTAAGGCCTCTAGACTGATGGGATTTATGTATCAACATCATGATAGTTGAGAAAAAAATCAGTCAGTCTCAATCCCTCAACCCCCAGGATTAATCTCTCGATCGTGAGTTATTCCAGACACAATTGAAATCAATTGTTATCGTGGCACCCGAGTGCCTCTTGGGGGTTGAGGGATATGTATCCTAGAAAACCTTTTCTCTTCATCACTGGCTAAATGCGATCGTCAACCCACCTGCCATGCGTGGCGATCATCTCAAAATCATTTTTCTGGAGAGTCCTGGGTCCAACAGTAATGATATAGGATGGCGGTGATGTGATTGTGAAACAAGATTAGTTTATATTTAACCAATCACTGTTACCTACCTTAACGCCCCGTCGGTCTAGTGGATTAAATACCGGGCCAAGATCTCGGGGTCCCGGGTTCGATCCATGGGTCAGGCAACAAATATCAGTTCCCATCATTGCCGTGTCTTGAATTCAATGATGAAGGCCTTTTCCCTGCAGTGGGATGATTATAGGCTGTTACTTTACTTTACTGTAACTTATTTACGAACGTATTCAAATTTTCCAATTATCTTGACGCTCAATAACTAACCTCACTTAGCGTTTTAATATACTTTTAATTTGCAATGGTCTGCGGCCCGCTAGTCCATAATAATAAACAAAATAAAGAATTAGCGGCGACGTTTATAAATACGGGACACAAGCGCCGTAAAAGTCCGTCGTCCTGTTTAGTGTTGCCAGAGCAAAAAAATATCGGCCAGGTCATTTAAAACTTATCCCATTGCAGGGCAAAAGCCTCCATCATTGAATTCCATTTACTTACCACTGCAATAGATTGCACATGCATACTATTGCATACTTACCACGCTTGTCATTGCGGGTCGGTATTTTTTTTTTTTAATGTGGACAACATCACATACTTACATTGTTCTGATCCCAATTTGAATTGGAAACCGTATTTTGGAAACCAGAAACAACGAAGGTACCACAAACACCCAGACCCGAGAAAATGTAGAAAAACACTTTTTTTTTCTACATTGACCCGTCCGGGAATCGAACCCGGGACCTCGGAGCAGGCGACACCTTAAAAACCGGTGTGTGCGCCACTCCGCCACGGAGGTCGTCAAAGGAGGTAATTATTACACATCCGACGCCAAAACTGCAACTCCAAAATTCAGTAACTTCAATTGACTATTGAGTGTTGAGTTATTGACTCATTTATCTGTCTCTCAGCATTTACGATTGTTTTATTTTTAACTAAACGTCTTCTCCATTCTGGTTATTTGTTTGGTGACCTAGAGGCTCTTGATTTCTACACCTCTAATAATATTAATCATCGTTACAATTGATGCAATTGATAGTTTTTTTTTTATGTAACAGATGCTTACTTCCATTTCATTCAAACGACACAGCATTCCTAACAAAGTCGAGCATCATCTGTATATTTGAAATATTTTGAAATCTATTAAAACATTTATTTCTACATACACATTATGAAGTAATAAACCAAAAGCCAAACATAAAAATTCAGAAAAAAAAATTCAAAAAATTTATTTTTCTAAAAAAGTCATTATGATGCTAATAAAAATTAAAATAATATTGCTTTGCGTAGTTTGTCACAACCAATGATATAATAAAAAAAAACTAGACAAACAATCAGAGTGAAAAAAGTTTCCAAACTGAATGTGCATCTATTAGGGGTTAAAGTATGAAATTGCCGTTTTGTATGGACGAAATCGAGAAAAGTAATTTTTCCATACTAACAATTTTTTAGTTTGTTTAAATACGCCTGATCCGTTTTCGATGCAATTAAAGGTGAAAGTTAGATGGTTATAAAGCTACGCAATATAGTATTTAAATTTCTGAAAATCAAAGTATATAATACAAATATACTTAATTGAAGCAAGAAGGTCAGCTGACACATTATAAGGGGTCTTTTTAACGACTCCCTTTAAAGTAATAGGCACTAGTATTGCATTTTTCTTTTAGTCAAAAGTTACTTTATTTAGTTTTTGATACAATACAAAAAGAATAACGCAAATATATGACTATACTTAAGAGCTATAAACAAAATAAAAAGTGGGAAAATAATCGGCAATTTCATACTTTAACCCCTATTATTTGTCACATTACCTATATCAATCTAATCGGTACAACATGACATATCTGTACTGTTGCATCTATACTGTTGCAGGTTGACTTAATTTGAGTTGATATAAAAATGAATTGCTGTTTGTTCATCTCGCTAAAACTCGAGAACAGTTGGACCGATTTGGCTAATTAAGCTCTTGAAATATTTGTGGTAGTCCAGCGATAAGAAAATACAGAAAAATTTCTAGGAAGACAGTAAAAACGTTAATTTCGTGTTCCCGTATAAAATGTTCTACATCAAATTTTTCAACTAGTTTAGAGAAGGGTCAGTATTAATGTCGTTAGGATAGGTGATATGAAGTACACCGGGTCATCTAGTTTGAGATATAAAGTTCACTCACATAAAATCAATCATTAAATCGAGGTCAGTTTTAGGTGTTTTTATCTGACTGTGTAGTAGTTCTTACTATAAAATATATCGATAGTCACAACATAAAAAACATCATAACTCAAGCGTATCATTTCACATGTCTGTTCTCTTTTGTTTATAGTGCGGCCCATCGACAGATATCGATAAAATATCAATTTGAGAACCGATTCCACCTTAGCACGACACGATCGTAAAAGTTTATGGCTCGTAAAATGCAAATAGACGCCGCATCTGTGATAATGACACTACGATAATCGACTATCGTAAGCCATTAATTAGTATTCGGAGGTGACGTGTTTCCAATGTAAAGACGGTTTTTTTATAATGATTTTAGTAATACAACCGGTTGACAGGGTGATGGATGGGCGCAATTCAAAATTAATTCGGTTGAAGTTGTTTTGAGTGGTTGATACTTAGCCTTCTTTGGACATATGCAAAGAAGTTCCCAATATAAGTCTTTAAGGCGGTTTCTCAAAGGCAAGATTCCTGGCAAGAGATCACCAGGCCGACCCAGAAGAAAATGGATAGATGACATCAAAGACTGGACCAAATTCCGTTATTATGACCAGCTAAAAAGAGCGGCTCAAGACCTACCTACCTACCAAGTTTCTACATACTGACCTCCAAACTTCAATTTGAAGATGACACCCCATGATGATGATGATATTAGGGGTTAAAGTATGAAATTGCCGTTTTGTATGGATGAAATCGAGAAAAGTCATTTTTCCATACTAATAATTTTTTAGTTTTTTTAAAAATGCCTGAACCGTTTTCGATCCAATTAAAGGTGAAAGTTAGATGGTTATAAAGCTACGCAAGAAGGTCAGCTGACACATTGTAAGGGGTCTTTTCAACGACTTCCTTTGAAGTAATAGGCACTAGTATTGCATTTTTTTTAGTCAAAAGTTACTTTATTTAGTTTTTGATACAATACAAAAAGAATTACACAATAATACGACTATACTTAAGAGCTATAAACAAAATAAAAAGTGGGAAAATAATCGGCAATTTCATACTTTAACCCCTATTACTTTCGTTATTTACTTTCATAAAATAGGAGGGAGTTCTAATAGACAGAACCATTATCTACAGCGTTATGAGTTCCGTTGAAAAGACAAGAGGTTTGTGTTTTGTAATTTTATACGTAAATATGAAATCGAAAAAGTAAAACCATGCGACACTATGGTTAATTGTTTTTTTTTTCTTCTTTTCTTCTATACTGCCTAAGCCAATTAAAGTTAATTTGTATATTTAGAACATGATGTGATATAAACCAATTCTAAAAGCACATTGCACAGTTAGTTATCTATAAAAATATTGTTCGCATTAAATATGATAATAAGTAGGAAATCCATTTCGCGTTTAAATAATCCATTAATTTATTTTTTACACGAGTGTTGCCGTCTACAAATTGGCCGTTTATCAAATTTAATATCTGTATTATTCAAATATTATATGTATCGACATAACACATCAACTATATTTCAAATTCAAAGGTTAATATTATAATTTAAAATAAAATTAACTTGAAACTGCACATAAATAACAATAAATGTTTCGCATTTTATTTGTGTCCATAAAATTAGTATTTAATACATCTCTTTAATTTTAGTTAGAATAACACTGGATCTGTTAATGTTGTCATTATTATAAGTCTTGTTCATTAACATTAATTAGTTATCATGAATTAGCAGTTAAATTGATTAAAAATCTCATTTATTTAAAATTAAAACGAAAGTTGCGATAAAATCCGAGTGTTTTGCGTTAAAAATTCAAGAAAGGCGCGTTGTAATAATTTATTTTAATGAAAACTGTAAATAAGCGGTCGGGTCGACGATAAATAACGACGGACATAAATATTAACTCGCGCAATAAACGGACAGACAGTCTACGTTTTATATTGCAGTTTTGAAACCTTACTCGACCACCGAATTACTCGGCAATAGTCGTGTACAAGATAATTTATCACACAAAAACCGGTAGAGTAGTTCTAAATGCAATATTTTTAATGACATTTAAATAATTTGCTATAATTTACTTTTTTTTGGTGTGGGGGTTTCTTTACATAGATATGCCAGCTCCTCTGAATAAATGGTACAGTAGATTTTCCTAAAAAAAAAATTCTGTTGGTAAATATCGAGCCACACCCGCTTTCCTCGTTAATGTGTTTATTTTTATTAAGAAATATACTTATCAAACCTGCTTGTTACATTTTGATGTTTAAAACAGTTTTAATAAAATTAAAAATTAAACCACCAAAAGCTATAATATAACCACTTGTCTTGATTAAATTTATGTTTATGACTTTTGACAGACTTATTGGTCATCTCTTACAATAGTTAGTTGAACATTACTTAACTAAAAAATATTTTTTTTTTTTAAATACATCGACTCCATTCTACTGTTAGTCTCCCGCGACACCTCCCGTCGCTCGTCGTCAGAATATATTAATTTCAATATTTAAGCCCGCAACCGGTTGTCCCATTAAAACCCTATTAACGCATTTACATATTTGATAAACAATCGATAAATGTCCGACGCCCAGCACTATGAATTTTGTATCGGAACGATTACCTGCTTTACACCTACTAACTTAATAATCTTTAAGTTTGGTTTGTTTTTTTTTTAAATAATAAATGGGCTTGCTCTTCACTACATACTTAACTATACGGTTAAGAAGAAGTCTAAGATGGAGCGAGCTTACCCAGAGGTACTGGTTCTCCCACACACCAGCGGCACACAGAAGAACTGTTTGGCGCTGGACTCCGGCAGGAGGGTGGTAGCATCCAGGCAGCCTCTTACGAAGCATACAACTGCAGAAGGATCTCTTAGCCGTCATCATTGGTTAGAAAACCAAAGATGCCGTTGCCCAGGGTGGACCACTAGGAGGTAGATCCCACCACCCCAAAATGATTCAACCTTTATCATAACATTGGTGGGATCCTAAATGTACATGGTACAGGCATAATTTAATAATGGAGGACTTTTCACTGCAGCGAGATGATTACAGACCGTTACTTTTATAATAATGAGATATGTTAATTTTATCTCATTGTAAATTAACTTTGCTTCTATAAGAATAAGTGTCTTTAATACAAAAGAATAGCAATAAAATTACTATTATATAATGTCTGTTAAATGGAGGAGAACCGTAGTTATAAAACTTATAAACTTATCAATGACCTTAAGTTGTAAAAACATTTAAAAATTCATTTTAAGCTATTTGACTTTAGCTATATTCTCATCGTTATAATGAGAAAAACATTCAGAAATACTTTTTTACATAATCGTTGAAAAATACCCAATATGAGTCTGTCGTGTATTGTCAGTTCACCACGCTTTCCCATACTATAGACTAGTATTATATTATCTGTGCTATAGGCTTATATAGGTGTCTTAAGAGACGAAGAGGTACTGCTGCTAGAAGAAGATGGCAGCGTCTTCTATGAAACAAATTGTGGAATAAAGCAAATAGTGGAAAATCTGGAGAGACCAAGATCCATCAGTGGATTAAACAGGCTGATGGTGATAATGAAGATGATGATATAGAAAACACAAATCAAGTAATATAACATTTTAAATGTACTTACACATACAGCAACAACAAACGTCAACATGTTTATGAAATGTCAAATATAAAAATAAACGATTTTCACGTGGAAAAGGCCAACATTACCAATAAAAAACAGGGTTAATGAACATTAAACTGTACCAGTTGAATCTAAACATTTGCAACAGTTTACTATCTACCAGTTTCCAGACCAAACCGTAACGTAACTGCAGACATTCTGAAAAAAAAACACGCACAAAATGCCAATAAAACGTGAAATTAAGCCCCAATAATCTTTAGAGTTGCGCAGTAACAGTAAATTATGAAGTAACGACCCGCTCGTTAAGTGAGAGAACGCGAACGATCATATTACCTACTCTGACTGCTAAAGGGGAATTATCGTTAAACTCCGACCGCAGATAGAGATAGGACCAAGCCGCCGGCGCTGCTTGTTTGCACGGTTCAGAAATATCTGCGTTGAATTTGATGATTTAGAATTGATCACTACACTGCTTGCTGAAATTACGTTGTAGTAATAGCTGTTTAATTTTGGGATTATCGATGTATTTCTGTCAGCGCAATGGTCACTTTCAATACACTTCTTGAAGAAGTCAGGTAAACGGGAACCAACAAACTAAAAAGTAAGTAAATTTATAGGTGACTTCTGATATTTCTGTCAGTGGATATAGGACAATAATATAATTATATAGAAATAAATACATCATGCAAAGCCAAATAAATTAGAATGCTTTCCAAGATACCCTAACAGCACCCCTAAAAACTTTTATAGACTCACATTTTCTAGAAAAACCTACACACAGACTTCCTTACACGTAAAATGCAAATTCGGGTATCGTAAGAAATCGCCTGCGCAACTGCTGCTTAAGACAAAATTGCCAATTGAGATAAGCGAATGTCAACGGGCTCTTACAATCGGTAATGGAGTCACAAAGTGTACTCAACATTTTATACTGACGTTTATTTGAGTTTTATTATTGAAGGTTTTTGCTGACGGTTGCGTGATGCGTGTAGAATTTTAAAGTTAAAAAATGCGGAGGAAATGGTAGTTATTCAGTTAATGTAGAAAAAACCGGCCAACAAGCACGAACTGGACTTGCACAAGAAGGGAAATTCATATCCAATAAATCAATAAAATCTGTTTTTTTTTTTCTGCAAATAGACCCCAGGTTTCGCTTTTATAGTGTACACATTCCAATATTTTAACCTACCTACCATTCAACGGGACAATAATGTGGGTCAGTGCCGAGAAGAAGCAACGCAAGAAACTCGGTCGCTATTGTTGGGCATCTTTATAAATATTTATATTTGCAAAAATATTTACACCAGTATGATCTTGGACAATTTCATGCGATACATTTCTATCATTAACTAGTATTAGTATTGTGGCCTTATTTCATTAAAGTTATTTTGACATACGATTTTAGTTCAGTAACAGGAAGTTCAGCCATAAACTGTGGTGATCTGTAGAAAATGCGAATGTAATTTTCTATAAACGGATTCAATTTTCCACTTTTCGCACTTTTGTTACATGGAACAGAAAATTTATCTTTGCATCTGTTATTGAAATTGTATTTGAGATTTTGTAAAGAAATTGCCCATTATAGTAAACATAAAAAAAAAAACACCAATTAACCTGATAATGATACCGATACGATAACGATACTTCTCTTCTTATTAGTATTTTAAGAAACGACTATAGATAACCGTCAGACGATAATCAGTAGATTCTTTTCTCCAGCATTGGCTAATATGGCATTTTTAGGATTACGCTTAGTAGGTTATTGGTGTTCGAAATTCTCCATATTAAGAGAACTGCTTCCATTTGTGGTCCTGTGGGCTTAGCTTACCAAGCTTGGCAGGTGGATTGGTGTTCTTAATCCACTTTTTCGAGAGGACTAAGTCTAGTAATAGTTTTGACAGCTGAGCTTAGTTACGTTTGGCATGAAGGTTGGTGTTCTAAATCTTAGGTTTTAAGAGGACTGCATCCAGTAACGGACATGTGAGCTAAACGTGAACGTTCAGAATATTTAAAGCTTATTACGGAAAGCCCAATACACGATTGTGCTCGGAAATGGACTGTTAAATGTATAAGTAATACTTAACTTTACGTTTTATCGTTATGTACTGTTCAAACTGTTTATAGCAATTCTGTTTATGCTTTACGACTATTTAATAACCTTACATGGGGAAATATTATTGGTGTCGTGACATACTTTTTGGAAATTTTATTGGATAGTAACTGTTTTGTAGGGAAATCTTATTTGATATATTGCATAAAATAAAAGGTCTTCTCTTTTGTTTTAAGTTCAATAATTTTAATTGGATTTATTCATGGTATCAAGACTTGTGTCCTTTGTTTTATGTTGTATGAAAAGGTATGTTGTATAACTAAACGTTACTAAAACCGGTACAAAGATAAATAGATTCATAACATACTGCAGACACTTTATAATAATTATAATTGCTATTAAAATTATTTGATTAACGAAGCTAGAAATTTTAAAGTGCAAAAAGTATATGATTTTATGTTATGGCTTGCCTATCAACATTTTAAGCCGGGTCCAGACGAGTGTAACGTGTAATGTAATCCACCGTGTAATACGTATGGACGGCACTAAGAGCGTTACACTCGTCTGGACCCGGCTTTAAGTAGAAGCCTTTCCAAACTATTATTTATTATGACGTCTTTTCTAGGACAAGTTTTTTTTAGCAATTAAAATAGCACTATTTATTCAAAATCTAAAATTATTGACAACCATAAGGTATCGACTCTAGATTGGTGTCATGCTTTATGCTTAACATCAGTTTTTTTTCTTTTTGCTGAAACTGATTCATTTGTTCTTTAACGTACTTTATATTTTTGCAGCAATACCTAAGTAACATTGAACAACCCCTACTGAATTCTGTTTAACATGGCAGACATGGTAATTAATTTATTTATACGAGTACTGCCCACGACACTAACCAGCCTGACATTAAACATTTATGTTGACAAATGATTCAGACGTTGCACCTCTTACTGTCAGTGTTCCGTATAAATATGGACAATTTGAATCTTGTATTAAAGCCATGTCCTCACATAAAATTAATTTAAAGCCAAGAATAGATTCACTATGTCAAAGAGAAATGCAGAAGGTTGGAAGCTATTTTTCTGACTAACCAAGGTCACCTAGAAGTAATCATCCTAATTATATTTGAATCCAATATTTAAAGTTCATCATAATCATTAGACTACATTACATCATTGCCGACAAAGGTTTTTAAAAAAAAGATTTCGGTTACCAATTTCAGTCAAATCAAAATGGCTGAGAGAAGATACTGTTTTCTTCTGGCAGTACTCCATTGGTCGCCAAAAGAGGTAAAATAAGACAATGGTAGAGAGAGGATATTCCTGAGCTCTCTGCTTTCTTCTGTCAGTAGGTACTCATTTAGATTAAAAAAGAAGATAAAAGAAGAATTTCTGATTGAAGTTAAGCCAGTGTGTGTGTCATGCTTCCAAGTCAATACCACGATAATAATTTTGGGTTAAGTAAATAATCAAATTCAGCAGCAAAACTCATGTTTTAAACAGACAAAGTCAATTGAGTACATAGCCTTATTGCCAGTGTCAAGTATAATGTAACCGTTTGATCCAGACGCACTTATTTATAAAATCTGCAACTCAATAATACCGATGACTATTTTATCACAAGTTAAAAAAGTAGACGAAAAAGTTTATACGATAACAGATTTATGGAGACTAATGTTCATGAAAAATTCACAAGCTGAATACAATGCAGTGGCGAGGCTGGACGGTATTTTGGTCGCAGCAACAGACGGAATAATGTTATAAAATTGGACGGTTTTTTCGTGCAATTGAATTTTTATATCTCATTATTTACGATAATGGTAACGTAATACCATGTAATGAAACTGTCAATAATGGAAGAAAATTTAGATAAAAATCAACTTTATAAGTTGTGACAAAGATCAGAAGAAGAAAGAAAGATTTTGAACACGAATAAACGAACATATTGATTTGAACTATATTGATTGAATTTTCTTATCAATATTTTCCTTTAAATCTATCGTTTATATATTAATATATCTATTGAAAGACATTTTGTAGTTGATTTTTGCCTTTTGAAGAGTAAACTCAAACTTTTAACATAATTATGATCTTAGTCATAGTCTGATTTCTAAATAATCAAAGCCGCCTATTGCAAGCATCTTAAGTGACTTCTTTTCAGGACTTCCATCATGCAACAGAAAGCAAGACAACAGTTTCACGTGCCTTCTAAAGTACCAAACCCCTCAACAATACCAGTATCAAGGTAGGTAATTTAAAAATTACGTGTCCTAAATTAACCTTACCGGGAATTGATCCAGTGCTTTTGCTTACTAGGTAAACTACCGGACCATTTTACCATCCGGGTCATCGTACCGATAATGACTAGATACACGATTACAATAAGAAGACTAATAAAATTATAATTATTGATGCAGCTTTGTTGGAGAAAGTTGCTCAGAAGGCTGATTATAAAGCCAATATGTACTTAGCTAGAGTTACCATGATTATAAAGCTTTGAACCGTGAGATCTCTGATATTATCACTGAGACATTATCTTCTTAAAATTTAAAATATTAAACACATTTACTTTACTCCAGACACCTTTTTTTTTAATTCAATGCCATTCACAAAAAATTACGCGGAATTGCGCCTAATATTGTTCTTACAAAAACTGACAGAGTACAAATATGCAGGAATAAATTCAAATGCTACTGTACGTACAATGGGCCGGCTTGGTCTTATTGATGGAAATATTATACCATGAGCGTTTCTGAAGCATCAGACCATAGCCTAGTTGAAAGAGCCACTACGTTGCTCATAAGTCGATACTTACTTACAGCATTTTAACTATAAGATCTGATAGAATATAATAGAATAAAAAATAACTTTATTTGGCACTTCAAGAATTAGTAAAATAGATAAATGAAATTATGGTTATAATTAATGTGCTCAAAAGGCGGGTGGTGACACAGTTTTAGTCGCAACAGCCAAAGGCATTCATTATAGCGCTTATAATATAGTGTTTGGTGAGTATGCAGACATCAGACTTAAAAAAAGGAGTCAGAATTGTTACTTCTTAAATGTATACATAATTGTATGAAAACATAATTCTTGTATTGAATATCGGTTGAAAACAATATGAATTAGTTACCTACTTTATTCAAATATTAAAAAAACTGAATTTACGCAAACATTATATTATCTTCATAATTATCCTTTACACAATTATTAACTATTTCTTAGATATGAATCAACAAACAAGTTGAAAGCGTTGTCCATTAATCAAACATTTTGAGCCTATTTATTGTTATTATTCTCCATTTGTTAAATTCTCCATTAAGTAAAAAAGCAGTTAAATTTTAAGGATTATTATGTTACTAGCTGTTCCCCGCGACTTCGTACGCGTCAATTTCTGTTTTTCGCGATTATTTTTGCAACATTTTTGCAACTTATGCTTCGCTCCTATTGGTCGCAGCGTGATGTTATATAGCCTAAAGCCTTCCTCGATACATAGACTATCCAACACAAAAATAATTTTTCAAATCGAACCAGTACTTCCGGAGATTAGCGCGTTCAAACAAACAAACAAACAAACAAACTCTTCAGCTTTATAATATTAGTATAGATAAGACTAAATAACCCCTTTTAACTAAATTTTAATTCAAATTAAGCATTGATTTGCGGATTTAACCTACATTTGCGATGAGACATTCATATATTCGATAAATATGTCTTCTTAAGATACACACCACGGACTGAAGTGATTCCGAGAAAACAGCATTTAGACGTAGAAGAGTTGCTCATCTCTTTACATTGTGATATAAATAAAAAGCTGATGTATAATTTATGAACGACACCAAAATCGATGTCCCGGTGACAGACGCTTGATAAATAGTCTCGCCGTATCTTATGCAGTTTGCAGACTAAGTCACGTATAATTTGAACATTTGGATGTCCAGGTCATTGCTGCATAGTAATGCGTACATGGAATACATTTTTATGACCTTGCTTCGAGAGACACGTCATGTGTATTGTAATGGTATAATTTTGATGCGCCGTATGAAAGTCTTGGGAAATTGACGGGTGTGAATCAGTAATGAGTTCGGTGTAAGCTGACGTGGTTTTGATCGAAGTATAGATTTATGCATGTTATATTAACAATACGATTACGTGGCCCAACAGAAGGTGTGAATGGGAAAATAGGGGTTGGAGGTAATTTGAATTTAGGTTTCACTAAGAATGAAGCGATGGGAAAAATAAATACTTTACAATAATAATTGGACGTGTTTAACCGTAACAAATAGATATTAGAAAGACATCATCATCATCATCATATCAGCCGAACGACGCCCACTGCTAGGCATAGGCCTCTCTCAAGAATCTCCACAACGATCGGTCCTGTGCTGTCCGCATCCAGCGGCTTCCCGCGACCTTGACCAGATTGTCGGTCCACCTTGTAGTGGGCCTGCCCACGGAACGTCGTCCGGTACGCGGTCGCCATTCGAAAACCTTTCCGCCTAACGGCCATTAGAAAGACAATTTACTTTAAATTAAAATGTAGGTAAATCTACAGGGGATATTATTAGAAATATATACCATTGAGCAAGCGTCAGAACAAACAAAGTAAATGATCCTTTTTTTGCAATCAACAAACTTATTGACTAGTTTTTGGGAAACTTATCAACTGTGCTGTTATAGGTTGAAAGTTTTACAGCCATCACATTGAAATCCGCAAAAATATTCAAAACAATTTGATTTCATGCACATGTCTTGAAATTTAAATTTCATGACCCAGTCTGGGTCAAAGCTGCATTTTAGTATAACAACGTTTTTTTGTGAAAATTTATTGAAGCGTATATATTTTGTATCGCCAAACAGTTTGTATCATTTGAATGTCATGAATTATGTACGTGTTAGATTTCCAATTTCCATAAATCGAAAATTGCAGTTTTTTTTTCGGCATAGCGTCGTTGTATTGAAGTATTTTTGTCCAAATAGGTATCATACACCTTGCTGTTTTATTTATATCTTGATAAAAAAATCATTATAATTGGCCTTTAAGTTCTAAGAAAGAACAAACTTAAAACGACCAACCAATTAGTGATGGATTTTCCAGTAACGGTCTATTAGAAAATGAATCCAAATAGAATAGAAAGCTTGATGAATGCTTGATGAACGATATCAACAGACAGAATGTTCATCATTGTATGTATCACATCAAATTTGTTACTACTTATTTTACTAGAGAGTTATCGAAGTACTCTTTAGAATAAAACAATAGGTGAATCGGCTTAAGACTAAAGCACAAATTCTCGTTTTTATTAGTTTGCCTTCAAAAACTTAAAAGTCGAGTAGTAACACTACGAAATTTGGAATAAAAATTTTCATTACGAGCATAAAATCGCGAAAACGGCTATTCTCACTTCATATCTTAGGTAGCTACTAATATCATACATAAGAAAATTTAGATGGATGTTTGTTTGTAGTAACAAAAAACAAACAAACAAGTAAATTGCGTACAATCCATACAAAAGTGACAGCACATAAGATTTTTTTTATTCCGAAAGTAGTTACAGTTAACTGTTCCTGTGTCATAGTTTCAAATTGAAAACCACTCTCAACACTCAATAATTTATTGCAAAACTCTTGAACGTAGTCGCAAGCCCCACCTTACATTAAGTCTCGATATATCCTCCTACACTAGTCTTTAGGTACACTTATGTCGTCACAATATTGCATAACCAATTTCTTCGGAACCGTGTCCATTTGTCATGGTCTGGCAGCTGTTCCATCAATCACTTTCCACACCTACCATTTGACATGCCAAACTGACCAGCTCACCGTATAAGGTTATTACAAGAATTGTCGTATACATGTGAGGTTGTGAATGAAATTAATTGACCATTTTTTAGTTCAGGTAAACATAGTTGCAAAATTTTTATGTCAGAGAACTGTTTCCGTTTTGACTATTACATTCCTTATCTTTAATTAGTTCGTTTATACATTTGTGTTTTGAAATAATTTTATTATTATTTCAAATGTAGCAATGATGTTGTGTCAGTAGTAAGTAAAGTGAAATTTACCTTGCATGTTTATTTTTTTTTAACAATTTGTGTTTTTTTTTTCAATTCCATACAGAAGTTCAGTATAAATTTGCCTATGTCCAATGAAAATGTAATGATCAATAATCTGTCATTGATGTGGTAAGCTCAATTCAATGATACGTAGCCTTGGCCATGCTGTGATTGAATATAGGCTGAAAACTTACTTGTCCACCCTTTTTTATAATATGATAATTTAAGTATAGGTTAATGAATTTGCGACAGACTGAGATAGTAGTGTCTGATACTTCGTAGAACCTTTGCTATTCAGTGCAGAGTTACACTCTAACTATTTTCTAAGATTCATTACTTGTCAATAAGTTACGAGTCGTAGTTCTATTGCTTAAATAACGTACTGAACCATTAGAACTGTATGCTATACAAGTCTTTTATAATAATCACGAAGATTTATCACTGCTTTATTTACATATAAAGTACACGTTCATTTTTATTAGATCTTACGAGTACTTTTGATTGAAGTTTTAATAAGAAAATATCGACTGTTTTAGGATATTATAGTGACTATGAGGGGAGATGTAGCAAACACCATACACTACCGTTGCAACATAGGCGCAAAATTGCCGATATCGTCTATCTTTTGAAAATTGCTCAGTCTAAAACAGATTCACCCCATCTCCTTTCATAAATTAATATTACAGCTCCTAGTAGGACCTTTAGACGCCCCACAACTCTTTCTGTTCCTCATAGTGCTACTAATTACAGAAAGAATTCGTTCTTCATAAGGGCGGCTAACGTTTTCAATGCGATAGCTAGCGACTCAGACATCGACTTATTTAATTCAAGTGTTAACAGCATTAAGAATGACCTATCAAAGAACTGGTTTGATGTGCATTCTGAGTAAGTTGGATTAGATCTATGTTGTGTAGTAACTTTCTGGTTTATATTCCGTGATCGTCTTTTACCAAGGTCGTCTTAACTTTATTATTGTAATTTAGACTTAGTGAATTTAATTTAAAACAAGCTTTCTTGAATTTTATAAGTGAAAACATGTAATTGGTATCCAGTCGTAAAATAAGTGTTATTTATAGTCTTAAAAATACTGTAATATTTTCTAAATAAAATAAAATAAATAAATAAAATAAATAAATGAATTATAATTGACATAGAAATGGCAGTTTATTTAAGAACAATCATTATTATTACCACAATTAAGTTCACATTGCACATACCTCAGCAAATTATTTCTACTGTCTTCTTCTAAATTTAATTTTAAGCAGTCATTGTATACAGTGTCAAGCAAAACATCCGCTTTCTCCTCTTTTTCGACTTAATGACCCGGGTAAGTTGGCCGTCATTTCTTTCGGCTGATTTTTTACACTTCGCCAGCTGTTTGATTGATGGCCGAAAGGTGTTCGGTAATTAGCCGGATAATTAGCAACGGCTTTTGTCTCGTTATTCCCTTCGGTGAATTTTTGACACAGTTTTTCTTTTAGTTTTTTAAAAGGAAGTTTCGAGAACTTATGCATCATAAATTTATGTATTATTTTGGACGGGATAAGGTTGAAATGCGGGCAACAGAAAGTTTCGAATTTGCGAACATTGCTCGGGTTTGTGACCACCAACCCACATTTGGCAAGCGTGGTGATTATGCCAGTACCAATCACTGCTGTAGTAACTTGAATTCAATAGATAGGGGCCTTTTTCCTGCAAAGGGATGATTATAGGCTGTTACTTTACTTTTTTTTAAAGAATGAATTTAATTTTTATGCTAATTTGCTGAGTGATTATACTGTTTAATATGATTACGATAGGCGTAAAAGTGTTGTGTCACATCTTATAGTGGCGGCACATAAAAAGAAAAAAATTGTAGGGATGGTGCTCCGTTCCCTTCCTAAAAGTGACGTAAGAGACGACAAAAAACTACTGATAGAAAAAGACGAGCAGCAGCGTCTTCTTTTTACTATTGACCAAACTGCGATCGCCAACCCGCCTGCCAAGCGTAAAGATTATGACAATATCAGTAAAATCAGTAAAATCTGTTTTATTTCTGCAAATAAGCCCCAGGAGGCGCTTTTACACGTCCCAATATTTAAACCTACCACTGCTCTATCCTCCTTTTGGAGAGGCCAGTCTATCAGTGGTCTCATATAAGCTGGCTGGTCTTATTGGCGTTGATCACACAAAAAGCCGTGTAGTGCTAGCATCAGCTCTTCTTGTCCTAAGAGTGTCGTAAGAGGCGAATGCAGGAGCACCTACTGACAAAAGAAAACAGGCATTCATTTGTTTGCAATGTTTGCGTCAATTTACGATTGCTGACCTGACCTAACAAATTGATTTTTTTTTTTTTTTTTTTTTTTAATGTATATTATTTATTTGATGATGATAATTAGAATTGCTTTCAATTAGTTTCAAGGGTAAATAGGTAGGTACAGATGCCTCTTCTTTTTGAGAGCCTTATAACCATATATCTACTAATGCTTATCATGACGAATAATCAATTATTCTTAAGCAACTACAATTACAATTAATGCATTGTAAAATCGAAAGGAAAAAATATCAACCTACAAAATATAATTTACGTAATAGCATTCTAAGAAAGTACCACATTTGTAGATACAGCCTTCAGCTTCCTTACCAACAACATTATACCGTCGGTTCGTATTGATGCCCTAGCTTCACATGGCTAAGGCATTACGCCAAAGTGCTTCATTAAAGGCAATCATGTAATAACAACAATGTGCGTCTAATAGGTAATGTACCAAGCAAAGATCACGTGGTCCTGGATTGAATTGAATCCCTCGGTTAGGAAGCAAGGACCTTCGAATTTTAGGACTTTGCTTAGGTTTGTGATGCTTACATGCCTGTACCCATAATTATTGTGTAAACTTGAATTTACATTTGAAACTTGACGAAAAAGTTACTTAAAACCTTTAAAGTAATGTCGGAATCAAATAAATATCAAATTACGAGCGTTATTACCGACAACAGTATACTGTCAATCAGGCTTCGTATTGATGCCTCAGCTCCACTTAGCTAAGGCATTACGCCAAAGTGCTTTATTAAAGGCGAACATGTAATAACAATAATGTGTAAAACTAAATGCACGTTCCCGACTGCACAACACATTGTAGACGCATACATTACAGGGCGGCAATTAAGATGTCTCGTTTGACGGATACACGGGCGGGCAGAAGGACGGTTTACAACACATGATTTGATGCAGACGATATTGCTTTGAACCTATTTTAAGGTTTAGTTAATTTTAGTATAAAGTAAGACGAGACTTAGTAATTTTAAGATATAGTCATTATACATTGGTTAAAATCATTGTAATTGTGCTTAGCGGGTCATTGTTAGTCCACAAATAGGTATAGGATAGAAGGAAGGATGTTGCCGTAATCCAGTGGGTTTATGATTTGTTTAAAGCATTTCACCATCACTTTTTGTCCTATTGAAGTCATAAAAATCTAGGTACTAAAGTATTGATTAAAGAAGACAGTTTCCTTTTCAGATTAATCTAACAGCGATGGAATAATCTTCCTGTCGTTAAGACACCTAGGTAATCCTTTTCAGTCCTTACTATAATATTAGATTATAACAGCGAAAGTAACTTTGTATGTCTGACTGTCTAACGCTTCCACGCCTAAACGATTAAACTGATTCAGATGAAAGTTGGTATAAAGTTGAAAAAGTTGACAGGTTATTTCAAACCCAACTGCAAAGCACAAGCTTTCACTCACTCACTGGTATAACGTACTGTTAGAACGGACTCGGGGATTTAGGTTTTAAAAAAAGATAATTAATTACACTAGAAATGGTAAGTAAAAACACACGAGTTAATTTGGAGGTGGCAACCGTCACGCGCGAAGAGTTGGAACCGACTGGCTATGCCGCGAGCCCGAGAAGCGGGCGAGCCGGACTCTAGACTAAAAATGCTGATGCAGCAGGAGACAGTACTGGTCAGCTCTTATGCTAACATTGAAAGGGTGTAACATCTCCCCCCATTGAGACTAAACTTAGGGGTTCAATCCTCTAAGTTTATGGATGATTAAGGGTAAGTATTCAATATTTTACAGGTTTCTACGGATTTTGGGGAAAGTCTCTTCGACTTCTACTGCTACTGGTTCTGTGTCGGTAGGTATGTCTTTTGTCTTGTTTTTGGGACTGATAATTGGAAGTTCGATCTGTTCGACATCGTGAATGTTGCCAGGTTTATTAATTAACAATTTCTTATAATGAAAATTATAAAATACAGTGATAAAAATAATGAGTATTAAAAATAGGGTAAGGGATGAATAATGAGCCCCATATTTTATAACGTGTGGTTCTTGGGTAATTTTATCTAGTTCTGAAATAATTTTATTATTGACAGTTTTTGAAAAATCAATATTGTTTAAATCTAAGTCTTTTAAATCTGCAATAGGGACATTATCGGCTACTTTAACAAATTTCGTTAGGCTACAACATGTATCGTTAATTAGGTTAAAATCTAAGTTAATAACAGGCAGACTTATATTCATTACATTATAATTAGGTAACAGTTCTGTGTCTCTGGAAAATGCTTTACAGTGTGTAGGAATTTCGACAATTCCTGTTCCTATTACATTAGTTTCCGTAAGTTCAGAATTTAAACAATCTATAGATAATTTACTAAGTACGGTTTGGATAAATATCCATTTATTATTTCGGAGTGGTTTCCAAATGTCCAGGTTTCCTCGAATAAATTCGGTTTTACACTGTGTAGGGATTTTTGTTATGACATTAGATAGCAGTTCGCTTTCACAACTGGGGTTTTCACTGGTAGGGAGCACTTTCACTATTTTACACACATAATTTTGGGAGTCGATGTTTTTACACTTTTCCAGGGAGTCCAGGGTACTGTAGTGCAGTTTATCCTTGGTGATCATCACGTACTTGTGGCTGGGTACTATAACACTGAATGAGTCTGGCCTTGTCGCATTATGTGGAATGGGTAATGGAATGTTGTTATACATATAAAATTGACGCGGGTTTACTAATGGTACTTGCAATATAAACATTATTTTATCACTAACATAATAACTAACTAACTTACTGATACTTAAAATAACATGGATTAAATTTATGTCTAAATCTACAGCTAATTCGAAACTGTTGGGCAAATGCCTGTAGTTATCAGCAAGCTCTGTATACAGTTGGCGCGGAGTTATGACTGATGGGTGTAAGACATTGACACTGCTGAATAATATCGAACTAGTTATGTCTTCCATTTGAAAGGAAAGCGTGAGCAGGGATGATTCTAAATTTGTAAAAATTGAATTTATCTCAGAATCTATTAATAAGTTATTTGTAGTTTTTGTGACGTTTCCAAGTACGGTAGAGAGCTTGTTGATAGCTGTATTGAGGTTGGCTTCGTTAACCTTAATTTTGTTAAGAGTTTCATTATATTTGGATAGCACCGATGTAGTTACTAATATGTGATCTTTCATTAAGGAAGCCAATCTCTTTTGATTGTTTTGTACATGATTGATTGCTGTATCGTATTTGATAGCATCATCTTCGTCCAAGGTGCCAAAGATTTGTTTCATGGCTGTACCTATTCCACCAATCCATGCACTCCGTTTAGCTCTACTATCTATTAGGTGGGTGATGGAAGAGTATTCCTTTATGATGTCTCTAAAGCGGACAGTGAAGGGTTGGAGGATATTACGACACTCAGAGTTATCCAGTGACGCTACTTGTTCACAAATGTATTTAATTTTATCTATTACTAGGTTAATATTTTGTATATGTGGCTTAATGTAAGAAATATCTACGGGGATTAATATATCTAGGTGACCATTATTAATTTTAGTTTTTCCAATATAATCGAAGTAAATGCCTGAGCTTGACGGAATTGGTTTAACGAAACTTGGCGTTGCAGAAGTTGACGCACTGAAAATAAAAGAAGTCAATAAACGTAGAGTTTATTAAATTTAATCCCGTTATTACTACTAAGATAACTATGGTCCTAATATTAACACTACTATAATACTACCGTAATAATACTATTTTGAATAAGCTTAATTCTTAACCTAGGGAGAACTGGGGAAGACGCCAGCTAATTTCACTTCGTCATAGTGATGCTTAACATGTCGTCTGTTTATAAGAAGAGTAAGCGTATTGTTCCCGTGGATGGCGATTACTTTATATGGCCCTTTCCATATGGGCGAGAGAGCTTTGCGTAGCCTTAGATGATTTTTCAGGTAAACAAAGTCGCCTACTTTATATTGGACCGGACGGGTCCTGTGGTCGTAATAGTTCTTAGATCTTTCTTTTGAATGTTGAATGTTTTGGACTGCCCGTTCCCAGGACAATTTTAGCCGATGTTGGAGCATGCGGATATAGTCAGGGTATGTAGTGAGGTCTTGGTTAAAGACGGAATCAGGGATGAAGGTTTTATGTCCGAACAGCAGTTCGTATGGTGTGAAATTGGTGGTGCAGTGGACTGCAGAGTTGTAGGCCAAGATGGCTGTGTAAACGTAACGAGGCCAGTCATCCTGGTTCTCGTTAACGTAAGATTTTAAATATTCCTTGAGGGTGGAGTGGCTCCTTTCCAGAGCCCCTTGAGTTTGAGGATGGTACGGGGTAGACCAAATCTGTTTTATTTTTAAAAAGTCACACGTTTTCTTGAATAGGTCCGCGGTGAAGTTTGTTCCTTGATCCGTAAGGATGGATCTCGGGATGCCAAATAAAGAAATGAAATGTACTAACGAATCTGTTGTTTCTTCTGTTGTGACGCTACGTAGAGGGTATGCAACCGAGAATTTAGTCAGATCGTCCTGTATCGTGAGTATGTATTTGAGTTTTGCGGGACCGGATTCAGGGAGTGGACCAACGATATCCAATGCTATTCGTTGGAATGGACTAGTAGAGGTAGTAGTAATTTGCATTGGTGCTCTATTCGTTCTTCTAAGGGCTTTATTTGATTGGCAAGATGAACAGTTTTTTATGTAAGTTTCGACATCGGTTTTCATTCCTTTCCAATAGTAACGTTCTTGGATTCTACTTAGCATTCGATTGCAGCCCAAGTGGCCGGCAATCGGAAGGTCGTGATTTTCCTTTAGTATTTTCTTTATTTCACTGAGACTTGGGTATACAATGTTATTATGATAGATATTTATAGTTATATTGGTTTCATGGAAAAGGTAAACTAGGATGTTGTATATTTTAGCAAAGGAGTGTTTTTGGAATTGATTCTTAAAATCGGATATGGCAATTTCATTAATTTCGTTTGTGGAGGTCGACATGATATGGTTTCTGATAGTTTTTAAGGTTTGGTAAATTTCGGGGTAAGTACTTTCGTCGAAGTGATGTACCTTATTGTAAATAAGGTAAATGGATTTGTTATTTATTTCAGGAAGTTTATCGAATGAGTATAATTCCTTTTCTATCTGTCGAATTTCTTCTGCGTTAGTAAGGTTTTCTAATATTTCCGGGACATATGCATTAGAATCGTCTAGGTCCATGGATGTGGGAATGATAATGGATTTGCAATGAGTTTTTAGGAGGGACTTGTTATGTTCTAGGATTGTCGTGTTGAAATTCATATTCTTGTTGTTGATGTCTTTTAGGAATTTGGAGTAGTCGTTATCATTTGAGGTAGCAGGTTGTTGTAATGGTGGATCGGAGTCTTGGGGTGTCGTTTCTATTGTTTCGGGGTTAGGACTAGGAGGGTTTAGTGGAATTTGGTTTTCAGGATTTGGAATAGAAGGATGCAGTGGGTTTTGTATTTCAGGGTTAGGAGTGGTAAGGGTGCCTGCACCTGGAGGTGGTACAGGATCATTGGATTTAGAAGGTATCGTTGGGTTAGAAGCATCAGTGGGATTTGTTGGATTAGTAGTTTCAGGACTGTATGGAAGTGGGATTTCGTTATCGTCTTCCAGCAGGTCGATGCAGGGCATGCTATCACCATCATTATCGGAAACAGTGGGAAGTTGTATGTCTAAGTCCTCCAACGTAAGGGGACTGAAGGGTTGGCTATAATCACTATAACCAAGGGGATCTCCTGGATTTGGATCTTGAATTGGATTAGAAGGGACAGGGTTTTCAGGTTGATCCGGATCTTCGGGTATTATAGGATTTACTGGATGACGAGAGAGGGCGTCAGCCGCGGAGTTGAGTCTACCTTTGCGGTAAACGATTTCATATTCGAATTCCTCGAGCTTGAGGCGCCAGCGTTGCATTTTGCTACTTGGGTCTTTATGGTTAAATAGCCATCTAAGGGGTCTATGATCGGTAATTATTTGAAATTTTCTTCCATAAAGGTAGGGTCTGAAGGTTTTGCAGCCGAAAAGAATTGCAAGAAGTTCTTTTTCAGTGGTGCTATAGTTGACTTCGCTTTTATTAAGTGTGCGTGAGGCATATGCAACGGGTCGGTCTTTACCGATGGGACCCTGGGATAGGACGGCGCCAATAGCGTGGTTTGAGGCATCACAGGTGAGGATGAATGGTTGGGAGAAATCAGGGTAACAGAGGACTGGAGCGGTGGTAAGTTTCTGCTTTAGTAGGTCGAAAGCAACTTGCTGCTGGTTTTCCCAATTAAAGGGAGTATCCTTTTTGAGTAGGGTTGTAAGGGGTTTGGAGATTTTTGAAAAATCTGGAATGAATCGGCGATAGTAGGAAACGAGTCCGAGGAAGGATTTAATGTCTTTGGGTGAGTTTGGAATTGGGAACTCGACAACGGCTTTAATTTTATCTGGATTGGGTTTGACTCCTTCGGTCGTGATTATATGGCCGAGATAAGCGACCTCACGTCTAAGGAACTCACACTTATCTGGCTGGAGTTTGAGGTTGAATTCTCGAAGTCTTTGGAATACTTCTCGTAAGTTCTGAATTGAAGAGGACAGATCAAATGAATATGTTACAATATCGTCGAGATACACGAAGCAGCGGATGCCCTGTAGGCCAGATAGGGCTGTATTCATCAGCCGTTGAAATGTGGAAGGTGCATTTTTGAGACCGAAGGGCATGCGGGTGAACTGGAAGTGGCCCTGAGGCACATTGAAAGCTGTTTTTTCGGGGTTATTAACTGGAATTTGATGGAATCCTGATGCTAGATCTAGGGTTGAGAAATATTTACTGTTGCCGAGTTGATCTAGGATTTCCGTTATTTGGGGAATAGGATAGGTATCACCTATTGTGATGTCATTCAGTTTTCTATAATCAATGACAATTCGCCATTTTTGTTCACCGGAGGCATCAAGTTTTTTTGGTACCACCCAGATTGGTGAGGACCATGGGGATACAGAGGGTTCTATGATTTCTTGTTGGAGCATTTTATTAATTTGTTTTTCTACTTCTTGTTTATGGACTTCAGGGAATCTGTAGGATTTAGTATGGATTGGAACTTCGGATGTTGTTTTTATGTCGTGTTTAATAGCATTGGTATAAGAGAGTTTCTCATGAGGTAGATGGAATATGTCGGAAAAGTCGGAGCATAGTTGCAGGAGAGCGTCAGCTTCTTCTCCGTTTAAATGATCAATTCTTAGCATGCTGAGAACTTGTTGAGTTCTTTCAGCGGAATTAGTATGATTTGTGTGATTTATATGGTTGACAGCGATTGAGTCGTTGTTGGATTGAGAAATGGAACTGATAGGCGTCAGCCTTAAATTGAGGTTTGTTTTTAATGTAATTGAGGATTCAGAGGTGTTGATAACTGTGAGGTTAACTCTTTTATTTTCTTTAACCCGGACGAGGCAATTAGCAATTAGGAGGTTGTCAGACGGACTTTGATCTAGAATGAGACCTTCCTTTAGGTCGGCATTGGAAACTGAGCATTCTATTACCTTTTCAGTGCGGGCTGGAATGATGTAATAGGGATCGGTAAAGTATAATTTGAGGTTATGTTTACCGAGTTTGAGAACTTCTTCTGTGAAGTTAATACTGCCTTTGAAATTGTTGAGAAGGTCGTTACCTACGATACCATCATAAGGGAAGCCTATGTTTTCGATTACGTGAAATTTGTGTTTGATAGAATCCTTGTTATTCAGGGGAATAGTCAAATTGAAAGAGCCTAATGTTGGGATGGAGTCGTCGGTGGAGTTGAATCCTTTTAGTTTCAGTATCTCTCCACTAAGGAGTGTGTGAGATTTAATAACTGATTTTTTTAGGAGACTGATGGAAGAGCCTGTGTCAACCAGGAGAGATAGGGGCAATTCGGAGGATGTGGTATTTATGACGACGTGTGGTAACGATTTCTTGGACGGGTCAAACGATATTTCGTAAATTTGATTTTCTTTATTTATTTTTGAAAGTGGTAGATATGATTCTGCAGATACAGCAGATTTGGCAGATTCAACGGATTTGGTAGATTTCGCGAATTTCGTAGATTTCGCGAATTTGGCAGATTCAGCTGATTTGGCAGATTCAGCGGATTTGGCAGATTCAACGGATTTGGTAGATTTCGCGGATTTGGTAGATTTCGCGGATTTGGTAGATTTCGCGAATTTGGCAGATTCAGCGGATTTGGTAGATTCAGCGGATTTGATAGATTTCGCGAATTTCGTAGATTTCGCGAATTTGGCAGATGCAGCGGATTTGGTAGATTCAGCGTATTTGGTAGATTCAGTGGGTTTGGTAGATTCAGTGGATTTGGTAGGTTCAGTGGATTTGGTAGATTCAGTGGATTTAGTAGATTCAGAGGATTTGGCAGATTCAGTGGATTTGGCAGATACAGTGGATTTAGCAGGTTTAGCGGATTTGGTAGATACAGTGGATTTAGTAGGTGCCTTTCGATATAGGAACGAAATAGGACGAGGCGTTGGACTCACGGGACACCGCCGGGAGCCCATTATTCGTTTAAATCATCGGAGGTGTTATTGTCAATTTCGTCGTGTCCTTCATCGTCCTGTTGGGTAAAGTTTACTTTACGAAATTGTTGGTTTGGAAATTGTTGGTTTGGAAATTGTTGGTTTGGAAATTGTTGGTTGTTGTTATTTGGGGATCTTTGATTCCTTATTTTGTTGTTGTATTCCCGTTTCCTACAGTTTTCGATACTATGACCCGGGAATTTGCAGTAACGGCAGACTAAGCCGGAAGTGGTAGGGTTGGAAGAGGTTTGAGCCTGAGGGGTTGTTGATTGATTGTTGGGCCGGTTAGGTGGTTTGACGAAACGGTTGTTAGAACCTTTTGACTGTTCCGGTGAGGGCTTTCTATAAAGAGTCTGTTGGATTCTTTCTTCGGATATGGCAAGGTTGATCGCTTCATTTAGGTTTTTGGGGGACCTACACCTGACGATGTTTGAAATCCTCGGGTATAGCCCCATCAAATAATGGTGGAGGGCAAGGTCTTCCATGGCGGCTGTCCTGCCAGGAAGTTCCTTTACCTTCGTATTCGATAAAGAAATTTCGGTTAGGAGTTGTGATAAGCAGGTCTCCACCCGCAAGGAGTACTGACTAACATTTTCATTTTGGCCCTGTTTGCATTCCTGCAGGTCGGTAAGAAGATGGGAGTAGTGTTTCCTTTCACTAAATTGTGTTTTCAGAAAATCTTTGAGTTGTTCCAATTATTGAATTCTTTTATTGAGCACGCAACTTCTGCCTTGTCCTGTAGCTGACATAGGATGTACTTGAATACAATGTGTTTTTGCACTTCCGTTGCGAGGTTGTAAGCGTTATTACAGTTTATTATGAAGGAGTTAAGTGTTTCCCTACTTCCGTCATAGGGTTTAACGAATTTTAGAAGAATGTTGAGATCTATGTTAAGACCTGAGCTGTTAGGGGTTTTCTTCCCTTTTTTCTTTTCGAAGTCCACCACTGGGCTTGTTGCCCTTTCGTCTTCCGACAGTGGTAGTTCTATGTCTTGGGGAACCTGGAGTTGGTCTTTGAGCGCCTTGGATTCAGACATTTTACACAATTACGTAGCTTAGAATAGCACAAAGAAATAAAACCTAAACACGGCTTATAATTAACAACACTGTTGCACACAAAGGAATTGTCTATAATATAATTTTAATGAAAGGCCAGACTCACAGCGACAATGTTGCGTAGACTGCGAGCGCGGCGACGACGGGAAGTGATCGCATTCCTGCGATAAGGCGACTCGAACTCGGCGGGACACGGGGCTTGAAGCGGCGATTATTGTTGGCGAGTGGATGATGCGATTGATGTCTTACAGGCAGGCAGGATACAGCGGTGTTTGTAGGATTCGGTGATGTTTCTTTCCAGGATGCAGTGGAGATAGTGGGATGCGAAGATGAGTCCAGTTCCGATATAGCAGGATACGGTGAGCGGCGACGGTAACACACCACGATAAACGATATGGTAAGTATAAAGTTTTTGAAGTAAAGTTTTGTTATATAAATTTCACTTTTTACACAAAGCACGAAAGTGTACGGAGACGAACCGGGAACCACTTATATTGATCCCTTTACGCTGCCACCAATGTTAGAACGGACTCGGGGATTTAGGTTTTAAAAAAAGATAATTAATTACACTAGAAATGGTAAGTAAAAACACACGAGTTAATTTGGAGGTGGCAACCGTCACGCGCGAAGAGTTGGAACCGACTGGCTATGCCGCGAGCCCGAGAAGCGGGCGAGCCGGACTCTAGACTAAAAATGCTGATGCAGCAGGAGACAGTACTGGTCAGCTCTTATGCTAACATTGAAAGGGTGTAACAGTACGTTGACGCGGGCAGATCGGACCGCTCTGAATGCTAGTAAATACATAACTAATTACAACAATCGTGTCGTCACCTGTAAACGTGCTTAAAGTGTTATCGCTAAGAATGTAAATTGGGCTTGTCGTGTTCGCTATCGCGCGATGTCTTCACTTGTTCGAGAGATTACTGCCCTGACGCGAGCGCCTTGTTTAGCGCTCTGGCGTGTTCCATTTGGACTACTGCTTTTAGGCCAATACACAAAGAGTTTTTGATTTTCAAATATAGGTATATTAATGTTGCTAAATCATTTAGTATCAAATTATATAGTTGTAAACTTTGCGTGTTTTATTGCGAGCAACTAGATTTAGGCTAGAAGTCCGAAAGATTTTTTTACGAGTAATACTGTTTCATTGTAGCCAAATTATTTCGGGTTTTTCATTTATGAATATTTTCTTGATCTTTTTGTATAAACTTTACTGTCTTAAAGTCAATTAGATAACAAGACTACCCGTTATCAAGTATTTAAACAAACAATTTCATGAAAGTTAAGTTTTATTTATTTATTTATTTACACTTTATTGCACAATAATAAGATATAGTACAATAGGCGGACTTAATGCTAAAAGCATTCTCTCCCAGTCAACCATTGGGCCAAACAGAAATAATACAGGCGGTGCAAAAAGAGACAAAGAGAAAAAAAATATAACAATCATGAAAGTAAATTATAATATATATAAAGTTTTATGTGTAGTAAACATATAAAATTATAACATTAAACAAATTATACCAAAATAGTTCATAAATAACTAGCTTTTGCCCGCGACTTCGTCCGCGTCAATTTCTGTTATTACGAGTATGATCGCGACTATTTTTGCAACATTTTTCACTCATGCTTCGCTCCTTTTAGTCGCAGCGTGATGTTATATAGCCTAAAGCCTACCTCAATAAATGGACTATCCAACTCAATTTTTTTATTTAATTCGAACCAGTACTTACCGAAATTAGCGCGTTCAAACAAACAAACATTAGTATAGATGTAAATATGGCAAATCTCAAATTGATATCTGCTAGAGCTAATTTTCTGTTTCATAATTGTTTATTTTACCTCTTTCTTCTATGACTAACTGAAATAAATTATCAACTGTCCGCACGACAATGGACTATCTAGGCATCGATTACTTTTTGTCGATATCATTCCACAACATAATGTTCGAATCGTTTAACATTTGTTACTATGTATTTCTTTAGTTCTGGCTGCCTACAACGGCATGAGTCAACTTTGAAATAAATTGGACGAACTTAGACGTATAAAAAAGTTTTTTTTTTACTTTGGAAGTGAATTTCATCAGTAAAAATCAACACAAGTTTTATCATCAACACAGATTTAAAAATAAAAAAAAAAAATGAATTGAGTTCCTCCTCCTTTTTTTGAAGTCGGTTGATAAAAAAATGAGCAGCTATTTCAATAGTGAACCTATTGTTTGAGTGCTCTATGTTTTCCACAGAAAACCAGCGACATGGCTACTTTTGCCGTGGAACAACCGCTGAGTGGAAACCATTTTGGCTACATGTCGCAGCAATGTTGTTTGTACCTATTTAACTAGTGTGATGATATGTACCAATAAAATATTTTTCTTTCTTTCTTTCTTTCTATCAACATAATTGCATTGAACTGTAAGTCTAGTAAAGTTAAAGTTGCTTTACGTTAGGTATGATACGTAACATTAACTGCATTTATTTGAACAAAAACAGTTTGTAGTGTCAATTTTGTAAAGTGTAGTCCTTATTTTTGTCTCTGGTTAAAATATCAGTATTCAAACTTGAAATATTTTGTCTCAAGCGGGATTCAAACCCGCTATTACATGCATACCGGGCGCGGTGCTTTGTCCAATTAAGCTACCGAGACAGTGCGTCACAGCGCCAATTTTAAAGTATGTTTTTATCGCTGTGATCCAGCGCAGTTACATCAAATGTTAGGAGTTTTTTCACTCTTAACAACCGAAGGACATCTTTAGAGATGTTTGGTAAGTATGGACTAAAATTATAGACAGTCTTTATGTGTAATCTTTTACGGCCGGTCCCAATAATCTATCTATCTTCAGTTTTGGCATATCGGAGATAGAAAACAACTTCTGTCTTTGTTTCTCTGGACGGCAAAATCAGAGACAGAAGATGTTTTCTATCTCCGATATGCCAAACCTGAAGATAAATAAATTATTGGGACCGGCCGTTAGTTATTAGACCGTAAGATTAAGCTAAATACAAACAATGTCTCTAATACCCACGCTAACAAATTGAATAACACAACTGCAATCAGTCTAAGCTTCTTGCTGATACAATCCATGTAAATCTGCAACGCGACCAATGAATAATGCAAGTACACGAGCGAAGCTGTAAATAACGATTATAATTTTATCGAGACGATAAATTACGCGATCGGGTGTCGAGACTTAAGCTGTGCTGGTGATTTTACGCGTATAGTAACGACTGGTGACACACGGATGAGAAGAATCGATAGCTTTCAAAATCTTATAAGGTAAAGCGTCCTTGCTTTTTTTTGTCGCTGGAAAAAGTGCTTTACGCATATTTGTCACCCCGGGGGAAGTAACAGGTTATGTGTGACTCTGGACCTCGGCGGAGGTCCGTATATCCACTAAAAACCAGCGGTGTCCCTCCGGTGCCTTATGAACCGAGACTACGGGTTTCGCCTTAGGCCTATAGCCACAAGCATCCTCCGCAGTCCTGTCCATCTTTATTTTATTTTAGCTTTATATTTCCTTATCGTAATTTAGATAGGTAGCTAATTATTGATTGTAATATCTTCTATTTTAAAATTTTTAGGACGGATTTCAAAGTAGGTACGGTGCGCTAAGTTTTTGATCTATTTTTAGGCTGAACATGTTTGAACAAGATGTGATAATAAAAATGAGACTTGGATTTTAAGAAGTTGATATTTTGTTATTCTAAATTAGAGAATGACGTAAAATAATGGTTGAAATAATTTCCACGATTTATTAGAACAATCAACGCTGCTTATTCAGTTAGTTACGTAGACACAATCAAATTCAGACAAACATGCATACAAACATACTCGTATAGGTACACAAACAAAAGGAATAGGTCATTGATGTAATTGTATGATGTTCCTTTGTGTTTCTATTTATATCTGTTTGATCTTTGTACGATGATATACTCATAGATAGGTACTTGCCGGACCTACCAGAAGTGATTGTACAGTTTTGTTTTAATTTATGTAATTGTTAAAATTGTTGATAAACCTGTATTTATTTTAATATTTGATAGATTTATACAATACAATAATAAAAATAAACTTATGCTAAATGTCATAAATAACATAATTTCTCTATTAAAATGTATGTCATATATATAACGCAAAATAAGTTACGGGCACTACTGTTTATTTCATAGTCAAATAAAAAACTTGGCTCTTAAAACCTTCCCTTAATCTAAGGCTTTTTATGTTTAATATTAATATTTATTTTTTATTTACACATACAAAACAACATAAAAAAAATTAATAAATTATTTAAAAAATACATTGTTACCTGATTTATACATCTGTGTGTATCACTGAGACAACATGAGTTTTTGCACGATTATTGCAATATTTATGGTGTGAAGTCCGAGATTTATCGCAGACGGAACAAACACATTGTAAGCTAATCTGACAGTGTTACTCTGTTACCTAAGAAACGTGCCGAGTGTTGTCATAAATATTGCCACAATATAGCGTTTATTATTGTCTACATACTCGTAATTTGTAGGTGTCACTCTTGTAACAATTAACATTGTGGGAAGAAAAATTAAATTTGTTTTTTAAGGAACAAAGATACACGAATCGTTTATAACTATGCATATACAATTTATATAGTATATTGAAAATGAATAATTGCATGAATAATAATTTCAACAGTCTTAGGTTCAGGACTTGAAGTTACGACCATTTAAGACGCTGACTGCAGCCGATGACCTTGAGCAATGAATACGCCCACAATAATTGATTCGTCTTTGAATTTCTTTGCAACGCGCCGCAGCTGTCACTGTCGATTCCCGTAGGAGTGACAGAGAAAAAGCGCATGGAATAGAAGGGCCTAAGTGCCAAACAACAAAATTCGTTGTGCAATTTAAAATTGCCCTTTTATAAAAAATCCAAATCAGCCATTTGCTTACGCAAAATGTAATATACAATATAGCAATTTTTATTATCATTGTTATACGGACTGCTGAGAAAAATGGTAATTTATGTATTTTCAGAGGCTACTTAGAGATTATTTTCTATCGAGAAAAGTTTTTAGAATCGTGTTTTGGAAACAACCACCTGGTCAAAAATATGATCAATTACAACTACATAGAGTTTGGCAACAATACGAGCCATAGGCTTTAAGCAAAACAATCTTCATTGAGCTGAATTTGGCTCATGTCAGCGTCTTAATTACCGTTCTTCAGGTGTCTTCTCTCCACCTGGACAAACTGCAAACGTTAACCTAACCTAACTATAGTGATGATTGTGAAAAAATCCTTCATTTGAGTACTGTATGCTTCCGGTCCGTTGCTCATCTATACCTACTAATATTATAAAGCTGAAGAGTTTGTTTGTTTGTTTGAACGCGCTAATCTATGGAACTACTGGTTGAATTAAAAAATTATATTTGTTTCGAGAAAGGCTTAATGCTATATTCTTTTAAAAATTTATTAATTGCGATCCTTATAACAGAAATTGACGCGGACGAAGTCGCGAGCAACAGCTAGTAGGTACTCAATAACCTTTAATATGGGATTTATAAATATATGTAAAATGTATCATCACCGTAACTTTATACATACCTATCTATGACACAAATCCACTGATAGATAATTTTTTTGACATACAATTTGAAACTATACCACCAAAAGTATTTTGCTGCTGATATGATATTTAATCCTCTACTATTATATAATAATAGGAATTAAGATTCATCACAAAAAGAAGGTGATCATTAACTCTGACGCAGTGAAACTAAAAAATTGTCCCTACAAATTCCATAAATATCTAAAAGTCGGTTGAAAAATGAAAAGTGACATGCCGTCACGTTTACAAAAGCAAATGCGAATAAATTCATTAGCGCCCAGCAGAGTAAGGAAATGCCACCTGTCTAAGGCCTACCAAGAACGTAAAGACTTTTTAACCGACTAAGTATAAAGAAAAAAAACAGATTTTTAAATCAACTGTAAGTATATTTCATATTTTTGAATTTTTTATTATATTTTTTATTTTTAATTTTTCTTCAGGACTGAGCATAACTCAAAATGCTTTTGAGCTATTCAACACTCAATGGGGGCTATCGCTAGTGAATTTGCCACTAGAGGCGCTAGTGTCGCGTGAGGTCCAATATCATTCACTTTGTACTGGTTTTAGCGGAATTTGTTGCATAAATTATAATTTCTTTAATTTACCTGCTGGAAAGTGATCTCCTTCGTAAAATATCGCAAATATGGATTATTTGGCAATTAACGTGAACGCTTTAAAAGCGGAATTAAGAAAAAGCGCAAAAATAGACGGCCTCAAGAGCAACTATTTCAGAAGTTAGTTTGTTGATATGAAGATAGTTACTTATAACCTTAATTAGATTCAAGATATAACAGTTTGTTTCGGCGCCAATCGCCTTTGACTGCTTTAACTCCGGACCTCAGTCTACAGTGGCGCCAACTGGTGAGCAAAGAAACGGTAGTCCCCATTGAGTAAAATGCCTTTCACAAATTATTCCAAAAAAATTACCTCTCATTTATACCTAATAATCTGAATTTATTTTAGATTAATAAATATTTGAAAAGTTTGTTATTTTAGTACGGTAATCGTGACGTCATGGTTTACTGCTGACATACCTACCAAATATGTCATCTACTCAATTACATCTACATTTAAACCGAAAAATATATATATGTACCTACAAATACAATAAACATGGTGTGTTTCTGTTATGATGATGATTTTCATCACCTTTAGGTAATCATTAGTCAAATAAGGATATTCTTACTCCATCTTGTCAGTTTACGCATGGCCTTAACTATTCAGAGACTGCTAATAGCCCATTCACACATACCGACGCAGATAATATTCGTACCACAGCGTTTCCTGTTTGCACGTCGTTATCCAAGATCGTCATAATAGTTATTTTTTAATTAATCGAAAGAAAGAGACAAGTTGAAGTTAGCGGATGTTATGTTAATTAAAGGCAATAGTTTAAGTGATCCATAAGCAACTAAACATAGAAAACTAATAAAACTTCTTTTCCTAGATCACGGCTTGAAAATACTAGTAACTCATTGGTGACATCATCATCATCAGCTCAAACCAGTCCACTGCTGGACACAAACATTTGCCATGTTTAAGCTTTGAAAATCGCAGTTTTTCCCACCTTGGTAAAAAACCTCTGTGGTCCATCTTGTTCTGACAATACTCGTTGAATGGTATCTTCAGCAGAAGAGATAGTGGCACTAACAGCGACGCAAACGAATACACATTCACGCGGAACAGGGATGATAAATAACATTGCTTAGGCTTCAATGATTTCTATTAAAATACGAGAGCTATAATCTTGGAATACAAGGCTATAATGGTTACCTTTGTCATGCTTTGACGCTGTCGCTACAATTAGGTATAATACAGACAAGCTTATTTGTTTTTATTATTTATTTGTCTTATGCGAAGAATTTAATAAATAATCAACACTTTCTATGTACTATAAATACGAGTAGACTCTGAAAAGCTGGGCAAAGGAAAAGATGATGGGTTAAATTCCGATACAGTAATTTTTTTAAGAATGTTGTCTTAGAGGATAAACAATCGGTAGCCACATTCGATCATTCTTTCTTCACATTAAGTTAAAGTTTAATTAAGTTAAAACCTTAAATCATTATCAGACCACTGACTTTAGAGCCATTTCATATCTTTTGGACCGTACTTATATCCGATCCATAAATCATCTGACACTCATTATGTCAAAACCATCTACTGATATTGTATCGGGTGATTTATCGTTTTCGAAAGGTTTTGCGGCCTTACTCCGCATCTCAATGTCTGCATATTCTACTTCATCTGTCTCTCTCACTAATATCCAAATATATCTGTTAATTCTGTAATAAGCTTAGGCTTCTGAATGGGTTGGGTTATTCGTTTCAACACTTACTAAGTGTTTACACCAACACTACAAATAATATAAAACAGTCAAATGGTGTGTGGTATTAGTAAAAAATATAAAACCACCACCTTTTCTCTTCACAATGGACTAGAGAGAGAGAGACTTCATCATAGGCCAAGTTTTCATCTCTAATCCGCCTGCAAAGCGTTAGTTTTAAGAAACTTATGTCCATTGTCCAATCGACGACATCCGTGGTGGAGTGGCGTATATACCGGTTTTCAAGATGTCACCTGCAACAAGGTCCCTTGTTCGATTCACGGACGGGTCAATGTAGAAAAAAATGAGTTTTTCTACTTTTTCTCGGGTCTGGGTGGGTGTGGTACCTTCGTTGTTTCGTGTTTCGAAAATACGAGTGCTTTAAATATTTATTGAAATTGGGATCAGAGCATGTATGTGATGTTGTCCACATTTAATGAACTGATGGTGATGATGAAGTATCTATATGTTAAAAAAAATTGTCTTCCATTTCAGGAAGTCTGCTAGTTAATTAAATAAAAGGACTTCCTTATAAAATGCTTCTTCCAGATATAAATACAAGGTCCAAGCTAATTTGTAGTCAGACATTCTTCAACCTCAAAAAAGGTGCGCACTTTAGCTTATCTCTGGATGTCATCATTGGTTTTGCATTGCAAATCGTTTCGCGTTCTAATTAAAATAGAAAGCCGTCTATGTATCACCACAATTTATTTTAATCAGAAGGCTTGTTAAATTTTAAAAACCTAACTGATATAAATTAAAACCAATTTTAACTTACCACTGCTGCGCTTCTTGGCATAGATCATCTTGATCATCATCTTAAGACGTCGACTATAAGATAATAAGGCTTCTTTAAAGATGGCATGTTGTGCAACCTAGACCCATCTAATGAGACCCATACTAAACGACCACGTTTTAGTTTCATAAGTCATCACTGCTAGCAACACGCCCCGGTTAAGACTTTTGCCTTAGCTGGTATCAACTGGCTTAGCAAGGGTTACTGACGAAATAATTTCACTACCGTGTAGTGTTATCCAAAAACATACCAGAACCACTTGTCATCCATGCAAAACATTAGACCCAGGGTGGTCTTTCTGCACCTACTCATATTAAGGTAAAGCTCTTTATACAAGGCCTTGCCATACTTAGCACCAAACGCGTGGTTTTACCTTATAACACAGTTTTAATTGCAACCACTAGGGTTGATAGTAATTTATGTAAAAAAGCGGACGTTTGTATCATAATTTAGTAGGGCTGGTAATAGAGTACTAGTTATTTTATTACCATAACTTTTATGGGATCAGCATACTACAATTTTATGAGTGTTCATAGTAATTAGACCAAACACGGTAGCATAGTTAGCGTATGTAAGGAATAGTAGGTATGCTTATACAGAATGAAGGCAAATATGACAAAACATGAATATATTTTGAAAAAAATTTTATACTAATGTTAAAAACTGACTTAAATACTGAAACAAACCAATTTTAAATAAGCGCAATGTTACGTTAAGTCGATTGAAGCTTTGAAAAATATCTTTCTTTTTGGATATCTGAGACATAAATGTCCCGCGTAGTAAAACAAGTTTTAAATGAGAAAATTATTCTATAATTTCATTATTTTTAGGGTTCCGTACCCATAGGGTAAAAACGGGACCCTATTACTAAGACGTCGCCGTCTGTCCGTCTGTCCGTCTACTGTCCGTCGCTCTGTCACCAGGCTGTATCTCAAGAGCCGCGATAGCTAGACAGTTGAAATTTTCACAAATTATGTATTTCTGTTGCCGCAATAACAACAAATACTAAAAACAATATAAAATAAATATTTAATTGGGGCTCCCATACAAAAAATAAGTTTTTTTTGTCTTTTTGGTACGGAACCCTTCGTGCGCGAGTCTGACTCGCACTTGGCCGGTTATTTTTTATAAAATGTTATCATTATCATTTCAGCGTCTCAGCTAAGCGACGACGTCTACTGTACTAAGCCTCCGATCAGATGACCGCAGATCGTCCACTTGATGCACCATTTTAAACCTTGATTCTGACTGTAAATGATTAAATAAATAATAGGGGTTAAAGTATGAAATTGCCGATTATTTTCCCACTTTTTATTTTGTTTATAGCTCTTAAGTATAGTCACATTATTGCGTAATTCTTTTTGTATTGTATCAAAAACGAAATAAAGTAACTTTCGACTAAAAAAAAAAAGCATTACTAGTGCCTATTACTTCAAAGGAAGTCGTTGAAAAGACCCCTTACAATGTGTCAGCTGACCTTCTTGCTTCAATTAAGTATATTTGTATTACATACTTTGATTTTTAGAAATTTTAATACTATAATGCGTAGCTTTATAACCATCTAACTTTCACCTTTAATTGCATCGAAAACGGATCAGGTGTTTTTAAAAAAACTTAAAAATTGTTAGTATGGAAAAATTTCTTTTCTCGATTTCGTCCATACAAAACGGCAATTTCATACTTTAACCCCTAATACTATATCACCTGTCATGTCACCCACCCATAAAACGTGCGTAATAATTCTTCCTTCAGAATAAAATTGCCAATTAACCATACAAATTGTATCACATGATGGATGCCAATAATCCATTACTGTAATTTTAATAAATAATGCTCACGTCATTTCTATTATCTGCAAATTATGTTGTCAACTAGTCATAATTAACAACTGAGCACGATTTGTTTTGTATCTGTTAACTTTTTTTACCTGATGCACATTGGTCTAATGGTTTAAGCACCGAGCCAAGCTCTCGGGGTTCTGGGTACGATCAATAAGAGTTTCGAATTGTCAAAGATTAGTCGGATTTATAATCACCTACTGCCACCTATTTGGAAAACGTGGTGATTATGCCTGTACCCATATCTTATGATAACTTTTCACTACTTATTTAATGTTCTGCTCACTATGTTATATTAATTGACAGCATATCTTTCTGTTATCCAAATATGCTGCAAAGATGTTTTCCGGTAGTACTAACAAAAAAAAAAGTCTCAACAACTTCTCAAGGTTAAAGTATTACAATACTGTCATACTGTAAAACAATTAACAAATTATCTTGACATTTAACTTTCTTTACAAGTGATCAAGTTAAACTTTCTTAACCTTTAAATGGCCGAATGCGTGAAGACGTCCAATGGGAAGTTATTATCCCAATAACAATAACATTATCGAATTACTGAGATACCGGGGAATTAAAAATAAAAATGCGATACAATAAAAATTTTCCTTCATAATAGCGTGAGGTTCAGTAAGTTTAATTAATACGCTATTGCCAATGGGGACTACCGTTTCTTTGCTCACCAGTTGGCGCCACTGTAGACTGAGGTCCGGTATAGCTGTCAAAGGCGATCGGCGCCGAAACAAAGACGTGTTAAATCTTTAATCTAATTGCTTTTGAGGCCGCCTATTTTTGCGCTTTTTCTTAATTCCGCCTTTAAAGCGTTCACATTAATCGCCAAATAACCCATATTTGCGATATTGTACGAAGGAGATCACTTTCCAGCAGGTAAATTAAAGAAATTATAATTTATGCAACAAATTCCGCTAAAACCAGTGAAAAGTGAATGATATTGGAAAAAAACTCCTACAAATAATGTAAAAAACATTTGCAAATAAATCTCAAAATTATTTTCAAAGCTAGCCTAGAATGCTGACAATTTGAGATACAAAGATTCACAATTACAGTAAATTGATTTTTAAATAATACTGTGATAATCGGGATGTCAGAGTTTCTAAAAATGTTTTACTTATAGACTTCTGATGTGAGCTGTTTTTAGGGTTCCGTACCCAAAGGGTAAAAACGGGACCCTATTACTAAGACTTCGCTGTCTGTCCGTCTGTTCGTCTGTCCGTCGCTCTGTCACCAGGCTGTATCTCAAGAGCCGCCATAGCTAGACTGTTGAAATTTTCACAAATTATGTATTTCTGTTGCCGCAATAACAACAAATACTAAAAACAAAATAAAATAAATATTTAAAGGGGGCTCCCATACAACATACCCGATTTTTTGGCCTTTTTGGTACGGAACCCTTCGTGCGCGAGTCCGACTCGCACTTGGCCGGTTATTAAGACTTTAATATTTTTACATAGGAGAAGAAAGCGTAACGTACTTTTAGAAACACGAGTAGAACCGGCAGTTAGTAGGTTAACCAGACTTCAAAGTGGCTTGGTTGATGAGATTGAGTCTGCTGTTTATTATTGTATTGTCATACAGGGGCCAACACGGTAGTTATAAAATAAATAACTGCCTACAAACATGGCAAAAGACAGTAATCGTCATACAATGACGAGAATTACCGCATATCCCTACCAAATAAAGAGCAAATAATTCAAAGTTCACGCTCGATGTAATGACGACGAAATAGCATGGAAAAAACACATCTTTCAATTGCAAATGGCCGTGCGCCATATAAATTAATAATTTAAATCGACAATACATGGAGCGATGCCACGGAGTTTTGTGCAATTAATTTCTTGCCTGTACGCTATACAGTCAATGGAGAACAGCCAGCAATTTGCAGACAGGTGCGCTATTTGAAATTTTCATAGATTTATTAACTTTAATAACTTGTTAAATATTACACTACTGTTCAACTATCGCAATTTGAACATTGAAGGTACATAGCGAGATCATATCCCATTATTTTGTCTGACATTTCGATCGGGCAATATCGACCATTGTCACAGGCTGCCTGGAACAGCGGTGTACTATAAGTGGGAGCTGGACAATATTCTCGCAGAGTATGAAGACGGTAGTGCAGTATGTGACGGTACATGAAAAAATTTACTTTTGTAAGTATTTTCAGATCAATCTATTTACCACACCGGGTAAGTGCAGTGCTGTTACAGTCAGTCTGTGATATTAAGTCGTTGGACCTGTCTTCTGTAGTGAAAGTAAAAAAGGAGACATGTCAGGGGTCTGCAGTCAGCTGCTCATAAAACTCACACTATTCTTGAAAGACAGCCACATGATATGCACAGTACAGCCACAATTATTTCTTTATTTATGTATGTTTTATGTTCGTCATTTGTCCGTGATTCACACTCAATGAGGCTTCACTGAAAACCAGCATCGTTTCCTAAGTAGTGGGTAGCGACTTGCGCTGAGTGGGGTCTTTTTGTAATGGGCTCCGCAACACACAATACGACACTGTTCTACTAAAGAAGATAAACGCCAATTTATAATGATGGGTGGTGTCTTGTGCTCCATCTTATTATAATTACCTATTTTGTTAATGATAATTTGTTTGTCGTTCAATGTTTTTTTTTATATATTACTTTATTTTCGTGTTATGTGTTGTAGTGATGCCCTTAAACAATAATTTTTCTTCCTTTCTTTTTTCTTCTTCTTCTTTCATATGAAGTACAACAGTAACTTACAAAGTAAATAGTAATATTTGAATTCGCATTTGAATTTGGAATGTAGTAAATATTTTGAAAAACTGTACAGGCTGAAGTATTTTATTTGTGTATTTTGCCATCCCTGTCCTGTCACCGGAATGGAAAATATTGAAAATATGCCAATCATTTGGCATCGTCTGGCAATTCATTTTTGACTGCTACCACGTTACTTCTGCGTAATGTCTTATGTTGTTCTGCAATGCCATTGGTCTTTATGACTTAGATAATAAAGTTGGAAATAGGCATACTGAGAAAAGTATTTTATTTGGAATGGCTTAAGTTTATAAGATAAAAGATATTTTACATAGTTAGTAATTACAGCGTTCATGCTGGACAATTATTGTTCAAAGAAATATTTTAAAGGAAAGATTTTAATTGATTAAATTTAATATCTTTGTATTAAGGAGGATTGTCTTATATTCTCATTTATAATGGTAGGCGAGAAAATTCAAATCTTTGATTCGTAAAGACAAATAAATTTTAATGAAATGAATTTATTTTAAGAAGTTTAGTTGATTTATAAAATAAATAAGTGTATTAAAAATCCTAGCTTAGCAATTAATTCCTAATGCAAATAATCATTGATTTATAATTTGTTTTTTACAAATAAAACACCAAACTCATCTTAAATGGTTGGACCGATTTGGATGAAACCTTGTATGTTCCTGTAAAGTAAAGTAACGACCTATAATCATCCCACTGCAGGGCAAAAGCCTACATCATTGAATTCAAGTTACCACAAAAATGCTATGATACTGAATGGATTGAGATTTTTTATTTATTTATTTATTTCATACGTACATATATCATGACAGGAGGTTCCTAATGCGATAGTATCTTAATTATAAATAAGTAGTCTAATTTAAATAATATTATAACTTAAAAATTTTAATACAACTAGTTGGAATTCACTCAAAGAACAGTTAAAAATATCAACCCGTTCATGCACTTGATTTATTACCCCGGTGATACGGGTTAACGGAACTTTTTTCAATAGATTAGTTCTGGCTGAAGGCAGAGCTAAGAGGCGCGGACGGCGCCGCCGCCACACATACCGGTCCGGTACGCAGAGGCCGAAGTACTGTAACACGGAAGGATTAACAATATTAGGCTCGGTAGGTGACGGTGCTTTTCCGGGCAGGACAATATATGCTAGGATTGCTTCTGAATTTACTTTAGACTATGAAAAAGGATTAAGGAAGCCACAAAAGCAAATTTATTTTGAAAGTTTGATAACACAATGAATTTTGTTGTTGAATAAATGAATTGAATGAATTGAACACTGTACGACTTTCTTTTATAATTTTTACTTTCACTGGGCAAAGATATCAAACATTCTTCCATGTTAACAGTTGATTAAGTAAACATTTTTCACATTTCATTGTTTTCCAGTTTGTCCTTGATTAATTTTTAATCAACAGTTACTCGTCACGTCAAAAACGTCCCAGCCCAGGCATTTTTATGGGACGTCAGACATATTTTGACCCTCCAAATTCCGTATCCGTTGCATTGCGAAAATGTCTGGAATTATTTTAAAAGCCAAACCTGACCTTTACATATTTGTACCTCATAAACGCCCCGTTGGTCTAGTGGTTTAAATACCGGGCCAAGATCTCGGGGTCCCAGGTTCGATCCCTGGGTCGGGCTACAAATAGTTTCGAATTTTCGAACGTTGCTCGGGTTTGTGATCACCAACCCGCATTTGGCAAGCGTGGTGATTATGCCAGTACACCCATCATTGCTGTGGTAACTTGAATTCAATGATGGAGGCCTTTTCCCTGCAGTGGGATGATTATAGGCTGTTACTTACTTACTTACTTACTTACCTCATAAACGTAAAATTTTTGTTAATAAGCAATACAGGCAGCGGTGATAATTTCGACATTTTTCAAATATTAATTCTATAAATACTGAAACTCATCAACATGGCGTAGGCGCATTTACCTCACTGAGGGATTCAAACCCACAACCGATAATTTGAGTCAGCGTTACTAGACCAGACGGCCATCACAGGACTTCGTCATCATTAATCCATTGCTTTAGACTAGTCATAGAAGACCATTTGGATCAGCGGTAGTAAACGCTGCCTCTGAGCCATGGGTCGCGGGTTCGATCCCCGCACAGTACAAATATTTGTGTGCATGAACATATCTGTTTGTACTGATCTGGGTGTTTTCTATGTATTATAAGTATGTATTTACAAAAAAAGTATTTTAAGTAAGTTTATCGGTTGTCTAGTACCCCATACGACAGGGTACTTAATAGTACCTTAATTTGGGACTAGATGGCTCTGTGTGGCCCAGGCAGTGAGACATTCCATAAAATATTATTGCTGGAAATAAGCCTTTTAAAAAGGTCGAATATTCTTAAATCTCCATGCTTGAACACCATATAAAGACACTCCTAGAAAAAGAAGATTTTGGTGACATGTTTGTAAAAATTTTCGCTATACAGCACCCATAATAAGTCATCATCGTCTGATCTGTTTAGTGATGATGATGCTGATATGATGATTCGTCACCAGCATACATCAGTCACTCCCCGTTGGTCTAGTTGTCTAGGCCCTAGGAGTTGCTTCAATCCCTGGGTCGGCCAGCAAAATTTTCGAACATTGCTCGGGTTTGGGATCACCAACCCTCATTTGGCATGTGTGGTGACTATTACCATTATTGCTGTGGTAACTTGAATACAATTATAGGCCTTTTCCCTGCAATGGGATGACTATTCTCCGTCAAAAGGAGCATTTTGCTTAATCATGGCAGACGATCCCAGTTGGTGGTGAGAAGACGCTGCTGCCTTCTTCTATTAGTCCCTACTCCTTCACATTGCTAATTACGACACCCATAGGAAGAGAAGGGGTGGTGCTATGATTTAAATATGCTGACTCCACACGACACAATCACATCATAAGTCAAACATGCGCACAACCAAAGAAATAAAAAAATTTGCAAAACATTGAAACAGCTGTAAATTACTTACTTTATCAGCTATAATAACACTTACAAGAAAAACCAAGACTATATAATCGTACAAAAACATACACTACAAACAATATCATGACTATCGTAAATGTCGATGTAATAAAATTCATTCGCATTATAAAAGCAGCTGTTAGTAGCTCGGAACATTAAGAACTATGTTGTATGATATTTTTTGTCATGCAACAACATAATCGTTGGATAATATAAACGACGGGGAGCTAGAAAATGACAAGCCTAGGGCGTTATATGACATGTAATCATGACAAGGGATATTATGTAATCGATAGAGAATTTTAAAATGAAGCAGGAATTTAAGTTATCTAGTGTATGCTTTATGTCAATTGTCTGTGTAGATATTGAAATTATTTGACGGCAAATGAAACGAGACAATTAAAAAAAATATTTATAAAATAGCATCAGTAGCGAAGAACCTAAATTTAAGCAATAAACAGTTGGACAGGGGAAAATAGTATACTAAGAAAAAGACATGAAGGTTAATGTATAAAATTAGGTATGATAAAATTGCGATGATGGGTTGACTGTTTCAAAAAGGTACATGGTTTATTAGGAAAGAAAACTTCTAAACATTTTGTTAATAATTGCAAAAAAAAATATACATTTCATAAAAATTACATAATTAATCCTAATAAACAATACATATTTCAACCTTAATGTTTACGAGCGACTGCAAAATAAGTCACATCACAAACTGGACGTGTGACAAAAAGTGTTGATAGTAATTAAAATTCTCAACGTCTCGTCGCTTCGTATAAAATGATGTTGGCGCATTTTTACCATACTCAGCAGTTTACCCGGGCTGTTTTGTTAGTTAAGTTTCTTCAAGCCTCCATTAATTCTTTAATACTGGCAAAACTCAGTTCTATCGTTCCTGTAGGCATGAAAGCCCAACGCGGTATAATGCACACACCGGCAACCCTAATCTGCGGGTGGCGGCGCAAGCGCATCCCACTAAACAAATCGGACGCTCCGAAAAGAAATTATCAGGCGCCCGCTTTGAAGTAGGATCGAGTGTCAGCGTTCTAATTGCGCATCTTTGATCCCATGAGTGAGCTTATACATCAAAACACAAAATGACGTAAGTTTAAAAAATCGGTTTTTTAATTAATACGCTATTACCATAGGCATAGGGTTGGTGTTTAAAGGAAAGCATTTTTGATGAAAGATGTTTTGTTTTTGGTGTGTATTTGTTTTTATTTGCGTTCGAAGGCCGTGGCCTGACGGTCGGCAGACGGCTGTGATGGCGAGTGAACCGTGTAGTTGAGTCGGCGCGTATGGCGTTAACGCTTTTTGTATGGATCAATTATAATTCTTTTGTTGGTACGTTTGACGGGTTGAGTAAGGAACTTGAGTGATGTGCTCCATTTGAGGGGTTTAGTTAGGTGTATTTCGACGATGAGTGTCGTGGCACACTAATATAACAGCATCGCCACTTCGCTTCTTATGGGCATCGTGAGAGACGACTAAAGGAGAACGGCCAGAAGAAGACGGGCAGGAGGGTTTTCCCTCCCTCTTGAAAAATTGGAAATATCTCAATATATTAAGTACAAGTATATTCAAGTATATTCATATTCATATTCATATTCATTTATTCACTCATAATATAATTAGGACGGCAACAAACATTTAGGTACAAAAGATGGTAAAAGTAATAAGAATGTTATGCCAATAAATTTCTAATTTTGACTTTAACTTGACTTACCTATTTCTTATTATAATCAATGGGCTTGCTCTTGACTACATACTTAACTCTACGGTTAAGAAGAAGCCTTAAGATGAAGCGAGCTTACTTGTTCTAAAGACAGATCAAAATGATATTTCACGGGATATACCCGTGACCATGAACGCTGTAAAGGGTTCGAAACGTCGGGTTAAATCAAAAATAAACGCGTTCTAAATCTGTAAACTACCTTTCATTTCAATGATATTTCATCTTCAATATTTGCTTAGTATATCCATACAACTGAAGATTTAAAGTGGTTTGTCTATATAACCTGGCATCTTTATAACCTTGATATTGTTACCGTAAACTAAACAGTCATTACCGAAACGGACTTAATAACGGTTATCGTTGTCCGTAACATCATTAATCATTGTTATCGTTGACAGCCGTTGCACGAAAGGGTTAATAATCGGATCGCATGCGCACGCGGCTAGTGACGATTTAGTTGCTTCTAAGATATTTTATGACTTCTTCTTTGTTCCAAGATTTAATAAGCTTCCGAATTCATTGTTTTTATTTTATTTTTTTGTTAGTTGGAAGTAAAGGTTTTTAATATTTTAATTAAAATATGTAATAATGTGAGCCCTAATTACATAGATTCTCGCCCAATGTGGAAGTTGCTGAAAACAAACGCTGTATATGGTATTACGATGGAAACACAAACTTTGTCACCTCCAATTGCTTACCTGTTAGACTGAAACAATGTTTTTAAGTTGTTACTAGGCATTTGTAAGCAATAAACTTATTTTCATTTCGTTTCATTTTCATTCCATTTTGCAGGTGAGTTGGCCACGCTTGGCAGGTGGGCTGGCCACGCTTGGCAGGTGAGTTGGCCATGCTTGGCAGGTTAGTTGGCGATCGCAGATCAGCCAGTGGTGGAGAAAAGACGATGGCCAGAGACCGAGGAAGAGAAGACACTCTTATTTTACGATTCATAGAAAGAGAAAGAGTATCGCTATTATTTTTTGTGCCGGAACCACACGACATGTTAATATAGATTCTCGTGGTATTAGTTCGATCCCCGGATCGGGCATCAAGATCTCTCAGGGCCCAAGAGGCGCTTTTACACGTCCCAATATTTAAGCCTACCACAGCTTCGAGACAAGTCTGAGCTAGTGCCGAGAAGAAGCAGCGCAAGAAACTCGGTCGCTATTGTCAGTTCTTTTTTTTAAATAAATTTTTACAAAAGGTTTGAGCAAGTACGAGCTGGGGCGAATAAACATTTCTCGTGTTTGTGATCAGCAACCCGCATTTGGCAAGCTTGGTGATTGTGCCCTTACCCATCATTCGGGCTGATTTATAGGCCGTTACTTACCTAAATTTTTTATAGTTTTTGGCTTCGTATAATTTTATTATTGATGTTTCCGCACGCAAAATAATAACGTTTGATTTATGAAACCAAATTACTTTGCGGTGTGGTTTGAACTAAATCAAAGAGGGACTAAGCTCTACATAATTTTACACATCAATCGATCATCAAAAGTAACAATTTCGGACACAAATCGCCCGTAAAAGGGCCGGAAACGACTCTGACCACTTAAACTTAAGATTATCGTGAAATTACAAACTACGTTTGGTCCGTGCCTAATCGGTAAAGTAGGGGGACCATATATTTAAGCTTGAAACGATAAAAGTGTACAGATAGATAGATTTAAATATTAGTATTTAAACATAAAATAATTAATTTCGTCCAGGGGAGAATTTTAAATACTTAGAATTGCTAAAAATATCTCAAAAAATAGATATATCATGCTATACTTGGATAGTGGAGTAATACACATATTATTATTCTTTTATTATTTTATTTTAGATACAACTTAATATACTGTGAATATTTCAAGCATAATTATCTTCACATCTTCACTACGATATAATTTTAAGTCTCTAAAGTTCAAAGTTCTTTATTGCATCACGTTGTTTACAAGATGTTAGTTACAGGTTTAGACCCAAACATGACCCTGCAAGGGCTCAGCAATTTCTTAAATACTATTATATTACTTACATTAACATTATATTTTTTATATAATAATATATTGATAATTAGATAAGTGTTGTTACATTCAAATATTACATTATAATTATCAGTTATAAATTACATCATATCATAGCACTGTATTTACATACATTATCCAAAAAAACAACACCATAGCCACCCTACAATCACGTCGGCCATTCAAACCACATCAAATACGCCATCCATCACCACATTAAAAGATCCGTCGGCCCACCAGGCGCCATTTAATTGATAGATTTGGCCCTTATCAAAGCTATATTACGGCCCGGGGCTGTATAAATATTGTATTATTGACAAATTAACGGTAGAACCGAAACGTTTGTCGGGACCGACGCAGGCGCCAGTGATTTTGCGGATTTTTGATGGGTCCAAGTAATTTTGTAGGCGTTGATTTAGAGAATGGGATGTCGGAAGATGGAGCGATGTACCTACCTCGTAGATTTGGATAAAAACAGGCAAATTACCATTGGATATGCCTTATAATAAGAGATTATAATAGAGATAATAAGCTATTCCTAACTTTTTAACCGAGTGTAGAAAGAAATTGGTTTTCGATATTGGATATAAGAAGAATCTGTAGTAGTGACTATTCAACCTTTACCTTTACCTTTTAAAGGTAATTACAAGATGGTTGGTGACAACAAGACGTAAACAGTTATTAAATTAAGGTCACAAGGTATTTTCGATATATCCTATTCAAGTTGGCTTTTAAGGTTCCGTAGCCAAAGGGTAAAAACGGGACCCTATTACTAAGACTTCGCTGTCTGTCCGTCTGTCCGTCGCTCTGTCACCAGGCTGTATCTCAAGAGCCGCGATAGCTAGATAGTTGAAATTTTCACAAATTATGTATTTCTGTTCCCGCAATACCAACAAATACTAACAACAAAATAAAATAAATATTTAAGGGGGGCTCCCATACAAAAAAAACTTTTTTTTTGCTATTTGGTACGAAACCCTTCGTGCGCGAGTCCGGCTCGCACTTGGCTTTAAACTGTGAAAAGGAGAGAAGGTAGTAAATTTTAGCACTGATCTTTGTTTTGATAATATTTATCATTGCAGATCATTTTATTGGCTAATTTTGTCTCATTGCAACGATTACTTTTACGCCTATTATTAGGGGTTACAGTATGAAATTGCCGTTTTGTATGGACGAAATCGAGAAAAGTCATTTTTCCATACTAACAATTTTTCTATTTTTTTTAAAAACGCCTGAACCGTTTTCGATGCAATTAAAGGTAAAATTTAGATGGTTATAAAGCTACGCATTATAGTATTTAAATTTCTGAAAATCAAAGTATATAATACAAATATACTTAATTGAAGCAAGAAGGTCAGCTGACACATTGTAAGGGGTCTTTTCAACGACTTCCTTTAAAGTAATAGGCACTAGTATTGCATATTTTTTTTTTGTCAAAAGTTACTTTATTTAGTTTTTGATACAATACAAAAAGAATTATGCAATAATATGACTTACTATACTTAAGGGCTATAAACAAAATAAAAATTGGGAAAATAATCGGCAATTTCATACTTTAACCCCTATTATTATAAATATATAAATTGATAATTGTCATCAAAACTATTAAATAAATAAGCTTGCATTGATTCCTTAAGCTTAACAGATGACAGAAGTTGTAAAGTAGTGCAATTCTGACTATCAAAAAAACCCAAAAAAAAAGATCTCAAATATCACTTGAATATCGAGTATCGAAATGTAATAATAACTATAATACAGAGGCTGTAAACAAGGATTATTATTTATTTTTACCTTAAACTAGTTATTATTTTACTGGTTGCTAATAATTTATTTTTACTTGCGAACGTCACATACCTACATAGCTACATTTTATTGTTATCAGATGTAGAGTTGGTATTTTTAACATCATTATGGAATGTCATAATAGGATAACATTATTTTTGACTAAAATTAGCTATGGGTATACTTAAACTATTTATTTATTCAAAATCAAAACTTCTCTTTCAATATTAACTCTTGAGTGTTCAACCTAAGTATCACAACTGTTCCATCACCCACCGCCAATTTGTAAACATTGTCTCAAGTAATTAAACCAGCGTTAAATTATCTAAAAACATATTCGTCTAGTCAAAACCGCCGACAAACGTCGGTGCCTTTGATCGTCATGTTTACACTAAGCAAACCGAGAAACGAGCCGTTCCGCCGGCGTCTGCGCAGCTTTTGATCTCGCCGACGTTTTTGCCGAGACTGCGGGGTTACGCGGCAAAAAATAGTGTAGGGTTGATAGGTTTTATTAATGGATTTTGGGTGACTTGTCTTTTATAAAGTTTTTTGGAGAAATATATAAATTTTGAATCGATTTCGGGTAGGGGTTTAAGGTGAATCGGATGTTAGATTTAAATAAGCCTTCTTTGTGTGTGATTTTTTTTATAACTAAGGAATATAGAGAATAAGCACGTAAAGTAAACAGTATAAGAGAATATTGAAAAAAATATAAAGGATTTACGGATTTTGGTCTCAAAAAAGTGTCGCGGTAACCTGCCTGTCATTTTTATTACAAGTATGTAATTCTTACCTAAAATATTATGGTTAACTCAATTTTTCATATCATCTTTTTTTAATTCATGCAATTCGGATTTTCGAAATATTAGTATGTAGGAAAATAAAAAAAACGATGACATAAAATTTTTGAGTTGACCATACTATTCATAATTATAATTATATTTATATTTATAAATATAATTATCATGTAAGTAACAATAAATTTATATATGTCAGTAAAGTAACATTTTATTGATCAGTATGTACTTATGTATTAAGTACATAACACCCTATATAATATTTTGTGTAAATAAATGAGCATTGGGCGTCGTTTGACCTATGATAACAATATTGAATGTTACTAATATGATATACCCTTTATTTGTCTCATTTAAAGATTGATTTGCTAAACAAAGATGACTGAAATGTAACGACTAATACGACTATTAACTATGTAATCAATATTTATATTTTCTCATCGCTTAAAAATCGTAATAAATATTTTTATAATGACTTTTAAGCGATGAGACAATAAATGTGTGATTAACTGTTTTTAACGTCGGTTATAATTATATTATGTATAGCATACTCAAAAAACTAAATAGCCAATAAGTCTTCAATACTTCACGTAATAATTGTGTTTGTATTGGAATTTATCTATATTCTCAGTAATTTGAAATTTAAAAAATGAGTGCATTTTTTGATGGATGTGGAAACAAAAGCCGTTAATAAATAAGATAGTAGACAATTATATTCACGAAATATACTCTGCTAAAGTCCTAAAAACCCTAAAAATCTTTTAAAATACAAACAATATAAGCTGTTTATTTCAAACATCGACTCAATCAAACAAAGTAATAGCATGATAATCAAACTAACAGTGATTACCTAACACTGAAATAAAGTACCTAGAAATATAGAAACGTCAATGTAAAACTGAAGTGAAATCACAAGCATCGTTAACACTAGAAACGTTTACTTGAGCTTGAAAGTCGACAGCAAAAAGTTAGCGAGGCGGGCGGGCGCGGGGGCGGAGCCTGGCGGGCCCCGCCCCCTCTGACGTCACGACGCAACATGGCCGCAGTGTGCAACTGGTTGCATTTATTAGTGTTTGCACTTGGAGATAAAATGCTTTTGATTGTGTTAGAATATTGATTTTATTTAAAAAACACGTTTGGATCTTACTGATATTATAAATACGAAAGTTTATCTGTCTGTCCGTCTGTAGGTATATTATATTTTTAACCTTCCTAATTCCTATCATTTGTTTTATCATTATTAGCATAATAGACCTATTTAATTAAAATTACTTTGACAAACGATTTAAGTTTATGTACGGGAGGTTTGTCTTTTGTAAAAGTCTAAACTGTCTTGGTAGCAAGTTTCATCAAAATCTGTCCTGCAGTTTAGGTCTAGAAGCTTAAATAGACAGAAAGACAGACTGAGTTACTTTTTTATAATTTAAAAAAAGATTATTCTTGTAATGAAGTCAGTTCCACAAAAAATCTCACACTAGAACGCAAAAAAAAACAATCTCAAAAAACCAAGTAATCATTTCCTTCATCTTCAGTTTCGGCCTGTAATGACCGGTTATCATCATAATTCCGAGCCAGGGTCGTTCTTCGCAAAATATAACCCACCCCGTTCAGCCGTCACGCGAAATTTTAACGATTTCATACAATCATAATTCATACCGTCTATAATTTCGTTCGCCGTTTGGCGAGCTGTGGTTTGGCCAAATTACATATCATTTGGCGAAGCCGGAGCTGAAAGCCGAAAGACGTTGGCGCCTTGTTTGAAAGCCGTCATTAGGTTATCGGGGTATGTCGAATCATGTCTCAACAGGGGCGGAGTCAGACGGAAATAATTAGTTTTAAATGAAGCGGTGTTTGTAAAAGGAGGTCGTTTTGTTAAATTACTAATAGCAGGTAATTATGGCATCTAAATAAAAGTTGTTAAATAGTTTTTTTTTTTATTTGCTAGCTTCTTACGGATATAAAATTAAAATCAGCATTTTTATGTTAGCTTATTTTTACACATATTTAGTTGTAGGTATATTTGGAAAGTATGTACCAATGTTTATTTTAAAAAGAGTAATACACCAAACCTTTTATAGCACAAATTCAAATTATTATTACCTCGCAGTGAAATTCGTGTATAAATTAGTTAGTAAACACATATTTTTAATTACAATTTATAGTTAGTCTTATAGTAGTTAGGTATGTATAAGAAAAGTTTCGCTAGACAAGTTGTTACAAAACAAATAAGTATTAATGAAAGTGCAAGTAGTAAGCTTTAGAATATTACCTGCAAAGATAAAGGATTATAAAACTACAACTATTTGAAATAGGCTATAAAAATTTTTAACCTTGATTGGGGCCTGGTTAAAAAATAGCCTTCCCAATTCCGTACCTGTATTCAATCAGATACACTATAATAACAAGAATTACGTTCCGATTAGGGACTTCGGGCGGTTGAGTATTTTTACTTAAGACTTCAGCGGCCTTAATGATAACTTAGCCCAAAATTGCTCATAAGTATAGCTCGGGTAAGTATAAGTTGGGGCCGGCTCGCTATTAAGTACGAGAATTAGTTCACGACTTGTGTCAATCATTAGACTAGTGTTGTGCAAGCATTATTGAGTTACTTGACTCAGTTCTCGATAGTACTCGAAAATTATTTTTGTGAATTTTAGTAGGTTAACACAACCTACCAAAATTCACAAAAATAATTTTAAACAAAAAATAATAATTGTTTAGCTGATTATCTCAGCCAAATGATGACTACTGCTGGTCATAGGCTGGATTAAGGCAAAACCCCTATTTAAGGGAAGCTTAAAGAGGGGTTTTGCCTTAATCACCACGCTGGTAACAGCATCTTTTTAGCATTTCTTCTCATTCAGATCCTTCTTACGATACTGCAGAGACAAGAATTCAATTCAATTCAATTCAATATTTTTATTGCGTTCTATAATGTTACAAGGATGTTATTTAAATATGATATAAACAGTTCATTATAGACCCTGTTCGGACACAACAATACAATTAGTAGTAGACAGAGATGATGATTACATAATATTTCAGTACAAAAGATTAAATAATAAGTGTAGGTATATATACTTTCTAATATTGACTTATATTCAATTTATAGATATCGATTAAATTTGTGATATTTATTAATTTATATCAGCTAGTCTCATATTTTTATTAGATAATATTATTAAACATTTTTATAAATTAGAATTTGAAAAAAAAAATGAATAAATTGTAATATTTGTTGTCATTGTATTAATTAATTTGATTATATATTTTTTAATTTTATTAAATTTTTGTCATTTAGGTATTCATTTAAGGGTGGTGCTATTATTTTTCTGCCGACACCACACGACACACGTGTATCTACTGCTGGTAAGATCATTAGTCCAAATTACATCGACTTATTTCAAATAATCTGCCTCAAAGTTAAATATAGAATAGTATTTTAAATTAGCAGGGTATGGGCTGTATCACTTTTTAAATTTGATCGATTTTGTAATTAATGGTGTCCAATGGGTCTAAAATTCTTAAGTATCGATACATTTGAAAGGCATGCCACAACACTACCATTAAGTACACGAATTAGTTTCCGACTATCGGACAGTTATTTTGTTATTTGCAGTAATGGTAATGACATGTGGTTAGTCACTCGTTTTCGGTTAAAGTCCCTATGATTTATTGATGGCCGCAATCAATCTGTCATATTCGTTTTTCGGACGGTCAATTTCGGTGCTTATAAGGTTAGAATGGTTTTTAGAACCCTTCTTAGATAATTTGCTCTCTTTCGTTGTTTGATTTGCTCTCTTGGGATTTAAAATTTACAGTAAATTTTATACTTTGTTATTTACTAGCTGTTACACCACTGAAAAAATATTACACGGGAATCGTCATTTTTTCCGAGATAATAAGTAACCTATGTCTTAATCTTAATATAATAATAATAACCCAGCAGGGCAGCTTGTGGCGAGCTGTTAGGCAGTAGCGACCCCACGAACCTGATTGCTCCCGGGAGTATCCTTGTTCCTCACCTCTAGCTTGCCTTCATTGGTCGGTCGGAGTGAACACTGACGAGAAACATATCTCCCACCTCTTGCTTGCCTTCATTGGCCGGCTTGAGTTGAGAGTCGCTATAGCAAAAATGCTCGGAGGAAGGAAGTATTGCAGTAAGATGCTTGTAGGGATCTTGAACGGATTACCGGGATTGTCCTGAGAGCCGTGTAATACCTCTCCACTCCTCAAGCACCTCAGGCTATGTTGCCCCCTTGTCGCTACGTCACTATGTGCTAGCGGCTGTTTTCGGGGGCCCATTAAACGAGTGTGCGAGTCACCCCCTGCCATTTTATCCGTGTGAGTAACATAGGTCAGGCAGGGGCCATAGTCCTTCCATAGTCCCAGTTACCCAGTCCACTAGCACCCAAACCCGTAGCCCAGTATCCTTTGTATCCACTTTCTGCAATAGTCCTGCATTAACCGGGGGTTATCCTTGGGTGTACTTGTATGGTGCGCACAGGGATAATCGTCGGTTGGTGTCACATTACTTACATCATTTAGATAAATGTTGTCTAACGGGTCTCTGCGAGTTGGCTTCGGCCCCTCATACGCCTTCCAAAGGTCCGGGACTCCATAGTCCCGTGATTGGAAAATGACCAACATAATAATAATATTTAAGACATGCCTCACTGGGCCACACAGAGCCATCTAGTCCCAAATTAAGCTACTATTACGTACCCTGTCGTATGGGGTACTAGACAACCGATAAACTTACTTATATACTTTTTTTTTACTTATAATACATAGAAAACACCTAGACCAGTACAAACAGACATGTTCATGCACACAAATATTTGTACTGTGCGGGAATCGAGCCCGCGACCCATGGCTCAGAAACAGCGTTTACTACCGCTGATCCAAATGGTCGTCGAGCATGTGTGAAGACTGCAGAGATCAGAGGAGCCATAACAATATACGTTTATATCTATAGCTTGACCAGTAAATGTATCGGATCGGCAAACCTTTGTCAGTAGAAATATGGCGCCAAATATTAATTGTTGTACCTGCCTTGACGTAAACACAAACGTGTTACTCGCCCCGCTGTGTTTTTCAACAATCGCCTCGGGCGGGCCAAAATTATGAATGGAGTTTTGTTCGCACCCTTATTCAAACAAAGAAATAACTCAAATTTACAATTTTGTGGCAAAACGCAATTAAAGTTTGACACCTTCGCAAAGTGTACTTCAAAATTTAATTTAAAATAAACTAAATAAGATAGGTTACTTCTAAAAATAGTGATAGATTGTTTAATATACATAGAAATTAATTGTTATTAAGGATATAGTTTTTTTTAAACGGAAGATATTTATTTCTATTTATGAAAAAAAAGTTCGTAATTATTACACTTTATGATAAAAATATTGTAACAGTTCCTTCGAGATGGTACGATGTAAGTCAGAATGTTGCAGTTTTATTTTATTATAATTTACAAGATTTATTAGTTTTTACTTTTATTTCAGTTTTTAATTAAATGTTTAGTAATCGGCAGATAACTATTTAAAAATAATTCAATATGTTAATAATACGACAGATATTTTGATGGTTATTATTTAAAATAAAACAGCTAATTCAGTCTCCTTGTTTATTTATCAGTCATTAGAGATCTCCAAAATGTAATAAAATCACAGAAATATAAAAATTATGCATATATTTAGGTAACAAAAAAAATACTTTCGTAGTAAAACTGCAGCCTTCACTCACACTCTCTATCTCTCTTCCCACCCTCACATCATGCACTCTCTCTCCCACACATTTACACTCACACACAAACACACACACACACACACACACACACACACACACACACACTCGACACGCTGTGTCATTAATTATTAAAGCCAATTCAAAAAAAGATGAAAATTGTACCAACAACAGTGGAGCCACTTGCGAAGTAGGTCATTTATATTAATTGAGGGATGTTGGTTTCGGACATTAATATATTTAATTTGCAAATAATTGCTCTTGTGCTTATAATTGCTCTGTAATTTGTGGGAATTACAGGTGAAAAAGGGACAATGCTCTGATAATGCAAGTGGCCTGGTACCGTATAGTGACGATGGTGACTTTACTGTGTGCTCCACGGACGGTAATACTGCAATAAACCATATTGAAGCTGATGAAAATGATGGGATGGAGCATTAATCTTCTGAGACCTTATCTTCTTCGAGTTCATCGTCGGACTCATCATCAAGTTCAGACTCGGAGAGTGGGACTCGTCCGTCTTGTGCTGCGTCGAGAGACGCTGTTGATGACGACAGCAGGGACGATGGAAGTGCTCCTCCGGAGGACCAAATCAGTGGAACATTGCAGGTAATAATTCTTAGCTTTAAACTTATTATTATTTTAGTACGAATGTGGGCACCTATGTTTTGAAAATTTATTTATTTATTTTAGGAATCGCGCACTTGTGGATGGCGGGAGACTCAAGGCTGCCAAGTGTCTCCTCTGTATACGGATGGAAGTGGTGCCGACTTGAGTGACACTGACCCGGCTTTCGTTAACATGGAACCTGCAGGAAGGAGGAACTATGTTTTTGGCGATTCCTCGTCCTCTAGCAGCTCATTTGAGTCCAGCATGGCTCCTCCTGAAAAGGGGCGCGGGCGAGCCAAGAGTCCTGCAAAATGGAAACAAAACATAGTTAAGCGTTTGCGAAATGGGGGCAGATCGTGTGTGTCACAACAGTCACATGGAAGTGTTTCAGCTCGGTGTCTTAAAGAGCCTTGCACGGTTGGATGTGGACTCGGATGCGTGGAAGAAATTGACACTGATGATGGATATACATTGTTTGGCAATTTCTGGGATTTGGGAGACTTGGTCAAGCAAGGGGCATAAATTAATTCTTCTAAGTCTGATTTTGTGCCCACGTGCAGGTACGCTGGCGCCGCGCAGCCTAGACATGGTAATGGGGCGTATCGTTTTGTTCTGAACAGCACTAAAATTCGAGTTTTGTATAATAAGTTGACTTAAAAAATGTTATGCAAACTCGAATTTTAGTGCCGTTTGGAACGAAGTGATGTGCTTTATTATTGTGTCTAGGTTGCGCGGCGTTAGTGTATTTGTATTTGGGTGCAATGTCGGTCATAGAAGAGTTAATGTGTGCCCTTTGCTTGACCATCATCATCATCATCAGCCTACGGCAGTCCACTGCTGGACATAGGCCTCTCCCGAGGCACGCCACTTTTCTCGGTCTTGAGCTTTGAGCATCCAGTTGCTTCCGGCCACCTTGCGCAGATCGTCGCTCCATCTAGCAGGGGGGCAACGATTGCTTGACCAAGTCTCCTTAATCCCAGAGGTTGCTAAGTGGCGTGTATCTGTCATCAGTGTTGGTTTTTTCTGCGCATTTGAGTCTACATTTATCTGTGCAAGGCTCTGTGGGACACCTAGCTGAAACATTTTAATGTGATTGTTGTGACACATACGATTTGCCTTTGTTTCGCAAACGTTTAACTATGTTTTGTTTCAGTTTTGCAGGATTCTTGGTTCGCTTGCACCCTTTTTTGGGAGGAGAGGTTTCGGCCATGCTGGATTCAAATGAGCTGTTGGAGGACGAGGAGTCGTTAAAGGCATGGTTCCTTTTTTGCGGGTTCCATGTTGGCGAGGGTTGGGTCGGTGTCGCTTGGGTCGGCGTCACTTTCATGCGTTTATGGAGGAGATATTTGGTGGTTTTGGGTTTCTTGCCTTCTACAAGTGCGTGATTTCTAAAATGGATGAATATTTTTTTGAAATATAGGTGTCCATATTCGTATTAAAATAATAATGGGTTTGAAGCTAAGAATTATTACCTGCAATGTTTTACTGATTTGGTCTTCTGGAGGAGTGTTTTCATCGTCTTTGTTGTCGTCATCAACGGCGTCTCTCGACGTGGTGCAGGACGGACGAGTTTCATTCTCCGAGTCTGGACTTGATGATGGGTTCGATGATGGGTGCGACGAATAGCTCGAGGAGGATGAGGTCTTGGAGGATTGATGCTCTATCTTATCATTTTCATTAGCTTCAATATGGTTTATTGCGGTATCACCGTCCGTGGAGCACATATTGGGGTCACTATCGTCACTGTATGGTGCCAGGCTACTCGCATTATTAGAGCATTGTCTTTTGTTTACCTGTAATTCCTACAAACTACAGAGTAGTTATGGGTACAGGAGTGGTTATTTGCAAGTTAAGTACATTAATGTCCGAAACTGGCATCCCTCAATTAATATAAATTACTTGCTTCGCATGTGGCTTTGCTGTTGTCGGTACAATTTTCATCTTTTTTTGAATTGGCTTCAGGTGATAATGTGTTTTGCTCAACTTCGATCGATTCCTAACAGTAAACATAATAATTGAACCAATTGTCATATCATAGTAATTAATAGGTAAGCACAAGAATAATATCAAATTAAGGAACGCCGTAAATATTATCAACTTACTTCGCAGTCCAATTTGGTGATGTCGTTCCAAACTTCATCAATTTTTGAATTATTATCAGTTAATTTGTTTTGCTCAACTAAGCCCAATATTTTCCGCGCTCTAGATGATGATAACGCCATGCTAAATGGAGATGAAAATTGCCATTATTAAAATACGTCATCAACTTGATATCTATGAATTGAGTCTAAAAGAGAATTAATAAAAAAAAATCGTTGTGAAATTAATAATAAACAGACTCATCTCCAAAACTCACAACGATAATCGTAACGTAATAGTACAGCAGTGAAATATGTCTTAATAAAGTTCAGTATCATAACAAACTTTTAAACCAACACTGCACTAAGTTGGAATATAAACAGATAAAAGAAAACCGAATTAAGTCTTAAATGATAACTAAAAATTTAATCATATTTTCTCATAAAGTGAACTAAGTCTAAATTCATGCTCTATTAGATTAAATAATAGAGAATAATATAATTACCTGGCAGTAATACACTGAACTTTTTTGATTTATTACACTTTTATTCATAACAACAACAATCCGACCTCAAACAAAGCTGGCGCATCACTGAATCTTTCGTTTTACCAGTATCAACTTGTCTGCGCGCGTTAGTAAGAAAGAGACGGAACATGCTCTGTCTCGCTCAATTTGCTCTCATTGAATTGAGTGTTCGAGTGAAACTATTCTCCGATTTAAGTTATTACACTTTTTGATGAAATCTCATAAAACATGAATTTTTAGTTATTTCTTTGTTTGATTAAGGGTGCGTGTTGTTTTTGTAGCCTTTTTTTATAATTGACGCAAGATTCATAAAAAAAAAATGAAAGGAATAAGTTGATGGTCATCATAGTAAACTTTTAGTTATTACGATGTTTATTTATGTATTATTATTGGGTTAATTACTTACTGCTATTAGACTGGCTATTTGTATACTAGAACTTTTAGTTAGTTGCTATTTAGTACGTCTTTCATTCTTAATTCAACGAAATTAATATCATAACATTTTTATTCTCTTAAGATTTTATACTTTATATTTTTCGATTATACGTTCTCATTATTTTTTATTAGTATTTCGTTATAAAATATTAAGATCAAATTTGACTATCTTCATAATTATAAGGATAGTAAAATATGTTTTTTTAATAAATAGGTACATAGAAATCTTCATCGTCTAAGATGAAAGCCTAAACCAAAAAGAAGAAAATTGAAAAAAAAATTGACCAAAACCGTTCCCCCAAACAATTCGAGGACAAAAGCCAATTGACTACCGATGCTTCCACAAACAATAACTTTAATTAACACTCAAAGTCAGGGGTCTTTGTCATACCATCTTCTATTCAGCCTTCAAACGCACTCGTACCTACTGCGGATTCTATTCAGGTTCGAGTCGAATGCCGATACGTCCGCACGTATAACTATTTGAATTTCAATGCACGGGAGACTGGGGTAAATGCAACTGTTTGTTTCCAATTGTATAGTATTGAGTGTAACCTAAATTTCATTTCCAAAATTGGACTTTTGAATATAATATTTTATTAAACATTACGTTGCGCTCGTAGCGCTTTTATGACATTGAGTAACATTTAAATAAATCGTAAAAATACTTTTTGCAATTTTTTATTTTTTTATTATTTGTATGAATGAGGCATATTTTTATATAGATACTATTACTTTCCATTTTCAAACTATTGATAAAAAAGGAGGACTTTAATATAATCAAACCATTTTCAAAAAGTTCTGTTCCGACAGCAGACTATCTTTTTGAGGAGATGAGGATGACTACTTACAAACTAAATCAGAAACTAAAAAGTTTTAGTAGTTAGTCTTAAAAACACGCTTTAATCATAATTCGAAGTAAAAAGTGAAAAAAACATTTTTAGGATTAGAAACAAAGGAGTTGTTTTTAGATTATAAATCCAATTTATTTAAACGTTTTTGTTTCATGAAGTAACCTTTTATCGGTATGATTTGTTCCCCACGCCACCCTCGAGTCTGAAATCAAAAACGCCGCGATCTCGCGGTGACCAATCAGTTGCATAGCTTTTTATGGTGACAAGTATCCAATTATCTCTGATTGAAATAATAATAGAGGTTTCGGGGTAGTCGCGCGTCCAGCATCCAGAATTAGGGGGAAACGAGGCATTCCACTTTTTGTGGGCCACACCCGTGAACACTTTGATGCGGACATAGCTGACGTTTCGCGATGCGTCTGTCGGCAAGATCCGCAAACATTTTCGACGTGTTTTGCCCTATTATTTATTCGGTCGGCGCTTTGCGGGATCGATTCGGTGGAATTAAAAATCGAGATGAAATCCCGAGCGGGAAATACTCGGCCGGTTTCTTTGGATGTTAATCATTCGTTGTCAAGAACGAGAGATTTATGTCGCATCAGATCTGTACCGTTGATGCGATCGATTCAAATGCAAATCATGTTTGTTCGTATGCATATTTCAGTGCTCGGCTCTGATGTGAAGTGTAATTAGGTGGGACCGCCCACATAGTGCGTTTTAATTGTGACAATCTGTCACTCTCCATAAACACCGAGGCACAAAGGGATACATTAGTAGACTGACAGTAAGCGAGATGAATCAGTTAAACGATACGTGACAATGAAATGACACGTGTGACGATGAAAGGACTGAGCTTACGTGATTTTGTCGACGTCAAAGGAAATAAGTCAAGTCTTGACAAGTAAATATTTGGTTCATCAATCAACTGGTGAAAAAATAGATGTATAGGTATAACTGGGTATAATCATTACTTACCCTATGGTATAATTATTCTGTATCGAAGTCATGTTTCTGCGACACTCAAATACAAGTAATTACTTCTTACTCGTGTTGCAATCTACCGCTTATAAGTAACAATGTCGAAGTAAGTTTCCGTCAACATCATCCCAATAAAATTGACTTAATTACCATTGCATGTGGACACGTGCTTTGCTTTGAACATTAAGAGCTCAATTTCGTTACTAACTTCACATACAACTTTGGAATTCCCCAGGGTTTCAATAATAGAGCTCAGTTACTGATTCGATTTACGATCTGACTATTTTCTCCGCCATACCTCAGTCTCGACAGGCTATTTATACCGTCCGTCAGCCAGGCTTTGTCTGCCTTGACGCGAATTTTAAATTGAATAAGAAATAAATCTTGTCACTTTTAAGGACTTATTGATGGCAGTTGCTAACTTTATGTCCATGTCGACTGTTTGATCTGGTTGGTTATAAAAGCATTTCGGATAACATCTACTTAGTAAAAAGTAAAGTAACGGACTATAATCAACCTACGGCAGAGCAAAGGCCTCCATCATTGAATTCAAGTTACCTCAGCAATGATGGATACTGGAAGAGAATCACCACGTTTGCAAAATGCTGGTTAGTGATCATTGTGAACACGGAACACACATTTGTCCTGAAGCAAAGTTTGAGAATTCGAAACTCTTGTTTCTCTTATCGACCCAGGGATCAAACCGAACCCCGACATGTTGGCCCGGATCATAAACTACTTCACCTACGGCTCTACTACTACTTAGATATGCAAGACAAATTTTGATTATATATTGTACAGTGTGGTGTAGTTCGAAAATAGCACCACATAATATTTCATCTTAGAGGCCCAACGAAAATGTGGGAGTAGAATTAGACTTACCTGTATCTATAGCAAATGTTGCAGATTTATTTGATAATACATCGCGTATAGTAAAATCTATTTTTTGAACACAAAGTTGTCCATACATAACTTTTTACTATGTTTACCGAATATGATAGTTTTAGTACCAAAAATTAAATTTTACAGGAAATTTTCACCCGATTAACATAGTGAAGTAAGCTTGTAAAAGAAACATGTCCTTTAGAAAAATATTTTTCCAAAGATAGTTATTTTCATGGTGAAATCTAAACAAGTTTTCAAAATCAATTTAATTTCGAAATGTTGTATTAATAGTTACTGACTAAATATTTAGATGACCATCGTAAGCCAATAATTAGCTTTCAACTTAGCTGCAACTATTTTACAAGGTTGTTAATTTTAGAAGATCACACTCGTATAGAAAAAGTACAAAGAAACACACTGCATTCTGATTTATACAATTAGAAATTCATTCCTTATTTGTTGGTTCATACCAAATTGTTTTACATGTATTATCAGATCTATTTGTGAATTATCAAAATCCATCCAATTAGAGCGACCAATAATCGATCTTGAATAATGGTGCATTGATTTCTTCTACCTGTCAATCAGACTGGAATTGTCCAGACAGTGGCTTTGTCGATACAGACGAGACAGATACAGCTGATAAACTAACACTTGAAGACCTTACCGCTTAAGAAACAGGAACTATAATTGAAGAAGAAAGAATTCTTGAAAGTGCCTTCACTGGTACAACAGAAAATTCTGTTGATGTCAATGATAAAAACTAACCAATGAACCTTAATAGTGATGATATAGAAGCTGTTTTTGAAAATGGAGTAAGTTTGAGGTATGTAAACGGTTTGTTGTGGACAAGCAATGACGGGTGTACAGATTGATGGACGTTTGATCAAGATAATGAAAGCTTTGTGATCTCATCTGCTACTGGATAGGGTTGGACTTGTAAAGTGAATAGCGATTATTTGGATACAGTTATTGGAATGTTGATTCTCTTTGACTCCACATAAAAGAAAAATATTGATTTCAATGTTACTATTATTTAATATTTTACTTTGTGTGAATGTGGAAATAGAGACTGCTGACGGACAGACGGATGGAAACAAGATGCTCAAAAGTCCTGTATATGCTTTTTAGGGTTCCGTATCCGAATGGCTAAAAACGGAACCCTTATAGATTTGTCAAGTCTGTCTGTCTGTCTGTCTGTCTGTCTGTCTGTCCGTCCGTATGTCACAGCCACTTTATTCTGAAAGTATTAGCATTACACAGTTGAAACATAGTAGGTAGGTGTATCTTGTTGACCGCTTTACGATTCTCATACACAAAAATAAAAAATATGATATTTAAGGAGGGCTTCCCATACATAGAATTAAAACAAAAAAAATATATTACTCTAACCTACGCGTATGGGGTATCTATGGATAGGACTTTCAAAATGACATAGAGGTTTTTAAAACCATTTTTTCCAAAAGTCTAACGTTTGGAAGATAGACGCTTCCAAAGTGGAAAAATGGGTGTCCCCCCCCCTCTAACTTTTAAACTAAGCAAGTGAAAATTTAAAAAAAAATACGTAATGTAGATTTTAAAAAAACTTACATCGAAAATTGGTTTGAACGAGATCAAACCGGCAGTTTTTTAGGAATATCACATTTTAACAACCGCAAATATAACTTTGTCCTTCATACAAACGCTATGAAAACCAAATTAATTTTTGCAGTCAATTAAATATTGTGGTATTTTGACTAGTGAAAGTAAGTGAACCCCTAATTCAGTTAAAGGTGGTACGGAACTCTCAGTGCGTGAGTCCGACTTTTACCGGTTTTTACCGATATGATGTAGTATAATCCTAGCTAGTTATAAAAAAATTGTTCCTATCAAAGTCTTATGTATAAACTGAAAACTTAACTTCGATCACTTTGTTTTGTGCCTATGTCTTAATTAAAAACATAACATGATTCATTCACCACACAATCAATCCATCACCGTTTCACAATTACCGCACTGGGCGATTAGATCTCTTAAAAAACATTAATGCAACTCCATCATTACCGGCACGTAATAATTTATCAGTGGCACAATAAAATTAAAAAATGAATTAAAATGCATCATTGTAACAGTAGCGCGATAAAATTGTAGATTTATCGCGTTCATTACAAATACAGTCCACGGCTGGAGTATTTAATTTGGTATCTTATGACATTGAAATAAGAACAAAACAAATGGAATTCATTGAATGACTGTACGCACAGTAATGGCGGCGATTCGTTTGCTTTTATCCGGTAGCCGGTTGAGGAACGCCGTCATTTTGTACTGTCGGCAAAAAAGTGGTCTCAGTGTGACATTAAACAACAACCATCCTTCTGAGTAATATTTTGATTTGCCAGAAAAAAGGTACAGATATAATATCATCAAGCCTAACAACCCCATCAAATTGTCAAAAAATATGACTTATCATCAACCTGCGTCAGTTTACTGTCTAATAGACCTCTTCCTACCTATTAGTGATGAGATTCTATCATAATGACAAGCCACATTTGGGACAACGATGCTGCTATTATTCATCTGCTCATATTGTCGAGGTGCCTATATTTTTATTTTTACGATAACCAGGTTTAAAAGGACCGTAACACGTCTTGTACTGCTTGTCTAGTCCTTTGGTTTGAGTAGAACAGGTTATTTTATTCTCATCTGTAGCTTTTGGTAACCTGTTTTTCACAATTAACTTTAACAAAATAAAATCTCAGCCCAGATCAAAATTGGTCATCGGTTTGTATGATTTTTCAAAGCAATTTTGTAAATAGGCAGCGTATTTACAAGCTCCAGCTTATAGAGTTCTACCAGCTAGCAGTTGTTATCCTGGCCATAGCCTTCAATGATGGCATTTACAAATATATCACATTTATAGATACATCATTAATGTTTTCTATTCTAATTCTGCTGTTGCCTCCGACTAAGTAAGTGGGGATTTGTAAACTAAAAGCCTTTTTATACCAACTGTACTTTTCTACAGACCTGCTAAGTATCTTTTTACATTCACTTAAAGAATAAATAATTTTACTTTTAATAAATTTTTTTTTCTGATATCGCTACATGTATATCAAAATGATCGCCGACCAGTTGCGACTTACTAAATGATATACTTTTGACAGCAACAGATATTTCAAAAGAGATAATGTAGCTTGCGCCCGCGCAACTAACAATAAGAGATATAAAACGATAGTGTATCGGTGTTAATGAAAGTAGCAGTTATTTGGACCGTTGTAGATTTGTGAGATATTATGATCATTCGGCTGATTACATTACGGAATGGTTTGTAATCAAATTGTTTCAGATACCGATAAGAAAATTATTTAAAAAAATATTTTAGTATTGAAAACAGTGGGAAATTTTGGGGGAATTTTTGATCAGTAGTGGGATGAAATACCTAAGTTACTTTAATACAAATACTGGGTAGGGCCCGGCTTTTCCAGAAAACTTGTGAAATGTTTACGAAATAAACGCTTATTTATAAAAGTTTAAAGCAATAACTTTTATATGACAGTCGAACAGAGTTTTAAACAACAAACAAGAAGCAATGTAATGGTAAAAAATGCTTTTTACTTAGTGACGTTAATTTAATAATACAAAACTCATCCGAAAATGTGTTGGTCTGTTAACCTTTGATTAACGTAAATTCTTATGAAAAAACTAAACAATTATCAAATAAACCACCTCTAAGAAATTAAAAATTGAGCAGACGATTGCTTTGTTTGGCACTGTTTTTAATGGTTTCAAAATGGTAAAATAATTACCTATCCTTTCATTTTTCTATGAGTAAAGAACAGGTTTAGTTTTTCAATTCATCTAGTACTACCCAAATTTTTAAAAGTGAATTCATAGAATTCATACACATGAAACATGTAAGCCTAGGTGACAGGCTTTTTTATCAACAAAATAATGTCATGAATTTGTCAAGTCTGTAAAAATTTCCTTCATAATATCCAGATATTTCAAAGGATAGAAGAAATTATCAAAAAAATATTATATTACTTAGTTGAAACATAACAATCAAATTTAAATTGCAAAATTAATATGAATTTTATTGGAAAGCAATCTACTTCAACGCAAAATATCAACACGTAAAGTGCTAACAAGCCTGACTTGCGCATGCGCATCCGAACGAAGCCGTTCCTGATAATAACGTCAGGTTAATCACAAGGCGTGTGCTATAATGGGTAGCCGCGCGGTTTCCATATAAAATTACATGCTGCCATACCTTCGAGGCATGTCTGTCAGTCCGTCCCGATTATTAAGGTCCCATTTTTATTGCTCACGACTGGTTTATGATGGTATAAGATAATGCGCGTCGGAATAACTTAGCGATAATTTGACACCCAATTGACTGCGATGGTTACTGTGAGTAAACTTCATCACGTATTGCAAATACCACCGAAATTTGCGCTTACTGACTGTCACACTTTTCAAGACACATTTTTTCCATCGACAGTATGACAGTAAATATTCTATTGTATCTAGCTATGTGTGTGTGACAGTCTTAGGCTGGTTTTAGAGTCACGCCGATCGTACGCTGATCATCGGCGCTGACCGTCAAGATGTATAAACTTGAGCGCCGACGGCGGTCAGCGCTGACAGCGATTTCCATACAAATCGGCGCTTGGCGCTGATGGTCAGCGTACGATCAGCGTGACTTTAAAATCAGCGTTACATTTTGCTAAGGCTTCTTAATTTGCGGGAAAATCCTTTATCTGATATTAGGTTATGATAACACTCAAAACATTTAACCGTTGTTGGACTGGACAAACCAATTTAAATAAAGGATTTTTTTTTCAACAACACCAGTTTGAAGAAAAATATTGGTGCTGTTCTATTTTTGTGGCGGAACCACACGACGCATGGTCTGTTAGCAGACATATATGTTACTTATCTCTTTCTTGCGGGTATATATCGGGATGCCTAATTATTTGTACTCCTAATTGTCATTGGCGCACAAACGATTAGCCTAAAATTTTTTCGCACATTTTTACTATTCCTAAACGTGTTTAGCCCATTTTTACTACGCTTAACTTTATATCGCCGTATTATAACTTCGCCGAATATATCATAACACCTACCCTTTTGCAGTTCCAAATTTTTATTCGCAGAAAGTTAAAAACTTTATCAGCATGCATGCATGCTTGCAAAGAAGTAAGCATGCATGCAAGCAAGCAAGCAAGCAAGCAAGCATGAATGCATGCAAACAAGCATGCATGCATGCAAAGAAGTAAGCATGCATGCAAGCAAGCAAGCAAGCATGTATGCAAACAAGCAATCATGCATGCAAACAAGCAATCATGCATGCAATCAAGCAGACATGCATGCAAACAAGCAATCATGCATGCATCCAAACAATCAGACTTTCGTGACGGCTTCGGCGCTGCGGGGCTCCGGCGGTCCCAAGCGTGCTTATCGTCGCAGATGGCTTACGCTCATCACCACAGCTTCGGCTTTCTGGCCGGCTGCGCCGGCCAGCCTCAGCCGCGGCGCCTCGCTTACAGCCTCCTGCTCCTCAGCCCGCGAGCCGCCTCGCCCCTCCGCGCCTACGCGCTTTTGTATTACACTCTAGGGGTAGGGCAGACAAGACTGCTTGGGGTCGGTTTGTGAGCGATTCGATTCTTAAACTTTTCTGTTTAAAAAAAATAGAGCATAATGTCAAAAAAAGATGCTAATACATTTTAGTGCTTTCGATATTAGACACACTGAAATTAGGGTTTTCAATTTTTAGACCAATCTATAATAGTGCAAAAACAACTGTTAGACTAGACAATAATTATACGTTATAAGTTTAGGCCAATACGGTTCGGCCAAATGAAATTAGGACTTTAAATTTTAGGCGAACCGAAGGGCACCCCTTTCTTGCAAATACTATTAGTTTACTAACAACATATCTTTTGGGAAACCAAAAATGCAAAAAAAATACGTCCCTGTTCTAGTGCGAAGTTCTTCAGTTCTTCTAGATTCGGCAGCTAGAGTAAACACACATGAGATACAGATCTCCCACCACTTGATTCTTCAAGAGAACAAATAACAGTCACAACCCAGCTTGGTAGAAACAACTTCGAGAAAGAAGCCGAAAGGAGGATTCATTTGGGCTGGGCATCATTTGGGAAGCTTTGTCACGTCTCTACGTCATCTCTGCCACAATGTCTGAAAACTAAGGTCTTTAATCAGTGCGTCCTACCAGTTACCTATTACCTATGCTGTGGAAACGTGGACACAGCTATGGAGAGGGCTATGCTCGGTAACTCGTTAAGAGACAGAATACGAAACGAGCATATTCGTCAGAGGATGAAAGTTATCGACATAGCCCGAAGGATAAGCACACTGAAGTGGCAGTAGGCTGGTCACGTCTGCCATAGAACCGACAACCGTTGGAGCAGACGAATTCTGGAGTAGAGACCGCGTTTAGGCAAGCATAGTGTAGGACGCCCTGCGACTCGATGGTCTGATGACCTTAGGAGAACTGTTGGCAGAGGGTGGATGGGGAAGCCCAGGATAGACAATTGTGGCGTGACTTGAAGAAGGCCTACGTCCAGCAGTTGACGGACAATGGCTGTTGATCTGATTTGAATCAAACCGTGTTATATTTATATTAATACAGTTACCTACTTACCGTGAAAGATTTTCCCTTTTATTATAAATTTAAAAAATAATACAAATTATAATTGTCTACGAATAACAATGTAATGTTGATTATAATTTTTTAAGTCATCAAAATGTGATTGAAAAGTTGATTTCTTTTATACATTTTTTATTTTTACTAATTTGTCCATCTCATTAGCGTTCGCTCAAAAAACATAAAAGCCTGTAACTTCTTTATTTTTAATCTGACTACTGTCCCTTTATGATTTTTTATTAAAACATTCAACTCTTATACCCAGTCGCAAGAAGAAAAGAAATGTGAAATAAGTCTTCTAGATGCTAGAAAGAATCAAAATATTTACAGTATTTACACACTTAATTAGAAACACACTAAAACAAACACGGAAATCATGTTATCACTTGGTAAAAAACCTAATGGAGGTCAACATATTTCCCTTTTAATTCCCCAAAAGTGGACCATTAATTTTGTTTTAATCCATTTACAAACAAAAGAACGTACAATGTTATTGAAACAACAATACGGACATCAGTGACCTAATTACTTCCAAATGGGTGTTAATAGTCATGAACAAATTATTCACATCGTGAAAGCGAAACTGCAAACACGTAAAAATGGAGTAAGTGTATTAATAATTTGTTATTTAGCTTTCATCATAAATGTTATGTTTTTCTAAGATGGCATTTAACTTGCTATTAAAAAAGAGCTATTTAAGAAATAATCACAGTTTGCTTCACGTAATATATTAACTTCATTTTGCAGCTTTTTCATAATCTTGACTTGATTTGATCTAAAATTACGAAACTATTTTATATTAACAACCAAGTGATGTTGGATTTTTTTGTTGTTTAAGTGATGCGCTTGGATGCCCAGTGGTTGGAGAAATATGTCTCAGAAAGAAGAGAAGAAAGCGGCAGAGGAAGCTCCTAAAACAGTTGCTTGAGGATTATGCTAAGAACACAACCCTTCATGGTCTAAGATACACAATTGAGATAGGTCTTCATGCAGTTGAAAAGTAAGTTAAGTACTTTTTAATATTTGATCTGAGGTCTTACTCTGCAAAACGATATTTGTATATTCGACTCTATCTGTTTCTTTTACGCACAGCAATGTTTTAAGTATCCGAAAGTGACAAATGAATCAATAATATGATTTCAGCGTTATGTATAGCGGAGCTTGTGTAATATGTAGTACTACCTAGTGAAGTACTGGCACAAAAAATCATTATCACCACCCATTCTCTTTCTGTGGCTATCTTAAGATGCATTAAAAAAATACTGCCGAAAAAGATTGGAAGCGGCATCTTCTCTAACTATTTACTTTTTAGAGAAGCCTGTGGCAGAAAATCAGTTTTTGCTACTTTATAGCATTTTTTTGCTCATTTTAAATTATGAACTAATTTCATTAATCAATCAACAGCCATTGTACGTCCACTGCTGGACGTAGGCCTCCTTCAAGTCACGCCATAATATTGTCTATCCTGGGTTCTCCTAAGGTCATCAGTCCATCAAGTCGTATGGCGTCCTACACTAAGCTTGCCTAAACGCGGTCTCCCCTCCAGAATTCGTCTGTCCAACGGTTCTGAGTCTGACCTAATTAGTTAGACTTAATAAATATGCTTTATTCTCCTAGTTGCAATCGTATTAATGAACTGACTGAAACTGCAAATATTTTTTTAATGCTAAATTGTTTTTCCCCCAGGTTTTTTTGGTTCGTCACCTTTACTGTCAGCGTTGCAATCTCGTTTTACCTAATATCCAAAGTCTGGGCCAAGTGGACAACTTCCCCTGTTATTGTTAGCTATGCTGGAAAACCTGTATCCGTTCATGAGGTCAGAAGATTTTTCTCACAATAATTTACACAAATTTAATTTAAAAATAACTTACCAGCTCAGTAATCAATACTTTCTATATTAAAAAATGTGTTAAGCTGTATGTTACCTCATTGCGTTGATACCGTTAAAAAAATTAGGCCCTATTTACTTAGAAATAAATCTGATTTAGATTTGCATCTTGCACGATACATGATTGTTGGTTTGTTCATTATTTAACTACATACCACTGCCATCTAGGAAATACAGTATGCATTTTTATGGTTTGAGTCTGTAACACTGCGATGTCGTATTTGAATAATAATATTGAATTGGATTTTTTGAATACATAAGTTTTTTTGTAAATACAAATAAATGACACATACACAGTTAAAATAATTATTTCAAATTGTTTTGAATAAAATCAAATGAAGTAAATGTTTATACATTCCGGAACACACTGTTTTCTTAGCATTATAAAATTTATATGAACATAATGAACATAACGCAATATTTTATTTTGTGAACTTATGTGCTTTTTTGTTATGTTAATAAGTATACTTATACAACACAATTTCAGTGCAATGCAATCATTCCATCATAGTTTATAACTATACAATCAGCTACAACATAGTATCAATTTGAATGTTTTTTTATAATTTCCCATTGCAAACTAATACCCGAAACAAGTGTTCTTGCTTTTAAATTCAAGAACCAGAATAATTTCTATATGTTTCAGGTGCCTTTGCCGGCAATAACAATTTGTCCTGCAGTAAAATTTTTGCAGTCAAAGTATAATTATACTAAAATGCAGTTAGATATTAACTACTCAAAGTAAGTATTATTAAAACTATTTCCTTGAAATATTCAACTAAATATGATTTTATAATTATTTCAGCGATGGCTTAGGAGTCATCAATCGGAGGGCTTTATACGACTCATTTACCACCTCTTGGCATCTACTTAGTCTTGTTCAAAGGCTTTCCTCTTTCGTAATCACCGTTCCAAAACATCTTTGTGTTTTAAGCTACGCCTACGCTGGCGAAAGTTTAGTGTGATGAGACTTTAGCATAGAAAATTTAATAAATAAATCCTTAATTTTCAGCAAAACTCTTGACAATGACACCCTTGCAACTGCCAATGCTTTAAATCTAATCTGTGATGCTCCTTTTATCATGACTAGTAAACTTACTGTTGACAGTTCAACGGTTAATAGATTGATAAACGTAAGTTATTCTGATTTTAATGATACTCACATATATTAATATAGGTATATTTAAAAGAAAACAATTCATTTAAAACTTTTTTGATGAATAAGATAAATTACAAAAAATCATAACGTGAGTTACTTCAACTGTTTCATGATTACCGTGTCATATCTAGTTTTTTTATGATTTTCTAATATTTCGGATGTATTGAAAGCGCCATGATCAAGGAAGAGCCAGTTCTTAAATCCCTCAACCCCCCGGAGGCACTCGGGTGCCACGATAACAATTGATTTCAATTGTGTCTGGAATAACTCACGATCGAGGGATTAAAAACAAGTTACATGATAGAAAACTCGAAACGTCATGGCAAATCGTTTTCATGACCATAACAGTTTCTACAACAAATACCATGAACTATTATTATTTATTATTTTGTTAATTATTATATATACAATAGCTGGTTGTGCTTTCTATGCTTTTTTTGGTTTGAGTACTTTTTTGAGATAATTATTTTGTTTTACAGGTGTCAATTGATTTGGCAAATATAATCGATTGGTGTTATATATCTATATACGATTGCGAATTTAAAGGCGTGCTAACAAATGATGGACTATGTTACACATATAATGGTCTAAGTGTTCAGGATATATTGAATGTTGAAAAGTAAGTAAGTTATGATCATGTTGGAAGTTGAGGTATGTGGAAAGATAGAGGTCGACATTAAATTTTTATTGGAGGTACAAATTTTTATAGCGATCTCATTTTCATTTAGAAATTGTCCAAGCAAACTTGAAATAATTTTTGGATATATTTCTTTTTACTAATAAGATATCATTAATAAACTTGTTTTACAGTTTACAGCAAGAGTATCAATATTCTTATATGAAAAAGGAGGCTAAGGATTGGATATTCGAAAAAGGGTATACAAGCAACAAAAATAGTTCCTACCCTCATCGGGGTCAGGTAACATGCAATCGTATTACACAAATTGGTGAAAGTTATTGATATAGTCCTTATTCACAATCAATTTCAAAATATTTTTTAGGATAGTGGCAATCAACCTTTTATATCAATCGATCTGACTGATTTGGAACCTGAGAAAGATAAATTGTGTAATGCGGTATTTGTGGGCTATAAGGTAAATTCTCCTTACTAGCAGTCTAACTTTGTCATGCTAAGGATGTAAATGTCCATGTTTCTACATGCAGCAAGTGAAGTTACAAAATTCAAACAAATTTTACATAACTTATTCAACCATTAGACAGAGAAGTAGATCTCTTGTAGCTTTTGCTTTAGCCAAACGGATTTTAGTGTAGTTATTGCAAAAATAGGAATGATCACGATACTTACTTATTATTTAACTAATTCTACTAACGTACAACCTACTTTTTGACTTTTCGGAACTTTTGACTTTTTGGAAACAATATGCCTGGTGGGTGGCATCTTTTGTAAATCTTGGACTATCCTCAAACTGTTATTTCAAAAACTAATAGTGATAGTATTACGACACACTTCGCTAACAGTATCCGGGTTTATTGTAACAGTAGCACTCGCAATTTGCATCTATTAATAATAGACCAGGGTCGATAATTTTTGATACCAAAAAAAATTATAGTAGGATGAAACCCATTGGAAGAGGTAGAGAATATAACAAAAACGAAAGGAAAAATAAATTACGGGCGATCTGAGGTCGGGAAGAGGGAGAGGGGGAGGTTTTAAGGGTAAAAAACGGTAAATCTCGATTTACGGTAAAACTGCAAGTCTAATGAAAAAAAGTTCAATGGCAAAGTTGTAGGTAATAAAAAGATCTACAACTTTTGTATCGACACTTTTTTCACGAAACCTCAAAATTTATGTGAAAAATTCGAATAACCGTGTTTTTGATTTTTTATTTTTATCTTTTGCAAAAAAGAATATTTGTTCACGAAATTTGGTGAAAACTTACCTTTGTATGTCCCAAACATACAGTAATTTTTTTGATTTAAAATATTCTTTTTTTCACATTATTTTGACTTAATATCGAAAAAGAACCCTAATTTTCAATCGAAAAATCTCACGTCAAAATATCTGCTTTTTTTAAAAAGTTGGTGTGTTTTTTGTTCGTTGAAATCTCTACTTTCTGATGGTATAAAAAAAATATACACTACTATGGTAAATGTTCTCAGAAAATGCAAATAATGAAGAAAACTCGATTCCGAAAATTGAATTTTTTTTTAATCATTATGTATAATTTTGAGCTGTTTATTAAAATTTACACTTTAATTACTAGAAAAACGTAAGATTTCATGTTCAACTGGTAGTAAGCCACATACTATGGAGACTGTACACTGTATGTACGAGTAGTATGTGTATAGTCTCCATACCCCATACCTTCCTAGCCCCTTCCCCTCTTCTCTATAAAATAACTTTTGACGGGCTAACATTTTCCGAAGGTCAATCAGGTATAAAAGAAGATTCGAAAACTTTCTCAAAATATTGTAGATGTCTTATTATATATTAAATTTATTAACTTATTTGGTTGTTCATTATAGTAGTATATTGCGATTAGCAATTTTTGTTTATCAATATAACATGAAATAATACGTTTTTGAGAATTAAAATGTAAATTTTTACAAATGAATTAAAAAAAAATCAATTTTCGGATTTGAGTTTTCTTCATTATTTGCATTTTCTGAGAACATTTACCAAAGTAATGTATATTTTTTTTAAACCATCAGAAAGTAGAGATTTCAACGAACAAAAAACACACCAACTTTTTTAAAAAAGCAGATATTTTGACGTGAGATTTTTCGATTGAAAATTAGGGTTCTTTTTCGATATTAAGTCAAAATAAGGTGAAAAAATGAATATTTTAAATCAAAAAATTTACTGTATGTTTGGGACATACAAAGGTAAGTTTTCACCAAATTTCGTGAACAAATATTCTTTTTTGCAAAAGATAAAAATAAAAAACCAAAAACATGGTTATTCGAATTTTTCACATAAATTTTGAGGTTATGTGAAAAAAGTATCGATACAAAAGTTGTAGATCTTTTTATTACCTACAACTTTGCCATTTAACTTTTTTTCATAAGACTTGCAGTTTTACCGTAAATCGAGATTTACCGTTTTTTACCCTTAAAACCTCCCCCTCTCCCTCTTCCCGACCTCAGATCGCCCCTAATTTATTTTTCATTCCGTTTTTGTTATATTCTCTTCCTCCTCCAATGGGTTTCATCCTACTATAATTTTTTTTCACTTTTTATCATTTTTAAAATTATCGGCCCTGGTCTATAACTGGATTCCACAAGAAAGAGAACTTAGGTAATTATATCTGTTTACGTACAAAATATTGTAGAATATATCAATTGATCCTACATTTCAGGTTTATTTACACCACCCATCAGAATGGCCTCAAGCAATGTCGTACTACTTCGTGGCACTACCGCAGCAAGAGACTTCTTTGGCTATAAAGGTCGACATGGTAACCACCAGTGAAGATTTGCAGTCTGCGGCGTTAAATGTGTATGTTCCCAGAATTCTGTTGCACGTTGATTTTAGGGCTCCATAGATCAGAAGCACATAACAGTTTTTTTTTGTCCGTTGATCCTTGTATACAATTTCGCTAGGAGAGGCGGAAAAATATTTTAGAAAATTGTATAAATAAAGCATTTTAAAAATTAAAGATTAGCTAATTATTTTTGCGATATTAGTAATTATTTAAGTTTAAAATATCTATGGTGCACTTCTTATTACAGGCGACAGTGCTATTTCCAACATGAAAGGCCACTGAGATATTTCAATATTTACAGCTACAACCACTGCAGATTGGAGTGTTTAACAAATTTCACTTACAATACATGTCAATGTGTTTTATATCATATGCCATGTTAGTAGTTACAATAATTCTATATTACTTAATTTCTTCACTTTTTGAACTGCAATCGGATATTAATAGAAACTGATACCTCTAATTTTTTCAGTTCATGACAGCACAAAGATTTGTTCATCACTGCAAACAAACTGCGCTATGCAAGCTAGTTGTAAGTACTACATACAGGTGACTTTTTCATCTTCAAAATGTAAATCAAGTTTTCATTCGAAAATAGTTTACGCAACATAGTTTTCAATTTTTTCGGTCCTAAGCCTGTAAAAGTATAAAGGGAAAATCAAAAACTTATAAATATTATCGTAAAGAATGAATGAGATGCACGTCGTGTAAAAAAATTTTAGATTTTTGGCGGACCTTTTCTAAGTGCTTTATCTTGACATTTTTGGACTGGGCTATACCAAAAGAAAAAAATCGTCATTTGTTTTTTGTCTCGTAGATTGCTATAATAATATTTAAATTTAGAAGGTGGTTGAAATTTCATCCTGTATATCTAGAAAACATACAGAGCTTTGAAATTACATAGAATTTAAATAAGAATAAGAAACATTTTTTGACAACAAGCACATTACAGAGACATAGACGATAGCTAATAACATGAGCCGAATGTCAGGTTTAATAGTGTTACCCTCTTAAACTGAATATATACTTTCCATTCTTGTTGGAGTATCGCAAGAGGCAATCAATGAAGTACCGCTAGAAGAAGACAGGCAGCTGGGCTATCCTTTCACCATGAATCAAACTATAATCTTCACCAACCCGACTGTCAAGCATGACAATAATGATATTTGCTTGAGCTTCTTTGTAAAACCTCTCGTGTCCAGATGGACTCAGTGAGTTGCTGATGTTCGCGAGCCGGGTTTTTGATCGGTTATAAACAATGTTTTTCATACATTAATGACGTATTGCTGGTTTATTTAGTTCAATGATGGTTTTTTAGTTAAGTTTGGGAAACAAGGCAGTCGTCTTCTGCAGAAGTGCAAATGTCTTCCGGCTTGCAACTATATTCTTTACGATGCTGAATTCCATAAAACAGACTACAACTACGAGGACTTCCAAAAAGCCCACCAACTTTATTACCAGAAGATATTCAATGAAGGAAATGAAACGGAACGGTATAAATATTTATTTACATTTTGTAAGTTACACTAAGGTCTACTTCAACAAAGTGATGGAAATCCTAGTTCATTTTAAACTTGGGAATATTTTACTATTAGGAGTTTTTCAAGTTCCTGACAAAAATTTTAGTAAAACAGCGACAAAAAATATACAAAACGATTAAAGATTCACAAAACACAATCTACAAATATACAAATCTGGATATTAGAATCAAGTTAGTATTGAATATTTGTTTTTAAGTACTGGTGCAGATTCAATATCTGATTCCTAACTATAAGAAAGTAGGGATATGATAACAGTGCCATATACTCTTAAACTATTTCTCATAATTTATATCATTGCAGAATGAGCATTATTACATCGATGTTTTTGGCTACTAAAATCCTAATCAATATTTTCAGCCATTTCATAATAATAATATATTTTGACACAGATTGAAAATTTGTATGTTGTTTTACACACGTAAAGTATAAGAAATCAAGAAGCGATGTATTTCTAGAAAACCGTCTCGTCACTTATAGGGGAACCTTTAGACTTTTACTTCTAAATGTTATAGATATCGCCGAAATGCAAAAGTGGATATGTATTTCAAGGAGCCAATGTTTATGGCCGTACATCGGTCTGAACTCTTTGGGATAACGGACTTTCTGGGTACTTGCGGAGGTCTTCTCAGTCTATTCTTAGGATTTTCAGTCCTGAGCCTTGTAGAGATCTTCTATTTTGTCACCTTCAGGTAAATCTGAAACTTAATGATGTTATAATTTAGTTAAGACTTCTTTTGTCTTTATATTGAACTTTTTGTTGAAACTCAATATTATTGGTTTGCATTGTAGATTTTGTAATCTTTTATAACTGTTTTTGTAACGTTGTACCTACTTCTTATAGGTTTTTATGAAAATGTATGGTCATTTCTCATGTATCCAATTGTATCTTTTTTTTACTAAATTTAAGCTTCTTTTAGTCCAAATTGCTAGATAGTCGAGTTAGTACTATAACAAATTGAATTCTTGTATTACAAATTCAAATTAAACAATACAAAGAAAGAGACTTTAACATATTTTTGTTCTAGGGTCTACAAAACAATGAAAGCGGATTTAAAAAATGAAAAACTAGGAAATCAAGACAATGTTCGCCATGACAACTGAACGCTGGTTCTATATTTTTTGTTGAAGCGGATCCAACTTTTGTAAAAATTTTGATTAATTTATGAAAATACCTAAAATGTTTATAATTTATAATAGAAGTGTTCATTATCTTTTTTGTATTTGAATTGTGTGTTATTTTAAGCTATTGCATAGCTTCTATCGCGGGCCTTGAGCGTGGAGACCGAATCCAGAAATTCCGTAACGAAAATAACCTAACTAACACTCGGGGTGAGGCACGATCGAACAATTTTGAATTTTCGAAATTTATAAGAATTTAGAAGAAAATAAGGATTTTGACAGTATGGTTGCTTATGGTATCCATATCTGCCAAAATAACAGAAAAATGGAATTACCAAATTCAAAATTAGAAAATACATAAAATTATAAAATTAAGCTATTGCATAGCTTCTATCGTGGGCCTTGAGCGTGGAGACCGAATCCAGAAATTCCGTAACGAAAATAACCTAACACCCCCCCACTCCGACCGGCACAGCGGTGATACTTTTTAGTTTTATAATTGCATAAGTTGATAAAAAATGCTATGCAATAGCTTTACCGCGGCAGTGTCCAAGTGCCACGCGTCTTTTTTTAAATAAAAAAACCTTTCTTACTGAATCTGTTTTTTTATTTTTCTTTAGTGATCTATATCAGAATTTAAAAAAAAGATAAAAACAGACTTCTTCTATTGTTGGCATGATAATAATTTTGATGCCAGAAAATCCTGCCTATTTTTAACTATTTGCTAAAGACCCATGTTTCGCTTTGTCCGACAGTGTGTACATTCGCGGTTATTGTCAAAAAACTATTGTGTCCTCCTCCTGTCAATGCGTTTTGACAAATCTAAAGATCTAGTACCTATGTCAATTATTTTTAATGTCAAGTCGGGACTCACCTACTCGGGACTTTGAAATTTCGTTTAAAAGTCGATCAGATTCGAAGTTACATTAAATTGAACATTTCACAAACTAATTTCAAGCGAAGCTGCGTACAAAAGCTAGTGTTAAAATAGTGGTTACTATCTGCACATTACGGATTAATTAATGCAAAAAACATCCCACGGGTATTTTATAAGTTATGGGAAGTGGCTTAACATCGCTGTTAAATTAACAAAATGGTATGTTAACCTAATTATTTCCGAATAGCAATGTACTCACGTCTACAACTTCATTCGTGTCGTGAAAGTGAAACTGGTAACAGTCGCAATTTTCTGAACCCATGGAGTAAGTGTATTTGTTAATTGATATCTGCATTTTTATCAAAAATTCTTGTCGGGAAAATATAATTAGATAATGATAGTTTTATGATCAGAAAAATACTTAACCCCTTAATTGTATGTTATTCCAGACACAATAAAACTCAATTGTTATCGTGACCGCCGGCGGTCTTATGATCCTGTAGTAGATGTTAAATTAAGTTTATACGAGTAGCTGAAATATAACGAGATAACAAAACATTGAAGTCAGTTAACTTTACATTTTAAACACCTTCTATTTTGATATGTATTTTTGAGTAAATAAATTGTATTTTTTGTACTATGTTTGAAGTTTTTTTGCTTAAACAAAAGATTACTGGTTCGGGTCCCTTGTGAGGCAGTCAAAATTTTTATTTCCAAATTTCCTTTCGCAACTTTTCATTTTTTTGTCGTCTGGAAAACAAAAATCTATTCTGACGTTTTAACTTTGTTAAGTACTTGCGTTTACCCTTTGCAAATTTTAGGGAAGTTATCGGACATCCAATAGTAACATTTGGAGCGGTATGCTTAAGAAAAAAGCGAAGAAGACGTCAAAAGAAGCTGCTGAAACAACTATTTCAAGATTACGCCAAAAACACTACACTCCATGGACTTAGATATACAATTGAAAATGGCATTCACATTACAGAGAAGTATTTTTTGTTTCATCATTGTTACTCTTTTACACAAATAGTGCCCACATGTTTGTCATATCATTTGTGTAGTCAACAGCCACATTTACCTGCTCATAAATGTTCAAATTAATAAATTATGAATATTTCTAATAAATTTTATAATTTTATGATGACTACCTGTATTTATGGTATGTCTGATTGACCTAATAAGTACAATATCGTTGCATTCTTTGCAAATTACTTTAAAATACTTCGAGAAAGCGTTTGTTTATTAAATGTAATCAAAATTAGGTTAAATTAAGTTGTAAAATTACTCTAAAATCATTTGATAAATTATTTGACACTGAATACTGGTTTGCTTCTAATTCACTTGTATATATTATTTCTTTATCAGGATATTCTGGCTCGCCACCTTCGCAGTGAGCGTTGCCTTATCTTTCTACCTGATCTTAAAAGTCTGGAACAAGTGGACAACATCTCCTGTCATCGTGAGCTTTGCTGAAAAACACGTCTTTGTTCACGAGGTCAGGATACAATTTTATCAATAGTATTTTGAGTGATCTTAATAACAAAATGACCCACATCGTATACAAGTGATAGTTTATATCAAGATACAATTTGAGATAGAAGAATTTTTTTCGCTTGATGATTTTTTTCCCAGACACAATTAAAATGGGGCCAACTCCCCCCAAAAAGTCTACAAGCATCTACGAATCGTATCCATAGCAGCATATATTATTTGGTTGGATAACTTTTGATCCTTTTATTCTTATACTAAAACTCTAGTTAGCTCAAATTTAATTTGTGTTGTAATGGTTTTTGCAGGTTCCTTTTCCAGCTATTACCATTTGCCCAGCAGTGAAGTTCCGCCAGTCCAATTTTAATTTTACCAAAGTGCAGCTGGACCTGAATGATTCCAAGTAAGTGCCGCACGTCATTAATAGAACTTATTTCTGCTTTTTCCCGAAAACCAATTACCAAACCAAATTATTGTTTTGAGGTTAAGTTTTATAAATTACGATCTAACCAAGTTTTAAGAAAATGTGTCGTCGTAAAGATATTAATTTTTCTGAATAGGAAAAACAAACTATTATGAAAATATGAAAAACTAAACATGTAAAATAGTAAAATGTATTTTCAATAGTAACAGTACATAGAAGGTGACATTTAGAAGCTAAGCATGCAAAAAGGTCTAACATTAGAAACCTTATACCTTTTAAACAATAATACCAATATGAACCAAGTGCTAACTTGGTCTGAGATGAGGATATTGCCATTATTGATATGCTAGGCAGGCGGGTTGGAGATCACAGTTGAACCACAGGTGGATTTTTGGCAATTACGGCAATTAACTGAAAAATAAATCTTTTTTTTTTTCAGTAATACCATTAATAATGAAACCCTTGCAACTGCAAATGCCATCAAATTAATTTGCGATATTCCTGTGATGTCAGCTGATAGTGTTGCCGAAGGCAATATTGATAGTTCAGCAATGCAAAAATTGTTGAATGTAAGTTTAAATGCTTTCAATATTTTCATTTGGTATATTAAAAAAGTAAAGTATTCAAAAGTTATATGAAAAAAGGAGATGAGTAACTTTTTAAAGTACTCTTATTGTATATTAGATACATCAAAGGTAACAAAAACATATAGACCAAAAATATGTAAATAACATTGTTTTCTACATTGAACCGTCCAGTGAATAAAACCCGGGACCTCGGAGCAGGCGACACCTTGAAAACCGGTGTGAACACCACTCCGCCATGGAATTAGTCGACGTAAAACACTGTAATATATCTATTTTAGGTAACAGTTGACTCAACAGATATAATTAGATCTTGCGTATTAGGTGGGAGTCAGTGCGATGATATGTTCAAAAAAGTTATGACAGATGATGGAGTTTGTTTTACCTTCAATGGGTTAGCTCCTCAACATATATTAAATATTGAAAAGTAAGTTTAACTTCCACTATTTAACTCTTTCGCTATACAGGGTGTAAAAAAACTAAACGCAGACCCTGAAGTTACGCAATCTGAAAAGCAAACCAAGCCATATTTCAAAATATTATAGCTGGGAAATGATTTTTATTTATGGGACTCAAAAAAATATTATAATTCGTTGCGCGCAATGTATAGCAGCCGTAGCGTAGGCCGCTGCACTGGAGATGGCTGCTAAGTTCAAAAGTCGGCCGCGCTGAGCCGTACATTGCATATTGTAATTAATAATGCCTTATTATGAACGAAATAATAAAAAGAACCACTATGTTTGTATGAAGAAAAGTTTTAAAGTATCCTTTGGCAACAGTTTTTGTAATAAAATGGAAAACAAAATTGTGACTTTGACCCTCAATATCTTTGAAACCAGCTGTTTCCCAGGTATGGTCCTAAAGAGAAGAATGATTCTAATGATGTGGACAATACGTGGTTTTCGGATCTGCGTTTGGTTTTTTTACACCCGTTATATTCCCTCATTTGATAAAAACCGTCTTCATTAATTTTTGTCTGTCCGTCTATATTTAATTTTTACATGCATCAGACGCAGAAAATAGAACGTAATTTTACCGATGCAATATTTTAATATTGACCTCTAGGTCAAAAATAAAACATTTGCTAATTTATGTATTTTTAAACTCCTTGATGGCAATGGTGCATTTTTTCGTGATTTATCTGCGTTCAAATAGTTTAACACTTCCCTGTCGACATTATAATAATTTAACTCCTATTTGGTCTATCACCGTGCGTTCAAGTATATTCTGAAAATAATATAAACTATTGTCCGTCAAGATAAAACTATAAATCCGTCCTTGCATAATAATATGTTTAAATTACAGTGTCCAGCGCGAATACAATTATTCTTTCATAACGAAAGAAACTAAGAGTTGGAATATTGATACAGGTTATATCAATAACAATGACGATGCCTACCCGCATCGTGGCCAGGTAATTGAAATATATTAAAACTCTGAATGACAGAAGACAACAGTTAAACATGGTATAGTAAATAGGCTGCTTAAGCTGGGTAAGCTGGCTCCATCTTAGGCCCGAGTTCACCAACACTTTAAACAACTGATTATAACATAAACAGCTAATTAAATAAAATTTTGTGTTCACCACACGTTAACCAACGATTACAGCCCTTAAACAGCCGATCGACTTAACCGAGTCCGACAGCATCGTTTAACCGTCGATTTAACTACATATTGACATTAGCTGTGCCTTAACGTCACAAAAATTAAGGAAATTATTTTGTTTGAAATTATAATGCAGTCAATATTATGGTAGATCTATAATTATCAAGACCACTACCTAGGCCTTCTTGAAAATCTTGAAGATTTGGAAAGAACCACAACAAAACATCGAATTTATTAAGTGCGCCGTAATTATTATGAAGAATATGATAAAGAATCTTTTAAAACTAGATTCCATTCATCTAAATCTTCCGCTCTGGACATTCTTCCCCAATGATAGGTAAGTACCTACAATAATCACTCAATCACAACACTATAAAATTTGAAAGTTTCTGTACAAGCTATGAGCAAAATGCATATTTTCATACATCTATTATTTTGTATTATTGCAGAAATAACTCTCTATCTCCAAAAAAAAAACAATTACTAAAACAAATAAACAAATCCAGAAGAGTTTGATTTTGACATTGACAGCTACGGTTATGGCCGTTTTAACCGACCAAAATTAAAACAACTTCCTAGTGAAACGTTCTTACCACGTCATTGCACTTTACAAGTTGGAAGCATTTTATGTTATGCTACTAAATTCAGACGTCGACGTACGTTATGTCGTTTTAATATGACAGCGCTGCTCCGCAAATGAGTATATTTATAACATTCGTTCATTCACTCTGAACTATTGGTAAACGGACAATTTTTTGACCGTGGGTAAATTTTATGTAATGAACAGTGAAAATTTTAACAGTTGTTTAAACGATGTTTAGGAATTAAACAGCCGATCACTAAAACGTTGCTTAAACAGTTGTTAATGAACTCGGGCCTCTTCTTCTTAACCGTAGATTTAAGTATGTAGTCAAGAGCAAGCCCATTGTTTATAATAATTTAAAAAACATGGAACACTTCCATACACTGCCTGTAGCCATGTTTGTTTCAAATATTAAACATGTAACATTGTATAAATTGCATTTTCCTTTTTTTTTTCATTTAATTTGATTATGATATAATATGAGTTATGAATCTTTTCATTTAATTCGGTTACAATATAAGAATTATATTTCAGGAAAGCGGTGAAAGACCGTATTTGTCATTGTGGCTGGACGATTTGGAGACAGATAAAGATAAATTGTGTAATGCTGTGTTCACTGGATATAAGGTAGATAATCGTCATAAAATTAACCATTGTAAAATTTACAATTTTAAGTCATACAATTTGCAATGAAAGTAAATAAAACTTTGTTAATAAAACCTAAATGTTAAAAATGATAAAACAATAAGTAATTAAGTATTGAGTTTTAAGACATGCCTCACTGGGCCACACAGAGCCATCTAGTCCCAAATTAAGCTACTATTAAGTACCCTGTCGTATGGGGTACTAGACAACCGATAAACTTACTTATATACCTTTTTTTTTGTAAATACATACTTATAATACATAGAAAACACCCAGACCAGCACAAACAGACATGTTCATGCACACAAATATTTGTACTGTGCGGGGATCGAACCCGCGACCCATGGCTCAGATGCAGCGTTTACTACCGCTGATCCAAATGGTCGTCAAATGGTGTTTAAAGGTCAAAAGAACAGCGATTCATTCGGTTTGTCTTTAAAAGGTAATAGTTGAGTAAAGTTTAACACAGTAGCCAGCATATCAACCAAAAGTAACTACTGTATATTATAATACAGGATGAAATTTTAACCACTTTCCAAAATTTTTATAAGCGTTCAGTATCGTATTTAGAGCCCATTGATGTAGTAAAAAATGTAAATCAAGCTTTCACCCGAAAATATTTTTTGCAAAATAGTTTTCGATTTTTACGGTCCTAGACCTGATAAGGTATAAAGGGAAAATCAAAACCTTAAGAATAGTATCGTAATAAATGAATAAGATGCGAATCGCGTAAAAAGTGTTACTAGGCAGCCGTATCAAAAATTTTTGATTTTTTTTCGGACATTTTCTAAGTGCTTTATTTTGACATTTTTGTACTGGGCTATACCAAAAGAAAAAATACGTCATTTGTTTTTTGTCTCGTAGATTGATATATTAAAATTTGGAAAGTGGTTAAAATTTCATCCTGTATATTAAATTTATTAAAACACAAAGTATAAAATTCAGTTTTTGAAGGAAACAATTTTGGTTTTAGTGATTGCTAGATACCTGAATATGTGTGTAAGTAGCCTTATGTTATATTTGATTGTGTTCATAAATAGGCCTCGCCCTCTCACAGATGGTATTCAAAACTATGTATTGATGAAATTCATAATATAGCAGCCAGTACAGTTTTAATTTTTAACTAGACACTGTTTTGTTCATACATTCCTTCATTAAGACTCTCTGTAGATGTTTTCTTTTTTTCTCTCTAGTTAGTGATTTTCTTCATTTTAATTAGTTCTTTTATATATTTCTATGATTCTTCTTTGTTAATTACAGATTTATTTGCACCATCCGTCCGAATGGCCTCAAGCTCTTTCTTATTACTTCGCTGCACTACCTCAACAAGTGTCTTCCATGGCTATAAAGTTTATGGCGGTGTCTACTAGCGAAGACTTGAAATCAGTTGCGTTGAATGTGTATGTGTATTAGCAGTGAGATTACAGCATTAGATCTGCATTATAACTCGCATTATAAGTATCAGTAAAGTGCCAGAAAAAAACATCGTCATCTTGAAATCATTGGCGTGTGTAATCACTAAAGTACCTGCCTGCCTGCCTGCCATAGAGTTTATGGTGAAATATTCCTTTTTCTTTGTTCAGAAGTAGACTATGATGATATTGATGATTATTAGGAAATAGTTTACAGTAAATTTAAATTGTTGTTTATCAAGAATTTAAATGTTTTAAAAAACAAACCTATTTATAAGTTGTATTTTCAAGTTTAAAATCTATATTTGTGCCAAATTTCATTCAGATCTATTCAATCATTCTAGCGTTATTAAGTGAAGATATGTATAATCCTAAGTTCAGGATATAATACTTCGTACGCGTGGAATTTTTAATTTTATTATGTCCAACAGAAACCGTTTATTGTTTCCGGATAAAAAAGTGACTATGTCTTATTGCAGCAAATAAATATGCTAAAATTTATCTCGATCTAGTTCACCGTTCCAGCGAAATTAAGTCACAAACATTCATTTAAAATGATTGCGTTTAATAGAAAAGATTCTGTCTACTTGAATTCTAATAAAGATTTATTTGTGCTTATGTTTCAGAAGGCAATGTTTCTTTCCTAATGAGAGACCGTTAAAATATTTTAAAATATACACATACAACCATTGCAGACTAGAATGCCTTACAAATTACACCTACAACGTGTGTCAATGCGTTTATTTTTATATGCCATGTTAGTGTTTTATCTTACATTATTTACAATATGTTTTTTATTTTGAAACATAATTTTATCTTTATCATCTGTTCCAATTCTGTTCTCTCATTATGGTGCATTTTTCAGTTCACGACAGCACGAAAATCTGTTCTGCAGATCAAGCTTTTTGTGCCATGAATGCTAATTGTAAGTATGTCATACTGCAGTGATAATTATACAGTATAATATTGCCATTGTGACGTAGCAAGAAAACTACGTTATTAAGATCAAATGAATGTACTAAAATTACTATTTACTATATTACAAGGTGATGGCTACCAAATGAGAACAAAATCTAAGCAATTAATCATACAACACTGTTGCTAGGCAAAAGTCACAGACAAAAACCAGAAAGCAAAAATGACTATGAAGGCCTCACAACAAGGTTGCCGGATCTGTTGCCCACAGCCATCACTTATGTTTTCATATTTTATTCTGATAAATACTCTGCTGCTGTGTTTCACCGAAATACAGAGATGTTAATTGAAAACTGACTGACTACTTAGATGGGCACAGAAGAAGAGTGAAATTTATCCAAAATATTTTTTATACAAATTTTTATACTTCTTTATCTAAAAAATTATGTTTTATCTTTGATGTATCTATCGTGTATTCGCTCTGTCTTTAGTACTATTTTTTGAAATAAACTAGAACGAATATAAAAAGAGAAATTTCTCCGTGGCTCAGTTAGCAGAACCGTGACAGATGGTGACGAAATTTTGAGGTTTATTTTTCGTGTCATTTTTAAACATGTGAAAATAGTAATTATTATCGAAAGAAAATTTAACTTTTTTTCAACTAATTCTAAGTAATATAATAATTATAACGTAATTTATCTTGTAACTTCTATATTTTAGATGAATTCGCGATGGAAGGAAGTAGCCAAATGAAGAAATGCAACTGTCTTCCGGCTTGCAACTTCATTCAGTACGACGCTGAAATACATAAAACGAATTATAACTTAAAAGACTTTGAAGAGGCACAAAGTGATTACTACAAAGCTCAAAATATATACTACGAGCGTGACCGGTATTTCCAATTATTGCTATTAATACTCATTATTCTTCTAATATACCTAGTATACTATGTAATCTGGTAGAATATCTACTAAACTTCTTTAAAAGTAACGGCTTACAATCATATCACTGCAGAGCGAAGACCTCCATCATTGAATTTAAGTTGCCGCAGAAATGATGGGTACAGGCATAATCCCGAGGTCCCGGGTTCGATTCCCGGAAGGGTCAATGTAGGAAAAAATTGTTTTTCCACATTTTCTCGGATCTGGGTGTTTGTGGTACCTTCGTTGTTTCTGATTTCCAAAATACGAGTGATTTAAATAGTTACTCAAATTGGGATCAGAACAAATGTATGTGATGTTGTTCACATTAAATTTATAATATGTAAAAATAAAAAATAAAAAATAATATTACTTTGCCTCTTTTTGTATTAAATACCAGAATACAAACAGAATTTAACACATCTCTTTATTTTAAACTCTTTTCTATATTTTACGAGTGTATCTCGTTTTATTTCAGAGCAACAGATGCAAAAGTCGAGATGTTTTTCAAAGAGCCTATGTTCATGGCGGTGCACCGATCAGAGCTTTTCGGTGTCACTGACTTCCTTGGCATCTGCGGTGGTCTCTTGGGCCTGTTCTTGGGATTTTCATTCCTGAGCATCGTAGAGATCTTCTACTTCCTAACCTTTAGGTAAAATAAACATGTTGTTGTTTTATGCAAATGTAGTTTTATCGTAAAATTGTTTAATTATTCCCCAAGTCTGGAGGATCATATAAGGAAGTCACATCAATGTAGAGAAGCATTTTTATTGCTTTTATTAATTTAAGAAAAAAACAGATAACTGTACAATATTGATATAAAAATAAGCAGTGACTGGGGCGAATTTTTTGTTTTGTTATTTCTTTTTATTAAATTTAGAGTTTTAATTTGAATATATTCATAACGTTATTTGCAAACATTTTTTTTTCTTATTCTCTATAGTGGCGTATCTTTAATAAATTGTTGTTTTTTTCTAGAGTGTTCAAAACTATTAAACATGACTTGAAAAATGAAAAATTGGAGAAACCTGCGGAGTTGTTTTGTGTTGACGACTTTCACGACAAAAAGAAGTAGATGTATTATGTATTTCTAAACGTTCATTTTAGTAAATGTAAGTATTTTATTTGAAGCTGAAAAAAAATGTAATTTGAGCCACCACTTTTATTTCATAAACATGTAATGCATACATAGAATATTGCCTTAAAAACTTATTTTCTACCTTTGGCTAAAATGGTTTTTTTTTTAACTTCAAACAATGGTTTCTAAATTTAGCATGAGTCGTTTTTGTACAAGGTTTTATTTTTGATATTGAAGAGTGTAAGCTGGATTAAAAATTAGTCTTTTTTGTAATGAAAATCACCCCTAGATAAGATAAGATTGATTAATCCTGTGACTCTTAAAAATATGTATTCTTGACTATATTCATCTATTAAGTATGGCGTACATAAAGTCCCAATTTATCAAACAATGCATAAAAAAAACATATTCACGTAATTTCTTTAGGTAAGATTATACGCCCTGTGTTGGCTAATCGATCGATCAAAATCGCTATAGCAAGTGTTTAGGTTTTTTTGTTCATCTCCAATCTTAAATGTAAAGGTGCGGTTGCAGTGGGTCGCTATTAACCCTTTAGCCAGTAGAGTTTGAAATAAATATTCCTACAATAAATAATTAATAATAATTAAATAAGGCGCATGTGGCATATGACATATATTTATTAACCATGGCTTTGGATTACTCATTATTATTACTTTATTTATACTTGCATGCAATTTTATATAGCAAAACATCTGAAAATTTTAACATCTTAAATAGGTACCATGTTTTAAGCAAATAAACAATTTATATTGTATTCTATTTTATTCTAAGGATATTTAATTATTATTACAATATCGGTATATAAACTTGAAAAATTTTGTCTCAGGCGGGACTCGAACCCGCATCTCCTCGCATGCCGGGCGGGCGCCATTCCATTAGGCCACCGAGACACTACGACACGGCGCGAATTTTTCAAGCTTATTCTTACGCTATAAGCTAGCGTTGTTTTATCAAATGTTAGGAGTTTGCACCCTTAACACCCGAAAGAAACATCTTTGCAGATGTTTGACAGTCAGTTAAGATGAGACAGCTATTTATATACTTTTTTTTTATTTTGATATTTTAGCAACTTAATTGCACTTATAATATCGGTATATAAACTTGAAAAATTTTGTCTCAGGCGGGACTCGAACCCGCATCTCCTCGCATGCCGGGCCGGCATAAATTTTTCAAGTTTATATACCGATATTATAAGTGCAATTAAGTTGCTAAAATATCAAAATTAAAAAAAAGTATATTATTACAATGTTTGTGAACATCATATTCATCGTTTTGGAACGCAAATCTCTCTCTCTTTCTAATCGATCCCTCATTACTGAGGATCGCGATCATCGGTTTTTGTTAAATTTCTTCACCGGTCTCGTCCATCGTTGCTCTCACCGCCTGATGAAACTTACCTCCTCAAAGGTTGCTTCTTTCACTTGGTCAGACCATCTAGTTGGCGAACGACCTCGCGCTCTCTTGCCTTCCACTTCACCAACCATGACCAGCTTTTCAAGGCACTCGCCTCCTCTTCGCATTATGTGGCCAAAGTATGAAAGTACGCGACTTAAACAGATTGAGGACAGACGTGTTTTGACATTCAATTGTGACAGAATAGACACATTAGTGCGTTTGGCTGTCCAGGGTATCCTTAGCATTCGCCTCCAACACCACATCTCGAATGCGTCTATTCTCTGTCTTTCTCTGGCTAGTATGGTCCACGTTTCCACTCCGTACATAAAAATAGGGAAGACCAGTGCTCTCACCAAGCGTGTTTTAGTGCGGAAACCTACGCTACGGTTTTTCCAGATGACTTGAAGCCGTATCATCGCGTCTTTGGCCATACCGATACGTCGCTTGATCTCTGGAGCACAACTGCCGTCACTACTTAATTGCGATCCCAGATAAATAAATGTATCTACCTTGTCAACTCCCCGAATACAGTCATGGGCATCTGTTAATTTGGCGGCGCGATCTACAACCATAAGCTTGGTTTTCTGCTTATTCACAGCCAGCCCCAGTTTGTTACTTTCCACGCAAATATACTACTACATTTGTGTTGTAAAAATCAGAAACAAGGAAATACCCAGATCCGAGAAAAAGTTGAAAAACACTTTTTTCCTACAATGCCCAAAACAGGCGACATCTTGAAACCCGTATGTACAGTCACCTGCAATTATGTATACACTTAATATTATATGACTCTTAATACAACGGCATAAGCACAGGTCATATGGTTGGTAAAACCAAGAAGTGTTTACATTCCGTCACGGAGGTCGTCAAAGCTTATATGGTTTCCATAAAGTTGAAACAGAATTGAAATTTGAAACATTACTTATAAAATATGGTGTTTTAACGTTTATTTGTTTTTCGACTAATGTTCGACGTTAAATGAACGGTCTAGGCGTAAAACTGGCTGGCTAATTAAACTAGTTGGCTGCGGCATATGTACCGGGCCAAGGTCTCGAAGGTTCGATGCCGGGGCCAGGCAATGTTTTTTAAATTTTTGTACATTGCTTGGGTGCGATCACAAACCCCATTTGGAAAGCGTGGTGACAATGGATGTACTCATCATTATTGTTACTTAAAATCAGTGATGGAGGCCTTTTCCCTGCAGTGTGATGATTTATCGGCCGTTACTTTTACTATATCACAAAACGACTTCATTCTACACTAAGACAGAGATAAAGGTCTAGTTTTATTAACCAGAATTTTGAGGCAGTTAACTAGAACACATAGTGCTATACATGACACCTATACATTTTGAAAATGATATTTTAAAAATCTAGTTAGTAACGTGCATTTTCTGGTTAGTATAATAATACTTACTGTTAGTACTAAAATATTATAACGTGATTCGCATCAGATTAATTACATTATGTGAGACCATTGTTTCTGTTAATAAATGCTTTTTTACTATTAATCCCTTTTATTATTAATTAATTTTATCATCCCTCGATCGTGAGTTATTCCAGACACAATTGAAATCAATTGTTATCGCGGCACGCGCGTGCCGCCTGGGGGTTGAGGGATTAAAGTCAAATTAATGCCTTGTAATTCGTAAAAAACAGCGGCACAGATAACAATAACTTCTGGTAGATCGTAACCTTAGAACAGTTGTGCCCATTACTAACTCATTATTTTGATCTTTACAAAGAAAGTAGTAACTGATACTATTTGACATGTTTCGTACACTTAACTTATTTACCAGATTTTTTAATATTTGCAATTAAGTGACTATTAATTTATCCTTAAAACTAATTCTAATAGCACTCGCAGTTTTTTGTTAACTTTTAATAGATTTGTTTTTACAAGTCGTTCTGGTAGTATTGAAAAATATTTTTTTCTCCGTGCAGCAATAACACTGTACATATTAAACTTTATTTTGCTGTTTGACGTTAAAGTGGTCTACTGTGGAAGCATCCTTATAATATTTATAGCGTTTTTATCGTTCGTTTTAGCTCCACTTCAGCGGCGAGCGTAATTTATCTCAATCATTCGCGATGATTGATACAATCATCCCACGGTAATCACGGGTTTGGGACGGCACTTCTTGTGGCTGATAAGTTATTAATTTTGAATCATTACACGTTGTATGCAATGTATCGAATGTTGGATGAAATTGGAACTTAAATATCATTTCATTTTATCAATATAGAACCAATATAACAAGAATGTTATTATTTCGGAAAAATATTTACATTGTAAACTTAGATAATATTATTAAGTATGACAAATTTGGTTCTACCAAATTTTAAAATAGATAGATAAAAAATTGCCTTAAACAGGTACAAGTAGCTTAATCTATTAAAAAAAAAGTTGAATTAAATCTATCGATATCATTGATAATCGATATGGTCAAGTTTTTAATATTTACCGTAGATAATTTAAGACATTGAGTTTCATTTGAGTTCCCAAAAATTTCAAAAATATTCAATTCAAATGGTCTGCATTTGAATTGAATATTTTTGAAATTTTTGGTAAGACAACTGAAAATATATAGGATCAAACATCTTTCGATCAATGAGAACCTATCTATTGAACATTTTTTTTAATTATTTCTGATACTGATTTCGGAACCAATCGGTCTGTGAAAATATTTCTATGCTCACAGACAAATAACCAACAAGATCAGTACTGAACTTGTAAATAGAGGTAATTCTGAACGTATATTTATTATTTTCTTTTACTTTTGTACGCCTTTGCGTTAAAAAATTAAAACATAACACTCAAATAGAAGCTCTTAAGGTGTGCTTACACTGCGGCGAAAACTCGCGCTCGGTAGCGTGTTGTGATAGGCTGCTCAAACAGCATAATTGTGAGCCATTGTTCACGTGACAGCGTGGCAGCGTAGTGATGGGCGCAAGTAGTCATTTTCGATAATTTCATATTTGGTTCGTTACGTTGACGGACAGGCAATTCAGAATGCTGGAAGCAGATGGCGCTGGTTTTTGAACGGCGATTTCAGATGTCAAAACTGACATGAACAATTTCTCTATAAAGTATAAATTATAAAGATTAATATTGTTGATAGTTTATTAAAGTACTACGTAGTTTATTGACACGATACATTTCCGAATGCCAACAAAATGTGTTATTAGATAAATTTTGTTTATGGATTTTGTTATTACTACCTAATGTATTAATTACTTTGTATATGTAAGATCAAATTTGAATGTGCCTTCCACCTTACCTTAACTCAAATGCTACAACAGCTAAACAAACAAAGGAATCCTAAAAAACCTTCACTGTATTACAACTAGGTATGTAAATTCCTTATTGTATAGTGGTTTTCAAGCACCAGAATCAGCAATATTCATGCAATATTTTTTTTAATATTCACAGTAAGGGTACATCACTACACCATAACTAATATAAACACTCGATACTAAGTACATTTTTGTGTGTTCGGTGATCGGAGCCCAACGTTCTAATCGTGTTTGCGTAGACAACACTAGAGACTGAAGTTTTTTTTATTATTTGAATTACCAAGCGCGGGTGGCCAGCTACTGTTTGCTTTCTACCTATGATTTTAACGCACCTTTAAAATTGGAACAACACTTGAAATTCGAATGTCAATTTGGACACAATTTGTTGATAGTCATTGAAAAATAGTCTTTCTGCTTTTGCTCAGTTCATTGAATATCAAATAATAAGAAATATTCTTATATTTTTAAACCAATTCATTAACAGTTTTATGCGTGTACCTGTCTTAGCTTACTTTTGGAGTTGATATTATTAAATTGTGTTAATTGGATTAGTGAGTGTGCAAGCCGCCTGTAAAGTGACATTGAATTTAGGTACTTTATTTTATCACTAGCATTTATTATATAATACTATATTTGACAGACAAATCCATATATCGAACTAAGTTTTTTGCAGCATAAAAAAATTTAAAAAAAGAAGAATACTTTGGCAAAGCATCACCGTAGTCGAATGTAGTAACCTATTGACGTATTAAAGCAAAGGGTTTAAAGTTATGAGAACATATTTTACACTTAATATGTTGCTGTTAAATAAAATCTTGGCTTTTTACTAAATCGTTGAGTGATAAAATTAACGAGTCCTTTACACTTAAACTTTGTTCACGGATGCATCCACTTGTCACATCGAATTCTTAAGTTTAATTAAACCCTCAACCATGTGTTTTGTATATCTCAAAAATAGAGATAATATTCAGAAGCGATCAAGGTTCATATTAACCATACGCTCCGTATTTTAGGTTGGTTAATCTTGAGTGCTAAAGAAGAGTGCATAGGAAGTAAGAAGTGAAGACATATTTACAAAATAGATAAAAACACACAATCGCAATAATAATTATGTTTTTGCGCATATTATAGGCTTAGTAATGTATTTATTTTTACCTGATTGCGACACAGCTCAGTGATTCTTGAGGTGACCATGGATTTAATCACAGCTTTTTATTTTTTACGTCCTTTTTTTAAATGTAATAATATTAGAAACCAATTCAATTGAACAATGTGTGCTACATTTTAGAAATGGCGATGGCGTGTAGTCTGTAATAAATAGACACCAAATATTGCGTGCGATTATGCAGTTACAGGTTATTTTTTATTTGTAAGGCACATTGAGTGCCATTCTTAGATCGTACTTAAGATCATAAAAATTGAGGTGTCTTTAGTATTACCGGTCTTAAAAACTGAGATAACATTCAGAGGCTCAAAGATAGCCGCGATTAAGTTCTCACAGCAATGAATGTGGAAGGTCAAAGGCGCCGCATTATCTTAAGTGAGAGTTTAGTCGATAAGTCGACACATGCCGACGTTTTGTCGCCAATTTTATCGGGTTATTAATGTGGCGGCGAGGTTTTTTGAGACAAAAATTAAGATGACGATAACGGACAGTTGCGAAGCTAAAGCAAGGATTGGTAAGATAATAAACTATTGTATCTAACAACGTTAAAATTGTGTCTGTGAACTGTAATACAATGCCTACAGTTGCACTGATTCACGAATAGATTTTTATTTCGTCGCTGTCAAATCAAAAGCTGCTGTGGGGACTCTGAGAAGAATTCCGCAAAGTAGGATACAATTATTTGAATTAAAATGTCGACTGCCTAAGATTGGACCCGAACCCACAACCTTCTGATAACTCAGCGACTGCTACCCAGAAAGGTGTGTCCATGAATTATTGAAGTCTTTACGCTGTAAGCTATCTGTTAGTCTGACGTTGACGTTATTAACAGTAGCCAATCTAGGGTAGGGGACACGGGCTCAAGCAACCCATATAACATGCCCCCCTCCCTTCAAGGCATCTGGATTCCTCCATGACAAATCCAACACCGGTAAAACTACGAGAAGTAAGTAACTACTTCCCTGATAAAATCTACCAGGTTAAATCCCAAATTCAGATTCTGAATCCGCCACCTACGATACAGATATAATTACTCCTTCTGCTTTTCGTATTAAAAACAACTAAAAATACAAAGAGTTTACAGCGTCACGTCGCATACATTTCAACAAGTTCTTTTGATCCCACATACAGCGCATCTCATTAAAGTATCGCAACCGTCTGAACCTGCCTTTACAAGCGAATCTATCATCGTCCCAGATGATTGATATCACTTTTTCACGACCGCATTGTCGACGCGTGAATATGTGGATTGAGTACTCTCCTTAACAAACGACGACCAACGCAAAGAAATATCAGCCTTATTCTGTATTACCAAGACTCTTATTTCATTAGAAAATATTTGAAGTCGGAATTCAGTGTCATGTCAAACGAATTTGAGTTTTCAACTCACGAAATAAGAACATAATTTCGGTTGACATGTCCTACCCGTTCAACAACATTGGATACTGTATTCGCAGTGCTATCCAAGCAGAATCAGACTTTGATGTGTCTGTTTAAGGCAGAATTCAGCTTGGAGACAAAAGCATTAAGGAGTCGTTTACCACGTAGTTTGCACACAATGAAAAGACGTTTTTGCTAGTGATGGATGCCAGGCCGGTGTTAATTCCATATTGATGGGCCGCTAGGAGATAGATGCGTTGACAGACCTTTATAATTGGGTCGAGGCGTTTAATTGTAAGTACGCAACGGTTAGGAAAACTTTGGTATTATTCGAAGTCAATTGTAATGATAATAATTGTATTTTGGGGTAGAATGTTTTTAAAAAAACTCGTAATTATGCTACAAAGTTTTAAAGCTTAGTATGTAATACACAACATTTTACAGTAAATAATAATTATTTTCAATGTTTTGAGTCTGCTTTTTAAGTAAATAAATTGCTGGTGTAACATGATAATACAATTCCTTGAATAAACATTTATCGGCTGTCTCAGGGGGGTTGGGGTGGTGGGAAGTGGTCTACCCTGGGCAACGGCATCCTTGGTTTTCTAACCAATGATGACGGACGGCTAACAGATCCCTCTGCGGTGGTAGGCTTCGTAAGAGGCTGCCTGGATGCTACAACCCTCCTGCCGGAGTCCAGCGCCAAACATTTTTTCTGTGTTCCGCTGGTGTGTGGGAGAACCAGTGCCTCTGGGTAAGCTCGCTCTATCTTAGGCTTCTTCTTAACCGTATAGATAAGTATGTAGTCAAGAGCAAGTAGATTATTTATAAAAAAGAAACTTGAACCCACAGCCTTTGCTTACTGGGTCACCAATTGAACGACCAAGACATTGTTTGTGTCGACGAATTCATTTAAGGCTTATAATGCTCCATTATCCATCATTGGATTTAATTTAATTGGTACAGCATAATCACGACACTTGCCACATGCGGGTCAAGTTGGTGATCACGATACCGTGTAATTTTCGTAAATTCGAAATGTTTGATGCCCGAAGGGGATTAATCCCAGGACTCCAAGATCTTAAGGCACTAGACCATCGGGGCGTCATAAAAAAAAATATAAAATCATAGGATATATATATTTGCTTCAATATGGTATACAAGGTCTTAATTAATAATGTCGATGCACATATAGGGCTACACAAATTAGCATGCAAATGTCTCTATAAAAATATACTAAAAATTAAACAATTGAAATGTAAACTATAGATCCAAAATAATTTATAATAGGAAATACATAATGTCCTCAAAATGCATTACTTAAAGTTATATGTCCCTTAATGGAAAATATTTATACAAGACATAGAATTTTTTTTTTTAGAGTAATGTCAAAGAAATCTTTAAGGCTGTTAAAATTATGATTATTGAGCCAACGGATCAAATGCCTCCTAAATACCGCTGCACTGTAGATTTTCGTTTACAATAATGATATAAAAACTCTTTCATATCAGTTCCAACCATTGCATTTACCCGACAATCTCACCTCCCACTGACAGTCGCCATATACGTGACCATTATTCCTTATTCGGCAAAGTAAAAGAACACAAGTCAAGAACCGTCGGCTCCACTCGACGGGGCGACGGAAGCCAGTGTAACACCTGTCTGCGGGATACTACGCTTTTTGTGGCAACCGAGACCGTCTTAGACAAGGATTCTTGAAACATTAGAAGCAAATCTTGAACTCAAGCAAGACTAACTGCCTAATGTATTTACCCAAGTCCCTTTCCTCCACTATTTCGCGTCCAATAATAATAATATAATTGCTAGAGTAACTATAAAAATTTGCTAAGAAACAAAATTTAATTATTGTGCTATGTTTGTAAGCTATCTTAGTCATTCCGCATTTACAAAGTTTTAAAATTTTGATAAATGTATTTTTGCTTTAATTTTATAAGAACTTACCTAAATATAAACTATTTAGGATATAATTCTTTAAATCGAAGTACTAAAGATGCTTAAACTACAATAAGGTAGGCAAAATCTTAATATCACGTAGAAAACTATGCAAAACCTTTTATTTATCTCAGTTTATTACTGCTACTATAGTTCTATTTTTAGTTTGTGCTTGGTATAGAACATCCGGCAGATACTATAAACACTATTAGTATTTAAACCTGAAAAACTATGTCTCAGGCGGGACTCGAACCCACATCTCCTCGCATGCGAGGATTGCTGATATTATAAATGCAATTAATTTGCTTTAATACCATGTAAAAAATATAAACACTATTGTTCAAAAACCATTGGAATTAGAAGGATAACAAATACCCAATATATGTATAAGAAACGTTAAATAAAGTCAACATCACATACATTATTTATTTGACCACAAAGTAAATAACTATCTGAAGCACTTGTTTGTGGAAATCTGAAACAACAAAGGTACTTAAAACACCTAGACCCAAAAAAACATTGTTACCTTTTTCGTTAAAAAACTGTAGCACGGAAAGTATGAACGAGATTAAATTTCTTCTGTCATCATTTGTCAGTGAGTTTGTCAGTCACATAAAAATACTTTACCGTCTGCAGCGAGTGCTTTTTAAAAATAAACTGTGATTAAAATTTATAACTTGTGAATATCTGAGTGCAACGAACTATCGTACTAAACTAAGTTGACAATAGCATATGTGCAGTGTTTTTGTGAAAAATTAACAGATTACCAACCAAAACTCTCAAGTAGGTAAGTCCGTCCTACACGTTTACATGAATAAAATTTAAGAACTAATTACACAAATCCCCTACAAAAACTCTCTCGTCATGACCTGATCGAGAATCCAACCCTGCATTTGCGTGGTATGCGTACCGCCTTAGCACTATTCTAAACGGGTCGGCAATAGAAAGGTAGAAGAATAAAGGGTTTATTATATGCTAGCACTAACTAAAACGAGTGATTCTTAGTTCATCACCAGCTATATTAGTCCACTGCAGGACATGGGTGTCTCTAAGAAGAGGACTTTGCCATAAGGGCACTTTTACTGTCACGCGGGTTCGCAATGCGGTTGGCACGCATTTCACCTACATTGCAGGCTATATTTGATAGATGATACTGGGCACGAGTGATCTATCAAATAAAGCTAGCAGTGTACTCAAAATGCGCGCCACCCGAATTAGTATTATTAGCGTAACAATAAAAGAGCCTTAATTAATAGTCTCGCTTGGCAGACGTGTAGATGGGTTTGCGAACGCATTTTGTCAATATATATAGAAGATCAGCGTCTTCATCATTCAGACTAGCATCAGCTTGCTCGTCTTCTTCTAGCAATACTGCTTTCGTCACCTTTTACGACACCTATAGAAAGATAAGGGGTGTTTCTATTATTTAATGTCCACCACAGTCCACACGACTCTGGATTTTTAATACCTACGTTCAAATAGTCGTTGCGTTCTACCTTACCTTTTGAAATATCTAACAATCTGTGTAGTCTGAAAGGTTCACTGTTTCACAGAAGGATCTCAACAAAGTAGCCCAGGAAGCTAATGTAACACCTGTCTGCAGAAAGACTACGCTTTTTTGTAGCCAACACCGCCAAGACAAGCTTGATCTATGCTTTAGACAGGGACGGATTCGGAAGGAAATCTTTTAGGAAAACTAAAAAAAATATATCTTATACATTCCAAAGAAAAGATCGGTCACGTATATTCAAGAAAAATGGGTGAAAAGAAATATATTATTATCTTCATTTTTATTATTCGATTTCACATAAACGTACAATGATCCTATTAATAATATAATTAAGCTAAGCTAATGATTAATGAGATCAATAAGTTCATTATGTTTATCTGAAAAAAAAATGCTATGTTGATCTGTTTTTATTAAAGGGTACTAAAAATATGATAAGGAAAAAATTTTTTGGCCAGACACCTACCAAAATTTCGATGATATTATCTATACTAAAACGTTTAGTTAAAAATCTTAAGGTAAAACATAATTAACATATGAAGTACCAGAAGAAAACTAATAGCCACGTCTCCTCTTCACCACTGGTTAAACTGTGATCGCCATATATTTTTTTAATTAATTCTTTTCCTTGTCAAAGAGCCAGTTTAACTGATCAGTATTCTGATGACTCATTATTCTTAACGGTTTTCGTCATACCAAAACAGAGTCTAAACATTTTGAAACCTAGTCAATCAACAAATGTATCTTGATTATTGTATTTAGTTAAAGTAAACCAAGTAATCCGACCGTGAAGAAAATATTTAAACTTATCTTAACCAACTTTTAAGTCCTTCCTCTGACCCTGCGTCTCGTCCACATTTTTATCTTACAAAGTGCTCAAATAGACACGGGGAGAACTTTGCGGAAAATTCATCTTCCATGGAACTATAAAACGTTGCAACTTCACCCCTATGTTTGTGCAAAACTAGGACATAACTTGAGGGTGGAGGGTGCATTTCTGAGTACTTGCATGTGACGGGAGGTGACGTTAGACGAAGCAGCGGCTTGCCCGACACGAGTCGGTATAAATGTATGAAGGTACATTAATCCAAACAGACGTATGTTCCTTTGTGAGGGCAGAGTTGAAATGGCGTGAAAATATAACTCGTTATTTATGTCCCACATTCACGACGAGATGAAATTTTGGCGCGGGGTTTGTTTTATAAATATTGGTCCGTTAGTGTTGTGGATTCGTTTGATTTATAACGACTTATAGTCGTTCTGATATATCGCACTTTGCTATATTGAATCACTGACGCTCAAGTGGTTTAATCGAGCGTGCGTTTTTATGTTATGCGAGACTGTCAGCAAAAAATGCGATACGTTATGAGCGTTTTATAATGGTAATCCGATTAGGAGATTTATGAATCATTTAATTACGTTTCGTGATAAATAGGTTTTATTTATGTAGTGATGTAATTTGTATTTTAATAGATGAAGGAAGTCAATGTTTGTTCTCCTAAAAGTAATGCAATTATGAAATTAAGTCTGCGATCGTATTTATATGTAAGAATAGATAAAAAAGCGGGTACCTACTTAGTTTAGCGTCAACGGGAATTACACGCGATCATTTCTTATCGTTTTGACTGACGTTTTGATTGAGTTACACCGAGGGGGGGTAGATTTAGGGGGATAGATTTAGATGAATCTATGGAGTAAGTGCATCGCTGCTTCCAGTCAGCCTGTGGGCTGTGGCCACGTTAGGTGTACGATGAAAACGTTTAGAAAAATAATTATTATCATGACCGTGTTAAAATATTTACGTAACGCGAAAGTTTTGGTTTGTTATGGAAAATGAAAAACATGTTTTAAATTAGTATTTAATGTGACGGATTTACAAGATTAAAGATTAATTTTAATCATAAAATGTAATGGAACAACAGCCTTAAAACTGGACACATAAGAACTAAAGTTAAAGTGCAATACCCCATTTGAGGGCAAAGCCCCATTTGATTGCATACATTTTATGATGCAATCAAATGGGGCTGAATGCTTTACATAAAATTTAAGAACAAAAGACATTTTATTTATACAGGGTTATTTATATTGTAGTTAAATGGTCTATCAAGCCAAAACTAGCCTATGTTTACATATGCATATAAATGTATACATTATTTTTATACAAACTAAAATTTTTGATTTCGATTTGTATGAAAAATTTTAAAAAAAAGATGATATTCAATTTCTGACTTTTCCATAACATTTATTAGCATGGTTTCTACTTGTTATACCAATTACATAACAGTATAGTATACATGTATATTGCTATACTTAAAGAAGCGCTTTAGAGATAGCGCGACAGAAAGCTGGCAGCTGCTAAACCTGCAGGCTTACTCTTGACAAGTTCGAGTTACGATCAAAATCGAATCGACGTCGAGAATCAGTGATTTGGTACTCTGAAAAATGAACCTAAACCTTTGAGTTGAAGGTGATTACGTTATTAACCGAAAATGTTTAACGGATCGCCATTTTAGATCGATCTCGACTTGATTTTGATTTCGATTCGATTGAGTTTGTTCAGATTTTGACTAGGTCGAATCGAGATCGAACTTAAATCAAATTCAAGAGCAAGGGCCCTGTTTATTGTTTAAACTAAAACACATCACACACAAATTTTGCTTAAAAACTATTTATTACAATACACAACGTGGTAGGGTTACCTACGTACTGCTTTCACTGTGAATACCAACTCAAATGTACGCAATAAATATTTTATTCGAACAAATACACATCCGATAAAATAAAGAACTAATTTATGAAGAGCATAAAAACTATTTTGTTAGTACAACTCATTCCACTAAACGTCCAAACGCATTATTTTCCCGCCAAAACGGTTGTCATTGAACGAATCCGAAAAACACAAGCGACCGTTAAAACAGAGATTATCGACAAAAATAGCCGTGAGTTACGAGCGAAACGATAAAAAAGTAGAAAATAACAGGCAACTAACATAAAGAACATTTTATTGTGACCATCAATAATATTTTATAGGAGCATTCAATAACGTTCTCGATGCGAGTTACCCGAGCGAATAAAGCAATAATTACTTAGAACTGATAGTAAATAAGATTTACGCCAGAACAGTGGGCCTTCTCCCCGACTATAAAATTTGCTGCACGTTATTCTCTGAGCCCCTTCCAATAAACAAACCGAAGTAGAACGGATAAAGCCCAAAGACTAACATATATCTCGTTGGGCAATAAAATAAATCCGACGCGGCTCCATAATAACATTCAGAGCTGAATTATTTTCTAATCCGACGCCGGGAAGCTAATAGTTCGCACGTGTCGGCCTTTACTCTAATATACGAGGGAAAACATCCTAAGAAAAACACGGGTTTACTCAGCGCCATAACGCGATCTTAATGCAGACACCTTAATAATTGTCAAATAAATTCGGGGGTAAAGCCGCGGCGAAAAAGCGCTGCAGCGTTAGAGGCGTAATGACGTCATAAACATGGCCGCCTGTCAGATCGACAGCGCGGGAGTTTTTATTTTCAGCGGCCGAGGCAAGGGCAGAGAGATGTACAGCCGGGTAGAGTTTGGGTGTTTTTATATGGGGAGATTAGAACAAATTATGATTGTATTTTTAGCATGCGAGTGTTATGATAAGGAGGGCAATTTAATGCTTTTGGTATTGGATGCCTGTTAGCCTCGCTTGACAGCTGTGGCTTCACGTGGATACAATATACAAACACAACACTACACTACGCTTAATTACTTAAGTAATTGGATTAATGACTTAAGTAAAGTCAATGAAAACGTTAATAATAACTTTTTAATAATAAAGTACCGACTGGCGCACAAAAAAAAAATACGAGTAACTTACAAGTTACGTACCTACTGTAAAATCATAGACACTGAATTACAAGACAATTTTTTTTTTATAAGTTGTATGTCTAGTATAAAATGATCTGACGAGAAAGGAAAGAAAGAGAAGTGCCTGTTCATTCACTAGGTAAAAAAAAATTGGCAAAAACGACTCCTGGGACCAAAATGCGAAAATAAAACTGATTTCAGTGGTCAATTACAGCTGAAACGGAGTTATTACCTAAGTAGCGTAATATTTCTTTCGGGTTTATAGTTAATACCACACCACCTGCTTAGCAGTAAGAAAAAAGTATAACATAAGGAAAGCTAAAAAGGTTTATCATTGAGAGGAAAGACAAAAATAAGAAAACATTAAAAAACCTTTTTCTTCCAGACCATAGAGATAGCTAAAATATCAATATAACTATCCATTATAAATTATGATAACGAAAGCAAACCATGTTTTTTTCAGGATCAAGAAAGGGCTGTTATTGTTTACTAGAATACTGTCAACTCCCTCTCACTACTTAAATCAACTTTCCATCCCAATATAATTCTTAATCCACCATAAAGTAGTTAAAATTTTCCTTCCGCAGTCGTAAATGTTGCAAAGTTGTGCCATTTCTCTGCGCTCGACCGGAAGCCGTGATACACGGCGGGCACATTAGCCACTGCTTTTGCCACAGCGTTAGGTTATAATTCTAAATAGAAAATTAAAAAAACGTTTTTTTATTATTTGACTATAGTAAACAAGTGCGGTAACGATCACGAAGCAAGGAATGAAATGAAACGAACAGAATTTTACAAAGTAACTATTAATTATTATTTGACAGTAAAAGAGTAAGGAAAAAGCCACTACACACCACTAATTTCAAATTACCTTTTTGTTTTAACAGAATGAAATCAGTTACATATTAGAAAAAACTGCCTCTCAGTTAACTGAATTTTACCTCATCAAAGTAAAAATAAATGTTTTAATGACAACATGTATGTACCTATATTTATCTAATTTGTAATTCCACGCAATGATATATTTTTTTAAAAAAGCGTCCTAATTAGTTCTATGACAGACATAGATGTACAAACCTGAAACCTGGTCATTGACTATTTCTTCGAAGCTGAACTTAAAATATCATCCAAAATTTGACCTTTTAACTAGATACTTCTACTATTCTTGAGTATCTCTACCCTTCATCAAACAAAACCTACCCTAGATTTTCTTCTTACTGAACTCAACAAACATCCAAAAGAATTTTCCACAGTTTCGTCGGTTAAAAGAAGCATACAGACCCATTTTTCTTGCATCCCAGCGGCCATGTTTCACTGGCAACATTAGCAGAGCTGTAATTGTCGTGGCCATGCCATAAATAATACTCTAGCCGCGCCAGCACCGAGAGGTAGCATTTCACTGGTTTAGGCTCGTAGCAGAGTATTTTTTAAAGCTAAAACAGAAAACAAAGAGAGAGTACAATGCAAGCCTTTGGGTTGCTTTATATCTATACTTACTATACATATAATTATTGCGTCTGATGACGACGATGTTGAAAACCAAATACACGATGCATTTTCAACCACCTGGAAAACGAAGCCCATCTTATGTGATTCTTAATATGCCCGTCCACCAATCGTCATGACTGTGCTTATTATCTCAGTAATAAGTCTTTCTCCCTCAAGTTCATCGTAACCTTCATCAGTCAACGTACTTACGTTGTCCACAGCTAAAAGTGCTGCTGAAGAAATCTTCTGCAGCACTTCCGGCTGGCAAATCTTCCCTTTGAAGCCTCTCTTAAGGGAAGATTTTGCCAAGCACGTTGTAGATCGCAGTTTGACCAATGTTGAAGAGAAGAAGCTGCTGCCTGTCTTTTTCTGGCTGTACTCCTTAAGTCGCCTCCTGAGACACCTATTAAGTAAAGAAGGTAGTGCTTCTCTATTTGAAGCCGGTACTACATGGCTTTTTAGTACCTAATTGTTTTTTTCTTTCGTACTTTTTCTACCCATCAAGTTTGTATTTTTGAACTACTGAAATGTGCAGTGCACAATTCTAGAGAAGTGAGCGTGAAAACAATTTGCTAGCTATAGTCAAATTGCAATAGCCAGTTCATTTAAAACAAAGTGTATGGTTGAAGTAATTGTAACTTTAAGTCAAAGTATAGGTGCAGCAGAGGCTAAATCTTATATTTTATCCAATGATTGGTAATTTGATTGCTCATAAAATATCGCATTCATAGACTCGGGCATTACTTTATGGAAATCCATTGCCATCCATCCAATTAAAAACCACTTTTATTGGTTTTTCTTGTAACGATGTGGAGTACTAATATCTGTACTGCGTGCATTTCTGAGAGTGGACGTGCGGCTTTATTATTAAATGTACATATATTGCTCACTGGGTGTAGGGACATGTATTGTAGACTGTAGTTGAGGTATCTAGCCCGTTGTTAATGTGCGAAAATTGATAAACGCGTGAAATTTTAAGCTGGCGGTAGGCTAGGTTGAGATAAATTGTAATATATTGCCGTTTCATTATATACTGGCGTAGCTTACAATTCGACCAAACCAATAATACGAGCGCACGGCTTGGAAATAAAGTTAGCTCAAGCAATAAAAATTTTCTTGGTATCGATCAAACTGGCTGATTTATCAAAAGCTATGGTCAGGCCTGGGTCATAATCCATCGTAACTTAGCCAACGTGGCCGCCATTGCCGATAATCTCTTGTTTGTGGCTAACTTGCTGAGATTTACGTGTAGACTGTGGCGTAGGCTGTGGTTAGCTAATTCATCGGGGTGGTCAAGTGTGAAAATGGCATGGAGAAATTTGTGCCTATGTTTTTCTGGGAGTTTTTATGATATGAGTTTTCATTGAGCTTAGCTAAAAGAAAATATTATTCCATATAGACCGGCCAAAATTATTGTCGGTATCGTAAGAGGTACTTAACTGAAGGAGTATAAGTGACTAACATATTTAAGTACAGCACAGTCTTCACTCCACCATTGGTCATTGGAAAATTTACGCTTTTAGAGGATTTTTTGCTCTTGAATGTTTAATAGAATAGACACTGGTTTGTAGTTTTTTATTGAGGCAACATTATGCACAATCGTACATTGAAAGCAAAGGTAACGAATGCGATCCAGGTCCTGATAGCCGTGCTAAGTGGCGTACAACGCAAATATTTCGCGTCGCCGTCTTCCTTGCGTTAGTTAGCGCTTACTTACGCTACTTCGCGTGACTTACTGCTATGGGCTTCGGGGCATAGCATGAGCGGCAGCGTTTTTGTTTTAATATTATAATGGTAGGAATACAAAGGTTTTGTTACCCGCTGTGACATTTGCTATAAATAAAAGAAGGGGTAACATTGTTTATTTTTTAATCTTGTCGTCTTTTGATATTTACGGTTAGTAGCTTTATAAAGATTATATTTCCGTCAGAGAGTGTTTTAACGCTTTCATCCCCAAGAGACAACCGGTTGGTACGATAGCAATTGATTTTAATTGTGTCTGGAATATCCGATCGTCAAAGGGTTAATAACATTATTATAAATGGGATGTTGCTTGCGATTTCTTTTAAGTCATTTTAGATGTGTATTCTTAAGGACTCAATAATACTTACAATGACTATGAAACAAAAATCTATTCTTGCGGACTTGCGGAAAAATCTATCCGTTTCTTTTTAAGAGATGAACTAACTGCTGCCTGCGACTACGTGAGCATGCAATTTGAAACTTTAAACTATTATATATAACATTTTTGGGATGAACAGTAGTATGTATTTTGATCAAACTTGGCACATAGAAAGATAAGTTTGAGAAGGTTATCCGTCACATCACTATTTTTAAGTATAACCGCATCAGACACACATTGTTTATTTTTTTACTAAACTTTTACAAACAATTTTGAATTTGCTAACCGCTCCATACATGAGCCACACCTGGTAGCCTCTGTCAGTGTTAACTAGGTTGTTTAAAATATACGTGGCGCATTATTTGACTACCGTAAGGCAACGTCTATTTCACAAAGAGATCCCGGCGTTAATAGTTAAATTGCTTGTACTTGAAGTTATTTCTCTACACGCTCCTATTAGCCAATTAGCCTGTCTTTTTGTTTACGACTGCATTGTTATAGACCTTATCTATTAATATGTTAAAGAAAATTAGCCTGTAAACGCTATTTCGAACGGCAAAAAAATATTTTTTGATTCCTGATCGCTTTGAACGGGTTAATAAAACGTCATCTTCGAAAAAAACGAATCTGGTTCTTAGAATTTCTTAAATTATCCTTAATCTAAATACAAACAGATAAACCAATTAAGTAATCTGTTCTCATGTAGGTATGCAAGGATTCATCATTATCAGCAAAACGATGCCCACTGCTGGACATAGGCCTCTACTAAAGACCTCCACAACGATCGGGCGCACTCCACCTACAACCAGCGGCTTCCCTCCAACATCAGTCCACCTGGTGGGGGGCCTACCCACAGATCGACGTCCGGTGTGCAATGATTAAATTTAAGACATTATAGATTGGACGAGACGTAGTAGATAATAATAGACGACTATTAATTTCCTGTCACAAAAAAACGTTCTAATCGATAAAATCAGTATCAATCACTGTCACTACATTAGGCTAGTCATGATGATGAGTACAAAAACCTTCAACCATTAATTGACATGTACTAGCGTGAGTCTTGCATCATTGATATCATTTAGTATACATAATTTTTACATAAAAACCAGCAACAAAGTCGCGTTATAGAGATCGAATGGAGATAACCCTGGATGTTTATCGAACAAGCGCAAAGGAACAACTTAATAACAACGCCTTATTTTCTCTAATACTCACCTTAGAACAACCTTATCTCTATCGATAAAAGGAAATTGTTGAACACTATCCCCATAAGTACTATTTACGAACAAAATGTAGCAACATCTAAAACAGTTCCACAAGAAACTGAACCCTCTGAAGATACAAGTAAAGTTGTGAATCCACTGAATGACTGACAAGAATGCACACTTACAGAGAAAAGGTTCCATCAAGCATACACGCCGCTGCAAATTGGTACCCTGACGTAGCAATCCCGGCTAAACCCACTTCATATTCACCCGGTGTTAGTATCAACATAGCCGTTCCGAATCAGATATCGGATAGGCTGTATCTAGATAAAATTGAAATCGTTAGAATTGAATAAACTATAGATAAACCAGTGATACACCGTACATGGGTTTTTAAATTGCTTCGAACCAATGTTTTTTCGCTACATATTCAAACCGATTTCGAATCTAAACTGATGTGATTCGATCAGCATTTTTATTGGCATTTACTTTTTTGAGCTTCTGTTTCTGACGCTGTATAATTAAATGAATTTTCATTAAATTCCTTTTACGGGTGCGAATATCAATGCTAAAGTTTTTTGTTTGATCGTTAATTAAAATACTATTGCATTGCAAGATTCCTCTTTAACGATAAGGTGTCTAATTACAGTGGTTTTTGTTAAGATGAACATGGAAATTGAAACAAAGGTAATTAATGCCTTATAAATAAATGTTCTTTGCCCGGTACTGTGTCATCGTCACCTCATGAGTGATATTTAGCTAAATAAGGCTTGTATTTCCAAGAAATTCTCACATCTGCTTATTATATTGACGGGTGTTTTTTTACAGAAAATTCCTTTCAATTCTTTATAACAAAAGGATTGCGCATTTACTTGTTCGATTGAATATCAGAAAACTTTGTGGCTCTAATTATGGAAACTGGTCGACATTTTTCAATTTAAATTAATTGGATCCTGAATAGCCCCTAAGAGGCGACAAAAGGACTACTGCCAGAAGAAGACGCACATCACCTTTTTCTCTCCACCATTGGTCAAACTGCGATCGTCTATCCGCCTGCCAAGCGTGGCTGATTGATTATTATTTTATGGCGTGAAATTTGATTATTATTTTTTATTCTATTTTTATTTTATTTATTTAAAGGCACAACAACAGAATACAATTCAGCTTTAACAATTTCAATAACACTTAACTAAGATTCACATTAAAATTGAATTCAGATGAATGTTGCGCACAATAAATGCTTGAAAATATACTTGACTAGGCTAAAGGTTAGTTGCTACATTTACTTAATTAACAGTTTGATTGTTTTATTAAACGAATAAGAATACATCCAAATTGGGGGCATTATTTTATTTATTTATTTTTTTATTTATTTAAAGAAACATACAGCTCAAATATTTCATTTGGATGTAAGAGTTATGTTATCATTATATAACCTGCACATTCGAAACAGAGGGTTGTTATATGTTACATTGTTATTACAAATAGGTAAAGAAAATAATTTCTGCTTTCTCTTACTACCGTTCTCTTAAGTGATAGATGGCTCAATAAATCCATGGCATCATAATGATTGTTAACAATCTTAAACAGTACAGATAGATCCTGCATAGAACGTCTACACTGCAGCGTACTCACTTTGAAGTATTGAATTCTGGTCTCGTAAGTAGGTAATTTACGTCGGAGGCCCAATTTTGAGCTTAAATGACGCAGGAAACGCCTCTGGACAGCCTCTAACCGATCAGTATAAATATTATAATGTGGACATCAAATGATCGAGTTATACTCTAAAACACTATTTACAAGGGCAAAGTACAATGTCAAGATGCTAGTGGGCCTTCGGCATTATGGCAAAAGTCTTTGTCCAGTAGGTAGGAGAATGATGGAGGCTCATCATAATGCAACTTAATCATACACTGATCATGTAATAGTTAGTTACAAATCGCTGGTCCCTATTAAGAAAGTCGGATCCACAAAAATACAACTTTACAGGAGAGCAAATTAAAGTTGGTTTTGGTGATAAAATTTTATCCCTTTAAGCCTGGCGCTTAAAATTTGGACAACATGTAAATCAAAGTCATGTTTTTATGTTGCCTTATTGTATTTTTTATTTTTCCATGCTTATGATGAGTAAAGGCATATATGACATTTTTTAACGTAGTTAATTTGTGTTAAACTGTCACATGTGCCACATCCGACTTTATTATACGTTTTACGTACACAAGTTTTTGTACGAAGTGGGATATCCTACATTTTTAAGTGGACTTAACATTCGTTTTTAATGTCCTATATTAATTTATGTATACATTTTTTATTAAAAGTAGGTGAAATAAACAACATAATGATAGGGAAATTATTATAAGGAGATAAGTTTCAATAGCCTCATTTTATTATGAGGCCTGATCAGTTTTTTTATTTCAGTAATAATACTAATCATTAGGAGAATCACAGTTAGAACATCTCTTTGTATTGTTATTAATATAAGTAACTTATCATAACTAATATCGGTTTAAATAAATTTATTTCTCTTAAAAAAACATTACAGTTTCACTTTAAATGAGATTAGGTTAATAATGTTTTACATAAAATGTTATATCTTATACCTCTGGTGCCTTATTAATCAACTAACGAAAAGTTGTCTACAGCGTGCAAACATATTTTTTTAGTTTATATTTGAACAAAGAGACAAAATCACATTCTTTAATATCATTCGGCAAGTTATTGTATACCTTTTTTTAGTTAAGGCACATAAAGTATAGTTTGAACATCTTTTTTATTTAAATGGTAATCTCAATAAACAGTAAATGAGGTTTATTACGTTGCCTTGCCTCGGTCCTGTTTGTATGTTTTTTCGAAAGATCTTTCTAGAAGTTGTAGTTCCGTTTGTAAAAGTTGCCGTGACACTTGAAGGTGTAGGAAGATCAATACCATATAATTAATCGTAAGCAACGATTTTCTCTACACAGAGAAACAAAAAAAGATTCTCCACATGGGAATGAGCTGGAGATGATATTAGCGTCGATGGATTAGCTGTGTTATCAATCAATAATGACTCTGAAGAGTTATTTCAGTGGATGTAGAAGAGGGCTGGTTGGCTAAGAAAAACACTGCAGCTTTAGTCAACTTTAGTTAATTATATTATTGAGAACACAGAGATACAGCTTATTCGCAAGCACCACAGATTGAAAAGAGAATGAAGTATGTCACATTCAATCTGAAGTTTTACATTTTTTGGTTGGTGTTGCCAACATGCTGGGGGCCCAGTCTAAAATGCCAGAGGCACATAGGTATCTAATAAAAAGGTAAGTATTACTAGTTCAAAATTAACTTATATAGAAATTAACTACAAATCAGCATAAAATATTGGTATTAAAATATGAGAAATAAATTTTATCAAAAGAAATAAAATATTCTAAATTAAAGAAAATGTTTTTCATTTACCTACTGAAATTATAAACGTAAAACAGTTCCTACTTTGAAATAGTAGCACAATTTAAACCACATTGTTTTCAGTACAATGTTTGGACTGGTGATTGTGCTGGTGTTGAATCTTTTGGATTTCCCACTGAATCGAGTTAAGTTGTGGCAGCATCAAAATTATATAAAATTGTTGGCGGGGCAGGTTTGTCTAAGTTATTATTGATAAATTGTTCCACTGGTCTTGAATCAGTGATATTGTCATCAAAGATATCATCTCCCAGTAAACCTTTTAATTGAACTAACTTCTCCGGTATTGGTGAGCTACCTCGATCTGAAATAAAACAAAAACAACATTTATGTAAAAAAAACTCCTTACAGAATCAATCTGCTGAAGCACCCAGATGTAAGCTAAAACACATTATTTGACACTCAAATTAAATATCTTACAATTAAAAATGACAATTGTGTTACATCCGACAAAACAGCCTACTATGGATAGCAATTAAAAATGTCAGTAGTGGAATATTCGACACACATAACATACTCAGACACGTTAATTAAAGTCGGTTGTGGCACATCTGACAAAATTTATGTAATAAAATCCATTTGACAATGTCGGTTGTGGCATTACTGACATAAATTAATTAACTGTATCGATTAAAAATGTCGGATCTACCTTAACCAACAGTTTTAATCGCACCGAAACATTATCACCAGATAAAGGTATATAATAAACTAAAAGTAAGGTAATCAAATAAAAACTTATATTATGTTACTCGCTTAAAGAGTGTGTTACAACTTTATAATAATAATAATATAATTCTTACCTGAATGAGTTGAAATATTATGATTCACTTCACGTCTTCGTTTCTTTGGAGGGACAGACCTAGCCGAAGCTGTAGTTATTAGGTCTATAATTCGTTTAAAACGATCAGACATTATAATTAGTCACTAAAACGAGTACTAGCTACAGTTAAATACATCGATCAATCCGAAAACACCACGCGAGCGCTTCTCCCGCTAACAAAGCTGCGACTGGCAGATCCGCGCTCGCTCGGTGCAGTCCTCGCCCCGCTAAAAACGTCGCGTGGTTATTTCCTACGTTTTTAATCGGACGTTTGAGATAAACCGACTTTTTTAGCTTGGGTAATTTTGTTAAAATAAATACTAGATTTTTTTTTATCACGGATTACTATAAATCTTGGTATTTAGAGAACAAAAAATGAAAAAAGTGAAAATCGACCAAAACGTACTACCGACATTCTTAATAGGGACCAGCGAAATCTATGTCAAACTGAAAACGTCACTAATGTGAGCAAACCAAGCTCCCTTTTTCCTAAAAAATTCTTTCAAATTTTAAATGTGAACTAAGTTTCAAAAATAACATAATATTTTTTAACATTTTGTGGACTACATCAACATTTGTCGGATAAAATCTACAACCCTAGTGTTAGTACTAGTTTAACAGTAAAAAATACACACTAGAGAACGGGGTCAGTAAAAATGTGTCTGTGCGAAGTGCCATTTGTATGTTAATGTTAGTGCGCGTCCGTTTAATCCGGCGCTTGCCGCTTCGAACGAGCGTGTACCGCTCTCAACCGGATTAGGGCTGGTACTTTTTGAAGTTTTATTATTTTTAGATGTCATGATGAAGTTCTTTAAGTGTGCGTTAAGAGACAAAAAGGGGCGTGAGTCTGGTGGAATAGCAATAATTTGGACAAGATCTCCTTTTGTTTCTTTTTAATTAAGTATACGGTCGACTTTGTATGAAGCTTGACATATTATGAGTACGAATGTTGCGTGAAATTTAAATCAGCCATAACAAATTGCACGTCTTTTCCATTTGGTATTGTTACTAGGCGAACAAATATAACCATATTACATCATATCAGACAAACGAGCCCACTGCTTGGTTGGTATATATTATCTCCCATAAGGATGGCTTTCCGCGCCCTTAACCAATTCTGCGACCGTAGCTTGGAAAGAACTGGTTACAGGCTATCAGTCGTCATCAACTCAACATAATCGACATCATCCGTCCATCTCTTTAAGTCGCCTTCTGCCTGTTCATTCATCGACAACCATATTCATTACTCTTCTTGTTACGTGCCCTTCGTTTCTTCTCATCACATGCTATATAAAGATAGACGAATTCCTTTTAGGTTGTACATCTTTATTAATATTGTATTTTATTATGATATACTCATCGATCAGGGTCATTAGGGTCAACAGGTATTATTCCTGCCGAGAGATAACACACGGCTCAGCACCGATATTTCTGTCATGTGCCTTATTGTTTTGGTTGTTAAGTACAACCCTGAGATCGTTGCGAGTTTTACTAAGGTTTTCTGTTTATCAGCCGGTGTTAGTTTGGCAAGCTGGTCTGCTTACTGCGATACGAGAAGCCCAAACGACTCGCAACTAGTTTGCAGCGAAACCCATACTAAAACACTAATTACTTGAATGTATTTACTTAATTTTCAAATTCGTACTTGGTGTGTGGTTGAACAAGGTGAAAATAAATTGTTGACACAATAGTGCAGTTTGTTAAGTTTGCTTTTCACCAGTCCCCTGTTTTATTTTAAATCTCAGAAGATTCATTATATCATAAAATTCAAGTGGTGAAGTTTTAGTCCAAAAATACTTTTCTTCAACATTTAAAGTTGTCAAATTGCAGTTATAATTAAGTTAACAAAACGAGTTTGTTATTTATTCAGGTAATTTTTATTTAGTATTTATTTTTAAAAGCATTAAGAACAGTTGTAAGTGTATCCTAAATAATAAATATTATATGTTCAAATTGTGACTGATAATCAGATTTTTACTTTACCTTTTTTATCTCTATAAGTAAAATGGCCTTCTTACCAACATTTTTCTTTCATATGCCTGCAAAGTTAATTTTATTCCACCAGTTCTGAACTAGTAATTTTGATAAGATTAGTAGTAAAAATACAAATTAACCTATTTTAATAAAGTTGAGTAAAATTTATAAAGAGATTACTTCATAATATCTATTCAAATAGTATTAACTATTAAATGTTTGAGTGAAACTAATCTGACAATATCAAAAACAGTTTGCTCTAGTCATTAAAATATATTCCCTTATATCTAAACTGCGTTTAACGACCGCAGTGAGCTTTCAACCCGTTGGAGCTTAAATCCACTATCTAATATCATTACCATACAAATAGGGAGCTTTTTCAAAGTTCCACGGCAGCTTTATGGGACGTTTTATGGCAAGCTTGGATCTCGGATTAACCAGTTTAGGGGTTAAAGTAAAAAATGGAGGTTTATGGTAAATTATCGTTTGGTTAAGTCCTAATTAGAGTTTTGTTAGTATGGGTTAATTATGTAAGTTTAAAATACTTGCCTCCTGTTTTGTGAATATGTTAGTATCATTAAAAATACAAACAGTGCTTTTCTATAAGTCGATAAAAACAATGACGTTGCCACAAAAAATACATTTTTCAAATTGCGTAGTGTTTTTCCTAACGGAACAGATAAATAAACTATGACATGTTTCATCATGTTTCATCTCTTAGGTTATTTTTCTACATTGGCCTACCCAGGTGTCGAACTAGACCACATAGCTGAAGACTCCTTGAAAATCAGTGCGTAGCTACGCTGGAGGTGGACACAATCAATAAAATAATCTTTTTAATTTGTCATAAAATAAACAGGTTTACGTTCGTTGGATTGGAAATTTCTTTTTTTTTCGGTTGTTTAAAATTGAAATTGCCTTTTCGTTAATTGCTTAGATAACACAGCCAATACCAAAACCTCGTGAGAGTCCAGAACACCTAACACAGCCAATCCCGGTCCCGGCGGCTAATGCGGCTGCCTTGTAATTCAGTCCCGTGATTCCCTGAATACGCCCGACCCTAAATTATGCCGCAATAATTTGGGGGATGCATTAAATGGGTGTATTCTAACCCTGGAAGAGGAATAAGAGGATGTGGGGCGATTTCTTATTTCTGTGATAGGAGGATTTTTGCCACGTGGTAAAAAAGAAAAGTAAAATACATAACAGGATGTGGGACGATATCTTATTTCTTTCATAGAAGGATTTTTTGTCATGTGGTAAATAAAGACAAGAAAAGTTATGGCCTGATAGTCAGGCTTTATTTCTCTTTATTTTGAGAAGGATTTTTTCTCATAGAAAATGAGTACAAATGGTAAGTTATATCACTCCATTACACGTTAAAAAATAAATAAAGTAATAGCTATTCTTTTTTTTCTATTACAGATAATAATTTTATTCCGGACACACACCGTGACAATGTGGTAAGCATATAAAATTTTATAACATTGATTCTATTTATATATATTAATTTTGATAACTTAGATAAGTATAGTATTTTTGTAAAACTTCTGAAGCTCCCGCAGAACAGGCACTGGCCAAGAAAAACTCTGAAAGAAAGATCTCTTTGTAATTTGTATTTTTTTTTTATATTTTAATGTTTCTTAAAAAAAACAGCCCGCCCATAAAAAAAAATTAACAACATAAATTTCGTGAAAATTGACGTTTCAGTAAGAAAACCTTTGAAATGCCACACTGTCGTAAAAACTTGTCACCATGTTCGCACATCCGCGCCACACCAACGGCGGTTAAATATAAAAGCAGTTGGAGGCGAAGATCCCTTTAATTTGGTTCGGCTGATAAATTGCTACCGGCCACACTGTCTCCTATTAAAACTATAAATCTACAAGCCCACTCTATCGGACTAGGAAATTAAGAGCTACTTTGGATGGTCATTTGATGAGGAAAGTTTACTGCCGAGAATTAATGTAAGGTTGAACTACTGTTCATTGTTAAGCGCAGTTGAGCTGGGACTGTCATCGTCTTTGTTAGGGAGAGTTATAGGCTTTTTAGTAATCCGGTCGACAATTGTCAATTGCATTATACTATCGGTATTTTAATTCAAGCGAATACCATACGTTGAAATGAGAGATACATTTACAAATTGAACTCGCGTTTGTTAGGGTTTCATATTATATTTTGATTTTTCTCGATGTTTCGAACCTTTTACAGCGTTTTTGGTCATCGGTAGAGCTAGACATATTTTGGGCGTAAAGAAAAATAATTTACAAAATCACGAGAAACCGTTGGATATGGCTTAAACGAAGGGCCTCTACCCATGACGATTATGGCTATTATTGAATCAAGTCACTTTTTACTAGAGTTGCCGCGAATACTCGCTATTATTCGGTATTCGGCATTACTCGACTTTTTTTTTGTTCTTCGAATACCGAATAATAGCTAGTATTATTCGGCATTCAGCGAATAGTCGTCTAAAATAAACTTTTAAGGAACAAAAAAACTAATGAGATAAAAATAATCAATTTTTATTATTTACCCTAATAAAACAATACACAGTATCAATTATTATCTGTAATATGTGCCTGTGCCTATCATATTCATGAAATTTAATTAGTTAGGCTTTTTAAAATATTTTATGTAAAATCCAACAGAGGCAGTGGTGCGCAAAAAAACTGTATGTATAACATGAAACAGTTTCTTTAATTTTATTGTTGTCTTTTCCCGCAACCTTAGAAGAAATTAGAAATATTTGTAATGTGCCTTATTTATGTCGAATAGTAATGTCGAGTTATTCTACTATTCGCCAAAGAAAATGGCGATTAATCGGTATTCGACTATTCGCTATACCAAATATTCGCGGCAACTCTACTTTTTACACACTATTCGTTCAATGTGTACAATAAATTTCAAATAAACAAATAAAATCCAGACGAAACTCTTATTCTACCATATTATTTATCAAAAACTAATTAAGAACCAGCAAACGCGTACAAGACAACCAACGCCATTACGCCAGCTATTAACCCGCAGCCCGCCAGGCGTTTAATTCAATTAACATCGGTCCCCTATCTCTGTCGCTCCCATCTTGGTGTGTATACCCATCTCTGTCAGGCTCAGTAATCTGCAACACGCCTTGCGGTGACCGGAGGTAGTTAACATGTTGCCCATTGTTTCGGGATTTCGGTGGCACGGATAAACTTGTTGGCTTAGTCCATTTGTCAGTGGTTTTGTCGCTTTTGTGGCAAAATTTATGGGCCTGATTATTAGATCGGTATGTTTATTGTTTTAATGCTGGATGCGTTGCGAAATATGTTTTGCAATTGACGAAATGAAGGAGATTTAGTATTTTGTTTTAAAATGGTAATTTTACATTTAGATTTTTTAATATTTTATCTTAGGAACATACATTTCCAATGTGATAGTAACTTCTTTGTTATTAAAAAGAGCGCTGATCTGCACAATTTATATAAAATATCTGTTATCGAAGTTATTGATAGTACATAAAACTAAAATTAATATGAAACTCTCAATGTGCTTAGTAATAAGTAAACCAACATTGAAAAAAGTCCGTCTCTTTGCTATTACCACCCCTTGTTAGTATGTTCTTATAACCCTTTCTATTCTAACAGATTTATTTCATGCCCATTTTCGGTCGATTTTTTATAAATAAATAAAACATAACATTAAACCGTTCATGAGCAATTAAATTGCTGAAACAGTATTCAAACCTATAATAATGAAGCTGCATGGTAAGTGTTTTACCAGGCAACTTATGATGGATTCTACTCCCAATTATGGCAAACCTTATTTATATTCTAAGCTTTTATTTTATTCTACTGCAGTCCATTTTAATAACAGATGTGTTTACTTTTGAAATTATAATCACAATTCAAAAATATCAACCAACAAAAAGTGTACCGTAACATAACCTCGAAAGACGTAATCTCTACAGAATATTCGATCGACGTCACCCTCCGAATATGAATTAATCACTCTCGCGTCAACAAAGTGAAGTGTCATCGAGCCGTGAGCGAGGGCTGACGAGTCTGTTCAAATTTGGATACTTTACTTTTTTTTTTGTTTTAGATTTTCTGACATTTTGCGGTATAAGTTGTTTTTTTAGGACTTTTTGTCGTTTGATATCTATACGTGAAACTCTGTATTATGCTTAGTGTATAAATAAAAAACACTAAGGTCCTATACATCAAACAAGCTATTTTGAGTTAATGTAGGTTTAAAGAAATAATTCTATTTATGAGTGTATATAATAATATGTAAGATGTGTTTTAAAATTAAAAGCCATACAATTTTTTTTTAATAGGGTGACGTACATCTATTAAATTAAGATGCAACAAAACTTAAACATCTAAGCATTTAGTGGGTGCCTATTTGGTGAGGACGTTATGTCTGTGAAAATAGCTCAAAGTCAGTGCTTATTTAATTTATTAAAAAAATAAGCTAAATTATAAATATGAGTATCAAACTTGATTATTTAGTACTATTCAACTACCTACCAATTTTTTAAGTTAACCTATTTAGAACGGACAAAAAGGTCTAGTTTATTAACATCAGAACCAGAGCCTAAGTACAAAAACAGAACTTGTTATTACGAAAATAAAAAGTTATGAATATGTCAATTGGAATTAAAGAAATCCCGCATACGAAAGTTTCTGTCTCATAATTCGAACGGAACCACAGAAGGAAGCGCCCGCGGGTAATTACCACGGCGTCATACATAATGTATGCGATGACTACAATTTTAAGCCAATAAATAACACCCCTCGTAATGCACACGAAAATATGGTAACGCATTTATTATGCGTTCTTGGCGTAATAGTCGCGGCGATGAAGGGATATCTATAGAGTTGATTTTCGCAAATCTCCTAACAAAAGTTTCGTTTTTTGCATGGAAACATTAATTTCTATGCCGAAATCTATATCTGCTGTTCAGCGCTTGATAGGTTAAATATTGTTAAATATTATTATCAATTCAGTTTAACGCTAAATGGCGCGCATGAATTGATTTCAAATATTGAAACTTTACGCAATGAATAAAATATTTTGATTAGTTCACAGCAAGTTTTTTATTAAATCCGTTCACCTGAAAATCAGAAGACTAATAATTATTTAAAACAAACTAAATCAATAGTTTAGTCCTTTTTTAGTGGTCAGCTGTTGATGGCATTCGACCTGGTTTGTCTGGTGGCAGAATGTTAGGACTTCCCTGAACACTTAACTAGTATAAACCCTGAAATAAACGAACCTGCTGGAGACGACTACTAACGTAAATTATCAAAACGAAAAAGCAACAATTGACGAAACGCAAATAAACGTCAACTTTTCGTATTCCATTAGGAATATTAATAGCGTTTCAGCTCACCTTATCGATCGATCGAAGCTCAGTTGAACGATTTACTAAATTTATATTCCACTAGCAGTTTGACGTTGCTTTCAGTCGCAAGCGCAGCCGAAGACCGACGCGTACGATTCATCTGCCAAAACAACCGGCCAAGCATACGCTACTAAAAGCCTACTTTTTTCGGATCGATAGCTAAGTATAGTAAAGCTAGTGGTTCGCTTACACTTAGATTTATTTAGTAAAAATGGTTAGTAGAATAGTTTTGTGTGACAAAGTGACAATGGAATCGAAACGTGAGCTGCATCGAAATAGAACGACGTATGTTGTAATTTAGTAGAATTTGACTTCTGCTCTATACTTGGCTGCTTCTGGAAACCACTAATGGCAAAGGACTTTATAAAAGGTCGCTAGAAATAGATCCATGAAAAAATAATTGAGGCACATGGCCTGCGGCAAAACGATTTGAAACTCATTTTAATTTTTTAGGTAACTAAGCGTGGCTTATTCTATAATACAATACCTTTATTAAGTCATTATGTTGTTTCAACTCAAAGCATTTCCAGTTAAAAATTCAAACCGCCCATTTCCTAAAATATTATCGCCCTAGCCCCGGGCCTTGTTTGTGAAATAATGGATTCATTCCATATTCATTTACATCCCAAATAAGATTGGCGTGACATAGCCTGCGACGCGTATCACCCTGTCAAATATAATAATCCCATTCAAAGGTCTGTTTAATTCAGTCGCACCAGTGCGAGGGAGACGGCAAGAGTTTCTCGTTAGGTTCACGATCCAATTTTGAAAATTCGTCTTTCAGATTTTGTTACGTCAAATTCTTGTTAGAATTAGCGATGTCAGTGCCGAGTGTGGGGCGCGGTGGTTAATGGTATTACCGAGATGACAGATGACTTCTAATGAAATAATACAGGGGTATGTAATTTGGCGATATTTACTCGCCATTTGTTTCTGTGTTGACTGTTTTTAGTTGGACAACGGATAAGCCTATCAAGTTTTGTTATTTAAATATTGCGATGATCAATAGTGTTTTTTTTTAATTTAACAACACATGTTATAGTCAACAAAGATACATTCTTGTTTTAGTATAACCTTATGTCGGTGTGACGAACACATCAGTTTTGAAGAAAGTAGAAAAAAATCTGTATTTCTTCAGATCTGGGTATTTGTAGTATCTAATTGTTTCTGATTTCTACGAAAAGAAGTGCTTTAAATAGTAACTTAACATACTTACACCACACGACAAAACATGACAACAATTACATTCATCAAACAAACAAACCGTCAAGCTTGTTATACGCATCCGAATGGAGTCTCCATAATCTTTTTAATGATTCAAACGTGTGCAATGTTATAAATTGTCGAGATTTATTACGGCCCCACAATCCTGGTTATAAATAATGATAATAGCACAAATAAAAATAACAAGCATTCGTAACGCGAACAGAAAGCAGTCGTTAAACGTTGCGGGGGACGTTCGGAATCGGGTATGTGGGAAAACGACCAAGTTACGCTATGTTATATATTATTCATGATGTAAGCAAAATACGGGCATAATATTATACCTAAGCTTAATATATTTATGTAAATTTAAAAATAAACATTATAGTTGAACTAAACCATATCCTGCAAAAATTTGTTCCTACAAGCCTCCGTGTGAACGTAGCTTTAGGGTTATCTATAAAAAAAATGCTAACTATTACACGTAAAAAGTAAATTTCCATACAAAAATTTAAAGAAGTGAGGCAGTTGACAGATATAGTAGTTAAGGGAATGTTTGGCATTATTTTCTTCATAAAATACCTGTGCGAAGAAAACAAAACTTGTTTATTGACGACTACCATGGTTAAGTTGTGTGCACACCGGTGTTCAAGGTGTTGCCTGCTTCAAGGTCCCGGGATTGATTTCCGAACGAGTGTCAATGAAGATTATTTTTCTAAACCCTCTAAGGCTGGATTTTGTGTTCTGATTTTCAGAAAACAAGTTCTTGAAATACCTTGTTACTTACTTTAGAATTAAAACAATAATAATAATAATAAATAAAAATTCATTTATTTCTAGTAAGTTAGTTTACAATGCTTTGCCGAGTCCTCCCAGCGGATAGTCAGAGACACCGGTATTGGGAAAGACTCGCTTCCTCCCTTATAGACTGGTAAATATGACAATCTTAGAGATGTTGAATTAAATATAAAGTAAAAAAAATAAAAATTAAAATTAAAAAAATCGCTGACTGAGTAATAATAAGTTAATGAAACAAAATAAAATATGCTCTTTTGTGTGTGTGTGTGTGTGTGTGTGTGTGTGTGTGTGTGTGTGTGTGTGTGTGTATGTATGTGTGCACGCGCACGTTCGTGTATAGTATATGCTTACGAGTTCCTGTAAGCCCTACGGATATGATTCCTTGGGATCGGTATGGGTGTACCCTTACAAGATCCATACAATAGCCTGGCAAAAGCCGAATGTGTAGTATGGATGGGAGCTACCACATCTCTCCTTCTCCTGTGGGATAGGTCGATATAGGGGACAGAATTGTGGCATTTTAGGACAAGGCTGAGAATATACAGTTTTCTGACAGTTAGTAGTCCACCAATGCGATATAAGGTATCAGTAGGAAAACGATAAGGTTTAGAGTACAATGTAAGGAATGTTGTCCGCAATAATTATGTTTATATTAATATTCATGAATTAAAGATTTCACAACACCCTTAGTCTGATTCCGAACGCGCCCGCGACGCATCATCAAAAGCTAGGGTGACCGGGCGACATGATTGATTGAGCGGACATAATTGGCCATCCCCACATGTTAATGAATCGCGGGCAATGAAAAATGATTGTGCATGTCCCTCCGTGACGTATGGTCACAGTAGTTCGTGAGAGCCGCCATTTTGTGTACCGACCGTCCGGGTAAGTGGCCGTGATTTATGTTATTTCTGACATTATGACGAATTGTTAGTTGATTTGTGTGTAGTGATAGACTGGTAACACTAAAATGACAGGAGTGATAAATTATTTATAAAGTTGTGCTGGATATTTCGATGTAAGACCTCATATAGGTAATATTACATGAAACTAGTTAGAAATAACAATTTTGATTGTGACTCCTGTCTTTTTTATAAATTTTACTATAATTTATTTTTACTATAAATAAACTTTTAATTTATCTTAATCAGTCGAGTGATAGAAACATACTTTTCTAAAAGAAGGATTTTTTCATTATCTCCTCTGTTGGTGATCGTAGTTTGGAGAGATGACCTGATGATCTAACGGAGAGAAAGCGCTGCAGCAACTTTTTACATAGCTACAGTTTTTTATATTTATTTGTTAAAAGAAACATACATACTTTTTATGTGCCAGTACCACAAAACATTTATCTATTTCCTTTTATAATTGTTTGTCAACAACCGCCATTTTGCTCGTCAATATTGTTAAGAATATAATTCCCAATAGAGTTTTTCAAGTCTAACGAGCACGTTCTTACTTGTTCTAGAAGCATCATTTATACACACTCATCTTCACTGTAGACACAGTTCTTTTCGAAACATATAAATCTCCATATGAATGACCTCTTTCACACCACAACTAACACGGCGAAGTCATAAACCGCCTTTGAAAGTGCCGGGTATATTCAGCGTAGTGCGGCGTCACTGTGAAAAATCACCGCTCATCCCCTCCACAGCGGTAATGTATGTGCGTCATTACCCTGGCACGCCACACAAATCATCCCGGCTCTGTGATAGGGATGTTCGTACTAAGATAGTTTTATTTTATCGATATGAGCGTTAGCAACCCTTTATCTGGGTAATCAGTTGAAGATTTGATGGCTTTTCAAGTTTATGACTTAGTACTAGTTGTTTGTTGTCAAATTAAGAGAATTAATTTTTCTTTTCATGTGAGTTCAATTTGACGAGCATAACTTATGTCGATCAAGTCAACTGTCTGGTAAAAAAGTTATACAGATTATTACAGTTATGTCCAACTGACACCAACCCTCTGTATAGCTACGGCAGTTTCGTGGATTTATTGTCAGATTGCTTGGTGGACTTAAGTGGAAGCGGCGACTGTAGCTTTGTGACATTATACATATCCATGAAAATCGTTATAAAATACACATTAGCTAATACTAACAAATCACACTGGAGCAATTGACATACTAATATGGTAATAGGGTTAAGACAATATACGTACGTATACTTTTCTGTTGGACTACTCTACATTTTGATTAAAAAAAAAAACAATCTGTCACGTAGTTTTATTGATCTTGCTGTACAAATGGGTGATTAATCGACTTTGTATTTTACTATATAGATAAGGTTTAATAGGTCTTCATTTATTTCATCTCTTACCTAAAAATAAAATTGTCACACTGTTGCTTTGTGCCACCGTATCGATATATAGTTTTATTTCATCGCTACCCAACACTATACTGCCCCTGCGATGCCAGAACTTATAGATAACGGATGGTGTACAAAGTAGAGTGTTAAACTTTGGACATGTGCTTAAGTAGAATATTTTGGAGCTAGACTGATTTATGTAGTTGTGTTACTACAAAGCCATACTTTACAAACATGACGTTTTTAAATAAAAACATCGTCCGTCAGCTCATAGCTTGTTTAACTTTAAAATGTTGAATTTTAAAAATGTTGCAGTGCTTGTACTATCGTCAAGTTATTGTGATAAGTTAATATTGGTCATTCTATATCAAGTGTCTAATAATCTGTTGCTTATTATTTAGTTCTCAAAAAAGAAGACACGTAGCAGAAACTCTTAAACAATTCATCATCATCATATCAGCCGAACGACGCCCACTGCTGGGCATAGGCCTCCCCTAAGGATCTCCACAACGATCGGACCTGTGCTCTCCGCATCCAGCGGCTTCCCGCGACCTTGACCAGTTCGTCGGTCCACCTTGTAGGGGGCCTGCCCACGGAACGTCATCGTCGTCGTCTTAAACTATTAGCTGTTAAAAAAAGTTACAATTTAATATACTATTGACAAATACATAATGCGACTGAAAACTTATATAAACCTTATTGTTCTCTGAATGTATTACCCTTATATACAAAAATTATCTCTGGCGGTGTTTCATTCAGTACTTAACAATTATTTTCTTGTATAGTATCAAGTACTATAAGTATTCTGTCTGACAAACATATGAAATCGAAATATATCATATCAAATTATAGAATCAAGTACATGTTCCTTTTTTATTATGTGGAAAATAACCTATAAAAATCTATTTTAAAAACCCAATTTCGTCTGCATCCCCAATTCAACTTGCTATCAATTTCGCCTGTCCAAATAAAGTCGACGAATAAACCGTATAAATAATAAAAAGTGCGTTACGGGCATTACACGAATTGTGAGTGGGTACATTAGTTATTGTAACACGACAAAATATCTGTAATAAAATGTAATTTATGACGCAAATAAAATATAACAGTGGTTAGGGCGGCAGATGGGGCGAGATGGTGGTGTGGTGCAAACGTGAGAGGTCAGAGGATTTGCACGAAGTGTAATCCCCGTATTTATAAAGAAGTAATAACTATTGCTTAAGAAAGTCATAACTTAAAATGTTCATACCTTTTGACGACCTCCGTGGCGGAGTGGCGTACACACCGGTTTTCAAGGTGTCGTCTGCTCCGAGGTCCCGGGTTCGATTCCCGGACGGGTCAATGTAGAAAAAAAGTGTTTTTTTCAACATTTTCTCGGGTCTGGGTGTTTGTGGTACCTTCGTTGTTTCTGGTTTTCAAAATACGAATGCTTTAAATAGTTATTCAAATTGGGATCAGAACAATGTATGTGATGTTGTCAACATTTATTTATTTATTTATTTATTTAGCTTGTCTGAGTTTTCGTGCGCGTGGAATATATCACTATAACACTATTCAATGAAAACCGAAATTACCTCAGCCTATTTGCTATTCTAGCCTTGAATTATGTGCGTTAAATTTTTTATCTAGGTGTGTTACTTTCGAATTTACAACATTAGTAAGGATGAATGGCATACGAATTATTTATTCAAGGATAAAATCAATGAACTCTAGTGATAGGACTCTAGTAATGTTCCATATTTAAATTTCATTGTAACATCACTTAACTATACTGTAGTATAGTATACCATGCAAAGGTCTTAAGTTCGATTACCGGTAGGATCAATTTAAGAAACGGTTAGTTTCTAAATTGACTTGGGTCTGGAAGGGGGAATAGTTTTAGCCTTGCTTCAAAAGGACCATAAAACTTTATGCAAGGATAGCAAATTTACTTCATTTTCTCTCGCTATCTCCTACACCCTACACCACACACCCCCGGATATATTGACAGAGTCCTCCGACACGGTTGCCGGAGAAAAATGGCGGTCATTTGTTGGTGTCACCGTTTTGTTCTGTTGCCATCGAGAGCGAGATAATGCTTGATTTATACGCGCGATTACGCGTGACGAGACAGTCTGCGGGCGGCCTTAGCCGGTCGGTGTCAAGTTAATAGTGTTCATGATTTGTAAGTTTTACGGAAGCTTTAGGATTAATGGCGTACTATTGTATTTTGTAGTTTTGTTTTATGTCATTGTTCTTTATGTTGTTTCAATTATTTGTTAGTTGGACTTTTGATTTTAGATGACGGTAGTGGTTGAATTGTGTGCAAGGAAATAACAGTAAGAGTGCCAATCAACAAGTAGTTTTTGAAAGAAATGTAATATTAGTGTCAATATATTTAACGCCCCTCTAGTTGAGCGGTTCATGTCGAATCAAGGTTTCGATGGGTTATTCGATGGGATTTTATATTTATAACTTTATGCTCGACGTGGAAGAGATCTACACAACTTTGTAAAACCAGTAGTAATTTTATCAAAACTTAGCTTATACAGCCCTGTAAAGTTTTATTTATGATTCTGAGAAGAACTTTTACTTGTTTATTATTATTTTTCCATTAAAAATTAATGAATAATTTACTCCATAAATGAAATAAACAATTAAAATCAGGAACATGCAATAATGCGCGGAAAAAAACTGCACAGACCAGCTGCTATTGCAGCTGATTCCCCTAGAAGTCATGTTTATATTATTTTGACTGGGCTTCTGTGTTTTAAACTGAATCACCTAGACATCACACTATTGACAAATTTATTCAAGTACTTTACCCTGTAAGCCAATATAGTTTCATCATGGTTTATGTAAGTAGTACCTACCTAAAAAAATTTAAAACGTTTTCTTTTTGTCAATACATAACAATTAGATAAAGCAAAACGAACTCATAAGCATTTCTTGTTGTTTAGCAATTAAAAAACAACTGCAAATCAGAAAAAAACTGAAATAAGTGCCTCAGATGAGTATTTTTTGGCCCCCACTTTTCGTAAACTGGACAACGCTCATCTAACCGAGCTACCGAGACAATATTTATGGCGATGAATTTATTCAAGTTCATTGTAAGTGTTGCTACATATTTTTCTTCTCCTCGGTTGCAAGTCGCTCGTTTGTAAGTGCCCTTGTTTTGTCACTGGTAGGTGACACAAATGTTATTAATGGCTGCGCGTTGTGTGGAACTGTTCAAAGGGCAGTAGCAAATGTATTTATAGGTTAAGGCAATAATTGTTTAGTTTTATCGATGTAAAGACAATGATTTATATTATTTTAAGCTGGATTACATTTGGGAAAGAAATCCAGCTTTTGCATATAAAAACGTAACACGAGACGAGTCCCAGGTTTTTATCCCGTTCGGGTCGATTTAGGAAACAATCTTTTATAAATAGGCTTAGGACTAAAAGGAGCCAAGGTTTAAAGATAACTACTTATTGTTGACAAATAACTTATTCCACAAAAGCAGTTTTATATTTGGGAAGTAGTAATTAATATCTTTGGGATATTGCGGCAAATCTTAGCTTTACCGTATGATACAAATCAAAAAAACTATGACTGTTCTTTCTATTAAGGACACTAATCATATCAATTATAGAGTTTAACATGAATTCAAAACATATTAAAAAAATTAAATAAATCCTAATACTATTCAAAGAGCAACTTCTTTCGTATCGTAAAATTTCTAACTTCAATAATCAATTTAACGGCACATAAATACTGCTAACATAACATTGAATCACTGAACATCGCACATACAAAAATATCACCCATTAAAATCTAAATTTAGAACCTGAGAAAATATCAACCCGAAAATTGTGTGCCAGAGCACAAAGGACGAAACATCACTCACGCCACCTCGACAACACTTTGAGCAACAAAGCCAACCTTTCTGATGTACAAAATGGCTTAGGACACGTCCACACATAAAGACCGTTACCCTATTTCACGTCACAGTGTAAAAAATCTCCATACAAAAGAGGCAGCGGTTTCGCAAAGTGCAAAACTTGTATGTGGAACTTTACTGCTCTGTGCCAAAGGTAAGGGGACCGGTTTGTGTATGTACAATCACGAGGGCTACACAGCTGTAATAATGAGTATTAATGGGCATGCCACATAAATAACGCATAACAAAGAGGCAGGGATGCAACATAATGCCGATACTTCAAAACCATTAGCGGGGCGCGAATCCGATGGGGCAGAACAGAACTGTGAAGAGCTGGGGACTACGTTATATTTCGTAACAGCTTATTGTATAACTTGCGTTTTTCGACCATTAAAATGAAACGACAATTCTATTATGAGTGACAAAATGATAAAATGAACTATCACGAATTTGATCAATAAGTTTTTTTAGTACCTACAAATTATTATAATCTCGAAATTTGAACTGAATATTAAACAACCTAAAAAAAATTACAAGATTTCTATATTCACGCGTTAGTTTGGCATTGAAAAATTCATAATTTCTTGCTAATAATTTCATATTTTTATCTATTTATTTTAAAAAAAAAAGAACAGCAATTGTTGTTCATCCCACATGATTCTTTAACAAATGAAAGAAGAAGGTCGTAAAAAAATTCGCGACAAAACCTTATTTTGAATCAGTACATTACGACATTATTATTGATTGTTTGTTACTGACTTTCAACATTTTATTATAGCACTAGTTGTTGCCCGCGACTTCGTCCGCACCCATTTCTGTTATTATGATTACAATTAATAGGCAACATTTTTTACTGATGCTTCACTCCTATTGGTCGCAGCTTGATGTTATATAGCCTAAAGCCTTTCTTGATAAATGGACCTTCCAACACAAAAATAATTTTTCAATTCGAACCAGTAGTTTCAAAGATTAGCGCGTTCAAACAAACAGACAAATAAACTCTACAGCTTTATAATATTAGTATAGATAGGAACACTCCAAAAGGAGTACATAATCGCCACGTTTTGCAGGCGGACTGACGATCTCAGTTTGGATTATCGTGGAAAGAAGGCACTACTTCCGTTTCCTTCTGGTATTCTTTTAGTCGTTTTTAAGGACACCCATGGGAAGTGTAGTAGTTTTTCGATTTTATTTATGTGTCCATCCATACTACACTGACAAAATATTATAATATGAAGTTTTCTTCTTTAAGTATGACTTTTCATTAAAAATACTCTGGTGTCAGAATGTTACAAGTCCCTCTATTACAAGCTTAAAATTACTTGATTTACGACTATCATCATGCGACAAAAGCCGGTACCAACGGTTTAACGTAGGTATTGTCCGAACTTCAGCCAATTAGATGTCGTTACTTCCATAATAAATAAATAAATAAATAAATAAAAAAGGCCATTTATTTCGAACAATTCTTGATGGTAGGTATAGTTCATAGTGGATTAAAATAATGACTAATGAAAAACTAATGTTAGATTATAGGAAATAGGAAAATAAATTGTTACGAGTAACAAGGATGATCAAAACAGAAGTAAAAAAATGAACACTCATTTGATTACCATCCTTACCATACCTTTTCATATAGGCAATGTGTACTTGTCAGCCACCGTCTTTAGCATGCTGTTATGACTGGCAAGCAATCTGCTTATTAAGCATGCTGTCTTTTTGCGAATGACAGCGTAGGAGCCGTCGGTGTGGTTGTACGCAAACATCCCAGATGCGCTGCAGTGGCGTGGCACTCCCAACAACATCCTGAAGATGTTATGAAATTAACCCACGAGAGAACAAAAAGAAATAAAGTTCTCCCGTGATCATGGCGTTTGCAACAGTGCAATGGTATAAATCCCGAATCAAATAACTCCGTTTCTTATATTGACTCTACCGGAAATAGACCTCGCACCATTACACCACCGTTGTTGACATGCGATAAAACAACATCCAAAAAAACACAATTTAACACCATAAATGGTCGAGACTCTACGGTACTTCTGTTCCAAACAGTATGTCCCGCTTTGCGACCGCAATATTTGCGGCGAGGCTCATTACCGCACATTTGTTGCTCAAACAGTTTAAACTGCTAGTACTCACTCCATTTGGTTTATTGGCTGTGAGAAATGACTGTCGACCTCTGATTTATTTGAACTTCAATTGTTTGGAAGGTTTTTTTTTACTAAGATATCTTAACGGTTTGCCTGTCAGTATACTTATTAAAAAATATATAAATATTATATCCAGATCCAAATGCGACGCTCATAAGCAAAGGTTAAACAATCGGTGTTTTTCAATATTTTAAAAAACGAACATGTAAACTTAAATTGTCGTAACAATTTTTTTTTAAGTTTTTAAGCATAAAACAACATTTCATTAAAGTAGGTTAAAAAGTTCTCGGACTAAATAAGGAATCGAGTGATTTAAATTGGAGGAATAGCTTAGGCGTTTTTGTCTTGTGGTGTCAGCGCATTAAATAAAACCGGCCAAGTGCGAGTCGGACTCGCGCACGAAGGGTTCCGTACCATTGACTAGGTAAAGAACAGAAGGTACACAAATTTCGAGCTAAAAAGGGCACAAAATAGCGTTTGTTGTATGGGAGCCCCCCTCAAATATTTATTTTATTTTGTTTTTAGTATTTGTTGTTATAGCGGTAACAGAACTACATAATTTGTGAAAAATTCAACTTTCCAGCTATAGCGGTTCTTAAGATACAGCCTGGTGACAGAGCGACGGACAGACGGACAGACAGCGAAGTCTTAGTAATAGGGTCCCGTTTTTACCCTTTGGGTACGGAACCCTAAAAAATAGCATCATCCTACTCTTCTTATTAGTATCGTGAGAGGTGACTAAAGAAGTACTGCCAGAAGAAGGTTGATACGATTGCACAAATCATAGTCGCGGATTGACTTAAACTCTTTATATTTGTTTCGTCTTGGGCTAGAATGTCTACCCCTTTGAAAAAGGCACGTAAACAAAATGTATATGTGTTATGAATTTATCAATGTAAGTCTTGTATGTCAAAAAAATAATAAAAGAGAAACGAAATATGTATCTTATGTTAATAAAAAATCCACGACAACTCTACAGTAACTCCTGTTTTAAGAACATTCGCGTGACCTCAATACTTGCGGCACGGCTAATTACCACTCATTTGTTGCTCAAATAATTCCAGCGGCTTTCGGCTTTTGAGTGCTTTAACTCAGTGTGGTCTTAAACACAGCCTGATTTATGTTCAGTAAAAATACTTAATTATTATTGCTCGTAATTAAATTATCAACTCAAGTAAAGATATATAAAGTGTGCCGCGATAATGTTTGTGGCATTGAACGTGTTAATACTTTCATTTTTAATGAGACACAATACATTAAGATTTAATGAATGACTGCATACCGTGGTGTCATTGTATAACGGTGGGTAGGCGCTTTTTAAATAACAGTATAGTGTGTATTTGTCATTCTTGAATATTATAAGAAGCTCCCGCAGAAGATCAGCGTCGTGGCATGCCTTAAGCTGCCACGACAAATGCTAAGCGGGGGACCCTTTTGGCATCATATTATATTTTTATTTTTATTGGTGTTTTATTTTATTGTCTGATGCCAAATAAATAATTTTTCTTTCTTTCTATCTATTTAAAAATGAATGTCAAAATCTTAGCTTTCAAAATAAAAGCAAAAACGCTGTAAAGTGTTCAGCAAAAAACGTGATGAAACTTCAGGGCACAAACCTACCCCAAGGATCGCCACGCCGATCGGTCCCGCGCCTCTGGCGCTTCCCGCAAACTTCACTAGATCGTCGGTCCACCGAGTGTGATGCCTACCCGTTTATCGTTGTCCATTGCGCGATCATCATTCCAGAACCTTTCTTGCCCAACGGCCATCGGCTCCTCTTACTATTTGACCAGCTCACTTCACCTAAGCAATTCTTATTAAATTTTACAAAAAAAATATCGAATAAGCGTTATTCTTAACAAGACCGTCATTAAAAGTGTGACATTGTAAAACATGGCCGCCGTACACTGAAGGTATTAAAGTTTAATTGTGAATTGCCCATAAGCATACATTCGTGCCATTTAGGGAACAGTAGTGCAACATTGTAACAGTTAGTGATGTGATTACGATTTTTAAATAACTCGGATATTTGAAAAAAATCGTATAGTACGAGTATATAAAAAAACGCCAAACGAAACAAATGAGAATAGTTTAAAATGAAATGACATTAAAGTATAGAAAATCTTATTGGATTTTTTTACCCGATTAAAAAAAAGAGATTCTTGACTCCGACACAAATTGTAAAATTCTCTGTTTCTTGTCATACTCGTTAATCGAAGTCTTTCAATATTTAAATAATCTTGTGTCAGAGTTTTTGAACCTGCTTATTACAAGCCTCTGAAATTACCTTGTATTGACGATTTCCATCGAGTTGAAATAAACGATTTCTTATGTTATCTTTTCTTATTTTCAGTAAAAAAAAAACAACAACAACGAATTGTTTTTAAGCTTGTTAATTTTAGGCACTGAAATAATCGTTAATTTAATGGGTAATTCACAAATTTTATTTCCATTGTGTACCAAATCTATCCTGAAATTATTAATATTATGTTAAAAATTGTAATGTTTCTAATGCATTTACAATATTGAGCAGAACAAAATAACGATTTACGGATCTGTTCTGGCTCTGATCGGATAAAGTTCGGACCTCACCACAAAAGTCCATCCCTCGTGTAGAAGTTAAGTAATTACATAAGGTAATTGACCATATGCAATGCAAAACACAGGTTAGCAATTCAAATGGCACGGTGGCAGAGTGCTTATTAAAATGCATAATGAAAACCCAATGAATTTATGAGTGGCATTAGTAAAGCCTGGACTGTAAATAAGCGTCAATTCATACTCTTTATTATGGACTGAGTTAAAGAAGTTCTTATGACCATACCATATTAATTGTGCAGTTAATTCTACAGTATGATCATAAAAACTCTTTCTTTACCCATACATATCCAGTAAAAAAATATCCTATACTCAGGTATTTATTAAGTGTTTAAGAAATAAAATGAAATATCACAAGAAATGTTATTGTGAATAAATTTAATATCCACTCGAATAAGTTCAAAGCTCATTTGAGATCCCATTTTTAATTTTAAAACTCATAAATAATGTTACTAGAACAACATACAAATATTAGCCTTTTAATTTTTTTACTAGGTATGGGTAGTGAAGTAATAATCCCACTATGATATCTGATTAGACTTAATTCGTTAACTTTCTGATTGATTCTAGATAAATTCACATTTACATAACAAAAAATGAAAATAAATATTATACTTTATTTGATATTTTAGCAATTAAATTGCAATTATAATATCAGTATATAAACTTGAAAAATTATGGGTTCGTGTCCCGCCTGAGACATAATTTTTCAAGTTTATATACTGATATAATAAATATATAGTTCAAAAGATTTTTTACTTGATTGGTGATTGCAAGATCTATCAATGCTAAATCGAAACATTAAGACACTTTGGAACATAAACGTAGAATATTAAATCTATGCTTTGGAATCATAAAAGCTGTAATATTACGCCACCTGTCAAATCTTTACAAATTGCGCAATAAATTACAATTAGCTTCCGTTTATTTAACCTCAATGACACAGTATCTATTTGTCAAGCCAACTGTGTAAACAGACACCTCAACCATATGCTGGGGATTACAGACTTATTATTAGAAGAATATAAACCTTAATACAAAGCAAAAGAGGCTATTAAATCAAGCAACGAATTAAAGCTACTTAAAGTATTGACAGGAAATCTCAAACATTCGACGAAAGCCAAAAGAAAACAATTTCATAGAATCGCAAACACCCATATTAATCTGCAAATGTTGCCTGACTTTCGAGTTAATGCATTCGAAACTCTATACCTAACAGAATAAGAAGTTTAAAGTGAGCAAGATGTTATGGATGATTATCCATTCAACAGGCTACTGGGTGGAGAGAAGCAAAAAATAGCAACAACACATTCTATTGAAGACATCAGAATTTCTATAGACTATTGTCAGAAGATGGTAACACTGGAGTTGGTCAACTAAAAAGCTGAACAATAATACTTTGAAGCAGATAATTTACTATATTATACTTAATACGGAGTTAGAGTTTTTTGTTTTGAAAATCCAGTAGTTTATGGTTTAGATAAAATATTTTTATTGTTTAAGAATAAATGCAATATAATGTGTGCTGCGCAAGAAATGACTGACCGATCTATGGTAGCTGCCTTGAATGATTCAGCATGCGTTATTTTTATTGATGAAGATTTTATAAACACATTACAATAAATAATTAAAACCGTCACAACATTTTAATTAAGCTACCTAATTTGTATCGGTGCTATGTTTTCGAAGTTGATTATTGTAAGATAACGGCTGTAATTTTATTCGCATTATTGTTAAGAGTTATATTCATATTCATATTCATATTAATTTAATCACTTCATAACATAACAGCAGACAATATGTATATAGAGGCACAGAAAGATGGTTAATGGTTATGCTATGACCTCGATGATGTAAGCGTGAATTACATTACAAATTAATATTTTAATTAATTACATTAATTAAATTATGGAAATATCTTTTAGCCTGCCTTTTAAAATAACACTTTCGTTTGCAGTTAAAATGATATTAATAATTTTGTTATATGAATTACAAGTAAATACTTACTACTTATATTGCATAGAGCAACTGATATATACCTAATAGATTTCAGTAAGTACGATGTAGAATATTGATAGGTACCTTTAATAAGCTGTGTTTTTCCCTATCATTGGCTAAACTACGATCTCCAATCTCGTGAAAAAAATATGGCAAGGCCCTATTTTGAGAGGTCGTTGCCACCCAGAGGATTAAGGGGACTAATTGATTTATTTTTATTATATCCTAAACAAAACTTATTCTCAAAAACATAGAACAGCATTATTGAATTACAGTAAACTTCAGTATATAAACTTGAAAAATTATGTCTCAGGCGGGACTCGAACCCGCATCTCCTCGCATCCCGGGCGGGCGCTATACCATTAAGCCACCGAGACACTGCGACTCAACGCGAATTTTTCATGCATATTCTTAACGCTGTACGTCAGCGCTGCTTCATCAAATGTTAGGAGTTTGAACCCTTAACACCCGAAAGAAACATCTTTGCAGATGTTTGACGGTCAGTTAAGATGAAACAGCTATTTATATACTCTATTTGATATTTTAGCAATTAAATTGCAATTATAATATCAGTATATAAACTTGAAAAATTATGTTACCCGCCCGGTGAAGCTGTAACGGCCTTCTGCCACAGCATAGGTCCTTTCAAAAAAAAAAAAAAAAACTCAGGCGGGACTCGAACCCGCATCTCCTCGCATGCCGGGCAGGCGCTATACCATTAAGCCACCGAGACACTGCGACTCAGCGCGAATTTTTCAAGCATATTCTTAACGCTGTAAGTCAATGTTAGGAGTTTGCACCCTTAACACCCGAAAGAAACATCTTTGCAGATGTTTGACGGTCAGTTAAGATGAAACAGCTATTTATATACTCTATTTGATATTTAAGCAATTAAATTGCAATTATAATATCTTAAGTTTATATACTGATATTATAATTGCAATTTAATTGCTAAGAAATATCAAATAAAGTATACAGTAAACTTTTCATTTAGTTTTTTATACATACATACATACATACATATTATCACGCCTCCTTTCCAACGGGGTAGGAAGAGACCAAGGCCTTCCGCTTACTACGATCCTGGCATACATCTTTCGCTTCTTCCACATTCATCAATCTTTTCATGCATGCTCGTCGGTTTAGAGTACTCTTGACCTGACCTTTCTTCAGAACATCCCCGATTTGATCGTGATAAGTTCGTCTAGGCCTTCCTCTTCCAACGTTCCCTTTCACATTCGTCTTATAGATCTGTCTAGTCATTCTTCTCTCATTCATCCTCTCTACATGCCCTAACCATCTAAGCATCCCTTTCTCAATCCGTGTGACAATATCTTCTTTCACACCACACAGTTGTTTATATAGTCGAATATGTCGCTAACGCCAAAAGCGGCTGATTTTGGCAATAATGTACAATACGAAAGAATGCCAGCAGTGAAAAGCAGTTAACAGTGATTCATAAATACCAGATGTAGTTTGCTAAGGTAAGTTTACTAAGGTAATTTGCTAAACTAGTGTTTTGAGACTTGATTTTTTAGAAGTAATAAAATTAAATCAATGGGGGCTATCGCTAGTGAATTTGCCACTAGAGGCGCTAGTGCCACGTGAGGTCCAATATCATTCACTTTGTACTGGTTTTAGCGGAATTTGTTGCATAAATTATAATTTCTTTAATTTACCTGCTGGAAAGTGATCTCCTTCGTAAAATATTGCAAATATGGATTATTTGGCGATTAATGTGAAAGCTTTAAAAGCGGAATTAAGAAAAAGCGCAAAAATAGGCGGCCTCAAGAGCAACTATTTCAGAAGTTAGTTTGTTGATATCAAGATAGTTATTTATAAACAATATAACCTTAATTAGATTCAAGATATAGCACTTTGTTTCGGCGCCAATCGCCTTTGACAGCTATACCTCCGGACCTCAGTCTACAGTGGCGCCAACTGGTGAGCAAAGAAACGGTAGTCTCCATTGGAGCAGCACATAGCTCCAGTAGACCCCTTAATATAGGCTGGTTTTAATGATTATGACAATGAAAGTTGTTCCTACACCTAGATCAGTTGATCAATAAACCAAAACTTAATCACTCTTTAAATATCACCACGTTTATTTAAAACTGGGTTATCGTCTAAAACGAATTGCTTTTCGTATATTCCACTGAAGTGGAGACGACAATAAAATTCAAATTCACGAAAACACATATAATAAATTAAATGGAATTTCATCATTCCGCCGTCTAAATGTGACAATTAAATTAATTCACCGCTTGCTCTACTTGAAATAGCGTCATTTAGTGGAGCGTTGACAGTGTATTTTAACTGTGACCTTGGTACAGAAGAATTTATGATAGTGCCGACCGAGGGCTATATGTTTTTCAACGTTTTCATAAAACTTTGTTGCTCGCTCGCGCGTTTTAATTTCATCGAAATGTATATATATTTTTTAAACAGACGTGGCGTGGGTCGGCAACCATATTTTTCTGTCGTTAAAACACTACTCTTTTGTTTTTTCAATTAAACGACAACGATATTTCGTCGAAACAGCAACGGAACAGAAACTGACATTCGTATTAATTTGATGAAAATAGCATCTATTTTGTCTCAAGTGTTTCTCTCTATAAGATTTATGACACGGATATTTAGAATTTTTAGTACAAGTGTTATAAAATAGTGGATATTTTTATGTGGACGACTTCTTGACTTTACGTATTTACTTTATTGCTATCTTAAAAATGTTTTTATTGGTATATTTTAATTTAAAAAATGATACCACGACGCACGTTTATTTATTTCGTTTTGTGAACATTTGTTGAATATTATTCATAAATAAAATTTATTGATACAAAAATCACTAGTATTTCATTAATGCTTTAAATTGTGAATAGTGCTAGGTTATTTATCTATCACCCCGTATAATAAAAAAAATCTATACTAATATTATAAAGCTGAAGAGTTTGTTTGTTTGAACGCACTAATCTCAGGAAGTACTGGTCCGAATTGAAAAATTCTTTTTGTGTTGGATAGTCAATTTATTGAGGAAGGCATTAGGCTATATAACATCACGCTGCGACCTATAGGAGCGAAGCATAAGTGAAAAATGTTGCAAAAATAGTCGCGATCGCATTAACAGAAATTGACACGGACGAAGTCGCGGGCATCAGCTAGTATTAAATATACATGCAAAGATTTCTAGCATAAGTAAAACATCCGTACTAAATATGAATACAAGAATAATTATGTTTGCCCATACTGTTTGTACGTACTAAATTTCACGCTTCAACAACAGCCGATATAAAAATTATTCAAAAGTAAAAGAACCCGTTAGAAAGTGAAACAATTGGTATGGGAAGTCAACAAAATCTTGTATTGGAGTTATAGCTACAGATATTGGGAAAACTTGAAGTGATAATCGTGAAGGTAAAAGGGCATTACCTAATATTGTATCATCATCATCATGATTTCAGCTAAACGACTTGCTGGACAAACGCCTGTCCTAATCTGGATCTCTAAGTACTTGCCTCCTGGGGCTTCCCATGACCTTCACCAGATCGTCAGTCAACCGACTGTAGTCCGGTGCGCTGTCGCCATTCCGGAACCCTTCCGCCTCAACGGCCATCGGATATTCTTATTATGTGATCAGGCCACTGCCACTTCAGCTCCTCAATTCTTTGAGCGATGTTAGTTATCTTTTGATTTGTTCTCCTACTGTTTTACTAACTTCTGATTCTATCAGAAAACAGATACATGAAAAATTATCTAGCATAGCTATTTCATTTAACTCAAAAGAGTACAGTCGTCACACTTTTTGCAGCGCTATTTGCTTTGAAATTCACTTAACACTTCAACTGGAATTTTATGTTCACCTAGTTCTTTTTCCCTTTAATTTAGCTTTCCGTCTGAAAGCCATGCCTCCTCTGATTAAAGGCTATTAAATACTGTTTATTACAGCTCTGAGATTTTAATTGCTTGTAAGTAGGGTTGCCATGCGTCCGAAGAAATCTTTGCTACAAGAGAAATTTATTTACAGGAATTTGTTTAGCAATTTTTATGTAAATGTTTGAGTAAATATTGTGTCTATGTTATTGATAACCAGGTGTTTTTACCATATGATAGCTCTTTAGGATGACTCATGAACACACTGAAAAAAAAAAAAAGAAAAACACACTGAGTTCAGAGCACATAACAACATCATATTTTCTATAGGACTAACATGAACGCCGAAAGCAGAAGCTGGATGCGACAAGCCAAAGACAAGATAACATTACGCAGGCTTTTGTCCAACAGTGGAACGGATCAGTTTCGTGTGACTAGAAAAAATATCAATTCGAATAACTTGAATGTATGTATGTATGTATGACGTAGGTGATAACAAAAGCGTGATTTACAAAAAAATATTAAATTGTAATAATTAGAAAGAATTGCACGTGTACATTAAAGAAAATCAGAAAACAGAATGACAGCTTTATAAGAAACATTTTTGATGTTCCGCTTTTGGAGTAAATTTTTATTCTATAATGGCTGTGTCGCTATACATACAGTATCAATGAATTACAATTAATCGACTACCTGAATTATCATTACGAATTATTTAACTGAAGAATATTATAATTTTGATTCCAGTAAAGTAATCGGAATCTATTTGGAGAAATACTTTCAGCTAAATCATTTAACAGTGTCACCCTATTCATTATAACAAAATGCCCGGCGTGTCGCCGCCGAGTGTGACATTCAACTCGTGCGCATGCAATGAACTTTGTTTTGCGCATTATGCGGCTATCCGCATATGCCATTAAAACATTCTGCATTTAACGCACTTGACATAGTTTAAGTTTTTAACATCGAAATAGCTAGTAATTTTATATAGCAGAATTTTAAATACAATATTAAACATGTTGTTTGTGCTACAGGCTAGAAATTTGAAACGCAGCTCAGCCCCTGCTTGTCCCATAAGTGTCGTAAGATTACTTATTTATTTACTTATTTATTTAAGATAGAAGAACACCGGAACCAGCGCAAACCGATAATTTATGTTCTTGTTCATGCGCACAAATATTTACACTGTTAGAGGTAAAATGTTTGATATTTCATGAAAAAAATTGTAATATCAACATAAATGTCTGTCCGAATTATTATTAAATATCTACAAATAACTCAGCGGACCGTGGGGTCGTATCTTCGTATATACGTATATATATACATATATACGTATTTGACTAACTGTTCCCCGCGACTTCGTACGCGTCAATTTCTGTTTTTATGATCGCGATTATTTTTGCAACATTTTTCACTGATGCTTCGCTCCTATTGGTCGCAGCGTGATGTAATAATTATAGCCCAAAGCCTTCCTCGATACATGGATTATCCAACACAAAAAGAATTTTTCAATTCGAACCAGTACTTCCAGAGATTAGCGCGTTCAAACAAACAAACAAACTCTTCAGCTTTATAACATTAGGGGGTTAAAGTATGAAATTGCCGTTTTGTATAGACAAAATCGAGAAAAGTCATTTTTCCATACTAACAATTTTTTAGTTTTTTAAAAACGCCTGAACCGTTTTCGATGCAATTAGTATTTAAATTTCTGAAAATCAAAGTATATAATACAAATATACTTAATTGAAGCAAGAAGGTCAGCTGACACATTGTAAGGGGTCTTTTCAACGACTTCCTTTGAAGTAATAGGCACTAGCATTGCATTTTTTTTTAGTCAAAAGTTACTTTATTTAGTTTTTGATACAATACAAAAATAATTACGCAATAATATGACTATACTTAAGAGCTATAAACAAAATAAAATTTTCATACTTTAACCCCTATTAAAAGTCTATAATAGTCATAAAAGTCTAGCGAAAAAATGGTGAGCATGGTACATCATTATAAACAGAAAAAAAGTTGTACGTGTACTAGTGTACACACGTAAGAAGTGAAACTTCTTTATGGCCTTATTTTTCGAAAAATGATCTACATGCAACTTTCCAGAAATGGGTTAATTGGTTAAATTGGTTAAATTGGTTAAATTGGTTAAATTGGTTAAATTGTTTAAATTGGTTAAATTGGTTAAATTGGTTAAATTGGTTAAATTGGTTAAATTGGTTAAATTGGTTAAATTAGTTAAATTGGTTAAATTGGTTAAATATTATTTCACTTTACCTTTTTGCTATCGTCTGAACCAACCGTGGTTGGGGCAAGAAAAAGATGGCGCGCAACCGAAAAATGTGACGAAAATTTGACTCAAAACGTGACGGTAAATTTTTTTCCAACGCCGATAAAGAAGTTTCACTTCAAAAACTTCTTGCATCATCGCATTTTTGAAGCCATGCCATACCAGGACAGAAAACTAATTATCAATAGTTTATCATTAAAACACTAATTGATCACTGCAACTGTATCCTAATCAAGCATCTCAATGAGTCACAAAATAATTTGCCGACAGTTGAAACTGGCTCGATTTATGGTACAATAAAATTTATATATTCGCACTGGTCTTGGCAGGTTCGCGGATTAACTCTGAAATGGTGATTTATTACGTGTGACTGTACCTCTGCCATGTTCCGAGGTATACATATTTGAGTCAAATACAATTTTAGCGATACTTAAAAGAGCCTTTCTCTCATAAGAAGCGACTGAGGGAATATTTCTTGAAGTTTGGAAGGAGAGTCATATTCTCTTCACCATTATTGGTCTCTTAGTATATTTTATGGCGACTTCCGTGGCGGAGTGGCGTCCACACCGCTTTTCAAAGTGTCGCCTGCCGCAAGGTCCCGGGTTTGATTCCCGGACGGGTCAACGTAGGAAAAAAGCATTTTTCTACATTTTCTCGGGTCTGGGTGCTTGTGGTCTGGGTGTTGTTTCTGATTGCTACAATACGAGTGTTTTAAATAACTACTTACTTTGGGATTAGAACAAATGTATGTGATGTTGTCCACATTTATTTAATTAATTTAATTTAATTGGTCTTCCGGCGACCAGCCTCAGCCGTTAAAGCTCGCCCGGGTGCCCGAGCTTCATTACTGCTATATACGCACTCCATCCGTGCCATAAAAATAAAAAATATAATGTAATGACTGATAATAGCTCAATTCTAAATACGAGTAGTAATGAGTAAACAGCCTTAAATATAAATTTTGAAATCCTATACGCATCACTAGTCGCTAGTACTCTAACAAAATACAGCAACAGATTAATCTGCCCTACAAATGAGTCGTCCAAATCAGGACAAGATGTCAGCGCAAAGCACATTAAAAGAGAATAATTGCGGAGGCTGCGCGCGATCAATCTCTCACGCGTCATTACAGGAGCACTGTCAACGTGACGGGGAAGAACTTTCAGTTAGGGATCCGTGCTATAACATGGAATAAAACAAAAAAATAAATAAATCTAGAAATTTGTGTACTTAGATTTGAAGGTATCCTTGGTGGAGTGATTACATACTGGTTTGTAAGGTTTCGCCTGCTTAGAGGTGACGGTATCGGTTACCAGACAGGTCAATATGAAAAAAATATATTTCTGTATGTTAAAAATAAAACAATAAAAAAACTCGGGTTTGAGTCCACAAGCAAATTTTAGTCAATGCCGAACACGAAATTAATAATAATTATCTAGAACCACCTCTAAATTGGAGGATTATTGTAAATTTAATATATCTAAATCTGAAGGCTGTCAACCTTATTCACCATTCCTAGGGGGTGTTTATTATTATCTTTAAATTTAAATGGGGCTAACATCGACCTATTATATTGAACAACTCATTAAAATTGGTCATCCTTTTGTTTTTTTGCTACCTATTTTTGTACACTCTGGGTCGACAAATAAATGTTTCTTTTTTTCTTTCTTTCCTTCATCCCGGTTATAAGAGGTCAACATTACAAAAAATATACAAGTGTAAAAATGTATCTATCTCACTGTCCTGTTACCTAATAAGCGAGGTACGGACGGAACCCATCTCGTTTCTACCTCTCGCACTTCATTTCGTCTCTTTTACGTTTGCTCATCGTTCATAGGAATGTCGCGTTGATGGTCTATTTAGCGATTATTTTTGACAGGGGTTAAGTCATATAAATTTATATTATGTTAAATCACATTTGAATGTGGCAGTTTCAATGAAAACTGATCAACAGCCTCTAACAGACAGAGCGGGCCACAATAAAGGAGGGTTTTACCATAATCGTCAGGTATGGCAGGTTGATGATCGCAGTTTAGCCACGGTAAAGAGGAATCTGTCTTCTTTCTTTTTCTGTCTTTTTCTAAGAGTACTCATACGCCTCTCGTCAACTACATACATTTAATAAGATGTCCCATTGGTTAGATTGATGTGCTGTCGTCTATGAAAAATTAATGTCTACAAGCAGGTATAGTACTACTTCGTGCTTTTTTTTTACTTTGGATATGGTCAAAAATCTCATAAGTATGTATTTTGTTTAGAAAAAACTACAGTTACAGCGTTTAATAGGTGAATATAATCATAAAAATGTTTACGATCCGGATTCTCCGTTAAAAGCGGACATTACTTTCCCAAGATGAGAATAATTAGACTTTACGTCTAAATTAATTACAGTGGATTATCTCCCTCGGCAATTTTCAACAACAATATTTTCCACTCTTCTGGCAACACTCTAAGGACTATATTTCATACTCAACGCGCCCAAAAACGCAACAGTTATAAATTAAAAACATTCTCAAACCGTCCAGTGATTAGGACCTCTCGTTTTAAGGGTATACTTTCAAAGAGTTGTAATCTTTGTATTTGTGTGTTGATATAGGATTTTAAACTTTATTGTTGCATTTTATGTATGGCTGAAAATATAAGTTACTAATTCGGTTGACAGTCTGAAATTACCCCATTGCAAGTTAAAGGCCTCCATAATTGAATTCAAATTACCACAGTGTTGATGGTGAAAACAAACCTGTGCAAAGATTGAAAATTCGAAACCTTGTAGCTCGGCCCGGGGATCGAACCAAGGACCCCGAAATCATGGGCCGGTATTTACACCACTAAACCAAACGGGGCGTTACTAAAGACGTACTGTGTTACAAATAAAGTATAATCACTATTAACGTAATTTGCCATTTGTCATAAACTTTTATTAATCAAACATTTGGAACGAAGTTCTTATCGCGCGTTGCGAAAGGGGGCTAGACGGAAAAAAATAAGACCAAAAGTTGTAACGACACTTTTTGCTATAGTTGTAAGCCGTGCGGCGTGCGCGTGTTTCTCTGTCTGTTCTGTCTCAGAGAGAGAGAGAGAGAGAGAGAGAGAGAGAGAGAGTGAGAGAGAGAGAGAGCGAGAGATATAGAGAGAGAGAGGTAGAGAGAGAAAGTTTATTTATTCAAAAATAAATATAAACTAATATAAATGGGTTCGCCATTTGGTAGGGTGCCCTTAGCACCCCACACTGGCCCGATCACGCCCGCTAGTATGGGCCCCGGAACCAGTACCACTAGCGTGGCGGACCTAGGCTGAGCGCCTTCAGCGCTCGCCACACTCTGCCCGGTTTAACTGATTAAAAGCCTCCCATATGGGGTTTCAGTGATAGGTCCGTAAAAAACTAAAATAAAATTTTATTACAATTCCTTCATTAAAAAGGAACTTCGTTGCATCCGGGTGTCCCTTGACACCTCTCAAGTTTTTTATTTGATTTATTTTGATATTTACGTCATCCATCTCTAAAACTTTTTATGTTAACAATTTTTCAAAATAAAGGTTGCTGTCCACCGGTTGGTGGGTGTTTATTTTATAGTAATATTTTATTTAATTATACTATCAATTTAAAAAAAAAACACTGATATCGGTTTGGTGTTAAACACACAAAAAATATTTTACACGCCGACCTGAAAAAATACTTTTTTACCAGTTCAAAAATACGGTAATAAGTCTTCTTGAGGTCAAAGTAAAATGGTTAGTATTGTCAGTACTCAGCGCTACTAGTAACTTTGTACGCTGTTCTGTGCGAAACGTGAAAAAATACGGGTATTTGTTTCACTGAAATACGGTAACATTTTGAAGCTCGTAGTAAAATAACCTTGGTTCTAATTAAATTACCTACCTTTTTATATTGGAGAAATACTTTCTAATATTAGGAGTTTAAGGTTCTTTACTAAAATGACTTGATAGGGTTCCGTACCCAAAGGGTAAAAACGGGTCCCTATTACTAAGACTTACTTCTTACTTCGCTGTCTGTCCGTCTGTCCGTCTGTCCGTCGCTCTGTCACCAGGCTGTATCTCAAGAGCCGCGATAGCTTGACTGTTGAAATTTTCACAAATTATGTATTTCTATTGCCGCAATAACATCAAATACTAAAAACAAAATAAAATAAATATTTAAGGGGGGCTCCCATACAACAAACCCGATTTTTTGGCTTTTTTGGTACGGAACCCTTCGTGCGCGAGTCCGACTCGCACTTGGCCGGTTATTACATAAGCGCAGCAGTATATTACTTCCTATGTGATAGCAACATGTTAACAAATGACACATACTTACGTGTTATAATAGTTAAAACTTAAAAAACATAGTATACAAAATATGAAGACACTTTCTATCGACTTGATAAAAAAATATCGCAACAACAACATCAAAACAACTAGACATATTCATCTTTAATTTAATATAAATAAAATACAAATCGTTGACAAAGAGCAGATCAGGCAACAGCAATATCTCAAGTCTTTCTATTTCAAGTAAAAGACTAAAGTGTAGAGTATGAAAAAATACGGTTATTTGTTCTACGAGTAAAGCTAAAGGAGGTAGGACTTACTGACTATTAATTCGCTCGCAGCGTCGTTACTCGCAAACTTATCGCATTTGATGAACGGTTAGCGCTAAACGGTGGTTAATCCTCACATAATATTGCCGTAGTTTACGCTCGGCTTAAGTTATGTCCCGAAGATTTTTAACCGACAGAAAATAGGGAGTTTTTATGTATGATCATTAACGATTTAACGATTTATTTGAAATTAGATTTGATGAGTAAAATTGGAGTTTCAGCTAAAAAATTAAACAAGTTTGATGCTAATTGTTAAATTAATAGGCTCAGACGCTACTTTGTGAAAATAAGTAACACCAAAAAATAAATATTAAAAAAAAACAGACATCTTGCAATGATAATATAACCTACAGATTATAATTTAGATATAATCAAAATAAAAAGTTACATTAAATAAGCGTTAATAATTGATAATAATTTATGGTATTAAATTTTCCTAGATCGCACTGGCATAATAATATATCTGTTAACATATACAATTAAAAAAAGGGTCAAATATTGACCAAGTTTCTTGCGCTGCTTCTTCTCGAAACAAGCCCATTCTTGTCCCGAAGCAGTGGTAGGCTAAATATCGGGACGTGTAAAACCGCCTCCAGTGGCCTAAGCAGAAAAAAAATCTTACATTACTGAATTTATTTAAGCTGTGTAATACACGTCATGGCACCAAACATAACCATACCCCCACAAAAAGCTTACATTTTGAAACATTCAAAATCCTTGAAGTGACAATCACGTGTCGGTATAATGGTGCACAAAAGCCCCAGCTCCTTTACAGTAAAACGGGGATCCTACGACCAATTACCCCTGAGATAAAGCCTTAGAGGCGTCCGCCCGTTTACTGAGGTCCTCCCCCCGCACCTAGGGTTGGTAGACAAATCCTGGCACTTAAATAAGTGTGACTAGCCGGATATAAAGCGATTTATTTTATTGATTTGTAGGTATAATGTTTTCAATTTTTAAGAGTTTGACGCAATGATTAAGACTTTTTACTAATCAGTATATAAACTTGAAAAATTTGTCTCAGGCGGGACTCGAACCCGCATCTCCTCGCATGCCGGGCGGGCGCTATATCATTAAGCCACCGAGACACTGCGACTCAGCGCGAATTTTTCAAGCATATTCTTAACGCTGTAAACCAGCGTTGCTTCATCAATGTTTTTAGAAAAACCGACATGTACCTAGAATGATACGCGAAGCAATAGAAATTAAAAAACATCCTAATTTCAATAGAGAAGATGGTTGGAATTTACCAGCTGCTTGGGACCCTGTCTTATCATCATTGAAGTCCACAAACCATGGCAACACTGCGAAGACTCCGGACACAGTTAGCTCATTTTGTGTGAAAAGGAACATAACTGACGATAAAAATTAGAGGCGGTAGATAAACATTTTTTTCAAATTACCATCTTAAAGACGAATAACACCTTAGTCTACCCGTGACCATGAACGCTGTAAAGGGTTCGAAACGTCGGGTTAAATCAAAAATAAACTCGTTCTAAATCCGTAAACTATCTTTCATTTCAAATAGGATATTGGTTTAAATTCCAGCACATTTGATTCTTACAATAATACACTTACAATACCTTTTATACATTTCCCGTAAAGGTAATGGGATAACTATTTTGATTCAATTCATTTTAAAAATACCTACTTTTTTCACAACTCATGTTGGCAACCCTATTACTTCCTCTGTTTTAGCGGCAACAATAAGTTTTTGTTAAGAGTGGCTGTTTCTTTGGATTTGTAAGAACTGTGTTTGACACTAAATATCTAGAATGGAGTTAGTATTTTACGATTCAAGCGCTTGTGGATGAACTTTACTAAGAGTTAAAAAATGAAGAAAAGATTCAAAAAACATAAAAAAAACACTAAAGCAAAATCAAAATTCCTCTAGAATAACACGAACAACGAAAGACATTTGCCTTTGTGCAAAACATTATTGTGGTTTGCAATACGTCTTAAATTGGATCAATGCATTATCCTTCAGTTAAAATCAAAATATTCTACAAGTTAACTTGTATTGTGGAGATGTCTTATCTTCCCATATCAGGTGTTATTTGAACAATTCGTTATTTGACAAGAAGAAGCAAACACACTTACTTATTACGTATTTCTTTAAAGCAGTAGTCATAAACATGAAACAATATGTAGGTGTTATTAAAATAGACACACAGAAGTTAACGCACTAGAAAACAAGTGTAAAGAATTCGGCATTCTGTCCTCAAAAGTTAAGTATGCACTTGTACTTTCGCTACTATTCCCCACGTCCCAGCTCTCCCTCACTTCCTACACGTCTCTGTCAATGCCACCACCCAATGCATAAATCAGTGAAATTACATACTGTGCTTCAACAACTGAACCCGAAAAACGTATCAGTGTGCCATCTGAGTGCACTCTACGTCTCGACAGTCGTAACGTTACAATTTTACGACCGCTTTTATTACTAGACGCTTTCGTGCACGATTACCCTCCAGAGTGAGTTTCGCTGTTACTCGCCCTACGCTAGGTGTCTTTACCCTATCCCACTTTAGGGTACATCGCGTTGTTTCGCATCCATCGCTGTCTGGTTCCAAGCACAGTAATGAGAGTTCACGTTACTGTGAGAGATGGGTAAGGATACTAAAGATTGTGTCATAAGGGTGCATCTGTTGTCAGCAATTAGAATTTAATGCGTGTTTTATTATCACAGGCGTCTAATGTACTAGTGCATTAATTTATCACCTCCCCTGTTTACGAGTTACAGCTTGACAATTGAAATGGCGTATTCTGAATTCAAAGAGAGTGGCAGGTCGCTAGGATATGTTGAGCTTCCTCGTTCCCCGCGCGGCTTTGGTTTGTTGAAGTTTGGGGGGTGATATTGATAGAGTGAGGGGTCTGGGTGCGCTGGACGTGTCCCACAATCGTTGGACAGACAACCGATGGACGTATCAAAGGCCGGCGAATGCAACTGCAGCTGTAGCGGATTGAATCGAGGCTGCGGCGGCTCTGAAGCGAAGGCTGATTGGAAGCCGTCTGCAAGCGATGTGCTGTTTGCTTTCGCAAGTGAAAGCATCTTTTGGATCTGTACAGTTGGATATAACAAAAATACTGTTTATTATTTTATGAAATTAATCATGTTGAAACGAAATATTAAAAAAAGACAGATATTATATATATATAAAAGGAAGTCGTGTTAGTTACACAACTTAGGTATAAGTCGAGAACGGCTGCAGCGATAATTATTATTTTTCTTTAATTGGATTTATCTTTGTCAGGAATAGGATAATAACTGTTAAAAACATTGGAAAGTTAACGTGACCAAGTAATTCAGAAACTTTATTTCTTCATACAAATTTCCAACCCCGCCATAGGTATTTGACAACAATGACATTTAAGACGTCAAAATCAAATACTATTCTGAGGCGATTCAAAGTTCGCGGGATTCGCAAGTTGAAATGGCTCGTTAAGAAGTTACGCTGCCTTTTTAAAGTATTGGAGAAATAAGCATTTAGGAATTGGATCACCCAATTATAATTAATAAAAATCGACTTCTTCTTGATTTTTATAAATGATTTTATAAGCAATTTATGCTCGAATCTAAGGCATTTGAAAATTTGCTGCTGTCTTAATAAGTGGGATATGATGAAATAAATAACATAATATACTTCTTCTAACTAACATCATTGTCATGCGAATCTATACTAATGTTATAAAGCTGAAGAGTTTGTTTGTTTGTTTGTTTGTTTGTTTGTTTGTTTGAACGCGCTAATCTCTGGAAGTACTGGTTCGAATTGAATAATTGTTTTTGTGTTGGATAGTCGATGTATCGAGGAAGGCTTTAGGCTATATAACACCACGCTGCGACCAATAGGAGCGAAGCATCAGTGAAAAATGTTGTAAAAATTATCGCGATCATAAAAATAGAAATTGACGCGTATGAAGTCGCGGGGAACAGCTAGTGGAAATATAAAGTGCTTAAAAAATATTTTATAGAATTTCGTAGAATAGTTTTATAATATTAGTATAGCAGCTATAAGATATAGCACTTGTTTTTAAGGAAATCAGAACCACCCAGATCCAGTTAGGAAAAAATACAGTTAGGAAAGTTTCAACAATGAGACCATCGAACCAGCAACTTCGTAGCTGGTAATACCTTTGAAATAGATGACTCTGCTATGTTAAATGCAAACAACTCTTTGCAGTGTTTTTCAAGAGATGTACTTGCCGAAGATGCCTTGTCCAGTGTGGACCACAGGAGGTAGATCCCACCACCCCAAAATATATTTATACCTGCCAAAGTCCTCTTTGGCAGCTATAAATATACTCTTGGATAGGTTCTAAAATCTGATGATGATGATAAACTCAATTCTACAAATAAATTCGGCTGACTGTACAAACGTTTCGTATTTCGGTTAAATGGTAAATCAAAGTGTTGGATTCGAGGAAGGTGACTTTGAGCTAATTACCGATGAAACACTAGAAACTAGGATAGTGGATTTCTGGTGCTTGCTACATAAGTATAAATCTTCGTAAAATTTACTATTTATCGTAATCTTCTATATAAACAAAATGAATAACCTAAATTTATGTTTGCGTATTCAAAACTTTTTGTTGCCGACCCGGGGATCGATCCCGGTCATAATGATATTTCTTCTTTTGTACACACGGCGGCACATCAGACTATACATGTTGACCTTGAGACCGCCTTTATGCCCTACGTAATAAAAGCTGTTATCGCAGTTCAACTGTTTAACTTGATGTGCTGTCGAGTGTACATAAGTACAACATGTAGATGTTTACTGTCTGTCTAATTTTATTTGAGTGAATAAATGAATTATGAACATAAATATTGATAAGTAGCATCCCAAAGAACACTTAACGAAACTTTTCATTTTTAAGCCACTTTGCAAATGACAGCAACTAACAGGCAATAAAAATAAACAAACAACATAGCCATTTCCCAATTCGATCCGTATAATGTTTGTCCATAAAATTCCTTTCGACATTGCCATGTGTCATTACTGTAGGTTGACAGCGCGGTGTGACACGGTAATGATTGTACCGAGACAGGCGAATGACGTTTTAGCACGCGATGTATGATACACAGTTCTGGTAGAATAGCCAGACCATTTTTTAGCTTTACACGGTGACATAAGCTGGCCTATAATTGAGCATCACTTCTTATCATTATATGGGTGTAGCTAACACTGATAGTAGCCAGAACTTCTTCAGGCAGTATTGATTTAGCTACCGCTTCTTCCCGGCCGGTCTTCTAAAGACCATTGGAGTCTCCGAACTGTGTTTGCTAAAGTCTTTGCCCTGACAAAGGCCCCCATTGAATTCATGTCACATCTATGTTGTAAACAGGCACAATCACTACACAAATCCGAGTAATGATCGAAGATTCCAAACCTTCTGTTGCCCAACCCGGGGATCGAACCCGGGACCCTGAGATCTTGTTCCGGAACTTAAACTAGTCGCCCAATGGGGCTAATAGTCTAAACGTCTTGTTTTTACGACTTCCATCGTGCAATACAGGACGAGACTAATGGCTTGATGTGCTTTCCAAAGCGCATATCCCCTTAATCCCTTTTCAGACCCAAGCCTATATAGAAAAGTTCGTTCGCAAATTTACCCGACCGATAATTAAAACCAGATGTCTTACTCTGCAACATGAAGCTTGCATTCACGGATATATCTGTCTCTTTCAGATACTTTAACACATCGGTAGGAGTGACAGGGACAGATGGATTCGAATAAACGGACTGTGTGTTCCGGTGTAAGGCCTCAGATCCCTTGAGACTCGAATAATAGACAGACTCACGCACTATTACACCAACTGGGTCGTCATATTATTATCATGTTTATGTGATGATTTAAAGATGAGCTAGCTGTTTAACCTTTTCTATGCCTGACAGGACAGAATTGATATGTTCAAAACCATACATACTTATTAGAGTTGATGAAAAGGTAACATACTGAATAATTTACATCAGCGGTTGTTTTTTTTGCAAATTGCTACCATTTGACAGGGTAATAGAAGAGTTATGGGTCGTTTGATGTGTCGCAGTATGATTACGACCTGTGTTATTGATATTTTAGTATCAAAGAACCTGACTCGGCGGTAACAGCAATGTTATAAATTGATTCGTATAGCAACAGTTAAACATAATTAATTAATGTAATAAAATTTTAGGAATGTGCTTTAGTTTAAGACTTTTAACATGGTTAAAGCTAGAATAATAACGAAAAAACTGTCATAATCGTCATCTCCTTCAGGGGTTATGAGTATGAATGTTGATGGCTGCAAGGGAAGAGGCTGACCGAGAAAGATATGGATGGACTGTTTGAAACAAGATATGAGTGTGAACGGAGTGGATGGTTCAGAGACGAGGGATAAAATAGTGTGGAAGAGAAAAACATTCTGCGCCGACCAAACCAGATAAACAGAAAATGGGCAAGAGAATCGTCATCTTCTACACCATCAGCCCATATCAGTCCACTGCTGGACATAGACCTTTCCAGAAGGAGGATTTGCCATATTACCACGCTTCGCTTGCAGGCCAGCGATCGCAATTCGAAAAAAAAAAATTGAAGTAGTACAGTGTACTAAAAAGTACAGCATATTTAGATATTCTGACTTATTGGTCGTTCTTTTGTTCGTCTTAACAATAATGTCACTTCAAAAACATTTTGCATTACATATTATTTGCAAATAATCGTAGATAGTTCCTAAATCATATAGGTATGCGACTACATAGACAGGGTTTTGCATACAGAAAAGTTAAAACAGATTTTCCATATATCATAAAAACCGTATATTATAAGCCTGAAATTTATACTAACAAGTATTAGTGATGTGCGGTGCGTGTCTATCGATAATAAATCACAAGGCATTCTAATGGATAACCGGTATAAATCTATTTATGCTGAGTTTTGAATGCACATTTCGCATGTCTCGCCACCATTTGCTGGATGCAATGATTCACATTGCCATACCATAGGTATGATTAAATTAACGATTGGGTTATTGAAATAAATCGATTACGTATTAAGATTGTTAGCCGTAATTGGTTTTGAATCTGTTTCAATTCAAGTGATTGATACTAAAGGCTGACAAATGGATAGCTTGTCATTTATAACTGAATGTATGTAACTCATTTCCGTAATTATGTTTGATTTTGAAATAGTGTGTTGCTATTATTTGTTTGATTGCATAATTGGAGTATCTATTTAAACCTATCTTACGCCATCTTGCTTCGTTCAATTGGATTGTAGCCGATACGATACAATAGGTAATGGTATAAAGATTTTATTTTATTTTTATTTTCATTTAAGTATTTATTTAAGATTCCTTAAATATACATATTATTTCCTTTTTTAACTAACTCATAATAGATAGTACATTAGGATTAATAATTTCTAAAGCTATAGGTATAGGTTTTTTCTTAATAACCTAATTTTAATTCAGAAATACAAATTGACGAAGTGCCTTGTCACTACAGTGGCTAATTAAAATCAACATAACATTGCATACAATTTGTCAAAAGTGTTGTTTGTAAAGGTGAGCGCACTACACTGGCGGTGAACATGAAAGAACTCAAGATCGTTTTGTATTTTTAGAGTTATGCTTTATGGGAGACAGGTGTGGACAGTGGTTTTTTAGTTATGGAGGAATATCGATGTCGATAATATTATTTAGGTGTTAAATGTGATTTATCTTGTCGCAACAGTATTTTGACTTGTTGGTATTTTTCCAAAAATCTTAAATTTAATTAACAGTATGTCCCACGAGTGTAAATGTGACATATGTATGCCTTTTTACTGAGAAGAGTCTTATAAGATAGTATTTAATAGTAAGTTTTAAAACTTATTTGGATTTACATGTAGTAAATTAAGTACAATCATCGCCTGGTTAGGCAACCACTATACATCACTATCATTTTGAATAATTGAACATTATCTGGTGTGCCTATAATAATTAAGTTAAAGTAAGTACGTAATATTTAAATTTCATTAAAAATTAAATTAGCTTTTATATTACAGAACTGATAAAAATAAGCTTTTTTCAACTTCTGTTACTTTTTGAAAATATAAATTCATAGCCCACTTTTTACTGTTTTATTAATTTGAGACTAAATTAAAACAAAATCATTTATTGTAAACTGAACATACACTTTCACAGACTCAATTCTGAGTCTAAAATGTTTATAAGGAATTATGATTTTTGCAAAGTTTAGCGTAATTATTACATTTTTGGCATCAATAATATTCTGATTTAAGCTTTCGCAGTCACTTTAACTACAGTTAATTCAGGACTTATACTACTTTTCCTGTTTTCTACGAATATCTGATAATTAGCACTGTTGCAAGCGCCACGATCACGGAAGAAGTTCTTCTGTGTTAAAAAAAACTACTCATAAGAAACAAGCTACATGATATAAATCCCGAACCAATTATCTCTATCGATAATATCGCATCACTACACTAATATACGATATATTTTCACGGCTCGTAACTCACACGACACAGCTCTTATTAATGCATTTGAATCAAAGAACGATGACGTATTTACAGTAATTACTCATCGCGACTTGAAATATGTGCGCGTTACCTAAATTTAAATGAAAATAGATGGGAAGCTAAGGTGATTGTGGGCTGTGGGATTATATACCTAAGTATATACGATGATTCATTAAATCGCATGATTCCTGAAGGAGACAAACAGACATTTTCTTAAAATGTAGCTCTAAGGCTATCATATGATTTTTGGAATTTTCATTACATTACATTTTGACGACCATTTGGATCAGTGGTAGTTAACGCAGCTTCTGAGCCATGGGTCGCGGGTTCGATCCCCGCACAGTACAAATATTTGTGCGCATGAACATGTCTGTTTGTACTGGTCTGGGTGTTTTCTATGTATTATAAGTATTTATTAAAAAAAAAAGTATATAAGTAAGTTTATCGGTTGTCTAGAACCCCATACGACAGAGTACTTAATAGTAGCTTAATTTGGGACTAGATGGCTCTGTGTGGCCCAGTGTGGCATGTCTTAAATATATTTTATTTATTTTATATTTATTACGGTAAATCGCATTTCCATTTTTACAAATCACCACAGTTCGTTACTAAATCCCTGTTCATGAATGAAATTGTTTGTTTTATTGGTTTTAATAAGAAAGAGCTACAACGTATAAACGCCCCGTTGGTCTAGTGGTTTGGTTGTCCTAAAGTGGTTCGATCCCAGGCAACAAAAAGTTTCGAATTTTCGAAGGTTGCTCGGGTTTGTGATGACAAACCCGCATTTGGCAAGCGTGGTGATTATGCCAGTTCCAATCATTGCAGTGGTAACTTGGAATTAAATGATGGAGCCCTTATCCCTGCAGTAGGATGATTATAGGCTATTACTTTACTTTACTTTTACCACGTATACCATTAATGTTAGAATGTTTGGCATTCAATGATTACTACTACTTTCATTCAATGATTATTACTACTACCTTGCACTGTAATACATTTGTAAACATAGTTATTTTAAAAGAGTTATGAAAATAGTGACCAGAGAGCATGCACTGCCTTGTCTCGACACTAGTCCACACTTTGATTTACCATTCAAAATTCTGTTTTTTATGCTCCAAGTGTGGAATTATGTGTTTATTTTCTGCTTAGGAGCTTGTGGATAAGTGACAATTGTTATTCAAGATATAGGCTTAAGGTTTAAAATTCCATGCTGAATTTTACACTTTATGTATGTACCCAGTCTTTGAGCATCTCAGCAATAGACAGTCGTCGGATAAACCAGCTCCACGATTTATTACCGTACGATCGCACAAAGCTTTGATCATCAAAGTACCTACTAATTAAACGGATTCAACAGAGCAAACTCGCATTTAATTACCGGCAATAATGAGCCATTATGAACGGTTTACCCGCCTGGAAATAACCACTGAACCCGTCCCACGAACCAGCTAAAGTCAGGTGCAAAGGATATTTTAATAACCGGCCTCTCAGACCTGACACATAAATAACCCCGTAATTCCCAAATAAATTGGCCCGAGGATCTCATTGAACGATCGTATTAACACTAAAATATCATTTTTAAAATCCAGTCTCGTAAATGCTCCGTCGGCCTCTCAGACCACCTTGTCAGCTAGCGCGTAAATTAACATGAAAACGTCATACAAAGAGTTAACCCCTTCGCCGCTGCATAATAAAGTACACGGCTGATATCTCCCGCGGCGCGCATACGGCCCGCCTATTCACCACCGGACATTATCGTAAATATTGTGGTATTTATTCAGATTTCGGGCACAAACAATTCAATTCACGCACCGGCTGTTAATTGGGCATAAATCGTGGTAAAAATATTCAATAAGCTTCTCACATCGATTAATATTTTAAACAGTGAATGCCTTCATTTGAATTCGTGTTCGGCGGCGCGTAGATAATTCGGTATGTCGATTTGTCGTTTGTCGTGTTATTGGAAGGGTTTTTGTTTTTGCGGCCTTTTATTTATGTTCAACTGATTTTCTTTTATTTTGAAAACATAATAAAACTTCGCCGCGTGAGGTGAATGCGAATTGAAAGTTAGAAGTATGTTTTGAACATCTTAACGATCTACGAATCTCATTACGAAAACTTCTGCTTAACAAGATTTAATTGTGTGTGAGTTTTCATATAAAATTTATGCAAAACGCGCGCCATTATTCACTCGGGATGGCAGAAATGGTGTTTAATAAGGGGCCGTTAGCACATAACCGACCGAGAGGCATTACTGTGAAAAAGTAACACGCCAGACGGCAACACGAAAAACGTCAAGTTGAACACTTTATAATAGAAATAATAACGCAACGGCCGCCATGAAATATTGCCCACATTTCATGTTAAATTGTATGTAAATGCGGACCGAAACGACACGGCTCCCACAATAACATAATAATGGTGGATTTGTGACTCACGTGAAGTTGTTAGTGTGTACTTAACCCTTTATCAAGCCACGCACGCGGGACGTGAGATCATTAGGGGGGTCGGACGGACCGGAATGGGAGTTTTAGGCCCGCCGGCGTTTGAGGGTTGCTGTATTTTTTGAATGTCGTGACTGAGCGGTTAACATGTGACACGTCGAGATGCATTGTGCGTTCGAGTTGTTTATTTAAAATAGGTTTTTTTTCTAAAAACCAGTCCTACGCTCATTTGTTTAACAGAGGGGAATGTATGACTGCCGATTTGAAGTTGTATGGAAATTACTGAAGCGGCTAAGTATCTTCTCAATACGTATACGAATGAGACCTGTCAACGGACCCTTTTAAAGGTATCCCATTTATTTCCAGTGAATTTAACTTTCTTATTGAAACGCTCCTTTGAGTTTGCTCGTGCATTTTATTTGTGACACAAAATCGAGACCTAACCGAAATTTTATGGAAATAAATGTCTTCCAATATTATATCTTTTCAATAACAAAAGTTTGACATTAACTGATACAGAATATTAAGTAAAATAAGTTATATACCTTAGCAGACTGTTTTTTCAATGAATATAATCTTTTTTTTTTAATTGAAGCTACATAAAAATCAAGAAAATAAAAACAGTTTTTCTATGCATTCTTTGCAGTGAAAACCGTTAATCCCACTGTAAAAGTGGTTTCAAAAGTTACTTTATTCGAAGTTTATACCGCTTACCTTGTTTTGTATTAATTTACGATATTTTGCACTACTGCAAGCGCCGTGATCACGGAGGAACTTAGTTATAAAAGTGGTTTTAGTATTGAGGAGAAGAACAGCCTGCAGAAGTATGTTTATCCCTGTCAACCATAATAAAATACGAATTTATCACAAAGCATTTAACATACTATCTATAAAAGTATAAAATACAAAAAATACTCGTATCTACGAATAGAAATAAGAAAAACTTTTCTTGGGTAGGGGCACGATAGCCGTTTTTTGCTTGTTTGGCGCCAAACCAATTTTTTTTATCTTACTTGATTTTTTATCCTATCTTACATGTCAATCATTCACTACATTTATTTCTCTCAAAATAAAAAACCTAACACCATTAAAAAGTTACGCGTAATATTCAAAAAATGAAACAATGTTGAAACCGTGTCTAAATACAAGACGGCCAATTAGAGTTGTTTGACATATTACTGAACTGATATCATGGATGCATATTTTCAAATTAGTCGTCCTAAAATTAGACAAGGCTTAAACCTGTTTATCTTTTTTTTGACGTGACAACGTCTTAAATTAGGTTGCGGCTGGGAGTCACTTATGAAAAAGTGTAACGCTCGGTAACGTTACGATGAGTCACCGAACGAGAGAGAGGCCCGCCGAATGCCTTGCGTCTCTCTCCCACTCAACTATGATCGGTCTGCCGCGCGCGCAGCACTAGAGAATTAGGCGCATTGAATCGGCGCATGCTTGTGTCTCTGTCTTTGTCTTTCTCGAACGTTCTTGGCGTTGGAAAAACAAGAAAGCGTCATAATACAAGTTCACACGTGTGGTTAAAGTATCGTCAGCTGTGTCTGTAGTGAAAAGACGTTGTCACGTAAAATCTTCGCCCGTAAAACCGACTTTGCAGGCAACCATTTTTTTTGTAATAACACTGTAATGGTTCTGAAATGTACCGCGCATCGGACGACGCGACGGTTGGACGAACGGGAAGCCTCGAACGTTGTAATTTTTTTTATAGTCAATGGGCTTGTTCTTGACTACATAATTAACTCTACGGTTAAGAAGAAGCCTAAGATGGAGCGAGCTTGCTCAGAAAGTGGCGCTGGTTCTCCCACACACCAGCGGAACATAGATTAACTGTTTGGCTCTGGACTCCAGCAGGAGGGTGGTAGCATCCAGGCAGCCTCGTACGAAGCCTAGCACCGCAGAGGGATCTGTTAGCCGTCATAATTGGTTAGAAAACCAAACCAAAGATGCCGTTGCCCGGGGTGGACCACTAGGAGGTTGATCCCACCCCCCCACCCACCCCAATATCCTTAGGGAAAGCCAATGTCCAACCGTGGACGTTTGACTGATGTGATGATGATGATAAACATTATGCTTCCAATTTACTACCTCAACTTATTTTAAAAACAAAAACATAAAGCCATAAACTATATTAGCTATTACGTTCACTAAACAGCCGTTTTGTTTCCCACAATCACATACTTTCAAGTCACGAAAGGGTCATTCTTGAAACATAAAAATCACAATTTATCGTCCCTTACAAACGTGCAATAAATAATAAATAATTATGTTACTTACCTTTTGTTAATGTGCGAGGGATTGTTTTGACTAAAATACGAGCTAAAGTCAGTTTTAACAATTAATTACTCTCTAGAAGTATGATTGGAGTTTTTAAAAGTTGACTGCCAGTGCGATATAATCAACTAAAATTATATGGTTTTTACTACCAGAAATACCTTCTGATTCAAACCCTTTTAGAATACCTACAACTAGGGCAGTGACTATTCAGCGCAACCAAGATTTATGAGAAACAAGGAAAGGCGCTCCTGTTTGACTCGTAGTTGTGTTTTTGCTTCGTGTATCAATAAGAAACTCAATATTTTAGGCTTATAGTCGTACTTAGGATGGCAAGTTAGCTATATTTGATCCCAGGTTTTGTCACATGATGGAAGTCAAAAAGCAAATCACGTCCGATGCTTAGAAAAACCTGACACTATAATATCCTTAGAGGATAAATAGTCATACTTTAAGTAACAGCCTATAATCATCCCACTGCAGGGAAAAGGCCTCCATCATTGAATTCAAGTTACCACAGCAGTGATGGGTGCTGGCATAATCACCACGCTGGCTAAATGCGGGTTGGTGATCACAAACCCGGGCAAGGTACGAAAATTTGAAACTTTTTGTTGGCCTACCCGGGATCGAACACGGAACCCCGAGATCTTGGCCCGGTATTTAAACCACTAGACCAGCGGGGCGTTACTTAAGATAAATACCCTAAAAAAAAAATCCTATCTGATCTATATGATTTTCCTTCTATTATACGAACAGAAAATCAGTTTACCACATGCAACGACGTTAAGTCGGAATTAGCTTGTCAAAGGGCACGTCCATACAAAGCGGCGCCCGAGGCGCGGAAACAATCGCCCGTAGCTCGAGGAAATTGCGATGTTAGGGCACGTTCATACTGTGGTGTAGTGATGTTGAGTTTGAAATTCGTTTAGACAGAATTCGAGACTTTGCTTTACCTCTATACTATCGTGTCTAGTGCAGTGATTAAAGAAAAAAAAACTTAATCAAGTATCTAGGTAAATGCTTATGGGTGTTGTGTGGTAACTCCTCTCCTTCCTATGGGTGTTCCGTGTTGCACTACTCTGTCGGTGTACAAAGAAAAGTCTCGTCGCAAAATTGACGCACTTTAAAGGAAATACGCTGCCTTTTTGTCTTTGTCGTGTCCATCGTCCTTTTTTATTCTAAACTAGCGGCCCGTCCGGCTTCGCACGGGTCGACCCGTTAAGTTTTAGTAAGGATCCCTAATATTTTCTAGCAATAAATATAGCCTATGTCACTCAAGGTGAATGTAGCTTTACAATGGTGAAAGAATTTTTGAAATCGGCGCAGTAGTTTTTGAGTTTATTCATTACAAACATACACATAAACTTTGTAAAGACACATAAATATAAATCTTTCCTCTTTATAATATTTAGATGTCAAATTACAGCGTCTTTGTTTAAGCTGCCGGTGTTCTTTTCTGTCTTCTTTTCTTTTAAACGGTCGGTCCCAATAATCTATCTACCGCCAACTTTGACATTTCGGAGATAGGAAACAGTTGCTATCTCTGATTTTGCCGTACAGAGAAACAGATACAGAAGTTGTTTTCTATCTCCGATATGCCAAAACTGAAGACAGATAGGTTATTGGAACCGGCCGTAAGTAGGCTAGACGCCGTAACAGGAGTAGTAAGAAGTGAGACTAACGCGGTACTTCCAGAAGAAGACGAGCAGCAGCATCTTTTCTCTACTATTGTCAAAACAGCGAACGCCAAGCCTGGTTTATGACAAAATCCTCGATTTGGTAAACGCCTGTGTCCAGCAGTGGACTGTTAAAGACGATGATGATGACAATGAATCAAGAAAAATTAGAGGGTCAAATCATTTATGTTTTTAAAGTACTTTCATTTGCTGACTTTCCACCTGATTTTGGGTTCCAAGACATGGTTATGAAGTTACGCTTATTATTTATATTTCTTAAATCACTAAAAATCTGACGAATTTTACGGTAGGTACCCTACCGATTTTCAGATTTCTTTGATATAGCTCAAAGTTGAATTAAAACATGAATCCTAAACGTTAAAGGATCCGAGTAAAATCATGAATATATTTTATAAAAAACTTACCGGCGAAGAGTCTAAAAAGACTGCCACATTTTATGCCAAACAAGCAGTGTAAAATAACTTTTTGTTTTTACAATCATAAGTTAAAAATGATTTAAAATAAAATCTCCTACCAAAAGGGTACTCCTGTAACTCCCAATTCGATCCCCCTAAAGATCCCTTAGGAGTCCAGTGCTCGACGAGACAACCCCCGCCCCGGGCGAGTAGACTATTCAATTTGGAAGTATGGCAAATTGGAAAATAGTCACTTGCTACTTCGCTATACGATGTATGTTTAAAATTTTGAAGTTATTATAATTATACACGGTGCATTTTATGCTAATAAGATTCATGTGTAGATTGACGAAAGTCGCGCTCACTGTAACCTTGGCAACACGTGACAAAGATTGTCTTCCGGACAGGCCTAGCCTAGTGTAGAAATCTTTTTTATATTTATTTTTATATAGCGTCTCGGCACAACATTGGCATGTGTTTTGATTAATTATTTACTCATCAGATTATGTAAGTTAACTTAACTATGCTTATGTTGTTCAATAAACTTATTTTATTTTTTATTATTTTATTATTATTATTTTCAACCACCTGCAAAACAAAGCCCACTTTGAAGCCATTGTGTATAAAACATCTTGGCAGTGTTATTTAAATTTTTGAACCATTTTTTTTATAAAAATATTAATATTGGATTAGCCATTTATTTTGAAACACGCTGTGACTCGTACATATGAAGCTATGTAAGGTCCATTCAACCGAGACACCGCCGCAGCAAAATAATACGTCTGTGCGCGTCACAGCGTGTTACAAATTCAAAGTCTGAATCAAAATTTTATATTTTTTTGTGAATATCTTCATTAAAAAAAAGAAATAACTCTGCCATGATGTTATACATCAGTAAGTGGGCTTACTGGGTCTGGGTCCAATAAGTGGGCTTCGTTTTCCAGGTGGTTCTTAAAGCAGGGTTTTAAATATGTGTTATTGCCACAACACTATTCTTGGATATTGTTCCCTAATTGCATGAATGCAAGCAAGAGATCACTTTCGAAACTTGATATTGATTTATTCTAGGTAGATAATGCAAATTCGAATTCTTTTTATGTATCAGAGTTTTTACATTGCTGCATCATGAAAGACGATTCCATTTCATTACTAGAGTTATTTGATTCGGAATTTATACCATGTATGACCTTATTTATTATGAGTTTCCGATATTACGGCACTGTGGCAAGCGCCATGATCATGGTAGAACTGATCATCCCGAATCAAATAACTCTAGTGATAGTGACCATGGAAGTACCCTTAAACAGGCCCCGATAAACCGCTACTGTATATTAAGTGTTATATATGGATTTAGGCTTAAAATAACGCCCTTTCCGATTCCTTATCAACAAATTCCTAAAAAAACACTGAAATGGCTGAAAAAATGACGTGGGAAAACATAATCCCATTGCCTGGGTAGAGACAACTCTTATCTGTATATCTATATATAAATGGTGAAGGCTAGTCTGTTCATTATTTATTTATTTTATATCCTTATTTTATTTATTTTACTTATTTACTTTTATTTTGTAAAGAGTTTGAAATAAAACAACAATATTATTCATTCGTATTATAATCATAACTGTAATTATTATAATTTTTTTGATGAAATGTATGAATGAAATATATTTATGCCTATGAAATATATAATCACAGGCTTGAGAAGGAACAGATAAAGGCAGTAGCATGTACCCATGGGCTAGTATCATTGGAATCTTCTAATATTTGTAACAACTGGTTGGTTGATAGACCTTGCATTTGATCCAACAACATATCCATTGATTTAGGAACATAGTCTAAAGCTGCACACTCCTCATTCTCTTCATCTTCTAATGAAGAGTCCCATTCTTCCAGAATATCTTCTATTTGTTTATCTTTGAGCGGCCTCTGTATAAAAAAAACAGTAACAAATGCTAATTTTTAAAAGATATTTAAAAAAGTAAAAAAATATCCTATTGCAAATCTCAACTTCAGTAACATTTATGTAAAATAATTACAACCATGCGTATTTTCTAATTAAAATTTGCTTATGTTAAAACACACGAACAAAGTAGGGTGAATAAGCTAGTATACAAAAAATAAGGTAATTAGAACAGGCAAAGGAAATATAGTTCCCACAAATAGTTCAACTCAACAGGTTATGGTCATATGTTCCCCACATGTTATTTTACCTTATTTTTATAACATTTTGCAGGAAAACAACAAAAAACATTAAAATTTTGATACTATAACTCAAAATCTATAACATATCAAAAATTTGCACGACTTACCTTTCTTGGTTTCGCCATAATCGGAATAAGTATTGCACAGTTACTGAAAATCACCTCGCCAACGGTAGTAAAAAATTCAACTGGCTGTCAATGACACATACGTTCGGAAACACCGAGTTTTAGTATTTGGAACGATAGTGTATATATTAGGGGTTTAAGTATGAAATTGCCGTTTTGTATGGACAAAATCGAGAAAAGTCATTTTTCCATACTAACAATTTTTTTGTTTTTTTAAAAACGCCTGAACCGTTTTCGATGCAATTAAAGGTGAAAGTTACATGGTTATAAAGCTACGCATTATAGTATTTAAATTTCTGAAAATCAAAGTATATAATATAAATATACTTAATTGAAGCAAGAACGTCAGCTGACACATTGTAAGGGGTCTTTTCAACGACTTCCTTTGAAGTAATAGGCACTAGTATTGCATTTTTTTTTAGTCAAAAGTTACTTTATTTAGTTTTTGATACAATACAAAAAGAATTACGCAATAATATGACTATACTTAAGAGCTATAAACAAAATAAAATGTGGGAAAATAATCGGCAATTTCATACTTTAACCCCTATTATATGATAATTACAAAACACAATTTCTGTCCGCTATCTTGTTTAAATACAATTATGAAATGTGTAGTTCTAGTTTCAATTGGATGTGATTAGTCACATTATATTTAGTTATAAAAACGTAAATAAGAAATAATAGCAGTAACAATTAAGTTGGTGTTTATTTTTGTTACTTTGATCCTCTCTCCCATTTTCAGAGAAATGCATCGCGTTACAACTACCTAAGTATTTCATCATTGTAATATTATAACTGTACAGCTGTAGCTGAAGTATTATATACTTGACTTACATAAATTAAAATTAGCTTCAGATAATCTTTTTTGTTCTCGATAACATGGCTGCATTTAGATATATTTTTGTCCGTCCAAATACCAAAACTAATCCCACGGTTCACCTAAGCAATCTTCAGTCACGAATGGTATAACACGTTCCACTTTGATGGCTTTCCCCGGAGCCGATTAAAACATACGTGATCTTCGCTCAAACAAAAAAAGCCACGATTTGATTGCTAATCTAGCTTTTGAACGGATTTTTCTAGAAAATTCGATAGATTCGATTCCGAAAAATAAGAATGATTTGAATGGAAATGAAATCGACGGGTTCATTTTTATGTTTAGTGTTTCAAGGTATCGGCAGCATCGATTCCCGGACGGGCCAATGTAGAAAGACCACTTGTGATAGTATTTAACACTCCGTTGGTCTAGAGGTTTAAGTACCCGGCCAGCATCTCAGGGACCTGGGGTCGATTTCCGGATTAAGCAACAAGAGTTTCGAATTGTCGAACACTGCTCACCAATCCGCATTCGGCAAGCGCGGTGATAATGCCTGTCAGCACCCATCATTGGTTTGATAACTTGACTGCAATGATCGAGGTCTTTGTCCTGCAGTGCGATGATTGTTGTAAGAGTTGAAAAAAAAAACTAATAAAAAAAAAATTATGGGCCGGTACTTTACTTTTGATTTGTCACAGGTACACTTTGATATCAGAACAGTTTAGGCGGATACTTATTTGAAGTTGTTGTCAACATAAATGAAATTTTTGTGGGTCTTAATCGAGAAGTTTACCCACCAATCATAAACAAAAGTCTTTGATGTGCCTTACACTGAGTTAATAGGTGTAAAATCATTGCATAAAAAGCATCATCGAATACAAAACTTCTACCTTTTGCATTCGGTTAACAACATTAGAAATAGTAGTTCCAATGTGGCCCTCCTTCATGCGTACCAAACATAAACAATAGTTTTTTTTAATCTGCCTTTAAAAATGAGGGAATCGGTGTAAATACATTGCATAAGCCTATCAAATACAAAACTCCTGCCTTTTAAATTCGGTTAAAAACAATGGAAATAGTAGTTTAAATGTGGCCCTCCCATGCGTGCCATAGTTCAAATCCGACGGCTTACTTTTATCATTACGAAGACACAACTGGGGATCAAACAGGGAATGAATGTTTGTGTTATAGCTTTATAAGCGTGCAAAGGTCATTTCAAAGTCTTATAATTTGACGACCATTTAGATCAGCGGTAGTTAACGCTGCTTCTGAGCCATGGGTCGCGGGTTCGATCCCCGCACAGTACAAATATTTGTGTGCATGAACATGTCTGTTTGTACTGGTCTGGGTGTTTTCTATGTATTATAAGTATGTAATTACAAAAAAAAAAAGTATATAAGTAAGTTTATCGGTTGTCTAGTACCCCATACGACAGGGTACTTAATAGTACCTTAATTTGGGACTAGATGGCTCAGTGTGGCCCAGTGAGGCATGTCTAAAATATTAAAAAAAAAAAAAATATCTTGGTTAAAGAAGCTGACCTGGCAAACTTCGTACAATAAATAAAGATAGTGGAATTTATGTTAAATTTGATTTAATTTTTTTTTAGTTACCATGAATACAAAGTATAATAAATATCCGAAAATGAAGCATGTAAAGAAGATTTATGTAACATAAGTTGCATGTCTTGCGTTGCACATTGCGTCGCGGGCTTTTGAATGTGTTTTTGCTAGTTTAATCAAAATAAATCCATGCGTTTTTTATGACCTTTTTTTTAATACAATACTCGTATCTAGATGATTTGAGACTTTGAGAGTTACAATGGAGATCACTAACCCGCCTTCCAAGCGTGGAGTTTATATCAAAGACCTCCTTTTGGTGAGAGTTAGGTAGTTAGGTTTCTCTCTTGGCGGAGTGGTTGTGGTCACGTTGAGGCTTCTGTGTTAGTGGTACAGCTCTCCTCACGATCTCCCGCCACCCCTTTCGGTTGGCTGCTTGTCTGGAGCAGTCAGGCACGCGGCCTCCCACTGCGGACTTCACTTGGTCAGTCCAGCACTTCGCTGACCTACCGCACGATCTGGTTCCCTTCACTTTTCCCTGGACAACCAGCCGCTCTATGGAGTCGTTATCACGTCTTGAGACATGGACTGATTTACTTATGCTATAACTTAATGAAGCCTATAATTTTGATAATAATACATATATTCTGCACTGTCAATAATATTTTTTTGTTTCTGTACATCATTATTTCTTTCACCCGCTGTTTTAAGATGCATATCACGTATTTCGTCTCATTATTATATTTGAATTTCAAAGCGCACTCGATTCAAAAAGGGTATAATAATGAAATTCAAATTCAATATCATGTAAATATACACTGGTATTGTTATGTCAAACGCAGTTCAATCAATCACACGGTGCTTGCTTATAAAAAGCTATTTACAAAGCTCTTAATCGCCTTACACTCGGCATCAATGAATCATGCCATTCTTACGCAAATTAGGCAATGCACTGTTGACTTATAACAATTAAAACCGACCTTAGAAGATTGAGGTAAGGTTCATAATGGTCGTACATTGTGTGTTGTGAAAACTGGATCATTTCTTTCTAACGATTGACGCGTTGAAGGCACCCATCCATCTATGTCTTTTGCTATTACATACACCGTGTAATCGGTATTACGAGTCTTGGCACTTACCGTCATATTTTATTTCGTTTTATGATGTGAGAATTACTCTAGAGTTTAATATTACCTTGTTATTTTTTTGGAGACATTTTATTTCAGTCATAAACAGTTTATTAAAATGTACAGTATTTATAGATTTCTTCTTATTTATTCAGCCCGAGCATAAAAAAAAGTTTTACCTTTTAGAAACATTAATGTCAACATCACGATAAAACTAAAAAGACTTAGAGGGTACTCAAATTAATTATTTAAAATGGTCAACGTAATTTCATAAATTAGGAGATTTTTTAGCCTTACGTTATTTTTTAAGTTTTTGAAAAGGCTGCTTATAGATGAGCTCGCTCCATCGTAGGCTTCCTCTCAACTCTAGGGTTGAGTGTGAAGCCTAGAGCAAGCCCATCAACAATAAAACAAAAGGCACTGACTCCAAGTACGTCGGATATTTTTTATACAACACAAACAATATTCTGCCACGACTCCGCAGCCCGACTATAGTTCCCCCCAGCTCGCAGAACAAGACATTATATTATTAAAATCCGCCAAGCCGACCGTAAAATGATATGTTCCTCAAAACAAATTACGCGCATTGAACACTTGGATGGATTACATTACACTCATTATAATTTCACTGCGCTGGCGCAGGGGGTCATTTTATACGGTAAGATCAATAAAATCGTGTACATTCTTTTTTGTGAACCTTGCTATGGTATGAATTTATTCATCTTCTAAAGAGACAGTCATATTGCACACGATTGAGGGATTAAAACAATCGTGTTAAATATCCTTCCTAGCTGATTTCGCCTACAGCGATAGTAACGAGTACATAAAATTCAATATTTTGATGACTGTAGTAGCCAATGTTGGTTATAAATGAGCGTATTTTTGTACATCGGAATTAAGTCAGGTTAAATCTAAAAATTATTATTAAAAGCCGAAGATAGTCTGGCTATAAGAAGATAATCTGCTTTTTTGCTCTCCTCAAATAGTATTTGCAGTCTTTTCCCAATTTTTAGGGTCATCATTGCAACGAATCTAATGTCTTTTTTGAATATCCTTGAAACACAGAAACTGGCTGCCTTGTTTCAGCTTGGTGTTCTACATGAAAATGATATTTAAAATGAAAACATTAGTTCCTAAAAAACATTTCAATAAACCTGTTTAACCAATTACAAAATACTTATTTTTCTCGGATGTTGGAGGTAAACCAAGAACATTAAAGAAACACCGCTAGCTTACAGCCTTGAATAAATTCGTCGACACAAACAATGGCTTGGTTGGTCAATCAGATAAGCAGGCGCCCAGTAAATGAAGGTTGTTGGTGCAAGTCCCACCTAAAAAAGTAAAAAAAAAAAATTCAAGAGAGTGTATCTTCAAGGTGCTTACTAAAGTCAAAAGAAACAAAAAAGTAACACAACAGAAATATCAGAATTGTATCCAAGAAACCTTTGTACATCCCAAGCGCGTAAGTTCCAGAGGGAAAGCGAAATAATCCGGGATTTCCTTTTTAATTTTCTCAGTCATATCTCCGACTCGAGACGACCCGTTAATGCTGACATTTTGTCCACTTGCTCCCTTTTGGTGCTGTTACGTGTGGCAATGGCAATTTGGTTTTAAGAAAACCTTACTTGGGGTAATCAACAACTTATTAGTCTTCTGTTAAACATAGGCATATCCATAAGGAAGATTTTTCCATAATTGCTATGCTTGGCTGGTTGGTTGGCGATCGCAGTTTGGTCAGAGGTAGAAAGAAGACGCTGCCCGTCTTTTCCTCGCAGTGCTACATTAGTTGCCTCTTATGACGCCCATAGAAAAGCAAGGGAGACGCTGTTCTTTTAATTAAACTGATTATACTGATATTCTGACGAGCAGTAAAAGGAATCCGTATTTCAGGCCTCAAGTAATGTTAAATTGAAAAGGCTGCTTATAGATGAGCTCGCTCCGTCGTAGGCTTCCTCGCAACTCTAGGGTTGAGTGTGAAGCCTAGAGCAAGCCCATCAACAATAAAACAAAAGGCACTGACTCCAAGTACGTCGGATATTTTTTATACAACACAAACAATATTCTGCCACGACTCCGCAGCCCGCAAGGAATATTTTGCGGTGGTGGGATCTACCTTCTAGTAGTCCACCCTGGGCAACGGCATCTTTGGTTTTCTAACTAATAACTAACAGATCCATCTGCAGTGGTAGGCTTCGTAAGAGGCTGCCTGGATGCTACCACCCTCCTGCCGGAGTCCAGCGACAAACAGTCTTTTTGTGTTCCGCTGGTGTGTAGGAGAACCAGTACCTCTGGGTAAGCTCGCTCCATCTTAGGCTTCTTCTTAACCGTAGAGTTAGGTATGTAGTCAAGAGCAAGCCCATTGCTTATAAAAAAAAATCTACAAATTATTTATAAAAATCTCCTACTAAATTCTCACATGAAATCTGTGCCTAGCTCTGAGAATTCAATTCCGCAGATACATTCAAGAGCGGTAATAGGTCCCGTGACCGCAATTTGATGCACGCCCCACGCGACAAGATGTGAACGTTGTTTCATTACGGGGCAATGGGCGGCGCGCGTTATTGCGCCGTGTGCCAACCCTAATTGCTTATTAGGAGCCGACATCTTTGTTTATAAGGTAATACAAGTCTGGGTGTCTTAGATTTGTTCTTGGGATGTTGATGGTAGTTTGTAGACTATAGCTTTGGTAGTTTGTAGAATGACAGTTTTGTCCTGGTTATCGAGTTCATAGTGCTAATGGCGCGTAATAAAAATGTGACTGGTAAAAATACCTATTTTGTAGGTTATGTCAGGAAATGGCTATCGTCGTGAATTATTGGTTAAAATCGATATTAGTGTGGGTTCCGTCGGACGGAACTGGACTGATCTTATATTATCTAATGATAAAAAGTCAGCTTAACTTTTGAAAAAACTTAGCTGAAATACGGTTTGATATAGCTCCTTTGTATTGCACTACAAACTAATTGAATATTTTACAAGAGATTAGATGTAAAGCTGTACAATTCAGGCGGTCTTATCGCTAGAAGCATTTCAGTTTCGATATAGTTTAGTATCAAAAAAATCCCTCTCATCATAAGTCTTGACAGCTGGATTATGGCGATGCTGATTTTCAGAGATGCGGAGAGCCTAACGAAAAGATGTGTGACAATGGTATATAGACGTACCGGATAGTACTGATCACTAAACCCACTTGCTTAAAAAGCAATTATTAGTTGGTGATATAATCAAAGAGATTAAATTTGGTATCCTGAATCCTGATGACTTTGTCATAAAATTTCTGAAAACTGTTTTGAGATAAAAGTAATCGCGCTCACACTCTTGTGAGTCAGTATGACCGCATTAGCACTATATTCATGCCAGTATAAGTAAATAAAAAAAAGACTAAAGTCGTAGATGTCGTGCGAGAAAAAGAACGCAGGAAATGGGGATGGGCAGGACACATTGCTAGACTAAAACTACAGCCGGTAACTCAAAAAGTGCTTGAGTGGAGACCCCGAGCAAACACCCGAGGCAGAGGAAGGATGGGTCGACGATATTCAGGGATGATCGGCAGTGAACTGGATGGCGATGGCACGAGATCGGAAGAAATGGAAGTTGGATGAGGAGGACGTCCGAAAACGGACAAACTGTAGAGGCTGCGATGATGATGATGATAATAAGTATATGATTGATTTTTTAATAAAGAATTTGATTAAGTCCGAGTGACCCAAATAAGACTTTGGTGGTTCTGGAGTCTCTCTTAGGACAGTGTGACTACGCTCTAATGTTTTGCTAGTTCAAAAGAAGCCATCCACAACGGTAAGCACTAGGCAGCATGGCGTTAATTCTTTATGATTGATTATCTTTTTGGCTAATGAGCTTCGAGCCCGTCTTGCTGGTGCGGTCCAATTTAAAGGAGATTGGATTGTTTCTTGAAAGGACTATAACAAATATTGAATAGTGCTATGTCTGTTGTTTTTCTTTATCTCTGTGAGTCTGACGCCCACTACTAGGCAGCATTCCTTAAGTAACCGCATGACGTTAAATTCTGCACCGCTCGCATTCTGCCTTCACCAGATCTTTGGTCCACCGTGTGCCTTCCCACAAATTATCATGTGGGCTGTAACCGTTCCAAAATATATTTGCTGTATCAGTTATGTAGCAAGTCATTGCTGACATTCTAATGGAATTTGAAGTCAAAGAGGAGCTGATTAGCTTGTCACAGGTATTTCTGAGAAGCTTAACAACATTATTACTAAGCACAAGTTTTAACGTGTACAGTATTTAATTGTTATTGACTTTTGAATAAACTGATAAGAATTAATAGTTTCAAGAATAATGAGTACACAAAAACTAGAATGAAACAAGTAACAGTGATTTATGCCAGCTAATATCACAGCATATGCGAAGTATTGATCTAATTTATTTTTTGAAGTTAACAGGTCCTTTTCCAATATTGACAGCTCTATGGATTACACACTAATGCACAAATAGAATGGGTTCGTTAATTTTATATAATGTTTGGGTGTATCCTACGTATGATCAGACACGATTTAAATCGCAATATATATTAACTACCAAGAAGTTTGTACAATAATCGCTTTCGCTTATCCATTTTCCATCCTCCCGTTATGAATTATGATCGCTTTTCCTTCACAATAAGTGCATAAATAGGGGCCGGCTGATGTCGGGTATAAATCATCCGAGCGATCCATCACACGGCGGAAGCGGTCGGTGCCAATATAGACGCCGAATATAAGGCCAAAGGGCTGGTAATTGGTTTTGGAGGATTAACTCCTGGTTTTAATACTGGCCGGCTGGAATTCAAAGGCAATTTCGTCAGGGTCTTTTGTGCCTATTGTCTGGTTTACTGTTGACAATATTGAAACTAGATAACGTTAGGACTTTGTAGGTACGCCATCAGCATTGCGTAGGTTATATGTCCTGCGTTTATCATATGTCAATGCTTAAGTCTTACATCCAGAAGGTAGGTAGTAGGTAGGTATCTAGTCAGTATATGCACTTGACATTAGTAGCAAATGAATTGTAAGTGAGGTCAGAGGTGTGACATAAAAATGATTAGAACTTTAAACCTTATTTACTTTGATAGCAAAAGATAATACAGATGTCACCAATATATTTTTTCCTAATTTTCTTTTGATTATGGGCACATACCTCTTAAAAAGAAATATTTGCTATAACTGCAACGTTAAGTATGTGCTTTGGTCATGGCAGATTAGCCAATGATGAATAAAGACGGTGCTGCCCTGTGGTGCTGCCCATCTTCTTTTGGGTCTCACCAGAATACCAGCGCTGCAGCGGCCCTTGGCTCGTTGCAGCACATGCTGAGGTGGGACCTAATTGGCCATATTTACTTGTCAATTTGTTTTTTTGTTTTGTCTCTTATGTTCTATTGTCTAGCTGTAATTTCGTCTATGTCTACTGTAATGTGCTTGTGGCCAATTAAATGTTTCTTTCTTTCTTTCTTTTGCAAGTACTAATTTAGTTACCTCTTACAACGCTTTTAAAACAAAAGGAAGTAGTGGTATTTTAGACCGGCAAAACCGCATATAAAGCTAACCAAAACGTGCTAAAACATACGGCAGTTCTATTCATTATCAGACAAAGAGTCTTCTCTTACTAAGTAACTGTATCTAACCGAGCCTCCAACTAAAATAGTCAGTCAAAAATAGAAACCGGAACACGCCGATAAATTTGTTAACACGTATCGGGACACTATAAATCGGGGGAACATTCAGTTTTCGGCACTAGCTGCGATCAACTAGGGTTGGCAATTTTATATCTGAAGTTTTTTTTTAAATTAATTAAATAAATTATTGCCGGATAGTGTAATACAATAATCTATTTATTTACTGTGGGTAGATTTACAGCTTGAATATTAATTATAAACAAAATAACACTATGTTACTAATTCTATACGACTAAACAAATACTGCCAGAAGAAGACGGACAGCAGAGCCTTCTCTTCGCCATCGGCCAAACTGCGACCGCCAACATTCCTGCCAAGCGTGACAATTATTACGAAATTCTCCTTTTGTATAGAATCGATTATTAAAAGAATAGTTTACGTTTGATAAAAATTCTTAAAAATACACTTTTTAAAGAAAACAATATAAAAAAACGTATTTATTTAGAATTATCAAGAAATTGTTGAAACCATTTATTATTCGCTTTTAAGAACATATATTACAATCATCTAGGCAACCCTAGAAAATAATTTCAACCCCATAAATTTGCGAGTTGACAGCCCTGGCGCGATTAATAAGCCGCGCGCTAACGGGCTGATTTAAACCCGCGTTAATTAGCCACGTCGCGCTAATTAATGAGCTGAGGAACTAGGATATGTTTTACATGTAAGTCTAGCGAGAATTGAAAAATTGCATGAAGGCATAAAAGTCTTTGTCTTGCCTTTGGTCATGTTAGGCCACCATCACCATATTAGTATAAACGAGAGAGTCTTGACTTCAAAAAATCAACTTTATGTGAGGAAGTAAGTTCATTCTGCATTCTGCAAATAAAATTATTTGATTTGATTATTTGATTTGATTTAATTATTTTATTTTTATTCCTTATTAAAAAAAAAGTTTTATTGATCATCAATAATATTTCATTTTAGAATTCTTACGTATAGTTTATTTGATATCAATCAATAATCATAAATTTCAGAAATATTTCATCAAAAGGAAAAACCGGAGCCCTTGAACTACTATTTTATTCGGTTGACCGTCTTTCCGACAGTCTGTCAATATATTCAAGTCTAGGTACAGACCCTTTATTGTCAATTTTCTATTATTTGAACGTTAATAGGAAATTAAACGGATCATACTTATAATTTTGCTTTACGTTTCGATCGGGTTGCATTTTTTTATTTTTTTATTTATTTGGTTCACCAACTGTTGTTACAATAGTTCTTAATCTAGTAATAACATGAATTTGTGATGCTTGCAGTTATTGCACGACAGATTTACAGATAAACTCTGCATACACCATACATTATTAGCACATAATACAGATAGGACCTAACAAAACAAAATCAGAAAAGCTAGAGCTATGTGTGTAACTTTATTGACCGTGGACACAGGTTTACTGGACACAGGATGCACTCACTCACTTCATGAGGAAAGTAGATTCATATAAATCTACCTCAAATGTTTATTTCTCAAAGGAAAGTATATATTTGGACAATCTCAAGAGTATAAAAATTTTAAGAATAATCCCAGAAAAAGCCGCGAGACTCGATTCATGAACTACTTATGTAAGTACTTATAAATTTGTGCGAAACCCTCTGCAGGGGAGTCTTACTTACACTTGTCCAGTTTTATTATTATTCATTACATCCTTTTGTTTTAGCGCTTTGAGTCAGTTATCCTTAACTTTTATCTAACCACAGTTGTTTATGATTCATCCTACATCCATTCAAGTTCTCTCATTCCTATCTAAAAGAGAAAAGGCACATCCTTGTTAGTGCACTTCACAACAGAATTACGGTTCCATCAAGCCACAAATCACCAGAGTTATGACACGTTGGTCTGAAATAAACAGACACTCGATCCATCTCGCCGATCCGCCAGATACTCCATTTCCTTTTGATCTCGGCGTTATTCAGGAACAAGGCGATATCTGGCCGCTGAGTAAATACATCGGGAGAGCCCGACAGCCACTTAGCGTGAACCGCGAAGCACACCATAGATCTGGGAATGCTCGATACTGAACCTTGATTATACTTACACATGGCCTCAAGGTAAATTATAGACCTAAAATCGTCCCAATGCAGGAAAAGTCCTCCATCATTGTATTGAATTTACTACAGCAATGATAGATCTGTACCTATTCCCTGTAGTTCCCTGTGGAAAAGGTCTCTCTCTCTATTTAAATTCAAGTTACTTCAGCAATCAGGGGTATATGCATTGTATTATTATTGTAACATTGTTTTTATTTATTTAAACTTTATTACGGAAATTTAATGTAATATAAAAAAGAAATGTCATGTGTCATTTTTTACCAGTCAACCTTTAGGTTAAGTAAAAATGTGATTTAGTTTTGACACAGGTTTTTAGCTGTTAAAACTTAAACTATGAATGAATGAATGAATACACTTTATTGCACACATCGAACAAACTGACAGACGGTGCTAACAGAAAAATGTACAATATTTCCTTTATAAATAATCATTAATAAGCTTTTTGTTAAAGTCTAAAGGGGAAGTTATACAGGATGAAATTGTAACCACCTTGCAAACTTTAATAATATAACAATCTACGAGGCAAAAACAAAAATGTCAAGATAAAGCACTCAGAAAATGTTCGCCAAAAATCTAAATTGTTTGATACGGTCACCTCACTACGCTTTTTTTACGTGAATTGCATCTCATTCATTCATTAGAACAATGTTCATAAGTTGTTGATTTTCCCTTTATACCTTCTCAGGCTTAGGACCGTAAAAATGGAAAACTGTTGCGAAAATATTTTCGGGTAAAAACTTTATGTACATTTTTTACTTCTTATTTTTTTATTTATTTTTTATAAATAGGCTCTAATTACGATACTTAACGCCTATAAAAATTTGGAAGGTCATGAAAAAGTCACCCTGTATACGATGATAGATCAGTAGCACTGAAATTACACTTATAATTATTACACAAAACAAACAAAGATAATATCTGTTAAAACTATATTAACATACTACTTAAATAATATTCTTGAAATAAGCAAGACACGATGTCATGACCAACCAAAAATGTTCAGATTTATCCAAAATTATCTTTTTCAAATTGCCAGATATCACTAGAGTAAATTGATTCGTAAAGGAGATGTCCCATAATAGGCCCAGACATAGTACACCATTTTCAAAAATCCAAGAAAAAAATACTGTTCCTAGGAAAAATACATATAAATTTATTAAACGTATAATTTAGTGGTTCAAAAATAAATAAGATCGAATAATTTATCAAACTCCATTAGGCATTTCAAGATAGCGTCAACCTAAAAAAACTTTAAATATCAGTAGCTGTCAGATACCCCTTGTCACTTTGGCATAATCATTCACTTCAAGGTTTTGTTCTGCTTGTCGCGTTTTAAATGTATTTTATTATAACGACCTCTTTTTCGTTTTCTGGATTTGGTATTGATCGACACCTTACTTTTATAATGTTTGTTATTATTACAGTAAGCGATGGCACTCGACACCTAAATGCGCGATTTTGACAGACGTCATCAAAATGTCATCTTTGGTTTTATTGTTTTGTATTGCTATTTTCTTACTTATCTTTTTATTTGAACCACTTAACGAAGCCATTTTAAAAGAATTGGATAATAACAAAATCTTGTAGGTGTATTAGTCTATTTTTTGGTGAGGTGTACAGGTTCTGGGCCTGGCCTCCATACAATTTGGGACATCTCCTTTTCCCGTAATCATGACGTATTTCAGCACTGTTGCAAGAACAGTGCAAAAATATCGGAAACTCATAAAGAACAAGATACATCAGTTAACTGATTCGTAGTTTATTGAGAAACCAGTTTTGAAGTTTAGCTTTGTATTGTTAACAATTTCCAAAATGCTCTCTCTACTAGATATTACTGTGCACTCGCGAGACATCTGAAAGCCAGTCGCGCGACTTCCGTTGATAGCGCGTTGACACGTAAACCCTGAAGCCTGCACCGTGGTGCAATACAGCCTTATTGCCTATACAATATATGTGTTACCTATGTTTTTAAAAACTGTTTTTAAAAAAAACAATTCGTTAGTGTTATATTGCAAATACATACTTGTCCTTGATTTTTTTTTTACTGACTGAGGTGGGATTAGCAACCTTCCGCTTTGACCATTGAATGCCAGGTTACTGTCCTAACCACAGAACATGGAAAAAGGTTAGAAAGGCGATCGTGGGCAGGGCAAGTGCGGCAAAGAGGTTATGAGCAAATGCTTGTAAGTGAGCGCATGCGATTGGCTTGATTGGCGTTCTCTGAACTCGTTTATGTGTAGGGCACAAGCGGCGAGATCGGTTCTCACTCAAATGGCGCCTGAATGACAGCCTTTCCAACCTTTTTCCATTTTCTGTGGCTCTAACCATTGAGCTACTTAGACATTTGGTGTGGCGACGAATTTATTTAAGGCTTTACGCAATAACGCAGCGGAGTTTCATCGATGTTTCGGTTGGTACCTTAGACATATTTAACAAATATTTTTACAAAATTCTAAAAATATGTTGCCTGCGAATCGAACCGGCGAATCAGGACCTTCGTTTCCAAAATTGTCTCGATTGGGAATCAAAACTGGGGCCTTTGCGTAATAGTCGGACCTACGCACAAGTAAACTAACTGGGTGTAAGAACTGGGTCTATCAGCTATGTATATGTCGTATTTGCGTGTAACACGTCTTTTAGTTTTTCAGAGACTCTTTTCTATTTTGTACTGACACTATCACCGCCCACTATTAGCCTTTTTCCTAGGAAGATTTAAAAATATCTGCTAGAGGGAAGCACCGGTGTGGTAATGATTTGAATTCTCTATTGACAACAACGTTAAACGTATAGAATTATGATGGAATTAACGGAAGATGATGAAACTGGAGCGAAATTGAAATTAGCAAAAGTGCTATTAGACCATCTTATCCAGGATTTAAAACGATGGCTTGCATGTCGTGGCTTATCCGTGTCAGATAATAAAAATGTCTAAGTTAAAAAGTTAGTTGGTTCAAAATTTTTTATAGAAAATTCAAAACATATGTATTACCGGTGCTGCCCCGAGCGGATCTTTTTTAAATCTTCCCAGGAAAAATGCTAATTGTTGCGTGCGTCTAAGATGATACTGACAACATAATTACCTACATATCTAACGAACAAAATAATTGCAAAACACAAGTACATACAACATAATTAAGAAACAAAGCGATCGGCAATTAACAAAGCAAGGCATTCCTAGTTTTAATCTATTTGAGACATGCTATTACATGAATATATATGGACTAATGAACTGCGCATGCGATTGGTAATTTAAATAATTTGTCGGTTATTCGTTACTCAAGCGGATGAATATGTTAAATGAGTTTTAAGAATTGCCTACTCTAAATACATTTTGGGGTGCGTTGTTTTCCGCACGCCCTGTATTTTAAAGAGTCAGTCAGGGTACCTCAAAAGGACGGAACCCTTATAAGATCACTTTTTTTCGTCTGTCCGTGTCTTGGTGGGTAAGTGCGACCCATTTATTGTAACTTATTGTTTATTTATTTTATAATCTTGTTTTTACCGTCTTAGAAACCTGCTATAGCTAGCCAATAGCTAAGATGATTTTTAAGCCTTTAACTGCCGAAGTAATTTTTATTGTTTGGAGGACCCCCATGGCGCTCAATGTGTTAAACGCTTGAGAGAACCCTAAATATATTTTCTGTTGTAACTCTAATTATTGACATAAAATTTCTCCTGATTAATAAATTAATCAGTATCACATGATTTTATGTCCTTGACTTATAGAGAACAGCAAAAGTCGATTGCCAAATACATTATTATATTTTATTCATTCTGTAATCAGCCCCATTATATTATTTCATTATCTAAACTTCTCAATCGAACCGTGACAGTATATGCAAAAGGGATACAGAACCATGTAGGGTTTTAAGGCATAATAATATGTAAAACAAATACTGCTCGAATTTTTTGGCAAGCGAAGCGAGCTGATCCGCTTCCGCGCTCAGCTTAAGTCACGCTGATAAGCGAAACTGTTAGCATAAATGCACTAAGCTGCATGTTTTTAAGCTCAAGACAGGTTTGTAACTTATCTCCCTTCAAAGAATAAGAATATTAAGAAAATACTGACTTTCTTACGCAAGGAAGAACAGAAATAAAATCTATTAAAGTTGTAAGGGCTTATAATCATCCCGCTGTAGGGCAAAAGCCTCCATCATTGAATTCAAGTCACATGATGGGGACAGGCTTAATCACCATGCTTGCCAAATGCAGGTTGATAATCACAAACCCGAGCAATGTTCGAAAATTTCGTAACTCAAGTTGCCTGATCCGGATATCAAACCTAGTACCCCGAGATCTTGGCCCGACACTGAAACCACTAGAACAACGGCATTTAAAATAAGATTATTATTTTTATTATTTTTATTAATTAATTAAATGACAGTAACAATATAAACACAATACAGTTTCAAAAATACCATGAAACCTGATTAGGTTTGAATTGGCATTTACATTCGAAGCTACGAGCAATTAGTAAAAATTTATATTAATTACATCGTTCAACGAACATTTAGTAGTTATTAAGAATATATATTAAGAAGATACTGACTTTTTTTAAGGAAGATCATAAACTCTATAGGGTTGACATTTATTTTTGTTTTTAAAACTTCCACTGTTAAACATGACAACTCCAAAATAAGGATTTGGCCATAGTCGTTACATTTGGTAGGAAAGTTGGTGTTCGCTGTTAAACCAAGAGAGAAGATACTGCTATCTTTTACATCTAGCAGTACCTACACCATTTGTCGCTTCTTAAGACACCTCACAGCACGAGGAAAGGTGTTAAACTATACATGTCAGTAACCTATGAAATCTGAAATAACTTTCCTTTAGCCAAGAGAGAATATACTGCAGTCCATCTGCTTCTGGCAGTACTCCAATTATCGCCTCTTACAACACCTCACAGCATGAGCAAGTGTTAAACTATACTATGTCAGAAACCGAAGAAAGCTAAAATAACTTTCCCCAGCACACTTGACTACAGTCATTATTTCCACCATTCGATCACCCCAACAATCTCCCGTGTTGTGATGAACACACAAAAAGCCAAACAATGAGTTGACAAATCATCGCGCAAACAATGCGAGTGTCGATTGTGGTGCACGCGGGCAAGATGGCCGCCGTAGGGCTGACACTTTAAATATAAATATAATTTTTTATTTTGATTTTCTTCTTTTTGTTGTAATTGGTTAATATGTTATTTTGCTTATGTTATGAATGAGAAAGTATGAATAAATGGTAGTAAGGATATGGACATAGAGTTTGATGGTATAATGGTGGATTACGGATTTAAATTTTAAACACTTGACAGTGTTTGTGGTCACAGGTAAACTATAGTGTTATTGATCTTAAAGATGGTAATTTAAAAAAAAAACCGCCTCTAATTTTAATGGTCAGTTATGTTCCTATTCACGCAATATGAAAGGCATCTGGCACGGAAACAGATTATATTCTGCAATAGCACATAATACACTTTTTAAGTCGGAAAAAATAACAGTAGCCGTGGATACTATAAGATTCAAAATTCTACATAAACTAAGCGCAAGCAACAGCTAGTACTTGACATGAAGTTAGTTAATGTCGTGGCTAGATTGTAGAATTTGATTGATCAATTGGTGTGAAGCTGACCATTTCATGAAATCGTTCATTATCAGCCATCAGTGAGGAGCTTTTAATTGAGAATGATTGAAAATACAATGCCTGGAAAAAATATTTTCGTCTTTCTGAGGTGGGACTCGAAACCTCAACCTTGCACTTGCCGGGCGATTGCTATAATCATTGAAGTACTCAGACATATGTTGATGTGTCGACGAATTTATCCAAGGCTTTACGCTGTAAGCCAGCGGATTTTCATCAGTGTTTTCATTTGCTACCTCCAACAGTTAAAAAACATTTAGAATTGTTGTTATATAAGTAGAGAAGACATCCAAGCACTTGCCTGTGCTTGAAATTTGAGTGAAACAGCTTAAGATAGAGTAACAAAAATGTTATCACAAACATTTTTTATTAGCTTTTTATTGCCATCCCTAGTATCGTCAAACGGCTCGCCGCCCTTTACGCCGCCGCCGTGTGACGCTGACGCGGCACCAATTACCTTTTTTGACGGCTTCTAGTATGCCCGGAATGACGAATCGAGTTCGACTCTTACTCTTTTTACTCGATGCCTTTTGAGTTACAAATTTTCAGTGACGTGTCGCATGTTGAGAATAACAGAGTGGGTGATTTTGACTGAACTAACTTCGAAAAGAATACGTTTTTTGGGGTGGTGGGATCTACCTCCTAGTGGTCCACCCTGGGAAACGGCATCTTTGGTTTGATGATGTGGCTAACAGATCCCTCTGCACTTCTGCAGTGGTAGGCTTCGTAAGAGGCTGCCTGGATGCAACCCCCCTTCTGCCGGAGTCACGAACCACACAGTTTTTCTGTGTTCCGCTGGTGTAAGGGGGAGAACCAGTACCTCTGGGTAAGCTCGCTCCATCTTAGGCTTCTTCTTAACCGTATAGTTAAGTATGTAGTCAGGAGCAAGCCCAATATTTACAAAAAAAAAAGTTTGTTGCTTACATTCTTCCCGTCAGACTTCGAAAAAGATAAGATCGATTTAACTTAATTAGTTTTTAAATGAGTTTTTCATATTGATAAATGAAATAACAGCTTGACTAGAAATGTGAAGGAAACGTCCATTAGTAAAGGGTTGAATAATATCCATACTTTATTCGCCTATTTCATCCTTATGAAATCAGTGAGGTTATGTTGAGGACTTGTCACTTAAAACACATTGAAATAAAACATATATTTGCAAAATTGCTATTATAATATCAGTTATAAACTTTTTAAAAAAATCTGGCGGTACTCGAACCCGCGTCTACATGCATACCGGGCGGACTACTTTGTCCAATTAAGCTACCGAGAGTTAATAGCAACTAATTAAATTATAACATCAGTATTGCTAAGATATCATACAAAGTATTTATAAAGCTGTTTCATGTTAACTGACTGTCAAACATCGGTAAAGATGTTTCTTTCGAGTTTTAAGAGTGCAAAACTCCATTAAGAGGAAACACAAGGGACGTTTTTCCATACAAACGTAGTCCCCTGTTTCCTCCTTGGATAAAGCCAGTAGAGCAATAATTTTATTCCAAAAATATATGGCCACTATTAGCATGTTTCTATGTTTTCTGTTTTTTCATAAATTAATTAATAAAAAAAATATGAGCCCTCAAAAATCCTAAATAAATCGCCAGATTTTCCGCTGTGTTCAACCTTCCAGAAAACAAATTTTGCTAAATTTAAAAAAAAAAGGACGAACACGGCCAAAGCCTTTCCTTAATTTTTAATGAAAAAGTATTTAAATCGGTCTAGTTTTGGAAAAGTGATCGGGGGACTACGAAACGTTTATTTGGTGTGCTTTTAGTAGGTATTTTCGATCCAAAGCGCAGTTGTCTTTATCACACTCTGCGGTTGGAGGCGTTTGGCACTGCGCGACAGCAATAGATTTTACAATACCTATTTTTCAATTCTCTCGCCCGTAGTGTTTCCTCTTAAGACAGCTAATGTCTATCGGTGGAATGATATAGACTGGTGATGATTATCATATCTAGCAGTCTGTCAGGCTGATAATAAACAATTTAACTACATAACCTTCCTACTTCCCAATAGCCAGTGCCATAATTATATCAATTTGTCAAATCCTCACTTAATATTTCAGCTGCGAACCTCAAAATGCAATGTCACTCAATATTAGGGTCCTGTCGCAATCATATAATTTAATCGGCTATCGGAATCTCAGTCTTATTGCTAGTGACTCAAAGTTCGGGGGTAGATTGAGGACCAATTCATTTAGTGTGACTATCACGGCTTGTTGAAATAAGATCTTGATGATTGGTATGATGCCTCATATAAGGAATAGTCAAATTAGGCTATCAACAATTTTACTGTTTCTTGATTAATGAAAAGAAATATTTTTACAAACGTCGGCTGTAAAGTGTTAAATTATAAGTGTAAAAAAATGCATTACATTCTAAATCCTAAAATATCAATATTACTGTATCCTAATCCTAACTCTGTCATTATTGTAAGTATCTACTTACCATGTTATTATTTTTTAAAAGAAAATTCACTTTTATTTTTAACCCTCTTGACATTTTTTTCTGATCAGTGTCGAGATCAAATCTTTTAATCTTTTGTAAACAATGAAAGTGTAGTCAGTATTTCCCCAAACTACGTTTTAGCACACCATCTCCTTTGTAGCGAACAATAGTGTGTAAAACAATTAATCCCTGATCGTCAAATATCCCTTTTTAAAATTTTAGTGCGTTATTAACTTAGTGCGTTAATAACTAAGTGCCTTAAAAACGTACTCGTAAAAACTACAAAGTCATTCGTAACAAAAGGTTTAAAGATTAACCAAATTGCGATGACTAAGGTTTATTTACGATGAACAAATAATGAAAGTGCGTATTTTACAACGGACTTGTAAACTTGGCCGGTGGTCCATTTGTTGCCTATAGATATATATTATCTACCTGTTAAGGTTACGCAAACGTTAAGCTTAAAGCTTTTTTTGACTGAATAAAGATTTAAATTTAATATGTTTGAGAACAAATTAAAAAGAATGGTTTTTGGAGTGGAATTTTTGCTAAAGTCAAGGTAACTTATTACGAGTATGTTGCATTAAATTAACCTGTTATAATATTAAAAGAAACTTTCTAAATGAAATAATTACCAAACAATCCACCAAATTAACATTTAATAACTTTGCTAAATTATTTTTGGCCTAGATGATGGCGAATATTGTGATTTAACGTTTTAACCTGTCATATGTCACATCCGTTGTATAAGCTCAAATAATCAGCCCTTAAATTCTTTGCAAAACTATTTGATAGATTTTTACTTCTTTTTAGATAAAGATAGGCTTTATCAAAAATATTTCAACCATATTTAATGTTACTAAATTTTATTATTTTTAATTTTACTATACTTATACATATTATTATCTAAATAAGCTGCACTTTTTGATAGGTAAAAAGCTTTATCTACTAAAAACACGCCCATTATAAACGAACGATTTCTCAACGCCAACTATAATACAAACCGATAATAAACAAATCATAATCTTCTTAACAGCTCCATAAACAAGCTTACACAAAATGAGACACAAAACGAAAACGAAGGACAACATGACCCACATCACCTCGCGCCTACGAGATGACGTTCAGACTAAATTATTGCCCGTCCGCTATTCAATTTCCCGACCCGTGCATCTCTGCAGTCTTTGACAGGCCCATGCATATTTTATTCGCGCCTTTCATCAACCGCGCGGTAAGCGGCGCGGTAATTTTTTGAGCGAGAGAGACGGAAACCTGCGGTGGGGATAAGACGGCAAAGCTCCCGCAAAGTACACAAAATGCAAAAATGGCGCGGCGACGAATGACAAGGGGAGGGGGGTACATCAACCGGCTGCCACTCTCAGTCGAACACCGTACGCCGTGGGTGACGCACGTTTCTCCCGTACGCGAGTGATACATGGATGACACGGGCCTTGGATTTTGTGAAGTGTATTTTTAAAGTGCGTGATAAATTTTTGTTAAGCTGGAAAAGGATAACGGATTGTGGAGCAACATGCTCACATCAAGCAATCAGTATTTGAGACCGGATTACCTGTCGCCGCTTCCGACAACGGTAAGTTGGTAACAAATAGCTTTTATCATTGTTTAGTTAGCTAATCATCGGATCTAGATTTAATCCCTTCTAAAAATTTTTTTTTTTTTTGGCAATATCTAAGAAACTTTTCATTAATCCCTCAACGCCCAGGCGGCAGGCGCGTGCCGTGATAACAATTGATTTCAATTGTGTCTGGAATAACTCACGATCGAGGGATTAAAAATCCTGTTTACAAACTTTTTGCTCGTTCGTAACAAAAAAGTTTTCAAGATTAGGAAAATATAATGTTTCATAAAAAAAATTACAAAACAACAGGAAACTTTACAAAAAATAATTTCATGCTATAAATCGACGCCAAAGTTCAGGAAACTACATTAAAAAATATTTTAAAATTATGAGCATCGCCAATAGATTCTTTGCATAATACTAAGTAAAACACAAAAATCTGTGTGTCTTTAGTTGTGAAAAAAAAATAACTTAGTTTAGAAATGTCATGTTTTAAATTTACCTACTTAGACATCGATCAAAACAAATTCCATTCTACAACAAAAGACAGTTTCAAACGCCAGTAGCTGAATCGTTTTATTATAAACCAATCAAACAATTTATAACAATTACTTGCTTTATTAGAAACATAGAATCATAGCGATTTGTAGTGCATTATTAGACATAATTTAGCTTCATCAAAGTAACAAGTAATAATAGACCGCGCTGTCGGCGGGTTATAATTTTCCTTCAGCAGTAAAACTCAATTGGCTTGACCTAATTATTTGAATGCGATTACAGTTACGCCTTTTTAAAATTCTAATTTATAGGTTTATTCTCTATAATCGTTGTTTAGGACACTGTCCGCTTGTTTAACCATATTTTTTAATATGCTAGTAGCATAATTTGCAGTTGCCGTATTGTCGAAAACCAACTTACAGAAAATTATAATATCTTTGGCTCGAAGAATATCAGTGTTTACCAATAAATACTGATTACTACGTACTGTATTTAAAGTTATTTGATGATTGTCCGAATAAAGTTGTTTCTCAGATAGGTAGTCGTCTAAATAAAATGTATCCTTAATAAAGCTTTTTTCTTTATTAAGTTCAATAATTGCAGAGATTAAATCCCAAGAATTTATTTTCTCTAATACCGAAACTACTTATTTTTGAACAACAATTCCATTAATGAGTAGTTTTAAAAGATATAATTATTATTATTCCAAATGTTACCTACATTCCGAAATTACTGATCAATAGAACTTACGTAAATATATTTACAACTTTTCAGAGACAAATAAAGTAAATTGTCGAAAACATAACCAAAAAGCCAGCAACAGGCTAGGCGCTGCAAAGATATTTAAACAATAAAGTTTATAAATAATCTCAATGATGATGTTACCTTTTATAAAATTTGGTTTGCAAAAATATGTAGCTTTATTAAAAGTCGGCGTTGTTCTTTACAATAATAATTTCTCTAAACATAAGTTAGAAAAATTTCGCATTCATTTTTTTTATATAAGTACCTAGGTACTAGTTCTTAAAACATTCAATATATTATTAAAGGTATCGGAGCTATACTCATAGCAAAGATTTATTACACTCGTTTCTGTAAATAATGCGATCTCATTTGACTTGATTAATAACTGTTTCTCAAAGGTCTGTCTGGATGAAATATTACAAATGAATATTCGTGTTGTTTTATAAATGACAACGTGTTTTAATGTTAAAGTTCCTTTGGTTTTAAGTAACGGTGGCGCTGAAAACTAAACGGTTATTTGAAACTGCGAAGTAATAAAATATAAAGTATTCGCAAAACTCACTGATATAACCAAAATAATAACCATTAAATTAATTTACTTCTTTTCTATTTATGCAACATTATATCGACAATATTCACACAGACACGTTCCAAACCTTAATAGCAAATATTTAAATTCTAAATTGATTTCAGTTGTGTCATTTGTTTACATTATTTTACTCAAACTCACGTGTAGGTAATGATACTAACTACAAACGCATGTCCTATAATATGATGCATTTTTCACAATAACTGCCCGTCATCAATATCGCCGCACTAATTAGAATTCAAATTAGATTATATTTACTATGGGCGACAATTAAACTGGTAAAATATACAGTGAATATTTCCCCCGTTGCTCGGATAGCGAGCAAGTCCCGCGATAATAGACGTGACGTGACAACGCGGGGCAAGTTCGGGCGCGCCGCAAATTCAGCGGCACAAATTGCCCTTTTCACTGCGAGATTACATCATGCGGGAGTCGAGTGAAATGTCAAGCGGAGCCGACGGCTGCCAGACGCGCGGATAATGGCGCGTCGGCCGCGTGATTGGACCCCGCCTCCCCCACCCGCGGTCCCTTTGTACGCCCGTCACTCGCAACCTCGACCCGACGTTTCATTTCATAGACTGCCTCTCTTTGTTGCAGCTCGACGCGAAAAAGAGCCCGCTGGCGCTTCTAGCGCAAACCTGCAGCGCTATTGGCGCTGACACGCCAAACCCCAAACTCATCTCTGCTGCGGAGAAAGCTAGCAAGAAATACGAGGATAAGTCGCCCGTGATACACGTGCCGGACAACAAACCCAGCTTTAAGCCTTACGAATCGTGCCTAACTGCGAGAGAAAAGACTAGAACTCCGGAAGACAGGGCGTCAGTGAACGCCCATTCGAAGACACCGCTGTCTTCAAAAGGAAGTGCCTCAACTACGCCTGTTCAAGTGCGCTGCAGCAGCAATCAGAGCTCGTCCTCTCAGAGAACGCCGCCACCTGCTCACCGCAAAACGCCGTCTGAAAAATCAGACGAACGCTCTAGTCCGATGCATAGCTCACCAGTACCAGCGAAATCTAATTCTGACTCAACAAGCAGCTCCTCAGCGTCAAAGTTACCGTACACACCCACCTCTTTATCGTCCAGTGCAGACACCAAAGAATCTTCGAGCTTCAAGCCCAGTGTACCTGTCTCCTCGTCCGCTTTTCTTGGAGGTCTACCACCGACTGGGTTTCCCTTACCAATGGATTTAATGACAAGCAGCTTGATGGCAGCGCAGCACCACGCGCTGAAAAATGGACTGAATCCGTATCTGGCGTACGCAAGAATGAAAGCCCCTGGTGGTGATTTGGGTATTTGCAGAGATCCGTACTGCACAGGCTGCTCTCTAAGTTCTCATTTGCTCAAGTCTGCCGTATGTCCGGCGGGGTGCTCGCAGTGTGATCACGCCAAATCACCTTTCCCGCTACCTACCGGTCACCCTGCTGCTGCGGCGTATGCTCATGCTCAATTGGCCGCTTTGGCCGCGGCCTCACAGCTGCCCTTCGTTTGCAGTTGGATGGCGGGAGATTCCGCTTACTGCGGCAAGAGGTTCGGAACGTCCGAAGAGCTGCTACAACATCTAAGATCTCACACGGCGAGCGGTGAGTCGAGCCCGAGTCTATCGATGCTCAGCGCAACGCATCCGTTGCTCCAGAGAACCTACCCGACTCCACCGCTGTCCCCGCTGACGCCCAGATTCCATCCGTATAGCAAACCGTCGCACATGGTGTCGTCGCCGCCGCTGCCATTCCCTCTGCCGCCTCATCCATCGCTGGCGGCCTATTTCCCCTCATACCCGTTATTCGGACCACGGCCTCTCCACCCTTGAGGACCGTCGGCGCTCCACACAACAAAGAAGGGGGGCGCCGACCGCTAACGCCCATGCCAAAAGGACTTTCAGAACCGAAGTTTGTGTAAATATAAAGTAGTGTACTTCGGGTTTCTAGTCGGATCATATCATCGACGGACGAAAGATATGCCCCGCGGGGCAGCGACAGCTGTGATCTCTAACTCAATATAATGTTACGATAATGCACTGAATACTGTGAGCTCTCCTTTAAGCTTGGTGAGTCCGCGTCGGCGGATATTAATTTTCTAGTTAGACTAACGAAATTTTTATGTACCAAATCTGTAGATTGTAATTTAAATATTTTTTTAATTAAGTTGTTGCAAATAATTAGTGAGGATTGTTAAATTGTGTTTGTATTTTTTTAATAATCGATGTATTTTACTATAACTCTGTGAATCTGATCGATCACATATCTTTGTATATTAGGGTTACTTGACTGAATGGCTTCGTGCGAATTCGTGAACAATAAATAAATGTTACCGCAGTTTAGTAATTCATTGTTCTTTAGATAATGCTACTTTCGATTGATCTTAGAAGAATCTCAGGCACATTTTAAATCATAGCAAACACTTTATTTTATGTGAGAAATAATTAATGATAATTCACTAAACAAATCATAATATAAACACTATTTGAGTGTGGAAACTGTGCATGTATTAATACCACTGTATTGCAAGATATCTGTTGACATAATTATTGTTATAAAGAACATAAGACGAAGAAAAATATACGTAAATATTTAATTTGAGTCTTGCTTTTGATTTCTGTCCCATTTTTCAAGTCTACATGGTGATTATGTGTGATTATTTTGTCACAGGTTAATGATGGGGTGTAATTTTTCTTGAGTGTGAGTCAGGCCGTAATTAGCGAAGTCGCTTCTACGGTGATAAATTATGAGTAATTTGTCTGTCTTTCTGTCTTCATACATCACGCCTCGCGTATTAACTGCCGTTGAGATATTGCTACAACAGTTGTTTGTAAATGCAGAAGGCTCGCTTCTCTCGCATCGTTTTAAAATACTTGGTCTGATCAAACCGTAGTATTTTGTTTTCGAATATTGCGTATTTATACATGTTAACGACACGAAGGTAAATAAATTCGTCAATAATTGTTAATTTTTCTTCTTACAACGGATAAAAATAAAAGCGATACATTTTATATTTCAAAATCACATATTGCAGGCTGCATTGCAATAATAGTGCACTCTACTAAATATATTTTCTTTAGTATGTAAGAGTATATTTCCTAGTCTAACCATATGTAATTTGTACTATCGGAATAGAAATTGCGTCAAACTATTTTCATATGCCGGAACTTTAAAATAACTCTCAATATAACTCTTCTTTTTATTTAACGAAGGCAGTGTCTCTTACATACGATTCCGCCATTATTCAAACTCAAAAGTATTTACTTTTGAGCAATATAATGTGATTGAAAAAAAATTTACGTTTGTTCATGAATGAAACCTATTTGAAGGATGAGTCTTCTACACTAAACTATGCTACACTATTTAATTATGATGTAGAACAGAATAACTACATGTGTCGACGCATCGACGTGATGTTTAAGACATCTTATAGTGTAAGAAACATATGTCTTGATAAATATACGGGTAATGTAATCGTGGATTGATTGTCAGAGCTATAAGAACTGGTAGTGCAAATCATAAGCTAGTATAAAGATTGCTAAGCGTCGACTGTTTGAAGCGTTTATCATTTGTTTAGTTTATGTCGAGAGCGCATTTTAGCTTTAAAGTTAATAGTTTAAACTCTGCATTGTAGTTTATGCTATTTCAACTAATGCCATCATTCAACTCTTTTTATTGTCCTAAACTTAAATCTCTTTTTAGTGATCATATTTACTAACAAACCAATTACAAGAAAAAAGGTTGTCCTGATATACAGGATGAAATTTTAACCACTTTTCAAAAATTTTATCTGTGTTCAGTATCGTATTTAGAGCCTATTTATGAAGTAAAAAATGTAAATTAATTTGTCACCCGAAAATATTTTTCGCGATATAGTTTTCAATTTTTACGGTCCCAGACCTGTTAAGGTATAAAGGGAAATACAAAAACTTATGAATAGTATTGTAATGAATAAATGAGATGCGCATCGCGTAAAAAAAGTGCTACTAGGATGCATTATCAATTTTTTTTTTGGCGGACATTTTCAAAGTGCTTTATCTTCACATTTTTGTACTAGTAGCCCGGTGAAGCCCAAAAGAAAAAATACGTCATTTGTTTTTGCCTCGTAGATTGCTATATTAAAATTTGGAAAGTGGTTAAAATTTCACCCTGTATATAGTTAATGATTACTTTATCAAAATTTAGGTTGCAGCAGTCTTACAATTCTTGAGAAATCTGTAATGAAACTAAATGTTTTGAAAAGACACTCCTCAAATATGTCAGAAAAGTTTAAGCAAAGTTATATGCTTCAATAGCATATCTTACCCCCGTATTTATAAACAAGTAAAAGTAATTACTTGAGAGACAATTTGTATGCCCTAATCAAGAAATTACTAGAAGTTATAACTACCAAAAGTTAGCATTTCCAGCCAAATAATATGACTATTAATGGTGACCAATTTCTTTCACTTAAGGACTAGGTATGAACATTTTAAGTTATGACTTTCTTAAGCAATAAGTAATTACTTCTTTATAAATACGGGGGTTAATACTTACAACTGTAGGTAAGATACTGTAGAAAAACTATTGTATTTAAATCTGTAGACTATGGACAGAAACCGATGAAGCAGTGGCAGTGGGATGATAAAGACTAAATAAATAAAAACTTATAAAAATCATCAATTTATAATAATATTTTTAGCGGGACTAGTGAAGTATTGTCCTTAAACAATATTTAATTAGCCAAGACGAGATTATAGATGGAGATTATACTCACGTCATTTCAAGAACCTTACGAGTGATTTTGTTTAAATATTTAAGACATGCCTCACTGGGCCACTGTCGTATGGGGTACTAGACAACCGATAAACTTACTTATATACTTTTTTTTTTGTAAATATATACTTATAATACATAGAAAACACCCAGACCAGTACAAACAGACATGTTCATGCACACAAATATTTGTACTGTGCGGGGATCGAACCCGCGACCCATGGCTCAGAAGCAGCTTTAACTACCGCTGATCCAAATGGTCGTCTGTGTTTGTGTGCTACGAAGCCTCGAAAATCATCCAAATGCAGGGCAAAGGCCTCCATCATTGAATTCAAGTTAACACAACAACGATGAAAAGTAAGTACTAAAAATAAACAATAGTTTTTTAAAGTAGACTCTTAGAATAAGAGTAGACTTTACATTTAAGACCCAAATGAAATCTGACGGACTGTCAGTGGTATATGAAATGTCATCTCTCTGCAAACGACATCACAGTTATGATAAGCTCTGAGATATGAAACTTAGTCGAAATTGTGTCAATTTTGTAACAGAAACTTTTTGAATTGACAATTCTTCAAATCCAAATTACTATTAATTGCAATAAAAAAAGTTTTATGAAGCTATTTCAATTGAACCGTATTTAAAATATTTATAAAAATGTTACCCTGTAATGTTGGTTAATAACCAAACACATAGATAAAATAAAATCGTCGACAAACAATTTTTTAGTAGTAGCTCAATTAGTTAAAGAAGTCACCAGGTAGGCGGAAGACTGTAGGATCAATTTCCACGTAAGGTAATCTTTTATCAAATCAAATTCGTTCAAACAATAGTATTTTCAGTTTGTAAAACCTAAAAATTGATTTTATATAATAATAATAATAATAATAAATATTTAAGACATGCCTCACTGGGCCACACAGAGCCATCTAGTCCCAAATTAAGGTAGTATTAAGTACCCTGTCGTATGGGGTACTAGACAACCGATAAACTTACTTATATACTTTTTTTTGTAAATATATACTTATAATATATAGAAAACACCCAGACCAGTACAAACAGACATGTTCATGCACACAAATATTTGTACTGTGCGGGGATCGAACCCGCGACCCATGGCTCAGAAGCAGCGTTTACTACCGCTGATCCAAATGGTCGTCAATATACCATTTCTATCCAGAGTGTCTTCATTCAGATACCTTTTGTCATCGTCTATATCATCACCAGCTCTAATCAGTTCACAGCGAGACACGGGCTCTGCATAAAGTGGATTTGGTCATAATCGCCACCCTTTTTGGGGTGGTGGAATCTACCTCCTAGAGGTCCACCCTGGGCAACGGCATCTTTGGTTTTCTAAACAATGATGACGGCTAACAGATCCCTCTGCGGTGGTAGGCTTCGTAAGAGGCTGCTTGGATGCTACCACCCTCTGCCGGAGTCCAGCGCCAAACAGTTTTTCTGTGTTCCGCTATTGTGTGGGAGAACCAGTGCCTCTGGGTAAACTCGCTCCATCTTAGGCTTGTTCTTAACCGTATAGTTAAGTATGTAGTCAAGAGCAAACCTATTATTTCTAAAAAAAACCCTTGACGGGCGGTCGAGAGTTGACGCTGCTGCTCGTCTTCTTCCCGCAGTAATCTTTTATTAGCCACTTTAGGAAGCCACCTCTAAGAAGAGAAGGGATCGTGATTTTCTTTTTATGTGGCGTCACCATATAACATTATGTTAAACTGACCACAAACAATTTTTATAGGTATTTGCTTAATCACTTTTGTAAACTATTCATCGATATTGGATTCTTATATTAATAGCTTTAGGTGTGGCCATTATTATTGTTATTTATGCAAATAACTTTTTATAATTCATGGCAGATCATTAACATTAACAGTGTGTAAATTTACATAAATAATCTACACATATAATTATAACTGTGAAATATGGCATATTGTAAATTGGCTAGAAATCTCTACTAATCCTTAAATATCTATTAAAAATGCGAAAGTAACTCTGTTTGTCTATCTGTCAAGCTTTCACGCCTAAACTATTAAACTGACTTTGATGAAATTTAGAGCCTAGACATATTAGACCTTGAGAAAGGACAAAAAATTATCTTTATTTAATATTTTGTGTCCCACAGCTGGGCACAGGTTTGTATCTGAGAGATATGACGTGTAAATGTATGTCATGCGTGCAGAGCCTCTATGCCAAAATTAAATAATAGTCTTTAGGAAGTGGAACCCAAAAATACCATGTTCTAATAGTCGTACATGAACAGCGGCCTCGAGGCCTCCGAGTCCTTTTGGCTATAGCTCGGTACCGTTTACAAGGCTCGCCTCATTTTTATAACGCTCAACAACTAGGGAGTCCTTTTCAGGGCTCGAGCCTTTTTGAAAGCTCGAGCCTTTTTGAGAGCTCGATCAATCTCGAAGCTTTTTCAGAACTCGAGCCTTTTTCGAAAATAGACTCGAGCTCTAATATTACGCTCATAGGCTCACGTAAACTCGCAGTAGTCGATCAATTCGTCAAAAGATTCGAGCTCTGTAACTTGTAATTTGAATCATGTACTACACCACTGTTTTAATTAATTATTTATTTACTTGAAATTATAGTCAGAAACATAAATTTGAGTTTTTATTGTGAAGGCTTGCGTTCATTTCAAGACTCGAGCTCTTTTAAAGGCTCGAGCTCCTTTGAAGGCTCAAGCTCTTTTGAAGGCTCAAACTCTTTTTAAAGCCTCGAAGCGTGGCTCAGAGAACTCGCGTCTCAGCTAGGCTCGGGACTTCGAGCCTACCAAGCTCACTGAGTCCTGCCAATTCGCCTCGCTCGAGGCTTTAAAAAGCAGAACTCGACGCCTCGAGGTTTGTACATCACTACCATAAAATGCTATGGATTTTAGACTGACATGACGTTGTTTTAATATAAGAAAACAGCACCAAGAGATATCAGTGAACAAATAACTGACAATCAAAACAACACGTGGTGCGGCAAGCATAAATTAGTTATTAATAAATTCCAGTGCTTTATTAAAACGTTTATGTTTTAAAAGATTTATGGAACAACACAATAAAACAATAGGTACATAATTATCGATTGTTGGAATACGCAGAAATATTTAAACTGCGAATGCTTGCAATACTCGAGTTGAAATTGAACATAATGGAATTAATTGACTAATTAAATGTTATAGTCGTTCTCAACAAATTACTTGCATTTAGATCACAATTTTATTGTGTATCCAATAATTATGAAACTACATTTAATGCAATTGGAAAAACTTTTTATACACTTAATACTTGTAGATAGTAATCAATTTTGTTTATTCGAATAAAATTTTTATGACCTAGCGTTGTGATTATGAAAAAGCTCCTATACAGGGTGTTGATTTCAATACGAGCGGTATTTCCAGAGGTGATTAAGTACCTTGTACTGATCATGAGCCATTAGAATCATCTTAAAATAATTTCTGTGACAAAAACTATCCTATGTCTTTTCCTGGGCCTGACAATGTCTTAAAATCAAAATCGTTTAGAAATAATTGATTCTTCATAATTTCACCGTTAATTTCATTCCCTTAAAGGATAATTTTTGCAATAAAAACTATATTTTCTTTCCTTTATTATTATCTGGGACTAGGACTCAAACTATACAGGTGAAATTTTAACCACCTTCCAAATTTTAATTCAACAATCTACGAGACAAAAAACGAGTGAAGTATTTTTTCTTTTGGTATGTATGTATGTATCCAGTACAACAATGACAAGATAAAGCACATAGAAAATGTTTGCCTCCTCCAACCAAAACTTTTTTACGCGATGCGCATCTCATTCATTAATTACGATACTATTTAAATGTTGTTGATTTTCCCTTCATACCTTAAGAAGCTTAGGACCGTAAAAATGGAAGGAGGACTGCAAAGGTGAAAACTTGTCCTACATTTTTACATTTTTAAATGGACTCTAAATGCGATACTTAACGCCTATAAACATTTTTGAAAGTGATGAAAATGTCACCTGTATAGGTATACCAAATTTCATCAAAATCGTTTCTGTGGTATATGTGTAAAATGGTGACAGACAGACACACAGATAAATACTTATGCTTTTATAATATTAGTAGAAAATCCTATGTATCCTACCTGACCATTTTTTATTAAGGATTCCTGATAAATATATAATAATAAATAAATAATAAATAAAAATCGTTTATTTGCACAAAACATGGTAAGTATAAAATGATAACATTAAACAATAAAAGGTGCTCATGTTTCGCTAATAATTAATTGGCATGCAAATTTTTTGTTGTAAAATTACCCGTTGATCTTAATTACATTACATGGAATAAAAATTACAATAATTAAAAATGTCAGGTATTAAAATTTCAAGATTAAATAAATGTCAGTAAAATCCAGCTAGTTGTCAATAAATTCCTTAATACTATAAAAATTTTTGTCACTAAGCCATTTAGTTAATCTTTTTTTAAATAATTTATTATTTAGTACTTTAAATTCGTTAGGGATCTTATTATATATTCTGATACATCGCAAGACAATTTTTACTATATTTACATGTTTTGGGTACATTTCTTAAGACAAGTTTATGTTTGTCTCTGCGCACTCTAGTTTTCTGTGCATCACATGCTTTGGCAAACAGATCTCTATGTTGATGGACAAAATGACATACCTCAGACAAGTAAAGCGATGGAAAGGGCAACAGACCTAGGTTTTTAAATATCGGTCTGCATGATTCATCAGGCAAAATTCCACACATGGCCCTAATGCACTTTTTTTGTGCTTTTTTTATTACTTATTTACTACATATCTATACAGGTCAATCAAAAACCTTTGATTTGTTAAAATAAAATCAGCAAATTAAAAATTATTACTAAAACAAATCATTATTCTTCTACGCGCGTGTTAAATCAGTCAAAACATAACAACCAGACAACCGGCAAAGCCGCCTGTGGGTCCGCATTTTATTAGTTTGTTTTAAAATTCAGTGAAACACTTTGAAATGCAGCCACAGCCGAGAACTTGAGAAGGACTAGCCGTACGGCTCGCATCGTTTACGCCCGAAGCCGACGCGACGACGCATCAAAGGCACCGCCGCCTTTGATCTCGCCGCCGACGCCATGACACTCCGCTGAGAAAAACGACTGTGGCATTAAGGAACTTAATTTTATACTCATAATTAGCGGTAATGCGATTGGCTTGTTAAAATGTAGATAAATAATAAATACATATTTTATGATGCTGTGATAAAGATAACGACTGTAAGTAATTTCAGGTAAGAGGTTTAATGAATAGGTTTGTTACTCTATTTGTATTGGCTGTTGATAAATAGTATGGTACTAAAGAACTGACCCGACTTTGCACGTGGGTTTGGGGATTTACTTACATAAGATTTGTGTGTTTGTATAAAATAAAAGTATAATACAAAAGAATTTGAATTACTGTAGATACAATGAAGTTTTTACAACACTGCGAGGAACAAAATAATTATCGGAAAACAAAATCACACGGTCACGAAGACTAACGGCCATTTCCAATAACCTATCATCTGCAGTTTTGGCATATCGGAGATAGAAAACAACTTCTGTCTTTGTTTCTCTGGACGGCAAAAACAGAGATAAAAACTGTTTCCTATCTCCGATATGCCAAAACTGAAGATAGATAGGTTATTGAAACCGGCCGTAAGGGGACTACTAGAGCTAAGTGCTGTCCACAATTGATTTAATTTTATTACTTCTAAACAAAATCAATTCTCAAGAACTAGAACACTATTTGCCTTAGAAAATAACCTCTGATATTTATTGAATCACCGTTAACTGCTTTTCATTCTGTCATTCTTTCGTATTGTACATTATTGCTAAAAGCGGCCGCTTTTGGCGTTAGCGACAAATTTACAAAAGATTACTAATGATTCAATAAATACTAGAGGTGATTTGCTAAGGTAACAGTGTTCTAGTTTTTGAGAATTGATTTGTTTAGAAGTTATAAAATTCAATCAATTGGGGCAGCATTTGCTATAGTAGTCGCCTTAATAACGAAATAGAACGAAAGCAATAAATATGCCAAATAATATGTTTGTATGTCCGTTTTCTGTGCCACTTTTTACCATGTTTTCAAAAGGCTTAAATCGCCACATGTGTACACATTGGCTAAAATTCTGATTGTGTTTTCTAGACATTATAGTAATACTGATTCGTATGTAGTCGAATTAGTAGAGCTCTATAATAGAGCCCAAAATTATTATGTTTGAGAGCACCAATTGACCTAACAACAAATTTACATGAAACAATACTAATGTAGGTCTGGGTAAAATAAAATTAAGGCGATTATAAAATATATATTAACGAGGGATATATCACTCTACTCAATCTTTACGCCCGTTCCTGGTCAGGCAGTTTATCAAACTGGTTTTGATTCCCGGGTCGGGCAACAGGACTTTCAAATTTTCGAACATTGCTCGGGTTTGTGATCACCAACCCGCATTTAGCAAGCGTGGTGATTATGCCTGTATCAGTGCTGTGGTAACTTGCATTCAATGATGGAGACCTCAGTTAGATGATTATATGGGATGTTCTCATTTTGGCACATATGAACGTTTGCTATAGGGCGGTCAAACTATTTATTTATTTAACGCTCTCCCGGATAACCCGAGACAGTTGAATGGAACAATTTTCAAAAGAAGACTGCATGATTATCTCATTGAAAACTGCTTTCACTCAATTCAAGAATACTTAAATAGACAATAGCGTAAGAAATTTTATGTGGTTTTTATCTTTCATCTGCTCTGTAAATTAATCTTAAAATAGGGGTTAAAGTATGAAATTGCCGATTATTTTTCCACTTTTTATTTTGTTTATAGCTCTTAAGTATAGTCATATTATTGCGTAATTCTTTTTGTATTGTATCAAAAACTAAATAAAGTAACTTTTGACAAAAAAAAATGCAATACTAGTGCCTATTTCTTCAAAGGAAGTCGTTGAAAAGACCCCTTACAATGTGACAGCTGACCTTCTTGCTTCAATAAGTATATTCGTATTATATACTTTGATTTTCAGAAATTTAAATACTATAATTCGTAGCTTTATAACTATCTAACTTTCACCTTTAATTGCATCGAAAACGGTTCAGGCGTTTTTAAAAAAACTAAAAAAATTTTAGTATGTAAAAATGACTTTTCTCAATTTCGTCCACACAAAACGGCAATTTCATACTTTAACCCCTAATATATAAATAACGTGTCACGTTGTTTGTCCGCGATGGACTCCTAAATTACTTAACCGATTTTAATCAAATTTGCACACCGTGTGCGATTTGATCCAACTTGAAAGATAGGATAGCTTACATCTGAATTTATAGTCGTAATATTATTTAATTGCAATTTTTTTGTGTAACATGGTAAGGTAAGGATATTTGATGCCAATCACATTGTGTGACGTCTTACGTCAAAATCCAATTATATTATTCTGAGGCGATATAAGAGATAAGCTAGTATAATAATATGACAAACTGTAAAATTTTATATAAATATTTGCATGCGTAATTGACGGAAAATTTTTGGTATATCAGAACACCATATCTTGTGCTCAAAATTTATGCAAATAAAAGATTATTCATTCATATAAACCGCTACTTTACTCAATCCGTACATAAAACTACAATCTCGAATGAATGTGATCTCGTTACTCGAACCCGCACATGCGCAGTGCTGTGATCAATTGACAATAGCAACTTGGCCGATTGATCTGACCTCAGACCATTTACATCTATTGACCCACTGTCCCATAGAAGGGTATGGTTCTAGATTTGTACACACGATGACGAATGTTTGATTGTTTTGTGATTTATTGATTCTTTATAAGCAACTGGAGTCACCTTCCAACGCTAGGCAAAGATTAAGTTGGTAAAAGAATTACCACTACTACCTAGCATGGTAGCATTGCAATAACTGAAGAAAGTCATCAATAACGTTAAGAAGATGGTTTACCGATAAAACTCCAGACTTATATGGTTATTAAACATAACGTTATTTTTTTGTACTTCTAAACTGTGATATAAACGTTACCTTTGTGTAATGAAGGTCGAAAACTCATTTAACGTTATTTCAAGCCCGTTATTGACGTCATGTAGCGTGACGACCTAGTCAATCAAACTTTTGCAATCGATGTCAAGTCACTCCACTGTAATGTGTGTGGGTAATTAAATTACAACCAGTCCACTGGATCTGACGGCGCTAACGCGGTAAGACAGTCGTTTAACGCTTCATTTGATAGCTTTTTCTAATCGAGCGTGAGGAAATGAGACGGAAAATGATTAGTTTTTTTTATAATTTATTAAGTCTTCTGCAGGCATGTTGCCAGTATTACCTAGTTTCAATTATTTTAGCAAAATTAAAAAAAGGAAAAAAGAAAGTAACAGCCTATAATCATTCCACTGCAGGGAAAAGGCCTCCATCATTGAATTCAAGTTACTACAGCAATGATGGGTGTACTGGCATAATCACCACGCTTGCCAAATGCGGGTTGGTGATCACAAACCAGAGCAACGTTCGAAAATTCGAAACTTTTTTGCTGCCCGACCCGGGATTCGAACCTGGGACCCCGAGATCTTGGCCCGGTATTTAAACAACTAGACCAACGGAGCGTTTTAAAATTAAAATAATAATATATTGAGCTTGTATAATGTGATGGTTGCCGTTGTGTCGGCTTTGTCATTTTTATGTGTCCTCTTCATCTTAGCTATCATTAGTCCACTGCTGGGCAAAGGCCCTTTCAACAGGATAATTTTGCCAAAATCACTACATGTCTGGCCAAAAGCTATAATCCGAACTGCCGACTGCCCCGCTTACTCTCATACCGTGACCGTACCTTACGGAAATCAAATTAAAGACGCTGTTTGTTGACAATAGTTACTTCTGCTTTAAGCGTCCAGGAAACTTCTTATTTACAGGCTATATTAGCACCGAATATGTGTTTGGGTTGGGCTGATGAAAATGAGTTATCCTTATCGGAAAAGATGATGCTGCGTAATTTGAGGGATACAGCCTTTTTTGGTCAGTAAATACAACCGGGTTCCCTTTATTTGGCAGAATCGTCAAACTTTCTGCGATATGATGGTTCTGCTTTTTAATTATTGTGGATATCAAATGTATGCCTAAAGATGATTCTAGCTTAAAGAATTATGCGTTTTGAGTGTCTGATTAATGAGTGAATGCCAAATGAGTTTCTGCGTAATGAAGATGATGCCTTTCGCTGTTAAGCATAATAATATTATGACATTAAAAATTCTGCGATAAAAGGTAGACCCAATACAACCTCCTAAAATAAGATTGATGATTTATGACTAAAAAAGTAACGTGTTTTGAAGTTTAAATATGTGAACATCTTTTACATAATGTTTTATAATCCGAACGCTATGCGAGTCCCAGGAACAGGGTTGGTTTTTAGTAGGATTATCGAGGCTCCACTATATTTTATTGTAAGCACCTCTAGGCACAATCATTTTGTAAATTGTATTTAAAATTACAGAAATGAAACTGTCTAATATAGGTAAGGAATGAAGGATTATGGTCGCTGTGACCACAGCCGCGTAAATGCGACCAAAACGCCAAAGAAATAAGTATATAAGTTTTGCTATTATAATTGTGTACGTCACTTTACTTAAGAAATAAATGAAGGTTTTTCATATATATCGCGGTCCACCATATTTTAATAACTCTTAATAAATATGTCAATGTCGAACTTTATGGTAACAGTAGGCTTCGCAATACTCACTCACTTTGTTATCAGATCGTCTTATCGGCCGCCCATAAACACGGAAGCTTACGTCACATCCGCACCGCCTCTGACGGCTACTTACTTTGTGAAGCTTTGTTCCTTTTTTAAAGAGCTTTCACTCGAGTAAAGCACTTGAATAGATAAGAGGATAAGTATTTGTGTTAAGTTTACGCTATGTAACTGATAACATTTCATTTATTTTTATTTAGTTAAATTTAATCACTAGAATAGAAAAAAATAATTCTTTATTTGACATTGAATAAGGTACTCTGAATATCACAGGTTTGTTAATTTGTCTCACTTATCTAGCTAAACACAATAGCATGCAAATATACATTAACCTATAATAAATTTATCATATTAAATCACATATTTCTATAACAATTAATTATAATTATAATTTAGGAACTCCTGGACAGAGTAGAATATACGTTCTAAAAGCCATTTATGCAGTGCAATTCCGAATCTTTTGAAAGACATGTCGTTTATTGCCTGAGGTATTTAAGTTTTTTTTAAAACGTGCACTTTTATGTGTCAATGACCAACCTATCAGAGTTCCTTGTGTTCCTTGGAAATGTGTCTTTGGCTCGTTTAAAATATTGAGTATTCAGTTCCACAAACTTCGCTACTATATTGTATAACGCCCCATAGGTCTAGCAGTGGAAGTACCAAGCCAAGATTATTGGGTCCCGGGTTTGATCGAGCAGCTAGAATTCGAACTTTCAAACATTGCTCGGGTTTGTGATCACCAACCCGCATTTGGCAAGCATGGTGATTAGGTACTTACGTTTGCATTGCGTTGTACCTTGAATTCAATGATAGAAGCCTTTGCCCCGCTATGGGATGATTATAGGTTGTTACATTACTTTACTATAAACTGTATTTTACCTTACCTTGCCGACATTCGTAGTCTGCCTGCGACCCTGAGGCCTTACTCCGCAACACAATGTCCGTTTATTCGAATCCATCTGTCCCTATCACTCATACCGATGTCTTAAAGTATCTGAAAGAGACAGATATATCCGTAAATACGAGCTTCGTGTTACAGATAAGGCATCTGATTCGTGCCATCGGATCACAATTCCGATACAATCAAAAAAGTTAAATACTGTTTACCTTAAAATAATTCATTCAGTTGTGATAAATTGGGTTAAATATTAGGTTAAGTCTGCAAAATGCAACAAGAAAGTTTAATATTCTATATTTACAATGAAGCATTAGGCTAAAGCAACTGTCAGATGAACTCAAGGCTCTGACTATGATTTACAATAACAAGGCACTTCTAAAACACGGAAGTGCTTGCGATAAAGATGTCACTAAAAATGTCCGGAAGGGTCATCCATTCACTCACAATTGCTGCCACGCTGCTAGGGCTGTCTCACTTGGTCACACTAAAAGTAATAATATTTTAAGACATGCACGCTGAGCCACACAAAGCCATCTAGTCCCAAATTAAGCTACTACTAAGTATCTTGGCGTATGGGGTACTAGACAACCGATAAACTTACTAATATACTTTTTTTTTTGTTAATATATTATTATAGGTATGTGACGAAGCAAGGAAACCACGATATTATTATAAAATAAATTAAAATTACTATTTACAATATTACTAGGTGATGGCTATGAAACGATAACAAAATCAATAACTATTTTTTATACAACCCTGTTGCTAGGTAAAATTCACAGACAAAAACCAGAAAGTAAAAATGACTATGAAGACCTAGCAAGGTTGCCAATCTGTGGCCCACAATGAACTTATTATACATAGAAAAACACCCAGACCAGTAAAAACAACATATACATGCACACAAATATTTGTACTGTGCGGGGTTCGAACCCGCAACCCATGGCTCAGAAGCAGCGTTTACTACCTCTAATCGAAATGGTTGTAAAAATAACCACATGATTATTTAACCATCACACATAACAGAATACATAATGCACCGTTGGTCGAGTTGTTTAAGCACTGGACCAAGATCTCGGGGTTTTAGGTTCGATCCTTGGTCGGGCAACAAGAGTTCCGAATTTATGAACATTGCACGGGTTCGTGATCACAAATACGGGTATTTGGCAAGTATATTGACTATAATATGACCATCATTGCTGTAGTAACTTTAATTCAATGATGCAGGCCTTTGCCCTGCAGTCATCATCAGCCTATCACAGTCCACTGCTGGACATAGGCCTCTCCAGTTGCACGCCACTTAGGTCGATCCTCAGCTTCTCGTATCCAGCTCCTGCCAGCCTCGCGCAAATCATCACTCCACCTGGCCTGCAGTATTATTAATTTACTCTACTACTTTACATAACAGAATAGCGCCATTCCTTTTCGTTCTATGTACAGTATAAATAATAATAAATGTGGGCAGTATCCCATTTTGAGTTACTATTTAAAGAACTCTTATTTTGAAAATTAGAAACAATGATGGTACATCAAACACCCAGACCCGGGAAAATATAGAAAAACACAATTTTTCTACATTGACTCGTCCGGACCTCGACAGAGACGGAGTAGGCGACACCTTGAAAACGGTGTGTACGCCACTCCGCCACGGAGGTCGTCAGAGATCGTATCGTAAGAGACGGCTAACTGCCATCGAAGGGAGGAGCCAGCATCTTCCCTAAACCATTTTAAATTTAAATTAAACATGCTATTTTTAAATGATACTGAATCATTAATGACTGATTCAAAGGTTATGTGTTTATCTGTCAGATAATGAAGAAGGCGTGAACGATTGCAAAATGACCCAAAGGGCTGCCCTCTTCTTCTGAGCAATGGTTTTGTGGGCTCTTTGGTTAATTACTATGAAGTTTCTCTACAACTAGACTGGAGGCCCTTTGTAAATACATTCTTAGTTACATGACGGCCTATAATCATCCCACTGCAAGGCAAAGGCCTCTCATCACTGAATTCAAGTTACCACAGTAATAAATGGTACAGGCATAATAACCACGCTTGCCTAATGCGGGTTGGTGATCACAAACCCGAGCAATGTTCGAAGATTTTGAACATCTTGGCCGGGAACTTAAGGTCCTAGACCAACTGGGCTTAGTGTTGTGATCAAAGCTTACCTTCATTATTTCAACAGCTATCTTCTAATGAGTGCCCATCATGGCTGTCAGTTTGCTGACAAGTTCAAAAAACGCAAAACCCTTCACAGACCACTTTGTTTTCGCTCCAAAACAAACATTTAGTTTATTAACGGGGTAAGTCAAACACGTTAAATTTATCTCAAAGAAAAAATTTTGGAGAGTGATATTGTATAAACATTTCAAGTGTTAAAAACCCATTAGATTGAGACGTGTGCCTAATGCGGACGGACAGACTGACATACAAGAGTTGGCGGGTAATGAACACTTACTCGTGAATACTTTTAATAGTGGTAAACATTTGTCATGTTGGATTAATTTAATTAAATTACTTAATATGAATAATGTAAAAACTTTTAACAATTCTTTCCCTGCATTAACGATGAATTTAGTTAAGTGGCACTGAGTTTTAAGTATGACTATAAAAGTTATGATTCATATTACTGTATAAGTCAATAATAATTAGAGTAGGTAATCCACTTAAATTATTACATACATAGTTCTAATCCCAAGGTAAGTAACTATTTTTAAGGAATTCTTTTATGGAAATCAATAAGGTTAGGTCTACTTACCCAAAGAAGAAGATATTAAATACATAACTTTATAAAATGCTCGAATTGTGCAATTTGTGCTCGATCAAAGCAGAAATGAACAGGTTACTCTGTAACATTACATAATAAAATATGAACGTACCTACTTTACACTTAAAAGTTTAAAGTAAATACTAAAAGTGGTATAAATCGAAAGATTTTTACAATCAACGAATAAAAAGATAGCAACGATTATAGAACGCAATAAAATATTTGAATTGAAAATATTTGAATTGAATTGAATCAAATTGCGAAAATCTTACATTCAAATACAAACATTAGTAAGTTTTGTAATTGCATTGATGAACAAGGATGCTCCTATTATTGAAACTAATTTGAGATCGTTTTTTGAATGCCCTATTTTCATAATAGCAACACCATTTATGTTCACGTTCGCTTACTCTTAGTTTCTTAAGCTTCTTAAGTTCCAAACTTATCAGCTTCCATTCACTGAACTGCTGGATGCAACTGGATGACAACGATGCTTCCGTGTTCCGGTGACACCATGTTTTTGATGAAAGAAATTAGAGGACAGTGCATTTTAGTACTGATTCAGAAATTTCCGTCAAATCTATCATGAAAGCCTAGATTTCTCTCGTCTGATTTAATGCGACATTTAAGTTTATATTTTTCTGCAACTTTAATTTTTTTAATGTTTTAATAAAATGTAACATTACATAGTTCATTGATGAATGATGATGATGAACGCTAGTACTTTTAAATTATATTTACATTTCAACAGTTTCCAATCTAGGCTTTTTTTAAACGAGACATGTCTATAACGACGTATTAAACTTTTCTTTACATATTTAGCTTACCAATTTAGTAATACTCTCAGTCTTATTACTTACAAAAACAACATAATTTTAAAACCAAACACATGCTTACAAATAACGTACATTCAACCGCATAAATTATAATTTAATACAACGCAGCCCGTCTCAAGTTAAGTCAGTTTAAAAATATCTAGTCACAGAGTTGTTATCAAAATAAATATACTTAGGAAAAGCCGTTATTCCGAAGCATAAATTCGTCTACCAGTTAATAAGCGAGCCTCCTAATTGGTCCCATAAATATTGTATGTAAAACAAACAGCTGTCTGTCTGTACGTTTAGGCAAAGAGTATGTTGAATGTGTAGCAGAAGAGCGAATAAAATTTTCAATGTGTTTGTTTGTGTGCCTCAGAAAACGATTTTTTTTAAACTTTTTAAATAGCTTTTAAAAGGCAATGTGCACCAGCAATATAAACGCTTACAAACAATTTAAGAATATCCTGATAATAATTCAGGTACAAATTTGCTTTACTGATTGTTTTTTTTCTTTCTTATCATTGGATAAATATTAGTAGTGTAAAATACTTACTTTTTATGATATGTTCCTGTTAAAAGTCTTACCAGAATAGAATAGCAGCTAGTTTTAATATTAGAAGAACCAAAACTAAATAAATATTTGCCATAATGCAGTTCATTTTTCCAAATAGTTCTTTACCTAATTAGTAATTAGTCAATCTACAATTGTCAAATCGCCTGCCATCCATGGCGATTACCACAAAATTCTCCTTCAAAGGGATGCTTCCAGCAGCGCCCTGACATCTAGACATGATGATATCAGTGTTTACTATAGTCATTCATAAATAAATAAATAAATATTCAAGACATGCCTCAATGGGCCACACTGAGCCATCTAGTCCCAAATTAAGGTACTATTAAGTACCCTGTCGTATGGGGTACTAGACAACCGATAAACCTACTTATATACTTTTTTTTTTTTTGTAAATATATACTTATAATACATAGAAAACACCCAGACCAGTACAAACAGACATGTTCATGCACACAAATATTTGTACTGTGCGGGGATCGAACCCGCGACCCATGGCTCAGAAGCAGCGTTAACTACCGCTGATCCAAATGGTCATAGACTTTTGATAGTCTGAAGTTTAAAGTGTTTTTATCTAGTTATGAATCTAATGGCCCTAATGACCCGGTTGCCATAATGTAATGTTAAATTATGTTGTTGGTTTAAGATTGGAGTACGACTGCACTGTGATTGCAGTTGTGCCGGTTTTTGTGTGTGTTGTTCATTGTTTTTGTTTTTAGTGTTTGATCTCTTGATCTTTGTTTGTTTGTTGAGGAGTTAATGTGTAGTTTATTTTTATTTTTGATCTATTTTAGTTAGCCTCAATTTTTTTTATATGTATGGCATTATCTTTGCTTGACCGCTTATAAGTTATTGCATTTGTAGGTATATGTTTTCTTCACACGGTTATTTTCGCTTTGTTTTGTTATTCCACGTTGTGCAAAGAATTTAAGATTCCTTGACGTTGAAACTCTGTAATTGGCTAAGCGCTAGAATAAGATATAATATTATGTATGATTTTAACAAAAATGCTGTTGAGTTCCCTAATAAAGAAGAAAAAAAATGATTTCAAAGATTATGCAATCTTTACCTTGTATCTTCTCTTAAACCGTCAAAATTAAAAAATTACACAAATCCGGTAAGCAAAATCATTTCGTGTACTAGTAATTTCTGTATTCTTACTCTTTGGACTCCAGACTGGAGGCGTGTTGACGAAATATGCCCTCTCCCGATAATCGTAAACAGAGGTGCTGACGGCTCTCCTCACTACAAGATCGCGGTTTGCTTACATTTGTTTTCGCTTTTACATCTTTTTGATGGCGGATCAGACTTTTATGCGTCTAAAGTACCAGCTGAGAGATATCGCGCCGACTTCCTCGGTATTGATAATACAAACAGAAACCGGATTAGATGCAGATTGACGTTACGTTTCGGTTCGTTCGTTATTTAAATTATTTCTGGATATTGAAACGTTGAATTCTGATTGGTTTGATTCTGATAATGAACTAGCAGCAGTAGTAAAGCGATTGAGAAATTATACATATATATATATATTTTTTTTATTGCATTTATATATAAGTATTAACTAGGTATTTTAGCTGCAGAACCGACAACCGCTAGGGTAGACGAGTCCTTGAGTGGAGACCGACCGCGTCTCGGCAAACGTAGTGTATAGGTCGCCTTTAGGGCAGGTGGAGGGAGGTATGATTGTACAAGATGGCTGATTATAACTGATTTCAAGCATTGGACTGCGATAGGCTGATGATGATAATGATGAGATATTAGCTTAAATTCCTGAATGAATTACTTTAGTTGGACAAGAATTAAAGTAATAATAAAATGTTAGCGACAAAAGAATAAAATACACCAAGTTTTAAAACAAAAGTTAACAAAAATAACAAAGTAAAAATTGTAATTATCTGATTCAAACAAAACAAATGCATAACTTTACAGGTGTAATGTAATTTGCCTATGATTAGTTTCTATTATGAAAAACACCTATCGTCATTTGATAGACTTGCAGAACTATCGATAGTTGAGCTCGAAAACAAGAGTTACAATAACGATAGTGCAATCGATATTATCGATATTATAAAATCAATCAATACTATCGATAGTAATAGTATCGATGCTATCGATAGTATTGCTACCAATCAATAGTATTAGTGACTTTGTAATATCGATATTATCGATACTATCGCTAATATCGATATTATCGATAGGCTATCGATACTAACGAAATCACGTCAGCTATCGAAAGACTAACGATAGACTATCGATAGTGGACTAGGAGCGGAAACTTTAATCTGACACATATGCCTCCGTAGCATGTTCACGACGATTGGTCCTGAATTCCTGAGCTACGCATTCAGTGTCTTCTCGTGACCTTCACCAGATAGTCGGTCCTTCACAGAACGTGGAAAACGGTTAGAAAGACTATGTACGCGGGGCAGGCGCTCCACCAAGGTTATGAGCAAAATTAAATGCTCATACTTATGCCCAAATATTAATGTAACTGAGCGCTGTGATTGGTTTCTTTGAACTCGTATGTGTGCGAAAGCTTGTGTTTATTATGTGCACAAGTAGTAGTGGGAAGCGGCGACATCGGTTCTCATACAAATGGCGCAAGAAAGTCTTTCTAATAGGGTTGTACCGACTAGTCGGCCATATTTGTAGTCGGCCACTAGTCGGTGACTAGTCGGCTGAAACGGCCGACTAGTCGGCCCGTCTTTTGCTCGTATTAATATACCTAAGAATTGATGAAATTGAAATCTTTACTGTTATTATTTTTTATTATAAATACAAAATCAATTTTACAATGTACTTTCAGTGAAATTTAGAACAGGTTAGGAAATTAGGAACCATTCGTTCGATACATTAACTAATTGGGCTTAGATCCAGATATTAAACATGATACAAAAAAAAACTCAAAAATTTGGCTATAATTTTATTAAGCTTAGTAATATTTATATATTGGAACACTTCTCTTGACCTAATAATAATGAATTAGAACTTAGTACCAGATATAAAAATTTATAAAATCATCTTAATGCGACAACAGAAAGTTAAAATTAAAAAAAATCTACTACACTACAAACGAAGAATTAAGATGACAATCAGATAAAAGAAGGCACTTATCATAAAAATGGTAATACAGTGTGATTAGAGCATATTACTCTAATTATTATAACCTAAAGCAATAATCGGCTTGGCCGACTAGTCGGCCATTTTGTAGCCAACTAGTCGGCTAGGCAGCCAAAGTGATAGTCGACCCATCTCTACTTTCTAACCTCCTTCCATGGCCCACTTGCTGGGTGCGAGTCATCATTCCAGTACCTTTCCGCCAGTACAAACTATTTTCGATTCAATAATGTATGACTAAGGTAGTTGCATTCACTTCAAACAAATTCACACAATCGGCTCCACATTTTGACAAGCAGTCGTCGTAAGTGACAGACACACAAACAGTAACGTTTTAATGTAATGGTGTTAATGGGATGGTCTGATGTCGACCCTTTGATGTGGCAGGAGCGTTGGGATACATCGATGTTAGGTTTTAGGTTTGTTTGTAAATCGTTCTAGACGGTCGAAGCGAAATTATTTTTGGGAAGGCACAGTCAATAGGTGGTCAAGTTACCTCATCACTTTAAGGGTAAGGCTGAATAGAATTCTGGGTGATCGAGACGGTCCAAATGAAAACAGATGGTTCTAAAGAAAATGAATGTAGACGTAATCAACCCGCCGCCCGGGTATCGAACCTAGGACAAGACCACTGGTTCCCAACCAGTATTGGTTCTCGGGACAACGGTGGACAACCAAAGATGCCGTTGCCCAGGTGGACCACTAGGAGGTTGATCCCACCACCCCAAAACTTGGTAACATCCCAAATTGGTTGGAAACTTGTACTAGACTAGGGTTTATTTATTTATTTTCAGGGTTTCTTAAAGTCCGTAGCATGTGTATTAGGGGTCCGCAGAATGTACATCGCGTCAAAGTTAATCCGGAAATTTAACGTTCTCATTACGTTAAGTATCATCATAACGTTACATAATATAAAAAAGGTTTTTGTTTTTTCATTTTTAAAAATATTTCTGATATCAGACCGGTTAAATTTATAAAAATTTTAAATTGGTCCGTGATCGCAAACAGTTCTAATTTTGTGTTTTCCTATAAGTGCTAACTTAATTCTGTCATTGTTCGTGCATTTAGTTATGATTTTAAATCCACGCTTGTAAACTAGGTAAATTTTAGTTTGCGTGATTTGTCAGTAATATTGTTTCTCAAACTATTTAATATCAGGTTTGCTAGTAATTGCTATTCAAAGTTTATTTTCAATGCCATCGATGAAATTTAGAGTCGCATAGCAGTTATTTTAACATATTTATGTAATACACAGACTATTCTTTTCAATTGTAATACTTCGATATGATAAAAGTTTATTGTAATTCAATCACCCAAAAGTCATACAGATTATTTAAATATAACCGAATTATCCTATGACTCATCACCATCGTCATCATCAATAACATCAGCTTACAACGTCCACAGTCCAGTAGTGAATCCCTCAGATCATTTATAATGAAGGAGATATGAAATTACTCGTAAATCCTTAGCGAACCCGTATCTCCGAATTATTTATGTGTGCAACGCAACTACATTAATACTGTTGTAAGCATAAGGATCACACTATATCAATTACAACGCTCATTGGTGCGCACACAAACATGGGCCCAATCACAGTGGCTACCACTTAACTCGCTTACACAATGCGTCATTTAGTGTGTGCAAATTAGTGTGTCGCTAGAAAGTGTGGTCGCGAGTCGCGACGCACACGTCGGGCAGTGAACGTTTAGATTAAACCTCGATACATTGCGCAGTCGCATGGTACTCACAATACAGCTAGTTAGTATCAAGCCTTCAATGTATATTGTGCCGATACAATTATCGTTACATGGATGTTTTCATTAAGTTTTTCGCCGCGGTGTGCAATAGTTCTGTTTGCCCATATCGGATTCGCACGCGCCACGCCCCCATTCATATCAATTTCTTTATATGATCTGAGAGTGAATCCAGTCCAGTAGGTCTTTCTTTAAATATATTTATTTTGTCTCTGTATGTATATATGTGTCTGTCTATTAGGTACTGTGACTGATGATACTATTTTGTGCAAAGATAAATAAGTCCTTGTGAAAAGACAAAGTCTATCTATAATTTGTATCTCACTGCTGTTCGAAGATTCCCGCCAGGGGGATATAATGTGTAAGTCAGGCGGGCAGAGCCGCGGGCAATAAGCTAGTAATGAATATAAAATATATCCAAAATTTAAACCTTGGTAATATCTTAAGGCCAGGTAGTTCGGCATGTATAAGCGCTCCGTAAGCGCTAGCGCGCAACAGGATGGACCTGCCGCCGCAATCGCGTATTTTGTAGGTAATTGAACATAGATTAAGAATATCATTTAAGTAATGAAATCACACTCTGCGAATTTATCTATAAATGTTCAGTAGCTTTAAGTATGCATACAAATGTTATTTAGAATGTTCGTAGTTAAGTCTTTATATTTAAAAACAATACAAAAAGGTGTAGGTTAGTGTTTTTTTATCAAGCCAATTTCATCATCATTTGGGACTAGACTAGATTTTTAAGTAATACATAATATTTCTTTTTAAACTTTAAAACGCTGTTTTCTATGTCTCAGATGGGTTTCAAAAACTCAAAAACACTGCCTAACTGGACTTCCTAGCCTTAACTATAAAAATGTACACGTCATAACAAGCATACTCAGAGAATTGTAGTCGTCTTACTAATGTTTTGTTAAATATGTTTAGTATAGTGCAAATCGTCCGCATACTTTATTTTATGATGCGTTATACGCGCGTGCGCAATCTAGATAATATTTCAAAGTTTTCATCTTCCATGCATCGAAGTGCGCATAAATTTTATTGTACTCCCAATAAATTTCGTTTCATCGCGGACATAAACTAGCGGAGTTATCTACAGTAACCTAAATAACTGAATTTACGACTGTTCTAGGGGGATTATTATTTTTTATCAAACAATTTTCGAATCGTGCTATAAATTTCAATATAATACGTCTATAAAACTAAGATTTTAGTGCTGATGGTACTGGATTTACATAAAACGATTGTAAACTATGTTCAGTTTACATCCAAGGTTGTTCAGAGACATAGAAACTGACTAAGAAATTTTCTAGCTCAGTATGATAAACTTATTATTGTCATATATTAAATTAAAACTTGATGTTTTTTTTTTTAAATAAATAATGGGCTTGCTTTTGACTACAGACTTAACAAGCCTAAGATGGAGCGAGCTTACCCAGAGGTACTGGTTCTCCCACACACAAGAGGAACACAGAACAACTGTTTGGCGATGGACTCCGGCAGGAGGGTGGTAGCATCCAGGCGGTCTCTTACCGCAGAGGAATCTGTTAGCCGTCATCATTGGTTAGAAAACAAAAGATGCCGTTGCCCAGGGTGGACCACTAGAAGGTAGATCCCACCACCCCAAAAACACCCCAACATGGATCAATTTATTGACCCCTAATTTTAATCGGTGCGCAAATGTGATCGTCATTTATTTATATTATCCTGTATATATATATAAATTTGTTAGGGTTCCATAACCATAGGGTAAAACGGGACCCTATTACTAAGATTTCGCTGTCCGTCTGTCTGTCCGTCCGTCTGTCAGTTACATGTATCTCATGAACCGTGATAGTTAGACAGTTGAAATTTCTATAGATGATGTGTTTCTGTTGCCGATTTATCAACAAATACTAAACAACAGAAAAAAATAAATATTTAAGCGGGCTCCCATACAACAAACGTGTATATTTTTTGTTCACAGAAAGGACGTGTTTATTAATCATACATTAAAACGCGGATATATTTTTTAAACATCCATAAACTAGATTGATGCAATAAAATTATTACTACAAATTAAGATACTTTTTTCCCTAGTCGTTCCATGTAAACGCCATTTAGTATCGGTAACCTAAAGTATAGTTAGTAGAACATTTTCATTCACTGCCGCATCTCAGTTATTCATAAATCTCTAGTTAAACATGTTAACGAACGGCTATGTAATACACGTCTATTTCTGGAGTTTCTCGACTGAATGACTTTTCAATTTACTATGTCAAAGATTAAAGTAAAACAGATAGGTATTAGCTTCTTAGGCACAAACAAATGAAGGTTACAAAAAGATGTTTACTAAAGTTGAACTCCCCGTTTTGTCTAGTGGTTTAAATATCGGGTCAAGATCTCGGGGTCCCAGGTTCGATTCCCGGGTCGGGAAACAAAAAGTTTTGAATTTTTTGAACGTTGCTCGGGTTTGTGATCACCAACCCGCATTTGGCAAGCGTAGTCATTATGCCAGTTCCCATCATTGCTGTGGTAACTTGAATTCAATAATTGAGGCCTTTTCCCTGCAGTGGGATTATAGGCTGTTACTTTATTTGAATTTACTTTAAAAGTTGAACCCCTTTTGACAACATTTTTCATGCTAAAGTAGAATTTTTTTTTGTATTGTGTCTTTTAAGGAACCTTTAAAGAGCAAAATGCCAGCGTGATAAGACTTATCTTAAGTATTAATGCTTGCCTTCATCGGGCACGACACCGCGACTGAGGCATCTTGGCTGATCAAACTTTTTGTATCAAATATTACAACACTTAAACCAAATTTCGTATTTCTTAAAAATGCTACGCAAGGGGTGATAATTAGCGATGGCCATTGTTGTTGAATGATTCTAGAATGACGACCGCGCACTGCACTGGATGACGATCTTTGGGTAGACCCCAAAATTACCAAACTAAAATCATATCGATCCCTTTTAATATGTTAAATAAACCCGTTTATTCTACGGGAACAGGATATTTTTTCGAGATAAAAGTGATTATATGCGTGCTATTTTAGGACTACTAATAATCTATCTCTAATCTAGCTCGGTTTCATTTTTAGAAAAAATCATAATTTTTTTTCAGGCAATGGAAACTAAAAATCATTTTTCCCCCTTTTTTTTGAAGTAAATTTTTTTATATGTATTTGGTATGTAAATATAGGTTATTACCAAAAAATATGATTTAACACTTAAATCTTCGAAGTACTAACCTACAATCAGCTTATGCCAACATTTCCAACGGTTACAAAACGCACTATTTAATCGTATCAAAAAACATCTCAAGTGGCGGCATAATCGCTGGCGGTAATAGCGATAAATCTAAACCGTTATCGCGATTGCGCGCCGACATAAAACACGCATAACGCGCGCCACCTATCGACGCGATCGCGCGATATTTACGCGCCTACCCGCCGAACGATAACTATCGATTTACTATGCCACCGTTTATGGCTGGAACACACAGCATCAAGTGCTATACAGGGTGAAATTTTAACCACTTTCCAAAATTTTTATAGGCGTTTGGTATCGTACTTAGAGCACATTTATGAAGTAAAAAATGTAAATGAAGCTTTTACCCGAAAATATTTTTCGCAATATAGTTTTCAATTTTTTCAGTCCTAGGCCTGATAAGGTATCAAGGGATAATCAAAAACGTATGAATAGTATCGTAATGATGAATGAGATGTGAAACGCGTAAAAAAAGTGTTAATAGGCGGCCGTATCAAAAATTTTAGATTTTTTACGGACATTTTCTAAGTGCTTTATCTTGACATTTTCGTACTGGGCTTTATCAAAAGGAAAAATACGTCATTTGTTTTTTGTCTCGTAGACTGATATATTAAAATTTGGATGGTGGTTAAAATTTCATCCTGTATAATAATAAAAGTATCAAGATTTTAACCTTCTGTAAGGGGATATTTAGTGACGTGACGTCTGGGGGACGTAAACTTACTCGTACAATGTAAAAGAAACAGTGATGGGTAATAGTCGTTCAGACTATACCGTATTCCAGAGGTGGGTAGTTCACCAGTTATAGGTTAGACAAAAAAAAAGAAGACATTCACCGACTATTTTACTATCGATTTGCCACCGGACACACAGCATCAGTTGCTATAAAAGTATAAAGTTTTAAGCTTTAACAAGACCTGGTTAACATGAGGCTTATTTAGTGACATAAAGACAGAGAAACTTATTCTTCTTATCGTTCGATTATCCTTCGAGGACGATCTGGTGTTAGAGTTTTCGAAACAACTCTGATGCGACTTGTTCTTACGACTTTTATCTTGGGACAGAAACCGGAACCCATGGCTTCATGTGCCTTCATAATCACGACTGAGGTGACGTCTGAGGGACGTAAGCACAACTAAGGTGACGTCTGAAAGACGTAAACTTACTATGTCCAGGGTACTGGTTTCGATTCTAGGTCGGGTCAATTTAAAAAACCATCTAAATTGACTCGAGTCTGGAAGGGGTTAGAGTTATTCGGAGGGCACGATAAACCATTGATACAGTCTTCTGCCGCAAGATATTAGTTAAAATTTAATATTTTATGTGTGTATATTAATTGTTTTGGGGTTAAATGAATATGATGTTTTTTTTTGTTAAGACAGATGAAAACTTGACGATTGTCGCAAAAAAAACCTTTTGACGGTAGGTAGTATATTGAGATGATACCAAACTAAGAACCATCAACAGTCATTATGCACCCACACAAAATTGACGAAAGGTTTTTTTTACAGTAAAAATGTTCTGTAAGACTTTTTTGAACTTGTCTAGGCACCACCAAATTTAAATCGAATCAGTTAATCACTACCTAGAAGAACTTACCCTATTTTAACTAACAATAATTGGCAGCCATTATCTCATTATCTACAGGAAAAGACTTACCTATATTATTTGTTAAATTACTCAGATTATAATACCATTTAATGCTTCTATTATTATTTGAATCCCAGCATTATCTTGTCAAAAGTCACGTCCGAGTTTGAATTTATAAAGTAATAAAGATACTTTGCGTCAATTAGTGTAGATTTGTTGGTCGATATATCGCTAATAATGGACATCTCTGGCGATAAATCATAAGTTTAACGTTGCCGTCACGCTCCGATAGTTTAGTGGAATAAAACTGTTCTGTGATTTACAATGCCTATTAAAAACATATTTTATCGATGTTTACTATCGAGGTCAGTGGAATTAGGTAAATTGGTTTAAAAATACTATTGAACTTATTAATTTTTTAGCTCACGAATCTGTTTATTTTGTAAAATGCTGATGCTGTTAGTGGTAAACTAAAGATAAAGAAGATGTTAGTGGTAAACTAAAGATTGTTTTTCTTTTTTATCAAATGGAAAAAGTCTTCTAGTAAAATGTTGGACTACCAGCCTGAAGATAAATAAATAAATGTGGACAACATCGCATACAGAGTGAAATTTTAACCACTTTCCAAAATTTTTATAGACGTTCGGTATCGTATTTAGAGCCCATTTATGAAGTCAAAAATGTAAATCTAGCTGTCACCCGAAAATATTTTTCGCGATATAGTTTTAAATTTTTACGGTCCTAGGCCTGATAAGGTATAAAGGGAAAATCAAAAACGTATGAATAGTATCGTAATTAATAAATGAGATGCGAATCACGTAAAAAAAGTGTTGCTAGGCGGCCGTATCAAAAATTTTACATTTTTAGCGGACATTTTCTAAGTGCTTTATCTTGATATTTTTGTACTGGGCTATACCAGAAGAAAAAATACGTCATTTGTTTTTTGTCTCGTAGATTGATATATTAAAATTTGGAAGGTGGTTGAAATTTCATCCTGTATATTGTTCTGATCCCAAAGTGAGTAACTATTAAAGCATTAGTATTGTGGAAATAAAAAAAACGAAGGGATCACAAATACCCAGACCCAAAAAAATGTAGAAATACACTTTTTTATACATTGACCCGTGAGGAAATCGAACCCGGGACCTTGGAGCAGGCGACACCTTAAAAACCGGTATGTACGCTACGGAGCTACGGAGGTCGTGAAGATAAAGGAAGAAGGACTTTATTCTTTACGGAGTTATTGGTCTTTCTTTTTAAATAATAAACAACTAACGAACAGAGTTAACTGTGATAGAAAAATATATATGATAGAGTACTCTAAACCGACGAGCATGCATGAAAAGATTGATGAATGTGGAAGAAGCGAAAGATGTATGCCAGGATCGTAGTAAGTGGAAGGCCTTGGTCTCTGCCTACCCCGTTGGGAAGGAGGCGTGATAATATGTATGTATGTATGTATGTATGTATGTCATAGAAAAATAAAACAGAAAACAAAAACTTTTTGAACAAAAAATTCAGTAAGGTTAAAATGTCATGGATTAGTCACTAATATTCACGTTGTTATCAAAAAGCAATCTAGTATTTTCTATATTCTGAAAATCGTGTACAGCTAGCGCCATCTCTTAGTAGCGCGTTGTACCACCGCAAAATGTAAACTTGTTACCTCTTCAGTGTGTCTCCGTCCCAATCTCAAATAGAATCGAAATATTCAGTAAATCTTCTCGGTAAAGGGTGTCGAATTACCAAGTTCTATTAGTTTAGAGTTTCGACTGTGAGAATTAGCGTCGATAACATCGCACATGTATAAAATTGTGTAATCAAACGATAAGCACCGATGTCTAAATAGGGCTGACACTGCTCTGTTTGTCTTCAAAAACTACCAAACAAAGTGCTATTAGCATTTATGTATTAGCTATTTCAGAGAGTTTGTCCAAAACCAACCTGGGTCACCACGCCACCATAAATAGACTGCTAAGACAGTACAAAAAAATTTGAGATGAAATTATTGTCTTCCTTTACCCAAGTATCTGTCTAACCAAGAGTTTTTTTATTTCATCTCGAAAACATAACATGACGGTTGAGATGGCAAGAACAGCTGTAACATACTTTTAAGTTTAATTTATAATGTAGTCCATAATTATTATTATTTGCATGCCGTGGCGACCTGTAATTAAGATGTCACGCAGTTTTAAACCTTAATCTATCTTACCAATTGTTCTTATTTTGTGTTTGTCTAGTCGGTTGTCCTAATAAATAAAATAAAAAATAAATAAAATGTAAAACAAAAAACGAGATAAAGAATCAGCGCCAAAAAAGTGCCTAAACTAAATCTTCACCCATTAAACAAAGGGTGTACTTTCCTATATCAATCAAATAATTACAACATGACACAACTTTTTAAACTATTGCATGTCGACGTAATTTGGCCGGGCTATAAAGTTGACACCGATAAAACAATAACGTCAATCATTTAATTGTGAAAATTTTAGGTGTATTCATTGTAATCGAACTGTGTATCTAGTACAGGCAACGGCATGTCAACCTACTCAAAAAGTTAAAGGTCATTGAATTGATTTTCAACTTTAAGTCCAACAAGTAGAGATCAATATCAATTGTGAAAATTTGACGTTTTGTGGTAGGTTGACGTGCTGTTGTCTGCACATATTATATATCGATAGATTAGTGCCGTCTCGTCCTATTGCTTTAGGTCCTGTAAAATATTAATGCAATATGTATTTATGATCTACCTCTTCGAAAGTGTAAAGAAGTCTTAAAGGAGTGGTTACTTGTCTTGACCTACGAAGATGCTGAGTCTCTTGTTAAATAATAATTAAAAAAAAAGATAAGTAAAATAATAAACACGTACGCACGCTGACAGTCACACACACGCGTTAGTATATGTATTTCTCTAAAAAACAATGTGTATTTTTTTTTACTGTCATCCAGATGATTCTTATGTCTTTATTGTAATGTTGATGTATGCGCGAGGTGGGCGCTAATAACTGCTATACAGTCTTTGACTAATGTAGTTGTTAACGTAAATGTCAAGTTTATGTAAAGAACTGTTATTACAAATAAAGATTATTTATTATTAATAATATTAAAATGTGCACTAGTATTATCCATAAAAGCTCGTCTCGAAATATCAGTAAAATCAGTTTTATTTCTGCAACTAGGCCCCTGGAGACGCTTTTACGTCATCTTGTGTCGTTATTTTTACGTCATGTCGTGTCGTTGTTTTTATGTCATGTCGTGTAGACAAATTAAAACAATAGCACCCCTTCTCTTCCTATGGGTGTCCTAAGAATACAGCCCGTAAAAGACTGACAATAAATGTGTAAGTTTAGTTAGATATTTGTTATTCAATCACTCCATAAGAAATCAGATCTGAATGATTTTTTTCACGGAGATAGATTATAGATAAAGATGGCACTAAGACACCAAGTACCTAGAACAATTGATTAAAAAAAAAACATGAAAAAATTAAGTTTATCGCGGTCGCGGTCAACAGCCAGTGATACAAAATATTTTTGTCATCCCTATCCAGTCGCCTATCTGTTTGTCAGTAGCTTGTTTATAGCTGAATACGGGATCGGCCATAAATACCGGAATAAAAGTTAACATGTTCCTACCAATTTTATTGCTGTAGGTAGTACCACAGTTAAAAATGACTAAGTAGTGTCGTTTCAAGTCAAGTATAAAAAAAGACGTGTGGCACTCGGAGACTGCCGCGGTAAAGCTATTGCATAGCATTTTTTATCAACTTATGCAATTATAAAACTAAAACGTATCACCGCTGTGCCGATTGGAGTGGGGAGTGTTAGGTTATTTTCGTTACGGAATTTCTGAATTCGGTCTCCACGCTCAAGGCCCGCGATAGAAGCTATGCAATAGCTTATAATATAAATATAAATATAAATATTATATAAAAAGGACATAGCATGACAGAGTGTAACATTTAGATAGGAGATGAAAAAGTGGAGCAAGTGAAGGAGTTTGTTTATTTGGGATCAATGTTTACAGCGGATGGAAGGTGTAATAGTGATATTGAAAGGAGAGTAAATGCCGGTAACATGGTGAATGGAGCGTTGCACGCTTTTATGAGCAGTCAGAAGGTGTCCGAAAAGGCCCGCCTGGCTGTGCATGGAGGGGTGTTGGTTCCAACACTGATGTATGGGAGTGAAAGTTGGGTGTGGCAGAGAAAACATGAAAGTAGAGTAAATGCAGTAGAAATGAGAGCGTTAAGAAGTATGATTGGAGTCAATCTGAGTGACAGGATTAAAAATAGTGTGATAAGGGATCGATGTGGTGTAAAAGAGGATGTAGTGACCAGTATTGAAAAAGGAATGCTTAAATGGTTTGGACATGTTGAGAGGATGAATGAAAGCAGGTTGACTAAAAAGATATATATGGCGAGTATGAATGGAAATGTTGAAAGGGGAAGGCCTCGACGAACTTATCTTGATCAAATCGGGGAAGTCCTAAAGAAAGGTCAGGTCAAGAGTACCCTAAACCGGCGAGCGTGTATGAAAAGATTAATGAATGTGGATGAAGCGAAAGTAGTCTGTAAGGATCGTAGCAAGTGGAAAGATGTGGTCTCTGCTTACCCCTCCGGGAAAAAGGCGTGAGTGTATGTATGTATGTATGTATGGTTACCATAGGCAACCATACTGTCAAAATCCTTATTTTCTTCTAAATTCTTTTAAATTTCGAAAATTCAAAATTGTTTGATCGTGCCTCGCCCCGAGTGTGTGGGTGTGGGTGTTAGAATTATTTTTGTTACGGAATTTCTGGATTCGGTCTCCACGCTCAAGGCCCGCGATAGAAGCTATGCAATAGCTTAAAAAAAGTAAAGTATAGTCTACTATAATAATCACACTGCAGGCAAAGGCCTCCATAATTGAAATCAAGTCACCGCATCAATGATGGGTACAGGTATAATTATCACATTTGCCAAATGCGGGTTAAGAATCGCAAACCCAAACATTGTCCCGAAAAATATTTGATTTAAAAAATAACATAACTGGAGCGACTCTTATCAATGTTGTAATTTTGAAGTAGAAAGGAATAGACATCATTAAACTATGAAATGAAGTGATTATAGACCATACCAAACTTAGCCTTAATCCACTTTACGTAAATCAGATGTTTATTGTTTTATAACAATTGGTATATTATGTGAATAATAGCTAGGCTCAAATCTTATACACCTACGTTTGATAAACATGCATTTAAAAATTATGCATTAAGTTATAATTTATTTAGAAACAAAATCCAGAACCCACAAATGCTTTTGATAGGCAAATGTTAAATTTTGACTACGAATTTGAATGATCTTTCTGAACAATATTTTCTTATGGCATCGCTTATAGTGTTAACTTCTTATTTGTGTGACTGTTTGTCATCTTGCTTGTCGACGGGCTGTTTCTACATCGTGTGCGTTAAATAAATATTTGGTTTTTTATTAAGTAGTTTTTATAACGCGATTATAAAGCTTATCACACATCTAATGTTGTGCGTGTAAGTTTATTTGTACGTGAACACAAATCTGTTATATCTATAGTCACTTATTTATACGCCATTTTGAATTATAATAATAAAATAAAAGTAATCCTGTCAAACTCTTCAATGCTATCCAAATTTGGCCAAAAGCTGCTCGTCTTCTTGTAGATAAACGAGAAAATTGTAAAACTGTTTTTTTTTTATTTACAACTAAGTCAATTAGAGTAGGTCTGTACTTAAATCTCGCGACAAGGTTTGATATCATATTAATTGTGTATTGACGTTATAAGTAGAGTTACCTAGTAAAAAAAAAAGGTTATTTTTGAGATTTTGCCTGAAATAATATACATTAATACCATTTTCGTATCTCATCGCTCATACAGATCAATCACTCTAGTCTCTTTTTATCTTTCATTCACAATTACAATCCCACATATCATATAAGATTGAAGCTAGTATCTCATAATAATTAAGCCTTTTATGATTTTACGTTTAAATACTAGTGATAAATAAAAACCCACAAAAAAATGTTTAGAATGCATTTTTTCGAACACCCCCTCCGGAGAATAAAAGCAAAGTGAATATAATAAAGACGTAGTGTTGTGTGGTCTCAAACTCGACTATCTGTCTCGCGTGGCAGATTGTTTTCCACCATATTATTTTCAGAGTGACAGACAGACTTTTTCATTGAAACAAATCAGCCGAATGTTGACAATCTTGGGCGCATTCCAAACTTCCTAAGGTCGTTTGGTTGCGTGATTGTTGCAATAGGTTCACTTAACCACGCGATTTTATGATTATTTACTAATTCAAGCAAGAATTTGATAAATCACAGTCTGCGGATCATAAAATCAAATCATTTATAATACTTACTTAGGAGCTATACTATAAACGAGCAAGTAAAATACTAGATTGAATTAGAAATGCTATTGGCCATCTATAGAAATTAACATAAGTGAAACTCCTTTTAATAACCTTATTATTAAGAGTTCATAAATATTAGGGGTTAAAGTATGAAATTGCCGTTTTGTATGGACGAAATCGAGAAAAGTAATTTTTCCATACTGACAATTTTTTAGTTTTTTTTAAAAACGCCTGAACCGTTTTCGATGCAATTAAAGGTGAAAGTTAGATGGTTATAAAGCTACGCATTATGGTATTTAAATGTCTGAAAATCAAAGCATATAATACAAATATACTTAATTGAAGCAAGAAGGTCAGCTGACACATTGTAAGGGGTCTTTTCAACGACTTCCTTTGAAGTAATAGGCACTAGTATTGCATTTTTTTTTTAGTCATAAGTTATTTTATTTAGTTTTTGATACAATACAAAAATAATTACGCAATAATACGAATATACTTAAGAGCTATAATAAAAATAAAAAGTGGGAAAATAATCGGCATTTTCATACTTTAACCCCTATTACGTTAATTTAAACAAAGAATGTGTTTGATTTCTTTTTTTACTGCCTCAGTCAGACAGTAATGTTTTTCACGTGATATTTTTACGAAATTTATTAGTGTTATTCTGTTGATTATCATTTACAAACTGCGAATCACGATTAGTTTAGCAAAAACATAATTATTATGAAAATATTTATAGTAAGTACTTTTCGCAACTTCTTGTTGTTCCTACCTACTACCGCTAATTACAAAACGTGAGTCCAAATTGGTATTTGCTCACTAGTCAAGTCACGGTAAATGTTTAGATAACGTTTTATGTTAATTTTATTATCCAAAAATAATGGTAATAGTAATTCTTTGACAAGATAGTCGTCGACATACGTGCCGTGAGAAATAAACAATGTCACATAACCGAGCTGATTCTGAGTCCACACGCAACACTGGCTATCACTCGAAATAGTCTAGCGATCCGATATAAACATGTAGCAAGACATAATATCCGATAGGAAAAAGTGCCCCATCGAACAATTCATAACAATAAAAATGTCAAACATAGAACCAGTTGAAATTGCCGGCCAATCAGTAGGGAATTAAATAGTACAAAACTATAAGAAATTATCTGAACGCCTTTACAAGCAAAACATTGACTGTTCTACTCAACAGTAGACGATATTATCATTCGAAAGTGAACTTTACGGTTAGGGAATAACTTTTAATTTAGAAAAGCGATAAGAAAGCATAAAATTGTCATGCTACACGAAAGAGCCAGGCTGTGTTTTCAGTTGTGCAACGTGTGGTATTCTGAAATCGCTCTAATTTGTATTGAGTTAGAGATGGTCCGAAATGAAGTGACGACTATTTTAAGGTTGCGTGCATATTATAGGGGAGCGAGTTGGATCGTATAAAACACTGGATATGAGCACATAAAAATTCCCAGAGCGCTGACATCGGCCGGTCTATCGTCGTTACATTTGTCAACTGTCAGGCGGTTACGTGGCTCGCACAATTTAAATGATAATTATAACGCACTCGGTGACATTCTGACGGATAAGGACGATGTTTTTGTAAGAGACGATTTTTTTTGTGTTCGTAAAATGGAACGCGTCCAACAAAGTCTCGGAAGCGATGTGTGTTGAGTCATTTACGTCGTGATGGATTTTCTTGTGGAACGACTTTAACATATTGCGTATTAAATGATTATATTATTTGAGGGAAAAAATTAAGTCAGAATGTTTACATTTTAGGTATAGAACTTTATACTCGACGGGGCTAAGTGCTACTAATTATTTTAATGTAAAAGTATCTTAGCTTCCCGACGTTTCGATCTGATGGGAAAGTGGTAGTATTCAGTTTTATGTGTATAAATACTAAAAACACTGCGGTAAATATTAAAATCTTATATTCAGTATATATAAAAATGAATCCCTATTTCCTTTGGTCATCGCATCACGCGTGAACGGCTGGACCGTTTTCGCTAATTCTTTTTTTGTTTTGTTTGTTATTGTCAGGATAATGTTCTTATAAAAGAAATAGTTGAAAAAATTACGCGGAAAATTAGAAAATTTAAGAAAACTTAATCACCATACTAATCTATTTGTAATGTTACCATAAGTATATGGCGTTTGACATAACATTGACAAAATGCGTGCTGTATGCAAATATCGTCAAATGGGGGGTAAAAAAATCTGAATTTTGCACATGGCCAGTAATGTCGCCTGTTACCGTGTCGGAATACCAACAAAGCTATTTATACAACCCACCTGAGATAAAAAAAAAAACAATAAGAATATTAATAAACTATTGGTAACATATTTTTTATTTTACTATTTTGTTATCAATATTTATAGTTAAAGACAGGAAAACGTCTGTCGTGTCCGCTAGTTCAGTATAAAATAAACAATCTAAAATATCGAATCTCTTTGACACGATTAAGTAATAGAAAGTGGACATTTTTAGTCCATTATTTTAATTCAAATTAGAACAACACGATTTTTTAAGTCATCTTAAGTTGAATTTGCAATACCTACGGTAGATATGACACATGCAACTAACCATTTATATTTAAACTTATACATTTTTGTATGGGACTGTATGTAAGTCTTATATTTTATCGATAGGTATGATACGAGTAAATACCTTTATTTAATCGTTTAGCCAAAATATGTTTAAGCTTCGATGTGATCTTTTAATAAAACATTTATAAACTTAAAGTAGTAGGAATGTATTATTTGTTAGCCATATACCAAAGATAACACAGAATTCTACGATGCTATCACAGCCAAGGAATCTTCCATCGGATGATCGCTTCACAAAACTTCAAAGTATTTCTCGTACTTAAATAAACATTGATAGGAATCATAACACACAGAGAAAGCTGATAAATTCTGTATAATAGATGAATTTCAATGATATCAAGATTGTATGAGAATGTCGACAAATTCAGGAGTTGAAGAGCGTAAGTGTTATTTAGGTGTCGAAGATTTTTATCTTTTTTGTTTTATAAACAGGAAGTCAGTGGTAATCATTTTGTATCGGATTTATCTTCTGACCTACGTACAGTTACTAGATACATGAGATAGCATGATTTTCTACTGTGCTTGAAAATTTGGGAAACAGTTATAACTGTTAGCGACACGAAATTGAACATTTAATTGTACATTTCCCATCACTAATCAATTGATGCCTAGTTCACATCACTAGGAGCTGTCACTGTACTTTTTTCTGCTGATCGCGCGCTAAATGGTGGAAAGTTTTTGTAAGTCTTGGAATTTAATAATAAAACAGTTAAACATAAGATAATTGTTTAATAAAGTTATCACTCAATATTAAGCCTTTAACTGCCGAAGTACTAGACACAATTAAAATTTTATTGTTTGGAGGTCACCGGTGACCCCCATGGCGCTCAATGTATTAAGTTTAAATTGACCTTAATATAGGTATTTACTTTACTAGTGCTTGGTGCATTAGACTGGGGAAAATTAACAACACAAATTTTATATGAGTAAATTAATCAAGCTTGTAGACTTAACAAAATCTAGATACGCAATAAGTTTTTTGTTTTGTTAACAAATAAATATTAACGCAAAGCAAATTAATAAATTAAAGCATATATGTAGCATTTTATTACCTATCTATAAACGTATCCTTTTACAGCAGTATTTTTTTACGCAAAAAGCATTGCTCAATTATAATTTAACGACGCGTAATTGAATTTCGTAGCGGCTGGCATGCCTTTACCTGTTCAATTGGTATCGGCTGAGCGGAGACATATCAATTAAAATAGCGATACCATGGTTCAGCTACGATAGGAACTCGGTATTGCCGTAGGGATAGCGCGCTTACGAACGAATGAATACGGCAATTAGGCTGCTGCCGAACGCTCTGCGGTGTTTTGAAGAGCGCGCGGGTGTTTGTGTCGGAGATCACTCTGGGGACTTCAGTTTCTTTAGAGTTTATTGCCATTGAAATAGTTTCACACAAAGAAAAAACTATAAGCCGGAAATGAGCCGCGCCACCATTGTTGAGTCCTTGTTTTGATTATTGTCGGTGATATCTTGTTTCAATGCGTTATTCATTATTTGTTTATCTTAACCTGTCAGTCCTACTCTTCCACTACTAGCAAAACTTTTTCAATCCACCTCTAGTACAAAGATTCGCGTGGTCATACAAAAACAACTAGTATCAACCGCATCGAATTAGGAAACTCTTTTTTTGTCGACTGATAAAAGCTCGGCACGGTACTCAGTTGTACTCTAAAAAGAGCAGCTATGCTTGGAATTTTATTATGTTGTGCGATCCACAATGAGTGTATTCGGATAGAACTAGATTATTGACATAGTCATCTGGATTACCAAGCTGTAGTGACAATAGGGCCATATCGCTTATCCCCAGGCGCCGAGGCGGGAATCGAACCAGGACCCTTGTGTATTAAATAGTTTACCGAAACACTACACCAACCGGGGTATAAGTACATAGAATTCGTCTACCGTACTTAGGCATAAGTACATAGAATTCGTCTAAGCGAGATTAGGATACCGCATCTGCAACTTCATGGCTCTGTAACTAGTAGCCACGTATGGCCAGCATTCACCGGTCAAGGCGCGTTTTGCATTCATAAATATTCCCACTACAAACCCTTCGGTACGTATGCTTGTTCTGAGTAGTTTAAATGATAATTTCTTCGCTCCGACGGAATGGCATCCAGCCCGTGTTAGACATTCTTGGGAAATGACCGCTTTCTAGGCATTTAGTTGAATTTCCAAAAGTGTAAGTTGGTCAAGATGTAATAGGAAAATTTTCTGCGAGCACAGCGAAAAGCGATGCTAATAGGGTTTGGACGGAATCTTTTTTATAGGTGTTTTCTTTTTTTACTCAATTTAACTTCATATTTATATTTGTATGAAACTGATAATAAAAATGTTTATTACTTTTCATTTAGGTTGGGACAATCCAATGATTTGTACCATTCTTCTAAGCAGATATGTTGTATATGTATTCATATTCATTTAATCATTTCTAAACACAAAAGTAAACGATAATTATGTTTTGTCTTCATTTTAAAAGCGAGCATGAACAATAAACAGCATATTTTTTGTCATTCAGTGAATAAATCAATTCTGCAGTTACTTTACTTGATAAAAACGAATAAATATTATACACTAATCTTGCGCAAGGACACAGCCTAACGGATCACAATTTATTGGCCATTGTTTACTAGAAAATTATTATCATTGATGAACAGTGATTGTTTATTATTTATTGCAAATAACCACATCATCATGACAGACGACACAACACAACCCAGTGACGAATAAGTGGAAAACAGGTATTATGTGCTACTAAGCGGTTACTTCCTGAACATTCATAGAGTGATAATTTCGAGTGATTTATTGCAAATAAAATAAATTGACGCAGGCAATCCTGCTTGTGTTTCAATACTTAGTATGTAATATAGTTGAAAAATAATGAAATTCCTTGAAAATTATCCGAGGTCAAACAAAAACAAAATTTTTAACTAAATTAATCAGACTATCTCTGTGGTAAAGTGGCGTGAACGCGTACGCACTGATTTTGTAGGTGTCACCTTGTCGATTAGACTAGAGAAGTAAACGAAGGGTTTGTTTGTATTTTCTTGGGCCTAAGTGCTTGTGGTACCTTCGTGGATTCTGGTTTCCACAAAACAAGAGCTTTAAATAGACACTTACGTTGACGTATGTGATGTTGTCCACATTTACAGAGACAGACTTCTTAGCGTTCCATGGATTCATCGTGCGGGTGCCGGGTCCATCGTGTGGCAGAAAAAGTAACTCCGAGTAGCTCCCGGGACTTGTGACACGGGTGTAGGTTTAAGGGGGGGTCCCTTTCCGACGTACATCAACACTCACCGTCACTACTCGTGCTTTTCTCCTTGCCCAGTCAAATCTGGTACGAACCTACTAATGCAGCTTTAGACACTTGCTCTAGTATAAAACTTATTGCAGTTCTGGTCTTTCAACAGCTTTACTATTAAAGAATTAAATAAGTACCTGTGTCCAACTGTGGACTGATAAAGGCTGACGATGACTAAACTAGTAATAAATGTAGACAACATCGCATACATTGTTCTGATCCCAATTTGAATAACTATTTGAAGCACTCGTATATTGGAAACCAGAGACAACGAAGGTACCACAAAACACCCATACCCAAAAAGTAGAAAATTATTTTTTCCTACATCGACCCGTCCGGGAATCGAACCCTCCTCGGAGCAGGCGACACCTTGAAAACCGGTGTGTACGCCACTCCGCCACGGAGGTCGTCAAATCGGTGACTGAATTAATCAATGAATTCTTGATCTTTCTATGAATGACTCGAACCCGCCCAGGAGTCCGCGTCCCATTTCGTCGCGTATTTCATAAAAAGTCGTAAACGCTGTCCGTATCGCCGCCGGTCGTATATCTTCGACAGTAAATTCAATTTTATTCGACAATTAAACCGGCGGGCTTTCTAGACGGGCATAAATACACGTAAATACGCGTAAATACACATAAATACTCGTAAATGTGTATTATCGTTAAAACGTCAGTCGGGCTGTAAATCTAACTGAATGGCACCACGGCTGTCTTACTTGGCCAAAGACCAACGAATCGATTGACATCAATTTGTGATTGTCTAGTTTCTGCCTATTCCAAGTCGAAGTACGGCTTGCCCATCATGGCTATGGCAAGTTTCAATGATGAAGGCCTTTGCCCTGCAGTGGAATTGAGTGGACACTTTTAAATATCCGTGATGTAATATATGTCATCATAATATACTCTATCTGACTCAATGACAATTCGACCTTCATGTCATAAAATTGAGTGCTAATCTTAGTGAGAGCACTTATTTGATGTCAACTTTTTAAATATTTATCTTAAATAAATTATGAACTTGGAGCATTTTTCTAAATTTTATAAGTAAAAAAACTATTTTTTTAAACCAACAGCGTTTTAGTTGGACTTTTGCTAGTTTTTCAGCCTAGAAAATTTTAATGAATAATTAAACATTTGTAGTCAAACGCAGGATCTGTGAAATGGTCCAACCTTACTAGTCTTATCGTGAAAGGACAGTTATAATATGAAATTCATTGTATTATTTTATGTTTTTGATGCATTTCAAAGATTTACTAGCAATAGATTAGATCTGTAAAAGTGGTGTAGTCACCGTAAAAAAATACATTGTAGTTGGCAGCGAGTAGCTTACGGTTGTTGTCTACGCACGGGCGGCGTCACGGATACTGGAGGGGCATGAGGGACGCACAACCGCCGAACCGCGGCGAACACCACCGAGCGAACGTTCGGTTCGCGAGCGAACATCGATGCTCGGTCGAACCACTCCCTTCAATATCTTCCTAGTGTGCGGTCACTGTTATTGTACTTGTCCCGAATTACACTCAATTCTATAAAATACAATCCGCTTTTTTTTCCACCTGATCTACCACCGAAGGCACCAACGCTTCTCCTTAACAGTTGTTTTTTTTATAAAAAAATGAGTGCAGCATCCGCTCTAAAACAGTCTAACTTATGTGTGCCTATCGTGTGTAGTACGGTCGACATATTTAATCTTTGACACTCTATCATTTCGTCCGACTGTTCTGAAGCTAGAAACATTGTGTTTGTGACTTTTTGCCGTCCTACAATGTTTCGCGCTGGCTGTAAAGCGCTTGAAATATGCTCGCTCAGAATTAATAAGGGATGTTTGTCTGTGGTCTTTCTCCATCTTGTCTCAAATTGCAGAGACACATTCTGAATAGTTACTATGGAGTGACGAGTCAAATACAGTTGAATATATAAATTATTTTATATGTTATTCAATTTTTTTATTACTTTGAGTGTCGTAACAACGCCCTAATTGTAGGTATAAATGTTGTTTATTATAAAACACAGAGTCTCCTCGTAACTTATAAGGTATTTTTCTTCGTCTTATCATAAAACTTTTTGGGGTGGTGGGATATCTACCTCCTAGTGGTCCACCCTGGGCAACGGCATCTTTGGTTTTCTAACCAGTGACGACGGCTAACAGATCCCTCTGCGGTGGTAGGCTTCGTAAGAGGCCGCCTGGATGCTACCACCCTCATGCTGGAGTCCTGTGCCAAACAGTTTTTCTGTGTTCCACTAGTGTGTGGGAGAACCAGTACCTCGGGTAAGCTCGCTCCATAGTAGGCTTCTTCTTAACCATAGGGTTAAGTATGTAGTTAAGAGCAAGCCCTGATTAAGCGAGCATTGATTATAAAAAAGACTATCCTTCAAATATTCTATGGTGCCAGAGATTTCTATGCTAACCTTACAACCCTCTGACATGACTCGCTTTAACGACTTTGACAGAAGCACAAGCTGACTTCTAACCAACGGCTTCTACCTCCCAAAATAGTATTAAACCCCCCAACTCTTTCCAGACCCAAGCCAATTTAGGAAAGATCGTTTCCTAAATTGACTTGACTGGGAATCGAACTTGGGACCGCCTTAGTAGGCCGATCACCGCACGACTAAACCAAGCGGGTTGGCAATAAGTCAACGGTTTTATATGCTGCTATAGACTGTAAATCTAGCGTTAATTGTTGGGGTTCCAACAATGTAGACTAGAAATGGTTTCCCATGTCGTTGATATACAGCCATTTGTAGAAGTAACTTGTCAAGTTTATTTTGCTGCCTTTGTATGCAGATTGGATTGCGATTATGGTAATTTACGAGTCAACGGAGAAAAAAATTGTTTTTCTTAAGTGTTTCTCTTAATCAAGCATTTGAAATAAATAAATAAATGCATTCGACCGTAACTGGTATCTGGTCAAAGTCAATTAGTAGGTTTGTAGGGAAAACAATTATTTGAATGTAAAAAGAAAAACAATGTCAATATTTACACTTAAAAAAATATTTCTCAGGCGGGACTCGAACTAGCATCTCCATGAAGTACCGAGTTCGATTCCCAGACGGGTCAAAGTTTTCTCCTACATTTTCTCGGGTCTGGGTGTTTGTGGTAATCTTCTCTGTTTTTCATTTCCACAAAATACGAGTGCTTGAAATAGTTACACGCTTAGGGATCAGAATAATATATGTGATGTCGCCCACATTCATTCATCATGATTATAGCTACTTATAATTACTTATCAACTGTCCCTTTGGCTGTACATAAAACGGAATAAGTGTTTTTTACAATAAATAATAGGCTTGCTCCTGACTACATACTTAATTATTCGGTTAAGAAGAAGCCTAACATGGAGCGAGCATACCCAGAGGTACTGGTTCTCCTACACACCAGCGGAACACAGAAAAACTTTTTGGCTCTGGATTCCGGCAGGAGTGTGGTAGCATCCAGGCAGCCTCTTACGAAGCCTACCACCGTGGAGGGATCTGTTAGCCGTCATCATTGGATAGAAAACCAAAGATGCCGTTGCCCAGGGTGGACCACTAGGAGGTAGATCCCACCATACCAAAAATGTGTGGGGTAAAATGAAAAAGAAGAATGAGCATGTCTTCAGGAGTGCTCTGATGAAACAGACGCTGGTGACAACTAAGATCAAACCGACACACGAAGTTTGTGATAGTTTCTAGATTTCAGCCACCACTCATTCAACGTAATGACCTAACGTATTTGGTATTTGGTATTGAATATGTATACAAAACGTTCTGCAATCGCAAATAATGATAGCCATTTCCTAAACAGTTTCTTTTGCGCACGGCTGCAATTCATTTGAATTTTTATTGATTTAATTATTACTTGCCTCAATTTAATTTATACGTTTTGCCTCGCCTGTCAATGCCTAATTCATTTTCCCAATAGCTTCGTTGATTAATGCGAGCATATTTAGCATTCATTTAGTTTTCACAACTGCCCTTCAATCGGCTAAAGTGTCATATTACTTAAACATAAGGTACGAGTAGTAGTAGTAATGGCCAAATCGACCAACTGCAGGGCAAAGGCCTCATATCATAGTATTTCATTAAATACATTGAATTAAGTGACTTTTCTCTATACGCCCACTATTAAATCTACTTTATAGTACTGTACCTATAGTAGGCGATTTAAAGATTTAAGGTGATGCAACTGAAGTAATCGTAGCAAGGGTCGTGGAGATAACAGAAAATCATACAAAAACACATAAAACTACAAATGACTCGAAAAAACAAAACGCAAATCAAACGAATGTCAGTCTCGCCACTGTGGCATTTCATTGTTGCCAGATAAAAAACGATAAATAATCGAATCGATGCAATCGATTATCACTAGAAAGTAATAACATTATCATCTCCTTGAATACTTTTTTTTTCGACTGCCTGAGATGGGACTTATACACCTACAATCTTCCGCTTTTTTATTATGCAAGGAATTGTAATTTTAATTCACAGTAGCAATTTATTTGCTTAAAGAACAGTTTTAAAAACATTAAAAAAGCTGTTTCATCATAACTTATCGTTAAAATATTTGCATAAATATTTTACAAATATTTGAGATATTATTTGTATTTTTCTAATTATACTAGCAATTTATTTATCTAAAAAAACAGGTCACAAAACATTTTAATCTTCATCAATCCCATAATTCTTCAATGTTTTTCAGTAAAAATATCTTGCTACAATTGCAAGACCATTACTTATCAAAAGAGATTATGAATTAATCAACTAAATAAAATCGAACTGTCAGAATTAAATCGAATCGAATTTAAATCAGTCCTTTTTGTTACTGGAAACCTTGCTTAGCGGATAATAAATAAATAATAAATAAATGTGGACAACATCACATACATTATTCTGATCCCAATTTGAATAACTATTGAAAGCATTCGTATTTTGGAAACCAGAAACAACGAAGATACCACAAACACCCAGACCCGAGAAAATGTAGAAAAACACTTTTTTTTCCACATTGACCCGTCCGGGAATCGAACCCGGGACCTCGGAGCAGGCGACACCTTGAAAACCGGTGTGTACGCCACTCCGCCACGGAGGTCGTCAATAATGGATTAGGAATGAGGATATTGTGGGTATCAGATTCATGCTTTATTATAATTTTTACATTTCTTGTCCCATAGTTACAGAAAATTGATATATTACGACAAGCTCCAAAAAAAAAACAATATGAATTTTAGTTATTATTTGGTTCTTGTAACAGTTAGGCCTAAGTTTGCCTATTTCCTTTCTGACTTCACCCTAGTATTTATATGCTTAAGTTAACATAGACTGGCTTCGCCTTGTTAAAACATTTACCTAACACGTTGCTTACAAAGAATCTGACTGTAATACTCGTAATATGCAAACGGTCTGTCAATTAATTTGTACTGTGTCCCCGTAGATCTAGATAACAACCTTGTACATTTCAAATTACGTTACTTCAACACCACGATGCTCGCACAGAACAACCAGTATCTTTACTTCGATCAATTACTCGATTATCGATGCTGTATTTTCATGGGTAATTGCCGGCTTCCTGTGTGCATTTGAATACGAGAATACATTACTGTCGACACTGATAAAGGGTAATTTACTTAGGTAACGTGTTGTTTTGTGATGTTTTGTTTGTTTCCTTTCGACATTAATTGCCTCAGACAAGTATAGGCTTTACGCTCTTTCCTTTGTATAAGGAAGGATTAACAATGTTCTTTAGGTTAACGTCTCGTGGTTCAAGTAGGTAGAAGCCAAGATCTTGGATAAGTTTACAAGTGTCTCAAATCTATACTAATACTATAAAGCTGAAGAGTTTGTACTTTGTTTGTTTGAACGCGCTAATTACTGGAACTAATGGTTCGAATTGAAAAAATATTTTTGTGTTGGATAGTCCATTTATCGAGGAAGGCTTTAGACTATATTCTTTTAAAAACTTCTTAATCGCGATTATAATAACAGAAATTGTGGCGGACAAAGTCGCGGGTAACAGGCTAACAGCTAGTACCTATCCAAATAATGCTCGGGTAATTGATTACCAACTCGTATTTGGCAAGCGCGGTGATTATGATAGTATCGCATTATGGGTATCATTGGTCTGACTTGATTTCAATGTTAAAGGCCTTTGTTCTGAAGTTGCTAACAAATGTTATTCTATGCCCAAGGAGCTGACCCAGCTGAAATACATTGACGGTCTTTTTCTTCATCTTTTGGTAAATTTTTTTGGAACGAAATATAAAAACTATTTACATAAAAATCGTTACCTCAAACTCTATAACTTTAAATTTACGCAGTTATTGTCATGATTGTGTCATACCTACAAAATATCGTACCTTGCGTACTTGGCTTAAAGTAGAATGCTAGCAAATTAAAGAGCATCCAAAAGGTAATGCTTCTTTTTGGTATGTTGCTAAATACAGGATGAAATTTTAACCACTTTCCAAAATTTTTGTAGGCGTTCAGTATCGTATTTAGAGCCCATTTATAAGGTAAAAAATGTAAATCAAGTTTTCACCCGAACATATTATTCGTAATATAGTTTAAAATTTTTACAGTTTTAGGCCTGTTAAGGTATAAAGGGAGAATCAAAAACTAATGATTAGTATCGTAATGAATGAATGTGATGTGCATTGAGTGAAAATCGTAATGAAGGGTTGCTAGGCGGCCGTATCAAAAATTTTAGATTTTTGGCGGACATTTTCTAAGTACTTTATCTTGACATTTTTGTACTGGGCTATACCAAAAGAAAAAATACGTCATTTGTTTTTTTTTATCAACTAAGACGATTTTTTATTATCAACTAAGCGTTTTTATAATTTCAAATTACCACGTCACTCATAGACTTCTCTAAGTCTTACAGATATAGATTTTTCATTTATAGACAGAATATGGATTTTTCTTTATTATCAACTTAGCAGTTTTCTAAATTCAAATTATCTCTCACAGAGACCTCTTACAGACGAATCACTCAATCTTATTCTAGAATGTTCAAATATCTACCATTCGATCATTTCAATGCGAGCGTACACCTACGTCGTAGCGCGTCGTAGCATCGGCTACGTGCACTCTGCCGCCGACAGCTGTCACTTGCTCTGCACCTCTAATAAGACATACGACTACGAGTCACTAAACTAAACGGATAAGTATAGCTTAGAAAATTAAATAAATAAATAATAATCCACAATTCTTAGAAAATAAAAAGATTTTTGTCTTTTTATTTTCTAAGAATTGTGGAGCTGAAATGTCATGGACACTAGTAAAGAAAAACCGATGTTAAAAAAGACGCTTCCTCTCTCCTAGTCCCAAATTGCTTGCCCGACAGGTTCCATAACACTGCTCTCATTGTTCTGTGACATCCCTTGTTCATTACTGAATATTGCAAGTTTTTCAGTATTAAAAGTAAAAAAGTAATACCCTACAATCATCCTACTGCAAGGAAAAGGTCTCCATCATTGAATTCAAGTTACCATAGCCATGATAACTGTATAAAATAACCACTCTTGCCAAAAACACCAGCAATGTTCGGAAATTCGAAACTTTTTGTTGCCCGACCCGGGTATCGAACTAGACCCCGAGACCAACGGGGTTTCAGTATTAACATCTACATATTGGTGCTGCTATTAAGAGGAAACACTACGGGCAAGAGAATTGAAAAATAGATATTTGTAAAATCTATGTTGTCGCGCAGTGCCAAACGCATTCACCGCAGAGTGTGATAGAGACAACTGCTTCTTGGACCAAAAATACCTACTAAAAACACACCAAATAAACATTTCGTAGTCCCCGATTACTTTTCAAAAACTTGACCGATTTAAATACTTTTTTCATTTAGAAAAATTTAAGAAAGGCTCTGGCCGTGTTCGTATTTTCCTTTTTTCTAAAATTTTGCCAAATTTATTTTCTAGATGTTTGAACACAGCGGAAAATCTAGCGAATTTTTTCGATTTTTGAGGGCTCATATCTCTATTATTAATTAATTTATGAAAAAACAGAAAACATAGAAACAGGTTAATAGTGGCCATAGATTTTTATGATAAAAATTATTGCTCTACTGGCTTTATCGAGGGAGGAAACGTTTTTCCATGCAAACGTAGTCCACGTTTGTATGGAAAAACGGCCGTTAACATTATTTTTGGTTTTAGGATGCCACATCCAAAACTTCGTGTTCCAATACGTAGACGCTTGTTACTCGAAGTTTGAATTCAATCCGTCTCGCCGGCTGTCGGCACCCCTCGACGGACAATGAGCTCGATTTACTGTGTGACGGTAGAGGATGTTCAGTGATAAGATAGAACGCAAAGGTGAAAGAGCTAAGGTAGGTGTCGAAGACTTACTGAGGGTATAGATAAAACGCACTTATCTAGGCTATGTGTTCAGGCCACTTCCAACCTCTTTACACTTTTTAAATTGACGCGACCATTTGAATAAGAAAGCACCGAACGCGCGCAATTCAAAATTCGAATATGGTGAAAAACAAATGAACGCAAGCTACGCACATGAAAAATTGTCGCCCCGCTATCACTATCTGCTGTTCCCTTGTGTGTTTTTATATCTTTAATAAATGTGAAACATATTGTATACTAAGTCCAGGAATATATTTTAAAAGCTGCATTTCAAGATTAATCCGATAATCAAGAACCCATAGACCAATAGGTACTAAATAAAGGAATGGTGGCCACCCGTCGGAGTCGATTCAAAGATATCTAATAAGTACCTACATATACTCGTAATATTGATACCGAAGCCGCTGCAAGTAAGTGTTTTATCTGACTTCTTATGCTAGCGAATGTTTGAATTGTGTTAGAGATAGGAAGTGGTATAATATACTTTCACCTTCCTTATATTTTTCCCCTTTAATATTTCGTACCTTTTAACTATTATACCTTTGTACACCTGCACCTTCGTACTGCTTAAAAAACTGCCTATGTCCTGTGGGTAATATTTCATTTGGCCCCCACAGAGCTGGTCCTTCGAGCCGGATTGGCCTTGGATTGCAGCCAAAATAAGTTAATTAATACTATATTATTCCGCATTAATACCAACAAGTTTCAAATTTGTAGTTGAAGTATACGTATCTTTGTAATTTTAATGCATCGCACCGCACTTAGTACGTAATTTATTGGTACTGAGAAATTATAATATTACCGCAACATAATTACAATACCTAACTACAATTAAGAAATAAACATTTTGGTTATTATACGTTTCAATCGCCTGAATGTACTATTTTGTTAATTAATATACTTAACAGTAACTAATCCTACTATACTCGCTTTGATAATTCTAATTTACCGCTTATATAATACGGCCTAGTGCTTGCATCAGTGTTTCGTCTCGATTTAGACGCTATTTACTTACTTATTATTATATACTTACTAGTATATAACGCACGTTTGCAAATATTTATTCTCATACTATTTATTGTTCTTCACCAACGGGATAACTATATAAAACATACGTTAAGATAGTTACATTAGTTTACTGCTCGCACGTTTTTTTGTTTTCTACTTTTATTTACTCATAATAATACAAGATGAGTAAATCAAGTGATAATTCCTCTTTGTCACCACAGATAAAATTAGCGGAAGCCCGTGTTCAAGCATTTTTTATGTGTTTACAAAATATATATGTCGCCGCAACGACTTTATCATTCATTTTCAAATTAATTTTATAATTAATTAACGGCAAACTTGAATGTTAATATTTCAATCATAATTTATTTTAACATTTGGTAATGTTTGTTTGCTTATTTAAACTTTATTTACTGAAGTATTTCCGGTGATAATTTACTATGTGTTTCCTGGTTTAATAAGTTGCTGTTTTGACTAAAGAATACTGCGTAGTCGCAAGGTAAATCACTTTAATTGATTAAGATTTATTACTAGCTTGAAATAAATTTAGAAATGCTTTAAATAATAAGTAAAGAATTATGACATTGCTTTATTAATTGTTATTGCTGATTAGAGTAAAATCTGTAAAATTCAATGTAAACGGAAGCGCTTGCAGCGCCCTCTTGCCGCAGTTTTGAATGGCAAAGGGGGGGGGGCGTTTGCAAGGGCAGCCGGACCGAGCGAGGAGCTCAGTTTGCGTGCGATTGTCGAGGTGATAACATTGTAAGTAGAACCTATGTCAGTTTTAATAAAAATTAGTTAGTTCCTCATAGTTTGCTGCTTATTTCTCTCTTGAAAATTCCAACTAAAGTTAAAACTGCTCCTTGGCTGCTATTTTAATATTACCTAAACAATAGCAGTTGCATTAAATGACTGTGAAGTAATAGTGGCTCTCTTAAATATCAGGATCGACGGCTGTGTCCAAAGCCAACGATTCTGAAGTGTTTTAGTAACAATTGAATATTGCCTAGAAGTAATTTTCCAATATTATAAAGTGATAATGACTAGTGAATAAGAGAATCGGTGGCAGCAGCCGAGGCCAACGATTCTTAGATGCCTTTTTTTTTGTGTTCCCGTCGTTTTTCTTCGACATCAGAAGTGGGATCGCTCTAGCGATCACCTTTCTGTCCCGGTCATTTTTAACATTACAGATCCTGTCATATTAAGCGCATCTTTGGACACCGGGCATCATGGACGAGTCCAATTCAGAGGCAGGGCCGAGTGATGAACTACCACTATCCGCAACACTTGCCGGCGTACAAGCTACAACCAACGAAGCTGCTACACCAGGAACAGGGCAGTTGGCTTCGGTACCTCATCATATTGGTAATGTACCACCTGAATTTTTCTCACACATGATGATGATGATGCAGTCTATGAGTGAACGGCTACTAAACCAACAGCAAAGTGACAAAATTAAGATCTCTGATGTATTCTTGCCCGCATACGACCCTGATGGCAATGTAGGAGTCCGCGAATGGTGTGATCATATTAGTATGGCTAAAAATACTCACCAGCTTAACGATTATGACATCCGTATGAAAGTCACAAGTTTATTGAGGGGTCGCGCCAAATTATGGGCAGATAATTGGCTTGTAACTACGTCGAGCTGGGAAGAGTTACGCCAAAATATTATAACAACGTTTGAACCCGAAAATCGTTATTCGCGGGACGTAGTTTCGAGAGCACTCTTACGATAATTCCAAAGATATCACCGATTTTCTTACACAGTCATGGATCTTGTGGAAACGTGTGACGAGAGATAAGCTTGATAATAATGACGCGGTAGAAGCGGTGATCGGTACGATTAATGACGAACGCCTTAGGATTGAACTAATGAATGCCAGAGCCACTTCGGTGCCCGAATTGATATCTGTTGCATCTTCTATTCGTGCTAAGCGCCCTAGTCAACAAAATTTGAATCCACCGTCGTCAAAACGTGCTAGGTATTCGGTCGATAATCGAACTACAAGTAGCTTTCCATACTGTAATTATTGTAAGAAGACTGGCCACACTGTTAACAATTGTCGCAATAAAAACAATCTCGACATAAAAACTCCCCCAATTGAGAAAAATCAAACATCTTCTAGCCCATTGCCTAGAGCAAGTGATAAGCATTGTTCTTTTTGTTCAAAGTCTGGTCATACGTACGAAACGTGTTTCCGTCGCGAAAAACAAATAGCGTCTTCTAACGTGAATTCAATATCTAAAAACGGCTCTACTTTAAATACTATGCGTATGCGCGTTGGAAATCTAGTGATCAATTCAGTATTCGATAGTGGCGCCGAATGCTCAGTCATGCGCGAATCTATCGCTGATAAGTTACCAGGGCGTAGGTGTCAAACGGTTAATTTCTTGAGAGGTCTAGGCTCGTTTCCTATTGTCTCTACATGTTCTCTGACAACAATATGCGTAATTGACGACATACATGTCGAGATCTTATTCTACCTCCTGCCTGATTACGAAATGACAACAGATGTGCTGATAGGAGCGAATATTTTGAATAAAACCGGTCTCAGTGTTATTGTTACACAAGATAGCGCTGTCTTATGTTCTCTTCCTCGTTTGATCCACGTGCGGTCTGATGGCCCTCTATTTGATAATTTAAACCATGACTTAACTGATCAATCTCAAATTGACCAACTCTTGATACTGCTTAACAAATACTCTGACCTGTTCACGCGAGGCTTTGCAAAGTCTAGAGTTAATACGGGAACGTTGGAGATTCGTTTGAAAAACAAAGATAAGTTTGTCGAACGAAGGCCCTACAGACTGAGCCCAGTCGAGCGTGAAAAGGTCAGGGAGATAGTGAAAGAACTGATCGATAATAATATTGTGCGCGAAAGTAAGTCTCCTTACTCTAGTCCAGTCATCTTAGTTAAAAAGAAAAACGGCGATGACCGCATGTGCATTGATTATAGGGAATTAAATGCAAACACTATACGAGATCATTACCCCCTGCCGTTGATCGCTGACCAAATCGATCAATTAGCAGGCGGCCAACACTATTCCACTCTTGACATGGCCTCGGGATTCCATCAGATCCCTATATCAGACGACTCTATCGAGAAAACCGCATTTATAACGCCGGACGGGCTTTACGAATACCTAACTATGCCGTTTGGTCTTTGTAACGCACCGTCCGTCTATCAGCGATGCATAAATCGAGCATTAGGAGGTCTTTTGAACCCTGGTAGTGCCAATAACTCTGGTCACCCCAACGATAGCGTGGCTCAGGTCTATATAGATGACGTCATCACTAAATGTCGCAATTTTTCCTCTGGTCTTGCAAATCTAGAAAGAGTATTTATTGCCCTCCGTCAATCTGGATTCTCCATTAACATTGACAAATGCTTGTTCTTTAAAAATTCTATCGAGTACCTAGGTAATGTCATAGAAAATGGACAAGTTCGTCCTAGCCCCAAAAAGATCGAAGCACTAGTGAAAGCCCCGGTTCCAAGCACAGTTAAACAGGTTCGTCAATTCAACGGTTTGGCAGGTTATTTCCGCCGTTTTATCCCCGATTTTGCGCGCACTATGGCACCTCTGTACGATCTAACAAAACAAGGCAACCGATGGCAATGGACTTCAGTTCATGAGCAGGCACGTCAAAAAATAATACAACACCTTACGTCCGCTCCTGTTTTAACCATTTTTCAAGAAGGTGAGCTCATTGAATTATTCACCGACGCTAGTAGTCTCGGTTTTGGGGCAATCCTCGTCCAAATCATAAATGGCAGGCAGCATGTTGTGGCTTACTTCAGTATGCGTACGACCGAGATAGAAAGCCGATACCACTCATACGAACTGGAGACCCTTGCCGTGGTCAGAGCTATCAAACACTTTCGGCACTTTTTGCATGGCCGGCATTTTAAAGTCATCACTGATTGCAACGCTCTCAAAGCCTCAAAACACAAACAAGACCTGTTGCCGCGAATACATAGATGGTGGGCGTACTTACAAAACTTTGACTTCGATATAGAATACAGGAAGGGCGAGCGGATGCAACACGCAGACTTTTTAAGTCGAAATCCCGATCCACTGACTGTAAATATCACTTCAATGAACCTTGAGTGGCTCAACATTGAACAAAGACGCGATGAGACATTGAGACCTATTATACACAGCATACATGGCGGAAATCAAGTCCCCGGTTACCTGCTCGAAGATAATGTTCTAAAGATTGAAAAGACTGATGCAATTTTGGGTGAACGAAAGTTAATTGTTGTCCCAAAGTCCTTTCAATGGAGTCTTATAAACACATTCCATACTGCTCTTAAACACCCAGGTTGGGAAAAAACTCTGCACAAAATCAGAGAGACTTATTATTTCGACAAAATGACCACTATTATTCGAGATTTTGTCGACAACTGTGTGGTTTGTAGGATGTCTAAACAAACTTCTGGCGCTACGCAGGTACAACTACACCCTATTAACAAACCGACTGTAGCATTTGAGGTCTTGCACATGGATATTACTGGCAAACTTGGTACTCCTAATGAGCAAGAATATGTTGTTGTGACAATTGACGCTTACACCAAATACGTACTACTTCGTCACACAAATAACAAAAGCCATCACAGTACACTCGCTGCTTTAAAACAAGTAGTCCATCTTTTTGGTGCCCCGCGGCAAATTGTAGTGGACGGCGGGCGTGAGTTCTTAGGAGAATTCAAAAGCTACTGTGACAATTTTGGAATTGAGATACATGCCATATCCCCAGGCGTTAGTAGAGCCAATGGCCAAGTGGAAAGAGTCATGGCGACTCTCAAGAATGGCCTTATCATGATAAAAAATTACGAAACTCCAGAGTGGCATACTGCGTTGGAGAGTTTACAGCTTGCTTTGAACTGTACTGTACACCGTACCACTGGCATAGCTCCACTTACACTCCTTACTCGAAGGCAAAACTGTGTCCCACCAGAGTTATTAAACTTGGTCAATCTCGATAATGTTTCAATCGACATAGAGGCACTGGAGCGCCATGTTCAACATAAAATGACTGAACAATCTGCCAAAGACAAAATAAGGTTTGATAGAGGCCGAGCACGTATTCGTAACTTTCAACGAGGTGACTTTGTGTTGATAAAAAACAACCCAAGAAACCAGACTTCTTTGGACTTAAAATTCAGCGTGCCTTACGAAGTTTGCAGGGTCCTCGAGAACGATCGCTACCTAGTAAAAAAGGTAGTGAATCACCACGGGCGGCCGCGCAAGGTCGCACACGACCAGCTGCGACGCGCCCCACAGCCAGACGCACGTGTCCCGGCAGCCGTGTTGCCCCCAGATGTACATCAACCTGGTCCATCGGGTCTGCCGCTGACAGCCTCAGCGGTCAATGAAGAATCCCGTGAAGCGGAATCTTCAGACTGAAGAGTTGCAGATTTCTATTGTTCCTGGTGAGGAACTTTTATTTTATTCAGTCTTAACATTCTACTACAAACACTCACACAAAATAATAATAATAAATTAAGCTACAGGCATGGGGTCCTTAAAGTAGCAAGTATTATGTTCACTATTGGCGTATGGAGTCGTTCAATAGTAACACACCTACCTATCCGAAAAGAATAATAGTCCCCTGTGTACCACGGCGTTCAAGACCGCCTAGAGCACAGCATCGACCTATCCCCGTATTCCTTAGGGCCTCTGTTAAAAACAGCACCGACCTCTCCTTGCCTAATCCTTCCCTTACAATACTTACTGTGGACAACAACATCAATATCTAAATACTCTAACTGTTGTCATGTGGAATGACCAGTAATTATTTGACGTGTCAAATACCTTACATAGTTTAATACCTCTTAGATACAGAGGTACTTAACATAAAGTAACTACCCATTAGAGCTTAGGTGTACTGTGGAAGTACCTAGCTTCAAAATATTTACTTTTCCTTTTGCAGAAAGAAGAACCATCAAGAAGCACACTGCTAGGAGCAATGCAGGGCACGCATTGCGCATCAGAATGGCCGTGTCGCCGCAACGACTTTATCATTCATTTTCAAATTAATTTTATAATTAATTAACGGCAAACTTGAATGTTAATATTTCAATCATAATTTATTTTAACATTTGGTAATGTTTGTTTGCTTATTTAAACTTTATTTACTGAAGTATTTCCGGTGATAATTTACTATGTGTTTCCTGGTTTAATAAGTTGCTGTTTTGACTAAAGAATACTGCGTAGTCGCAAGGTAAATCACTTTAATTGATTAAGATTTATTACTAGCTTGAAATAAATTTAGAAATGCTTTAAATAATAAGTAAAGAATTATGACATTGCTTTATTAATTGTTATTGCTGATTAGAGTAAAATCTGTAAAATTCAATGTAAACGGAAGCGCTTGCAGCGCCCTCTTGCCGCAGTTTTGAATGGCAAAGGGGGGGGGGCGTTTGCAAGGGCAGCCGGACCGAGCGAGGAGCTCAGTTTGCGTGCGATTGTCGAGGTGATAACATTATAAGTAGAACCTATGTCAGTTTTAATAAAAATTAGTTAGTTCCTCATAGTTTGCTGCTTATTTCTCTCTTGAAAATTCCAACTAAAGTTAAAACTGCTCCTTGGCTGCTATTTTAATATTACCTAAACAATAGCAGTTGCATTAAATGACTGTGAAGTAATAGTGGCTCTCTTAAATATCAGGATCGACGGCTGTGTCCAAAGCCAACGATTCTGAAGTGTTTTAGTAACAATTGAATATTGCCTAGAAGTAATTTTCCAATATTATAAAGTGATAATGACTAGTGAATAAGACAATCGGTGGCAGCAGCCGAGGCCAACGATTCTTAGATGCCTTTTTTTTTGTGTTCCCGTCGTTTTTCTTCGACATATACGACGCTTCTCGTAATATTTCATCATTAGAATTAAAAAATCGTTTTATTAATTCCGCATCTAATATAGAACAGTTGAGAACTGATTATTTGGCATCAGTTGACCATTTCAATTTAGAAAGAATAAAAGCTGATTCCGAATTTATACCGGATTACCAGTGTTTTATTGCATTTGAGAATATGTACAGCTTTAATAAAATAAAAAAACTTTAATAAAGAAACTTTAAGTAAATTAAAAATTGATAAACCTACTAGTACTTTAGAAAAGTCTAGACTGCAATTACCACCAATAAATTTGCCGACTTTTAGTGGTGATCTAAAAGATTGGCCTACTTTCTTTGAGTGTTATAACAATGCTGTTCATCTAAACACTAATTTAAGTAATTCTGATAAGGTGTTTTATTTAAAGGGTGTTTTGTGTAATTCCGCTCTTACATGTATTGCTGACATACCACCGACTGCTGATAACTATGATTTGATTTATTCTACTTTAGTGGATAAATATCAAGACATTCGCACACTTGGCACAACATATCTACAACAAATAATAAATATGAAACCGCTTACCTCAGCCTCTGCTGATGGTTTAAACCTATTCTTAGATAAGTTTTCTGCTTCAGTTTGCTCTTTTGACAGATTAAATATTGCTGATAAAAAAGACTTTATATTTTTATTTATAGCTTTACAAAAGATTGACCGTGAAACTGTTCGTCTATTTGAAAATTCAGTACGGTCAGAAAAACTACCGACTTATGAATCTTTATTAAAATTTATTAAGGAGCAAGTTAAAATTAATGAAAGATCAGGGTCATCGTCGATGATTTTTTCCGCTAGTAAAACTAACAATTTTAATAAAAACTCTTTGCCCAAGGTAAATAACACTAAATACATAAAATCTTTTGTCACTTCTCATAATAATAGTACTACTTGTCCCTTATGTTCGAAGACGGGACACGAACAGTATTACCGCTGTCCTGAATTCTTAAAAAAGAATCCTACTGATCGTTATAATATTGTTAAGCAAAATAACAGTTGCTGCAATTGTCTAAGTTTTAATCATAAAACTTCTGCATGTAATTCAATTAAAATTTGTGCTATCTGTCAAAAGAAAGGACACCATACTTTATTGCATTTTGACAATAATAATCGTACGAGAATCGATCCCCACTCACTACGCACTAACATTCCGTCCACCGCGCCATCAGCCTACTTGCCAACCGCGCAGCTCCAGTCCATTGCCGAGCGCGCACACGTTGTAACGAACGACGTCACCATTCCTGCTCAACGTAGTCTTCTCCGTGAGACACCTACTGCTCGTCCGGCGGAGTCTATGCCAGAACCATCGCTGTGTACACAGAGTACATACTCTACATTACTGAGTAACGACCATAATGCACGCACCGTCTTGTTGGCTACTGCGCGTGTGGTAATAAAAAGGGCGGATGGAACGCAATATGTAGCTCGAGCCTTATTAGATAACGGCTCAATGAATGATTTTGTTACCAAAAGATTGTGTGATCGATTATCTTTGAATATTAATACACTCCCCGAACAAATAACAGTTTGTGGTTTCGGTGGATCAACTAATTCTATCAAAGGCACTACAAATGTTTTTATTCATTCCTGCTTTGATAATAATATATCTTTTCAATTGCATCCCCTTGTGGTAGATAATATTACGGACCGTTTACCTACGGTGTCTATAGATAGGTCAATGTTAAATTATCTCGCACGCACTCCACTCGCTGATGATAAGTTTTACGATCCTGGTGAGATAGAAATGTTAATTGGCGCTAAATTATTTCCTCAATTACTACAAAGTGGTCTTGTTAGTGGACCTCCGGGCACTCCTGTCGCTATACAAACTCCCCTCGGTTTTATCCTTATGGGTGACGCTCCAGTTGCGAGCGCCGTTTCACATACCTCTGGTCACACCAAAATTTCTTGCTCTCGGCATTCTCTATGCGCTTTTACAGCACAGCCGCTTGATGCACTTATGAGAAGTTTTTGGGAAACAGAGGAAATCTGTGCACCGCGACACAATCTGCTTAGTAAGGAAGAGCAAGCTTGCGAAGACATTTACAAGTCTTCTACTACTCGAGACCCCTCTGGTTCTTACGTTGTCTCACTACCATTTAAAACTGACCCTGCTGTGTTAGGTAACTCAAATAAATGTTCCAAAAACAGATTATTTTCGCTAGAAAAACGTTTTCTTAAAATGCCGCATTTCCGACACGCTTATGATAATATTATGGTGGACTATATAGAAAAAGACTACATTAGCCCCTTGCCTGCATGCTCTATAGAGGAGAACGTGTCTGGTTCACCTGGATACGTCATTCCGCATCACGGTGTTATACGTGACGATAAATTAACTACAAAGGTTCGCGTAGTACTAGACGCAAGTGCTAGTACCGACACAGGTGTATCACTTAACGACATACTACACTCAGGGCCAAACTTACAGTCTGATTTATTTTTAACACTTTTAAATTTTCGACTTTTCCCTATCGCTTTATGCGCTGATGTTGAACAAATGTACCTACGTATAAAGGTTCACCCAGACTTTCATAAGTATCAACAAATTTTATATCGCTTTAACATTAATGACCCTATACAAACATTTGCATTTAAACGCGTATGCTTTGGTTTAACCTCTAGTCCGTATTTGGCTTTACGAACTATGCGACAACTCGCTGCAGACGAGAAAAATAATTTTCCTCTTGCCTCTTTAGTCATTGAGCGGGGGTTTTATTACATGGATGATGTGTGCTTATCAGTTAATGATGAGCCTTCAGCGTGTGAAACCGCATTTCAACTCGTCAGTATGTTTGCCGCAGGTGGTTTTAAACTGCAAAAATGGTCGAGCAATTCTCCCGAGGTACTTTCTTCTTTACCACCAGACCATTTGCATCCTCGCGTTGTTGATTTCGACATAACTGCAATTCAGAAGGTTTTAGGTGTAAATTGGGATCCTTGCAATGATAATTTTTATTTTGTTACTTGCCCTTTTACTGAAATTTTGTGCACCAAACGCAACATGCTCTCAGTAATCGCACGTTTGTGGGATATTATGGGTTTTGCTGCACCCCTGATTTTATTCGCCAAGTTGTTAATAAAAGAACTTTGGTTGCTTAAATTGAATTGGGACGAACAACCACCACAGAATATTCAAATTCAATGGTATAAATTTCAACACGAATTGCCTCTTCTGTCCAAAATGACTATACGTCGTCACATCGGCGTGACTGAATCATGTAACGCTTGTCTAATTGGATTTTCAGATGCATCCGAAAAGGGTTACGGTGCCGTGCTCTATGTACGCGTTCAATCCGACAATGATGTTTCTGTTCACTTGTTATGTGCAAAATCTAAAGTGGCTCCTGTTCAAGTCGTTAGTCTCGCACGATTAGAACTGATGGCGGCTCATTTGTTGACAAAATTAATACGCGTGGTTCTCAAAATTTACGAAAACCGCTTTACTTTTAACAACGTTTTTGCATTTTGTGATTCTACTATCGCTTTTAGTTGGATATATTCAAGTCCGCAACGCTTCTAAACTTTTGTGGCTAACAGAGTAGCTAAAATTCAAGAAATTCTTTTGCCATATAATTTTTACCATATCCATGGGAAAGAAAACCCATGTGATTGCTTGTCAAGTCGATTGACATCTGCCAATTTTTTTATAAATACTTGAGCTTAGGTACATACTTACCTTTGTTTTTATATGAATCAATCATCCGTAGTTTTTCAATCAAATTTTACTTTCACGCTATATTATGCTGTTAAATAGACTGTTCATTCTTATTAGCGAATATGAAGTAATGAATATTTGCACACACTGCAGCTTCGCGAATAATGGAACACTGATGCTTGCCCAGTAAAAGAAGGCTTATTCGTATCGACAACACCCAGCCTTTGCATTGGCCAATAAGTATTATTTTTTGCTGGAAATGATGGCTTAGTTAGAGTTGTTTTAGTTAAGACCAAAAGTGGTATATTCAAGCGTCCGGTAGAATGTTTATGTCCGCTACCTACTTTAAGTTAGATAATACTCTTTTGTTTAATTACAAAGAAATGTATATATTTTTCTTTTTTTTCGCTAAGTTCAAGACTTTATTATTATATTAATAGGATTTAATTAACATAAAACCTAATTTTTCTGCTATTGATTTTGCATTACCATACCTTAGTTGAAAGTTTATAACCTTTCAAGGTGGGGGAAGATGTTCAGGCCACTTCCAACCTCTTTACACTTTTTAAATTGACGCGACCATTTGAATAAGAAAGCACCGAACGCGCGCAATTCAAAATTCGAATATGGTGAAAAACAAATGAACGCAAGCTACGCACATGAAAAATTGTCGCCCCGCTATCACTATCTGCTGTTCCCTTGTGTGTTTTTATATCTTTAATAAATGTGAAACATATTGTATACTAAGTCCAGGAATATATTTTAAAAGCTGCATTTCAAGATTAATCCGATAATCAAGAACCCATAGACCAATAGGTACTAAATAAAGGAATGGTGGCCACCCGTCGGAGTCGATTCAAAGATATCTAATAAGTACCTACATATACTCGTAATATTGATACCGAAGCCGCTGCAAGTAAGTGTTTTATCTAACTTCTTATGCTAGCGAATGTTTGAATTGTGTTAGAGATAGGAAGTGGTATAATATACTTTCACCTTCCTTATATTTTTCCCCTTTAATATTTCGTACCTTTTAACTATTATACCTTTGTACACCTGCACCTTCGTACTGCTTAAAAAACTGCCTATGTCCTGTGGGTAATATTTCATTTGGCCCCCACACTATGGATACAGAATGAAATTTTAACCACCTTCCAAATTCTAATATATCATCAATCTACGAGACAAAAAACAAATGACGTATTTTTCCTTTTGGTATAGCCCAGTACAAAAATGCCAAGATAAAGCACTTAGAAAATTACCGCCATAAATCTAAAATTTTTGATACGAGCAACATTTTTTTTACGCGATGCGCATCTCATTCATTCATTACGATGCTTATCATAAGTTTTTGATTTTCCCTTTATACCATAACAGGCTAGGACCGTAAAAATTGAAAACTATATTGCGAAAAATATTTTCGGGTGATAACTTTATTTACGTTTTTTACTTCATAAATGGGCTCTAAATACAATTCTGCACAACTACAAAAATTTTGGAAAGTAGTTAAAATTTCATCCTGTATAGTGTGTAGCGTTGTGTTTTGTTGCGCTAAATTTGACCTTACAGTGCCAGTGGCATCACCAGATAGAGTAGATCAATTTGCATTTCAAAACCGGACAAAACTTAAGAGAGTTAGATTTACCCACTGAAGGTTTCCTACCAATTTGTAGGTTCATATTATGACCGCTCATATCGTTGATTAACCTCGATGATTGATTACGTCAACTAAAATAAAGAAAGTTTTTATTATTCAATTATTATATTTATTTTTTATTTTTTTATATTTAGGACATGCCTCACTGGGCCACACAAAGCCATCTAGTCCCAAATTAAGCTACTATTAAGTAGCCTGTCGTATGGGGTACTAGACAACCGATAAACGTACTTGTATACTTTTTTTTTTCTAAATTTATACTTATAATACTCGTACATAGAAAACACCCAGACCAGTACAAACAGACATGTTCATGCACACAAATATTTGTACTGTGCGAGGATCGAACCCGCGACCCATGGCTCAGAAGCAGCGTTTACTACCGCTGAATTACAAATATCATAATCATAATACCAAATTTATTGTGGTTTTATTTGGTTTACACGGTCTTAAATAATAATATTGCCCTCAAATGAGCCCTGCTCCATAGTATAATTAAAATACATTGCATTACATGTAATATTAGCTTTCAAAAAATAAAACATATGGATTAGTGATTCTCTTGAGTGTGTCTCATCTTTATTTTAAGTTAACATAGAAGTTTTTTTTTCTTTATTACATTATTTTCCTGTGGATGTCGCGTGATGTGACTTAAAAAGCACCTCCAAAAGAAAACGGGCAGTACTGTCTTTTTTCACCATCTGAAATCGGAAAGTCCAACAGTGGACTTATTAGTCTATTATTAGACTTATTAGTCTTATTAGTCTACTACATAAAGGAAAAATGTATCGATTTTCAACCATTTAAACTATCAATATAGAGGAACATACAATTGATTGAAAGCTGCTCCTTTTCTTCGGTTCAAAATAAATCCTTGTGGAATGAGATCAAATAAAATAGATTCGCATACATCTCACACGTGGGCTTCGCAAACATTGTTAGAGCGGCCGTGTTGACCTTACAGTGCAGTGTGGACATAGCGTTAGGGTAGCGTTATTCTTTATTTGTACTCGGATCAATTTGAAAATGTCAATTTTTGATTCCTTCACGTTCATGAGCAATGATGGGAACAGGCATAAGCACCGCCAAATGTGGGTTGGGGATCACAAACCCGAACTGCCGTCTTCATTGGTTAGTAGCTTTTCATGATGCGGTTTTGAGTTGTGGCGAGTGAGGGGGTGCTGTTCTGCCTAAGGACGTGTCATAGTCATACACAGCAATGATGGGAACAGGCATAAGCACTGCCAAATGTGGGTTGGTGATCTCAAACCTGAGCTGCCGTCTCCCTTGGTTAGTTGCTTTTCATGATGCGGTTGTGAGTTGTGGTTAGTGAGGGGGTGCTGTTCTGCCTAAGAACGTGTCATAGTCATACACAGCAATGATGGGAACAGGCATAAGCACCGCCAAATTAATGCGGGTTGGTGATCTCAAACCTGAGCTGCCGTCTGCTTTGGTTAGTAGCTTTTCATGATGCGGTTGTGAGTTGTGGCGAGTGAGGGGGTGCTGTTCTGCCTAAGGACGTGTCATAGTCATACACGGCAATGATGGGAACAGGCATAAGCACCGCCAAATGTGGGTTGGTGATCACAAACCCGAGCTGCCGTCTTTTTTGGTTAGTAGCTTTTCATGATGCGGTTGTGAGTTGTGGCGAGTGAGGGGGTGCTGTTCTGCCTAAGGCCGTGTCATAGTCATACCAAGCTATTAGGAATAGTTGGCCCTACAAAACGCTGCGAAAGAAAGCATACTAAAAGGCTATAAAACAATTACGACATTTTCGACGACCTCCATGGTGGAGTGGCGTACACATCGGTTTTCAAGGTGTCACCTGCTCCGTCCCGGGTTCGATTCCCGAACGGGTCAATGTAGAAAAAATGTGTTTATCTACATTTTCTCGGGTCTGGGTGTATGTGGTACCTTCGTTGTTTCTGGTTTCCCAAATTCGAGTGCTTTGCAGAACAATGTATATGATGTTGTCCACATTTTTCTCTTTCTTTTCTTTCCTTTGATACATTTCTGTAAGAAAAAATCTTTTTCCATAATCACTACGCTTGGAAAGCGGGTTGACGTTCGCAGTTTTACCAATTGATAGATAGATGACGCTTATGCTTGCTTTCTTCTGGCGGTACTGCTGTAACTGCTTCTTACGACACCCATAGGAGGAGATAAAGTGATGACCGTTATATTTTAGACCGACACTCTATATATCTCTTCCGACCGATTACAGCCATGGCGACCACTTCGACTCATAATTACATCGGCGCTGATGCGCACGAAGATGACTAACAAAACCTATCTTCGCAGCAAAATCTCGTGCGCAATAGGGGCACGTTAGTTTGCCATTTGTATAATGTAGGGAATGGCAACAGGAGTACGGACTTTTAATTGGTCGTGCTTAGTGTCGAGGTCAGCTTGACGTTACTTTTCGAAGTCGCGTACTTGTTATAAAACAAGCCTGCACCTCTCAGGCCGCTGTGCAGCCAAATCCTCCCATTGAGACGGCTCGATGTTGCATCTTTACATATGTAGTTTCCGAACACCTTTATACCTGGGGAGTTGACCGCCGCGTTTACGCTAGCCCTCCTCAAGTTCAGAGTGCTTATCAGTTCCTTTTTTTTATCAGTTTTTAATACAAATGTTACTCAGTTAAATAGCTATGACAAAGTGACACTAACTTGCGACTGTCCCATCAATTGCTTTCAACGGCTCTGTAGTTCGCTCCCATTTTACTAGCCCATAAATTAGGAACGGCGTTCTAACACTATCCAACCGAATCGTCTGTCTTTGTCGCGCTAAACAAGAACAGTGGGTGTGAGAGAGGGAGGTGAGCAAGTCAAATTGCGGGTTGTCAGGAAAATGTATTGAGTGTGATCGGAAGTGATGTTGATTGGGATCCGTATAATATATTTTTAGTGTAATCATGTGGAAAAATACAATTCAGATTTAAGTAATATAATGTGTCCGTACCTGAAGAGTATATTATAATATGTTTAGTCAAGATATACCACACAATGTCTCGTCTGATTATTTTGCAATCTTAATAACCATCGCTACTGAATTCAGTTCTGACCATTTTGTTTAGCAGCAGCGAAGCTGTGGGTCGCGGTTCGATCCCCACACTGTACAAATATTTATGTGCATGGACCTAATTTTTGTACTGTTTCGGGTGTTTTCTATGTATAATAAGACGAATTTGCAAAAAAAATTGTATGCAAGTTATTTTGTCGGTTGTCTAGTACTCACGGTGTAAGCTTAGCTTAGCTCATTTTGGAACAACATGACTCTCTGTGGTCCGCGTGTCATATTTTAAATTATTATTATTATTACAAGTGAACCAGACAAACGTTATCCTTTTCGGAAACTCAGCTCCAACTATCGGATCAGATTGTATTTTTACATTATCCAGAAACTAATTGGAATACACACACAAAATTTATTCAAAATCAGTCTAGCCGTTTAGGAGGAGCTATGTGACAAAAGCACACGTACAGAAATATAATATATAAAAAAAAATCGTGTATCTGGTCGTGCAAAAGATTTAAAACAAACTTCCAAAGACTTGCTACAATTTTAAAAACCATAATGTGCCACATATTTCCCCGAGGAACCCTACTGAAGCGCAGTCCCAACACCCGCTCGCCGTAACTCAATCGTTCCAGCGATATTTTCGTCGTCGCCGTCGTAAACACGTCGCGCGACACCAGACACGCGACAAATGGCACGCTGACACCGCCGACACACGCGCCGACAGGTCTTTGGGTTTTTGAGTTACAATGTTACAGCACTGGAATATAATGGAACTACATAAATAAATAAACCTGGACAACATTGCATACATTGTTCTGATCTTGTGGTGGTGGGATCTACCTCCTAGTGGTCCACCCTGGACAGCGGCATCTTTGGTTATCTAACCAATGATGACGGCTAACAGATCCTTCTGCGGTGGTAGGCTTCGTAAGAGGCTGGCTGGATGCTACCACCCTCCTGCCGGAGTCCAGCGCCAAACAGTTTTTCTCTGTTCAGCTGGTGTGTGGCAGAAACATTGCCACTTCCTGGGTAAGCTCGCTCCATCTTAGACTTCTTCTTAACCGTAGAGTTACGTATGTAGTCAAGAGCAAGCCCATTAATTAATAATAGTAAAAAATCCTAAAGTAAGTAACCAATTAAAGCACTTGTTTCTCCATCATTCTCCAAAAGCCTTTTCCCTGAGAGAACACGTCGCGCGACACCAAACACGTGACAAATGGCGCGCTGACACCGCTGACATACGCGCCGATAGGTCTTTGGGTTTTTGATTTACAATGTTAGTGCACTGAAATATATATATATTTTATAAATAATGGGCTTGCTCTTGACTACATACTTAACTAAACGGTTAAGCAGAAGCCTAAGATGGAGCGACCTTAGCCAGAGGTACTGGTTCTCGCTCACACCAGCGGAACACAGAAAAACTGTTTGGCGCTGAACTCCGGCAGGAGACTGGTAGCATCCAGGTAGCCTCATACGAATCCTACCACCGCAGAGGGATCTGTTAACCGTCATCATTGGTTAGAAAACCAAAGATGCCGTTGCCCAGGGTGGACCACTAGGAGGTAGATCCCACCACCCCAAATGTGACTACATAAATAAATGTGGACAACATCACATACATTGCTCTGAGCCTAAATTAAGTAACAAATGAAATCACTTGTTTCTCCTTCATTCTCAAAAGCCTTTTCCTTGAGATATCACGTCGCGCAGCACGAGACACTCACCCAAGGGCACGCTGACACCGCTGACACACGCGCCGACAGATCTTTGGGTTTTTGAGTTACAATGTTACAGCGCTGAATTTTAATGGAACTACATAAATAAATAAATAATTGTTGACAACAACACATACATTGTTCTGATCCTAAAGTACCTAATTAACCAATTGAAGCACTTGTTTCTACATCATTCTCAAAAGCCTTTTCCTTGAGAGAACACGTCGCGCAGCACGTGACACGACACAATGGCACGCTGGCATCGCGGACATATTATGCGCCGACAGGTCTTTGGGTTTTTGAGTTACAATGTTAGAGCGCTAAGATGAAATAATATAATATTAGGGGTTAAAGTATGAAATTGCCGTTTTATATGGACGAAATCGAGTAAAGTCATTTTTCCATACTAACAATTTTTTTGTTTTTTTAAAAACGCCTGAACCGTTTTCGATGCAATTAAAGGTGAAAGTTAGATGGTTATAAAACTACGCATTATAGTATTAAAATTTCTGAAAATCAAAGTATATAATACAAATATACTTGATTGAAGCAAGAAGGTCAGCTGACACATTGTAAGGGGTCTTTTCAACGACTTCCTTTGAAGTAATAGGCACTAGTATTGCATTTTTTTTTAGTCAAAAGTTACTTTATTTAGTTTTTGATACAATACAAAAAGAATTACGCAATAATATGACTATACTTAAGAGCTATACACAAAATAAAAAGTGGGAAAATAATCGGAAATTTCATACTTTAACCCCTATTCTAAAATACACCATCATTTCTTTAAGTTACCCAATTCCCGGCCAAGTCAGTTTTCTAAATTGGCCTGGGTCCCTTTAAGGCGGCTACTAGAGCTAAGTGCTGCCCCCAATTGATTTAATTTTATTACTATTAAACAAAATCAATTTTCGAAAAACTAGAACAGTATCATTTTAGTAAATTACTTGACTGACTGACTCAGTCAGAATGACAGTAATCTGGTGTGGAATAGTGATGATGATGAACCCTAGTCTAAAAAAAGTATGCTTGACTAGGTATACACTATTACCCTAGATGTGACAAGTCTGGTGTATCATTTAAATAAATTTAGAACTTAACAATGTTGCGTTGCATAATAGTAACTGTTAGCAGTGGAGCAGTTTAAATAATGTGCAGAATATATTTGGGATACTCCGTCGAGAACCATATATTTCATGGAATAAAAAATAGCCTTTGTGCTATTTTAGGCTATGATCGAAGCCCGTAAATAAACAGAACTGTTCAATGGTTCAGGCTTGACAAACTTTATAATTTGAGTAAGATTTTGCTTCCCTCTGAAGATTTAGAAATAAATCGTGATAGCTAAGGAGGATGCTAGATAAGAAACTATAAAACATATTAATAAATAAACGTGGACAACATCACATTCATTGTTCTTATCCTAAAGTGAGAAACTATTGAATGCACTCGTATTAAATAAATCAGAAACAACGAAAGTACCACGAACATCCAGACCCGAGAAAATGAAGAAAAAAAACTTTCTACATTGACCCACCCGTCCGTGATTTGAAATCAGGTGACATCTTGAAAACCAGCGTGTACGCCGCTCTGTCACGGAGGTCGTCAACTGTTACTGTCCACTATACAAAAAAAATATTTTAATAAGCATTTTTTTTCTTGACTACATACTTAACTCTCGACGACCATTTGGATCAGCGGTAGTTAACGCTGCTTCTGACCCATGGGTCGCGGGTTCGATCCCCGCACAGTACAAATATTTGTGTGCATGAACATGTCTGTTTGTACTGGTCTGGGTGTTTTCTATGTATTATAAGTCTGTATTTAAAAAAAAAAAAGTATATACGTAAGTTTATCGGTTGTCTAGTACCCCATACGACAGGGTACTTAATAGTAGCTTAATTTGGGACTAGATGGCTCTGTGTGGCCCACTGAGGCATGTCTTAAAAAAAAAACCTCTACGCTTTAGAAGAAGCCTAAGATGTAGCGAGCTTACCCAGAGGTACTGGTTCTCCCAGACACCAGCGGAACACAGAAAAACTGTTTGGCGCTGGACTCCGGCATCCGGGTGGTAACATCCAGACAGTCTCTTACAAACTCTACCACCGCAGAGGGAGACCATAAAACCAGATGACAAATCACATTCGAGATCGTTGTCCAATTTTTAAATTTATTTTATATTTAAGAAGTAGATTATGAGTTCGTTCGTTATTACTTACATTTTTTTAAGTACAACTACTTCTAAATTAATACTATCCAAGACCCATAACATTATTTACGTTACGTTATTTCATGTAGTTCATGTAACTAACAATAAAATATACCTATCCATCTACGTGTTTATCACATACCGGGTTAATTGGCACAAAACCAATCTGTCGGGAAACAAATAACAGAAAAACCATTCAAAAACTGTGTATACATATATGACAAATTTTTCAGTGAAAACGAATAACATGTCACAAATCGTGACGCAGTCGTTACGTGCTCATCCCGCGTCTTGTTTCTCGGTAATCGGCGTGTGTAACGCGCGCTAAATGACTGCCACAAATAACATTGATGTACGTTTATAGCTCGCGAAGTTATGGCGAGGACTTGGTAATAAAGACATAGCGATTTTTTAGTTCATTCTCGATTTTATACATTACAATTAGTAAAATTGGTTTATTTCTGCAAATATACCCCAGGCCGCGCTTTTGCACGTCCCAATATTTAAACATACAACTGTTAGGACAAGTAGGCTAGTGCCGAGAAGAAGCAGCGCAAGAAACTCGGTCACTATCGTCAGCCTCTTCTTAAGTAATTATGTTTACAAAAACTATAGGTATGCCAGAAGAAGACAACCTTAAGCCTGTTTTAAGTTAAGTTTGTTTTTAATTAAAAGTATAGTAACTCTTTTTCATTAAATAACTTTTAGAGTAACCGGAAGTAGTAGTTCCGGTTGCTTACTACATTATGTACTAGGAATAACTAACTACTTCCTTAATAAAACCTACTGAATACTTTTTTTGTCAATTTAGTATTGCTTATTATCACGGAAGTATAAGTATAAGTAAATTTAACGTTAACTAGAATTTTAAAGAAGTATTATTTAACTGAGATTATATTCCTTTAACCTGTCAATACTTTCCAATCATTACTTTCATGTAATACTGAGGTCAGCCATGCAATCTTGCTTAAGACGCTGACATGAGCCAAATTCAGATCAATGAAGATTGTTTTGCTTTAAGCCTATGGCTCGTATTGTTGCCAAATTCTATGTAGTTGTAATTGATCATATTTTTGACCAGGTGGTTGTTTCCAAAACATGATTCTAAAAACTTTTCTCGATAGAAAATAATCTCAAAGTAGCCTCTGAAAATACATAAATTACCATTTTTCTCAGCAATCCATATAACAATGATAATAAAATTGTGCTATATTGTATATTACATGTTGCTTAAGCAAATGGCTGATTTAGATTTTTAATAAAATTGCAATATTTTTAAATTGCACAACGAATTTTGTTGTTTGGCACTTAGGCCCTTCTATTCCATGCGCTTTTTCTCTGTCACTCCTACGGGAATCGACAGTGATAGCTGCGGCGCGTTGCAAAGAAATTCAAAGACGAATAAATTTGTGGGCGTATTCATTGCTCAAGGTCATCAGCTGTAGTCAGCGTCTTAATCTTACGTATTCACTAATATTATTTAAAAAATCGGAGGGCTATTTTAACTCAACCTCGGCAGATTGGCTGAAAAGGATTTTAATTCAAATTCGACGCTAAGTCTTGTCCGGTGTATTTCCTATCCGCTATATTACTGCACTGCGTCCACATCTTAGTGCCACAAACATTCCCGTCGACTTACAAAATAAACACTAATATATTCTCGTTGTAATTGTATTAAATGCGACTTTATTGTTCGTCGGCGCGTATTTTTGAAATTGTTCTCGTAAATTCTGTTTCTTGTTTACTTGGATGGAGGAAAAATATGGCGGTACTAGAGACTTCATTTGGTAAATTTAAGTAAACAATGATTTCTGAGGGTCCGAAGATGCTGAAAGTAGCTATTTCACTTTGAAGAATGACGCGAGTTTCCAACCATGTGTTTCTAGTTTCTACCATCCTACTTTGACCGCTTGGATTTGGTTGTGATCACTGTTAGTGCAATGGGGCTATCGCTAGTGAATTTTCCACTAGAGGCGCTAGTGTCGCGTGAGGTCCAATATCATTCACTTTGTACTGGTTTTAGCGGAATTTGTTGCATAAATTATAAATTCTTTAATTTACCGGCTGGAAAGTGATCTCCTTCGTAAAATATCGCAAATATGGATTATTTGGCGATTAATGTGAACGCTTTGAAAGCGGAATTAAGAAAAAGCGCAAAAATAGGCGGCCTCAAGAGCAACTATTTCAGAAGTTAGTTTGTTGATATCAAGATAGTTATTTATAAACAATATAACCTTAATTAGACTCAAGATATAACACTTTGTTTCGGCGCCAATCGCCTTTGACAGCTATACCTCCGGACCTCAGTCTACAGTGGCGCCAACTGGTGAGCAAAGAAACGGTAGTCCCCATTGGTTTTCTGGTTTTGCCTTTTTTTTAAACTGTAAGGTAATGAAAATGTCTTTGCTACCTTACTTTTAATGATATTTAAGCAACTTAATTGCAATTATAATATCCGGCCTGGGACATAATTTTTCAAGTTTGAATAATGGTCTTTGCAACCGTTTGTAGATAAAAACCCCGATGTAGGTTACATTGTACGTGCAGGCAATATTGTAAAGACATTAATTTATATGCCATTTACAATTTCATTAAAGCAGCAGATGCAAGTTCATAGGTACTTGCCGGCGCACGCGCAGCATACAGAGAGATACGCAGTGTAATGGAACTAATAGGCTCTCGTATCGTTCGGTTAACTTATCCGTATATCAATAACAAGTTTAAAGCTAACATTTAAAACTGACAGCTACTTTTCTTCGATCATAGTTAAATTGTTAATTAAGTTATTAAAAGAAACATCAGGTTTATGGTCTGACAGTGTATATTTGTTTTAGATATAATCACAAGCTTTTTACAAACCAAATTTTTAAAGAACAATATTGTATATTGATGAAAAGAGAAAAAAATTAAAGATCTTGTTTCCTTAATGTAAAAATAAAATCGTTCTGTCTACATAAAATAAACTTATTTACTAACGCTAAACAAGAGTCCCGGCGGTCATATAAAAATTTACAAAAATATTTACGAGTCAAATTAGAATCTTCCATTTCTCTAGCATATAAAAATAGGACATAAACGCCATGTCAAAACACAGAAAAAAGTAAATAAATTTCCACTAACTCTGAACGGTAAATATGCACTTTGACATTGACCAGACGCAACCTTGTGTTTACAAGTCCAGTTGATGGTAACTATAAAAACTGTTTGCTTGTCTGTAACCCGATAGCCGGCGAACCGCAATCAAAGTTTATGTGTGGGCTCCTAGGCAGTAAATTAACATCAACTGAAATAAATAGGAAAAACACAGGCCAAGTTCCTGTAACGGAAACTATGTTTTCCATCTTGCCTACCTAAAGCTGCTAAAGATTTATTTAGTATTCAAATGTTCATTATTCGATTACCGTGTGTATTTGGATTGAAATATTAAAACTTCCATTTACAAGCTTTTAGTCAAAACGCTTCTTCGGCTTTTTCGCCTTTTTCTGCAGATATTTACAAAACCTTTATTTGGTTTAAACATAGATTTCAACTTGCACTAAAAGACTACTAAGAACCAAAATATCTTTAATAATAAACGGAAGCTAATAAACATGTGCCACACTATAGAAAAGTGATTCGCAACGGCGACCGGTTGCTATCTTTGGCTCATTTGCGTTGATTGTAAAATAGTGCTGAAAATTAAACTTGCGATAACAATGTACCGGTATATGTATACTAAAAAAATAGTACCACTCCTCTTCTTCCTATAGGTGTTGTGAGTGGCGACTAAGAAGATAGACAGCAACGTATTCTGTCTGCCATTGGTTTAACTGCCATCACCAACCCGCTTGCAAACTGTGACAATTATGGCAAAAAGAAACCTCCTATCGGAAAAGTCCGCGTCTAGCAGTGGATCAGTGATGGTGCTAATGATGAGGTCAAATTATTGACATTAGACTTTTCGATCTTTATTTATTTTTTTGTACTAATAGGTGCACTGACAGATTTCAATCAGTTTGGACTAAGTTACATATAATAATATAAATTTAAAGGCTAGACTAGACTGTATGTCCTTAAATAGTATACACAGTGTCTACGCGCGACAGCGCCGACAGCTACGTCATAGCTACGTAATAGAATAAGTTTAATTTTGTATTTAAGATAGCTGTTAGTAGGTGCTTTAGCTAGAGATATATAGTTTTAGTTATGTTGTAAAATCACCTCATACATCATACGATTTATTAAGCCAATCATAGCTCTCCCTTCACTTTACTTGTTAACCTTGAAGCCCAGAGGTGGGACTCTCAGTAATATTGTGTTTGTATCCTAATTTTATCATGCTAAGGTCTAAAATAGTGAAGTGTTAATTGCCTTCGTATAGTAGTTTAGAACGTAACTCTTGATATGCCACTTCACATTTGGTCGCTGTCGGCTTAGCACTGTCCCTTGTTAATTAATTATTATTTTAAACTTATTTAAAAGGAGCAATTATAGTTTTAAACAAGCTTTTATTTCTCCCTTTGTTCGAGTAGCGAACACACAGCATGACATTTCTTTTTGTTTCTTTTGTTTAATTTGAATATGATTTAAACATGTATTGTTTATTATAACGCTTATTTATGACTAGCTGTTCCCCGCGACTTCGTCCGCGTCAATTTCCGTTATTATGATCGCGATTATTTTTGCAACATTTTTCACTGAAGCGTCACTCCTATTGGTTGCATAGTGATGTTATATAGCCTAAAGCCTTCCTCGATAAATGGACTATTCAACACAAAAAGAATTTTTCAAATCAAACTAGTACTTCCTGAGATTAGAGCGTTCAAACAAACAAACAAACAAACTCTTCAGCTTTATAATATTAGTATAGATGTTTTTAATTTAATATTTTTCTATATATTTTAAAGATTTTTGTTTGTTTGATTGTTTATATGATATTATTAATTTTAATGTAATTCAATTTATTTAAATTATTATAAGGAGCTATATTGTAATGCCCTAGCAGGGCTCGTTTGTGGACAATACTATTATTTAAGACCTTGTAAACCAAATGAAACCACAATAAATTATTATGATTATTATTATTATGATTATAATGACAATTTTTGTTACTAAAAATTATGATATTTTACAATAAATAGACAATGTTTAAAAGAAACGCCGCTTCAGGAAATAGAAGTGCAAATGTTTAACCCCAGAATTTTACACACAAACCAATTCTAATTATCTAATTTTTTTTTAGTTCATTTCTTACCTTTAACCCATAAAAGAAACGGGTTCAAAAAAAGAAAAATTTTATAAAATTTTAAAAATATTATTGAAAAATGATTGTTTAATTGTACAACCGCACAAGTTTGCATTTTTAATAAAAATTGCGCGTTAGTTATCAAAACTTGACCAACGCGCTACCGTGTATCAAGATAATCTATTATTTCATTTTATTTCACCTTTTATTGTGGACATAAACTCGAAACGATTCAGAATGTACATGGTGGAAGTTTTTAATGTGATTCTGCGTGTTAATGGATGTAAATGAAAGTCATAATAAAATATTTATTGTCATAAAATCATTGATATTAGTCAACTCAACAAAAGACCTAACCGTGACTATTTTAAACGCTGTATCGTGTTTGAAACATAAGGATAAATCAATATAACTAATATAAAATCATAAAAAAAACGCAATTAAATCCATATTTTTTTATTTACTTTCAATGTTATAGTGTTTTCGTAAATTAAAAAAACGTTTATAAATATTTAAGACATGCCTCACTCACTGGGCCACACTGAGCCATCTAGTCCCAAATTAAGGTACTATTAAGTACCCTGTCGTATGGGGTACTAGACAACCGATAAACTTACTTAAATACTTTTTTTGTAAATACATACTTATAATACATAGAAAACACCCAGACCAGTACAAACAAACATGTTCATGCACACAAATATTTGTACTGTGCGGGGATCGAACCCGCGACCCATGGATCAGAAGCAGCGTTAACTACCGCTGATCCAAATGGTCGTCACGTCATCATCAGTTTATAATAGTACAAGAATAAATATTAATTTACTAGATAGGGTAAGTACAGGGTGTTGCATGTGTATCAAAATACACATGTAAAGAATTAAGATGTTAGAATACTATATGTTATCATCACTTTGAAAAAAAAACTGTCATAAGTCACATCATAATCCCTCTAATAGATGATATGGAAAACTCTAACACCAGGCTATCATTGTATTTGTCATACAATAAGAAGACGTAGCCGTGGAAGGCTCGCGAGATGGACTGACGATTTGTCACGAGTGGCAGGGAAAGACTGGATGCGGAAAGCACACGACCGTATAGCATGGAGGAAATTGGAAGAGACCTATACTCAGCATTGGGTAGATAAAGGTTGAGAAAGAAAGAAAGAGAAGGAGACGTAGCGCCCCGTTTATTCTAGTGATTTAAATACCGGACAAAGATCTCGGAGGCTCTGAGTTCGTTCCCCGGGTCGAACAATAAAATTTTCGAATTTTCGAACATCGTTCGGGTTTGTGTACCAAGTACCAACCCACATTTGGCAAGCGTGGTGATTGTGCCCGTACCCATCATTACTATGGTAACTTGAATTCAATGATCCAGGCATTTTTCCTGCAGTGGGATGATTATGGGCTGTTACTTTGAAATGACTCTACGAACAAGTTTATGAGGTTAATACTATCGCGGACAATCAGACAGGCAGGCGTTGATCATAATTGCGCTATTAGCAGGTCTCGGTTAAATAAATAAAGATAGCGGCCATTCCTCACTGTCTGTCGCCAAGGCCTCGAGAACACATTGCTTCATAAGTGAAGAATGAAAAAAGTATAAAATGACTTGTTTTTGTTTAAACCATGTCACTTTCATGGAGTGGCACTGCTTATACGTAAACGGTGAAATCAGTCATAAAAGCGGTTGCTTTTAGGGTTCCGTAGTCATGACAAGAAATCTTTATAGTTTCACGTATGTCCATCCATTGTGTGTCTGTCCGTCCGTGGTTCATCTCAGAGACTATTAGACCTAATACTCTGCAAATAAATCTCCCAAATAACAGATATTTGGCATGATAATATATACAGAATGACTATATAATCACCTTCAAAAAAATTAATAGACGTTCAGCATCGTATTTAGAGCCCATTTATGAAGTAAAAAATGTAAATCAAGTTTTCACCCGAAAATATTTTTTGCAACATAGTTTTCAACGGTCCTAAGCCTAAAGGTATATAGCGAAAATCAAAAACTTATAAATAGAAACTATCGTAATAAATAAATGAGATGAGCATCTCGTTGAAAAAGAGTTGCGAGGAGGCCGTATCAATTTTTTTTATTTTTTCAGACATTTTCTAAGTGCTTTATCTTGACATTTTTGAACTGGGCTATACTAAAAGAAAAAATACGTCATTTGTTTTTTGTCTTGTATATGGTTATATTAAAATTTAGAAGGTGATTAAAATTTCATCCAGTATACTAAACAAGCCTAAAAAAATTTAAAATTTGATTTTTTTACATACCTTACATTGAAATTGGTGTTGAACGACAGAGATACTATCTAGGGATTGCAATTCAGTGGCATTTTCAATCCAGCTGGATTCTTGCTGGATTGACCTGAATCCAGCTGGATCCAGGGCGGATCCAGCAAAATGTGGAACGAAAATAAAAAGACGACATTTTTAAGACGTTTTTTAATTTTAATTTGTACTTCTTACGATAATCTATGATATCATTCACTCATTTGGTGATGTCTTATATCAATTTGTTTTGGTTTCTTAATCATTTGAGATCAAAAGAATCAACTTAACATCTATACTAATATTATAAAGCTGAAGAGTTTGTTTGTTTGTTTGTTTGTTTGAACGCGCTAATCTCAGGAAAACTGGTCCGATTTGAAAAATTCTTTTTGTGTTGGATAGTCCATTTATCGAGGAAGGCTTTACGCTATATAACATCACGATTCGACCAATAGAAACGAAGTACCAGAGAAAAATGTTGCAAAAAATAATCGCGATCATAACAGAAATTGACGCGGACGATGTCGCGGGCAACAGCTAGTTAAATAATAAACATATAACCTCATATAACATTTAAGATAATGTTTCTATAAGATATTGCTTTCTTATTACGTTTATGTTTAATGATAGGACGGCTAATCAGTAGCAATCAGTCTTACAAATTCTTTTAAAATTAACTACAAAAAAGGACCGTAATAATAATACGATTTTAATCTTCAATCAATATTTTGTATCAAAAGAAGCTCCGAAATAAATTTTGAACTTGGCGGCCACTCAAAACTAAACAATAGAAATTGATACGTTTGCGGATCCAGCACTGTATGCTGGATCCAGCATGTTTAAAAAGGCGCTGGATCCAGCTGGATTGCTGTATGCTGGATCCAGCAATTGCAATCCCTAATACTATCGCATTTATAATATTAAATATTAAGGAATTCGTGCTTTTTTCGTTTACCGTTTATAACTAATTCGCATTAATTATAAAATGATTGATTAATATTAACGACATACTTTTGTAATAAACTAGTGTCGCGACCTCAATATATTGCTTCAATAAATCGATGCTTGATTAAAATTTATTATTTGATTACGCATTCCGTTATAATCGATTAGGTTTATTTATGTAAGTTTTAAATGTGTATAATTACTTAAATTGTTTGTTGAAATTATTGCATTCTTACTAGGAATGTTAAGATATAAATATTTGCATGCCTTTATTATGTAGATCATGCATGAGTACTGAAAGTATTATTGTCACCACCAGTTTTGCACCATGTATAAAGCAAATGAAGTTTTCATTTCGATCATGATTTCATAAGAAGAGAGAGTACCTATATTACTTTTTCATTAAATAGAATATTAGAATGTCAATGCCTAAATTCTAATAGCTACATTTCATTAACCGACTTCCAAAAAAGGAGGAGGTTCTCAATTCGTCTGTATTTTTGAAGTGAAAACTTCTTTAGCGGCGCTGAGCACTTTTTGTTGGATGGGTAAAAACTTCCAAACTCGCGTCAGGATCACGTGATGCTGATCGAAAAAGCGTAAGATCGAGGGGAAGGGAGAGGAACTAGTATCTCCCACTCTTTCTACCGTGCCTGAGTGTGCTGTTTTCTATTATTTTTGAAGTGAAACTTCTTTATCGGCGTTGGAAAAAATTTACCGTCACGTTTTGCGTCAAATTTTCGTCACATTATTCGGTTACGCGCCATCTTTTTCTTGCCCCTACCACGGTTGGTTCAGACGATAGCAAAAAGGTAAAGTGAAATAATATTTAACCAATTTAACGAATTTAACCAATTTAAACAATTTAACCAATTTAACCAATTTAACTAATTTAACCAATTTCTGGAAAGTTGCATGTAGATCATTTTTCGAAAAATAAGGCCATAAAGAAGTTTCACTTCTTACGTGTGTACACTAGTACACGCACAACTTTTTTTTTTGTTTATTAATAATATCCATTTTATTTTAATTGTGTTTAAATGTGCCTCTGCCTGGGTGCATAAACTAAACGTTTCACCGTGGTCATGAAATCATTAATATTTCAATGTCAACGATTGTCAGCTCCCGTCTACAATGCAAAAATGCTGGTGTGTGTTAAGCACGTAAATAATCTCCAACACCTTAAATGAAAAATATTTATTCTTCATCTTTCCACAGCATCATAAAATAAATAGCTGAAATCTCCTATAACTATGAACCTGTATTCAATCAAAAGATCAATGATGAATGCCTTTGCCCTAAACTGGGATAGTTATGCAACGTGTTTCTTTTGATATCCCATAACTCTAGGGTATTAAACAGACCATTGTAAAGAATCGAATTGCATATGAATTATTTTTCAATATTTTTTTTTGTTTAATTTTTTCATACAATATAATTCTAAAAAGTCACGACTGTTTATGTAAAACACCCTTACCTTGTTATGAATGAACTTTAGAATGAAAACGATTTACTCGTACCTACTTATCAGTGAAACACCCACACACGTCAATGTTTTTTACAAGTTACGCTCTTCCGCTACTTTACTTCTACACTTTAGTAAAAGTTTTCCAACGTCTCGCAAAACTAAGGATTCGCCATACTATTAGTTACATTTTTTTAACAAATTTACCTAAAATTGATGTTATATTCGAAACTATTAATTTTTGAACCACATGTTCTAGGGCGTTTTATATTATTTTTACCTATAGAACACCTTAGAGTTAAGGGCTATCAAAAGGAACACGTTGTATAGGACGTTACTTTACGATTTGATTACTTTACCTACTCTTAAAGACACCTAAGTAGGCCAATATCGTATTGTTATATATATAGATCATTCAAGGCTTTTGCCAGTTATGAAATGAGATCGTTGTATACCTAATTGGTTTAAATCAAATTTAGAACCCATAAAAAAAATAGAAAACCGTCTGTCCAAAGAAAATTTTAAATGACATCTGTCAAGACGTCCAGACGAAAATAAGTGCAGCGCCTGTCATTAGACGCGTCCGTCACCGATATTAAAACCCGGCTGTCAACTCGCCCTGACACTGTCAAACTTTTTCTATTAACTTTTTCTTACAGACTGCCTACTGAATAGACATCGCAATTTCAAGTGATGAATTTCATTAAATAGGAAGTATTATTTATTTTAAGACACAAAAAAAAGTTATAACAAAACAAAATTAAAGACAATAAGGACGTTTTATCGTCTTCAATCAGTTTCTTTCTTCTTACTCTTTCCTGTTCTCTCGTTGCGAAAAGTGTTAGTTTTTGACAGCTGTAAACCGAAATTGTGATTCCTTTGGGACTTGAACACACAACAGTAAATAATCGTCTGGTGATGTTAAAAGAATAGCACCGTACAGTATCCTAATAGTACCAAAAAAAAGTACTGTCAGAAGAAGACGGGCAGCAGCATCTTCTGTCCACTTTTGACTAACCTGCGATTGCCAACCCACCTGCTGCTCCTTCTGATTAAGGTAAAACCCTTTGGGGTTCAGGGCTCCAGTAGAGGGTTGATGTAGGCTGGTGATAATGAAATGATATGAATTAAATAAATTAATGTAGATGACGCGACATGACATACATTGTTCTGATCCCAAGGAAGTGACTATTTAAAGCACTTGATATATGGTCACAACAAAGATACCTCAAGAAAATATGGAACTTTTTTTTACTACACTAACCCATCCGAAAATCCAACCGGGAACCACAAGCTTTGAAGATTGGTTTGTACACCACTTCACAGGTCTTCAATACATACTTATCAACGTGCACCGCAGTGTCTACATCGCAAAGTAGCCTGTGATTTTTCATTAGGCTTTGACAGGACATTCATAATGCGCGACTTTGATGAATGGGCGACACTTGGTGCCAGTTGGAAAGTGAAATTGGTCGGCTAATGATGTTTACGGGATATTTCTTTATTGGGCTTAAATATATTTACACCATTGGTGCAATGCAAAAAAGTAATACACAATAAGCATTGAAAAATCGTCCCAACTAAAAGAACACCCATTTGACATTAAGGCACACTTTTGTTACAAACTATATCAATCGAACAGATACAAAATAACATGTATATCCATACTATTGCATAACATATTATTTATGCTGGGCTGAGTTTATTTTATGTTTATTAAGTACCTATATACCTATGCGTGGTGATTATGCTGGGCCCCAATTCTGCTAATTTACAAATGGCTCGATAGAATCGCACTCGTATATTTTGACATTACTACCATAAATGTGTCAAAATATACAATTGCGATACCGTTGCGATTCTATTAAGCCATTGTAAATTAGCAGAATTGGGGCCCTGGTAACTTGATTGCCTTTGCCCTGCAGTGGGATGATTTTAGGATGTTACTTTAAGTATGTACATATTTACAAAAAGCATATATGGGTATGTATGTTTATTGGTTATACGGGTGAAATTTTAACCACCTTCCAAATTTTAATATATCAATCTACGAGACATAAAACAAATGATGTATTTTTTCTATTGGTGTAGCCCAGTACAAAAAGGTCAAGATAAAGCAATTAGAAAATGTCCGCCAAAAATCTACAATTTTTGATACGGCCGCCTAGCAACACTTTTTTTACGCGATTTACATCTTATTCATTCATTACGATATTATTCATACGTTTTTGATTTTCCCTTTATACCTAGGATCGCTAGAATCGCTAGAAAGCTTGATTTACATTTTTTACTTCATAAATGGGCTCTAAATACGATACCGAACGCCTATAAAAATTTTGAAAAGTGGTTAAAATTTCACCCTGTGTATAGTAGAAGCTTAGTAGTAGCTCATTTTAAGACTAGATGAATCTGTATGGCCCAATAACAGTTCTCTTTTCAGGGAGACTGATATAATCGTAGGCTAATGAAATCCACAAAAGCAATCAAAACGCATTCCTACTTGTCGTTCGGTGGACCAATTAGAACGGTCCTCCAAATTGCCTTACAGATGGCATTGCAATAGCCCCATCGACCCAGCTCCATAAAATTGACACTAGAACTGACACAGTCAAGATAGCGAAACAATCAATTGGAGTGGCTGGTCGTCTACGCGATCACACATTATAACACTTTACCGATAACATGGAGCTACGAAAATGAAAATAAAACAAACATGACTTATTGATAAAATATAAAATAATTCCGGACAGAAATAATACTTGTTTTTTTTTTAATAAAGTATATTGTTACCAATTTTAAATATCATTGATTGTTACTAAATCTAGTACATAAGTGAGGAAATTGTTTTTTACGAGAAACACTATGATAAAGGATTTAGGTCTAAACAAATCTTTAAAGAAACTCATGGATGTAATTTATTATTTCTTTTACTCCCAAAATTACATAATTAGCTTAATTATTTCAATTTTGGCTCACTTTTTTACTTTTACGGGTTTAGATTTTTTCATTACATTAAATTGCAACCAATGTGCAATTAAATATAGCAGAAATCGTAGAAATTAGTCCTAGAATAATTTTGACAAAGTTTTACTTGAAAATATCCCAAAACCAATATAGGTAGGAATGGTAAAACTGTTTTAAACTATCTTTTTCACCAGCTTGTGATAAAACTTTTACATAGCAGCCTGACATAACATTTTCAATCGTCGAAAACATAATGATAAATCACGCATGCGCGACTTAAACATTAAACTAAAGGCGTATAATACAAAAGCGAACATCCACGAAGCTATTAACCATAACGTTTATGATTGTTCAACGCGTTATTGTACCACAGTCATCATCGACACATCTCATTTTCATCATTCCCCGTTCTATTGACAGTTAACAATAGGATGACATAAATCAAAATGGCTGCCAACATGGCGGCCGGCCGTTTGACAGTTATCGCATGTCGGGGGAACGTTAAACTCATTGATATTTATTACTCAATCAGGACGCTAGCCCGAATGATTTATTGCCAATAGATTATTCGTTATTGTTTATGCTATTGTCTGAGTGTGGGCAAATAAATTGAAGTTTTATTAGTCGTGTTGTAACATGTTAATAGATTTGAACTACTCAACTAGGTAGTCGTTTAAAAATGAGTAACATTCCTAGTCTAGTTCGCATATTTTATTTTATAGTCCTAGATAAACAAACGTAGATAATTTAGTCACGCTGATCGAACACTTTAGTACCGTGTCAAAAATAAAATTCTTTCATTCACATTAAAAATCTTTTGCAAATAAACAAACCACGAGATGTAGGCCCGGTTCATAAACCACTAGACCAACGGGGCGTTATTGCGTCGATATAGTTCATATTCTATAACCCATAAAGCTTTTTACACTTTTTGTGATTAGATAAAACTTTGACGTAATTACACTTACTTACTGACTCTTCTTGGAAATCTGGATAAACTATTATAGAATATGAATACGGATGTATGTAACACGGAAACATTTTTTTATGGAACACCGACTTAAGTTGCGTCTCATCCGGATATATGTAAACAGGGAAAAGTTACCTGCCCCAAATCCCAACATATTTTACACCAGCCTCGCTCACGTGACACTATTTTCTTCAACATTTATCTTTATTAGATAACAGAACACATCGACAATAGCTTCCACATTCACGCAATAAACACAACAATAAATATAGTCAGCATCAAAAATATCGACACCTCGAGAAATTCGGTGGTCTCTCTTTCGTTGGTCGTATTGACTATCATTATTTTTGTTTTACTAAAGAGTTTTAAGTATTGCAAACTTACATGATATTGTCAATTGTTATGAGAGTCTGTAAATGGTTAGCGGTCATTAGTGAACTTCTTTTTTTAAATTACAGCTTTAAACAAGAGTCATTAGGTTTCTCTTTATTCGTTATATCTCTATTGTATACCTAATATTACAGTCATATGGTTTTTCAGTAAATCGCTTTTGTTTCTTCAAGTAGGCCCCTGGAGGCGCTATCAAAGAAATGCTACCACTGCTTCAGGGCAATTAGATGCTAAGGCCGGCCAGGAAGAAGCAACGCAAGAAGCTCAATCACTAATAACAGTAAATATGGTTTAACACATTTATTTCTCTAAAAGAATTACATTCACTTGTAAGAAACGAAATTTACCTTACTAAGTTTAGTAACAGTTAAAGTAAAAAAAGTTTAATATAATAAGTATACCAGCGTAGTGCAGTTAGACCACAGGATCTTAGGTGCATATAGATGTAGAACCTCCTTGCATTGAGCATGTGAAAAAATATATAATTCTTACTAATATTATAAATGCGAAAGTAATTTCGTCTGTCGGTTATGCTTTCACGCCTAAACTACTAGACCGATTTTGACCGATAAAATTGAATACAAAAGTATACCTATTTTGATAAATAGGCTATTTATTTTGTGTCCAATTCTGAGCACAGGCTTCAGGAACTCACGCGGTCTAAAAGCTAGTTAAAATATATTTACATGAGAACAGAATTATATTTAATTATTCGTATATTAAAACGAAGCAGATATGTTATAATGGCGCGCGCGCGTTGTAGAGACTCAAATACGCCCTAATTAGGGCGTTTTTTACAAAGTCCACGTCGAGTGCAGTCACGAGCGGTAGTTATTGAAAAATATGCTATTTCACATCTTTTGTTCTGCTTATCAGTGAAACTTGTCAATGTGTGCAATTTTGCGTTGCTCGGAACAGATTTAATACGTGAATTACTATGAAGGTAACATAATCTATAGTGTGTGGTGTTGGCGAAGACTACTACGTATACCATGGACCGCCATGAGAACTAACGAGTCAATACTTTCGGAGCTCAAAATAACCAAGCGACTCTCAACCATATGCCAGGAACGTGCTCTCAACTTCTTCGGACATATAATGCGTTCATCTAAGCATCGGCTGGAGAAGCGTCTAATGCTAGGGCAGATGGAGGGTAAACGTGCTCAGGGCAGGGCGCCAACTAGATGGACGGACGCGATAAAGAGGGCTGTCGGAGGAAACATATTCGATGCGGTCCATGGAACTGAAGACTGCGCGGCTTGGAGACGTGTCGTGTATGGTCGCGATCCTCAGCACTGAGGGAACGACGAAGAAGAAGAAGAAGAACATAATCTATACTTTAAAATATTATTGGATGACCACCATTATTGCTATCATATCTTAGTGTTTAGCTGACTGTACATTAATGGCGTTAACGTCGTTTCATATCGCATCACCACGAGCGTTATTGACATAAACATCAATGGGAATGCCGTGTTTATCTAAGTTATTATCCAATAAACGCCGAAGCTTTAGGCTTGAATAATGACGTGAGCAAATACGAGTACGACTTGTGTTCTGAGATATAAATATGTACGTCTTAAGTAAGATGAAATGTGATACGTTTAAGCCAAGGTTTATTTGAACAACTTCAAATAATAGATAATGTTTTAAACCGAGAATTTATGCACGACAATATAAAGGCGTTTAGATTTAAATAAATTTTCTCCCTTCTGCTATCGGAGCGGAGTATGAAGTCCTTATGAATAAATCTGTGACGACAGTAATTTCTGGCGATAATTCTTATAAGTAAAAATAAAGTAACAGCTTATAATCATCCCACTGCAGGGCAAAGGCCATTATCATTGAATTCAAGTTACCACAGCAATGATGGATACTGGCATGATCAACACGCTTGCCAAATGCGGGTTGGTGATCACAAACCCGAGCAACATTCGAGAATTCGAAACTATTTTTGCCCGACCCGGGGATTGAACCTGGGACCCCGAGATCTTGGCCTGGTATTTAAAACACTAGATCAACGGGGCGTTAGTCTAGTGTTAAAATAAATTAATAAAATTAATCCTTTAGTCGCCTCTTAAGACACACTCCATAGGCCCTCCTAAGGGCCGGTGCTATTATGTTATTGTATCCTCAAAACATTTGATACCTATTTATCGAAATGTAGTTTGAAATACAAACACTATTGCTTTTTAAAGCCAAACATAACAAGACCAAAAACAGAGGCCGCGGCCGTCGAAAAATTATTAACAAGCAAAATATTTTCATTAGGATGAATCCATAAGAAAACTGTTTCGTTTCACACACAAAATTTACCACAACATCATCTCAAAAGCCCTAAAATTCAGCCAAATCAGATCACACGAACCCTAACTTAGAAAAAGCTCCGTAAAAGTCAATACATAATACCCTCCTGAGTGGCCATAACATTTTATGCTCCTATTACTCTGGTAAGTGACGCGTATATTCTTATAACACGGGCAAGTATTCAAAATATGGAAAAGTCAGATAGCACCGTGTGCCCCGTTATGGGGCATGCAGACGGAACTATAAAAAGTCATGGGTATGTTCAGTCATGGCTTCGGGAAGTAGTGCTAACGTGATTTAGTGGATAATAGATACAGTTTTGAAGTAAGGTTAGCAATAATGATTTAAAGTTACATGGTCACTATCATATGAGTTAGTTGTTCCAAGATTTTTACCTGGTACCTTGATTTTAAGGAGTTTTCCGTTATTTCAGCACTGTTGCAAGCGCCTTGACCTCGGAAGAACTAATATTATAATTTATGGTTTTAATTTTTTTTCTCTTCATTTATTTGGAACGTTTGCCTTACAGACGTGCTCATAATACGGTTCTTTTGAAAAAACAAACTCTTCTGCTAGGTGGGACTTTAATCTTCGATAGAAGAACACCAATTTAGTACTTAAATAGTTATGCGTGGTCAAACATAAGAATACGTGCAAATCAAGCACCTCTTATTGAAAACTAAAAAGTCCGACCCGTTCCAATGTGCCGAATTACCCAAGAATTAAAATCCCGTATGTCGACACCGGCCAGTGGTGGGAAATGACACGCGTCCGGACACAAAATAAAAATGTGCCAAGTCCGTCAGTAGCCTACTCTGAGGGTTCTAGAGGGTTCTATATCCTTGTCCTTTTTTTGTTTATATCCATATCTCAGATCAGAACAGAGTTTATGTTAAAACAGTTTTAAACGACAAAAAATATAGAGTTCTTAGTTTGATACGTAGTACATACACATCATTTATCGGGGTTGATTTATTCCAACTTAAAGTGCAATAACATGCGATACTTGGCAAGTTAAAAATATATTTGGAAAAAAATAAACATCTATAAATTGATCCGGAAAAAAACAAACAATAGACGAGTGACTTTTCAAAAGGGCTATTTCTTCATTAACCTAATTTTCAGAAAATGAAAAAGCTTCGAACAATGGTTTAGATTCAATGGACGAAAACTATATGGATATAAGTACTTTTGACGCGGAGTGCTCTTTTTCTAGTCGATTTTAGAGAGGAAAAAAACCGTTTTGGACCAAACTATAATTGAAAAATATTAAGAATATGGTATTGGAATTGAATTGCATTAAAAAAAAAGATTTTTTCAAAATGAGAAATAAGTCCTTTTGAAAAGTCACTCCTCAATTTTAAGTTAGTGTCAAACAAGCAATTGGCAACTTATAGATTACGCCGAGTTAAAATTTTTGTTTGCACGCTTTAGACCTGCATTCTTTCCAATTTATTTTTCTTTTTTATCAACTTCATGGCTTGCATGTTTGCAATCACATATGTATGACATGATGCATAACGCGGTTATTAATTAATAAATCTTTTCAAAGCACTTTTTTCTGCGTTACAATGACAGCAAAGCCTTAGTTTATCTTACTCGTATTTAAGTTAAACAGTTTTTCTCATTGCAGGAACTATAGCCAAGAAGATGATCAGTTTGATGGTGAGTTTTTGCGTATTTTATTGTTTTATTTATGGCTATAATTTTTGATCACGGTAACAATACCAACGTACTGCTAATCTTAATTACTTTAATTTATGATTGATAACCACAAGCAGAAGACCTTAGTTTAAAAAAGAATTCTGACGGGTAAAGTTTAAGTAACTATGAAAGGTTCTATTATTAACTCTCTTGTGTGCGGATCTCCATAAATGATATTCCTGCCACTGCAGCGCAAATTGCCCGCGCGACGCGAGCTGTCACTTGTCGCGCGTCACAACTGTCAACTGTCAGTTGTCAGCGCGGTGACAGCCGGCGCCGTTGCGATTTACATAAAAGTGGTAGGTGACAATTAAAAATGTTCGAACCAACCTGAGTTTTTTATGTGAACTCGACGGTCCCGATGAACAACTCTTGTGGCGCTTTTGTAAAAATGAGTCAATGAAATACATTGATCGGGCAAATGTATGAGTAATTAATCAGACACGAGAAATATCTAGATATCTACTACCATTTGTATTTAACTATTCATTCAATGATTTTATCAATTCTAAGGCGTGTTTTCGACAGATGATTTTTATGCGAATAATCCTTGCTTTATACCAGTATTAGCTCAACTTTTGAGGATAGGAGCAGTAAGCATATAAAAAATCACTCTATTTAATAAGAACTTCAGCAAAATCCAATCCATTCATGAATATATAATGTACGAGTTAGTTATTTCGAGATTTCTACCATGTACCTTGTTTTTTATGAGTTTCCGATATTTCGGCACTGTTGCAAGCGCCATGATCGCGGAAGAACTAAGAAGAACAGTTCTTCCGCGATCATGGCGCTTGCAACAGTGCCGAAATATCAGAAACTCATAAAAAACAAGGTACATGGCAGAAATCTCGAAATAACAAACTCTTACGATAGTGACCATGAAAGTTTAAAACAGTATATATAATGTACGTTTAAAATGCTAATAAACATATATGTAATCCCAATGGTTTTAATTTAATTGAAACAGATAGCGTGGCGTTGAACGGGAAAACAGAAGCTTTTTAATTAAACTTCCACGTTTAAATTGTATTAAAAGATAAGCATGTTGATACCGCGGCATTATAACGTTTTACAAAAATGAATGTAAAATACAAAAACGTGTCATTTCAAAATCTGCTCTTGAAGAGTTTCCATAAAAGCCAAAGTGACGGTCTCGGCACAGCATAAATTAAACGAGCATTTAATTTGTTGGTACAAAATCTATTAAATTTAATATTAGCATTGAGAAAGGACAAAAGCTATAATGCTTTATATATTCACGCAGGCAGAACTGCGGGTAAAAATCTAGTTATCATATTAATTAAAATAAGTACTAATCCTATCAAAAATAAGTCCAAAAATGTAATCTAAATATAAAATTACGCTCGAGGTTATTTACAAATGCGACGCAACTACGCAAGACGCTACGTTTTTGTGCTCCGCTTTGCTCTTAGTCGAACATAAGCCTATCTGTTTCACGAACTGTTTGCTCTCCTCGACACATGTGCCGGGTCGGGCGGGGCGAGCTATCTCGATGATGTGCTATTAATACTGATACGGGCCTTAACGCGACGTGTATTAACCCGGCCCTGCCCGCGTATTAATACACCACTTACCGCTTTATGGTACGGCTATGGGACGTAATTGTTTAGGGCCCTTTTACGATACGACCGCCGTAACTCCGCCGATTTAATAACTCGAACACTAAAGACTTTTTATGTTAGGTGAGTGTGTAATTTTGCGGTGTTTTATTGAGTACAAAATAAAGTTTATAATTAAGTGTGTTGGCTGTTTAATTTCAACTTAGGGCTATAATGTTCATTTTTAAATTTAACCCTTAAAGGTCACTATCAAAAGATTTCATGATTTATCTTTTCCTCTTTTCTCCAATTTGGCGTCTTGACCATATCAATATGGTGGCATGGCTGCAAGTGCCATTATAACAGATAATCTTGTTTTGACGCTTGCAACATGGTAAAATTTGATATAGAAAAATTCAACCAAAAAACCTTTAGCTTATTATCGTAGATTATGTAATAGCCAAACAACATACATTGTTATAGGCACGATTCCACACATCTGGGCGTTTAAAATACTGACTAGAGTCAGAAGAAGCGATCATATGACTTTTATGAAACTAATATTGAAGACATAAATCAGAAACGTACTAAAATGATAATATTAATTGAAAGTCAGCATTAATAGTAATTAATAAAACAATTACAGGTTTGTAGAAATTCAGAGGCAAAGACGCTTATCCCAGGAGAAGCCACTTTTTCTTGTCATGTCATATGGTTTAAATTAAAGTAAATAAACTGTGACATCACAACACAACATTGTGTGTGATAAAGTCTGAGTTTGTGTACTTGTGTGTGTGTGTTATAATAAGATTCGGTAATGCAGTGCAGCAACAGTACATCATTAAATAAATAGTAAATCAATCAATCTATAATTCTTCTCTCACATAGAAAATGATAATGACAACAGTTATTCATATTATAATTTAGGAGACAGTTTAGTAAATAAGAATATAGTCTTTGTAAGAGACTCAAACACATCCGTACCAAAAGGTACGATAGCTTTTTATCAATTGTTAGTTAGCGCAGTAATCGTTAAACAGATTGTTTTAAACAATAAGAAGTAGCAACATTATTTGAAAATATATTAGAAAATGAACTCATAAAGGTATGGCTGGCTAGTAATTTTTACGTTGATTCATAGTCGAGAGAATTAAGCCAAGTACTAATGTTTTCTTGCATTGGTATTGAGTGGATAAATATTCACTCATCATATCATAACATAATTCAACATCAACTGTAATTTATATATAAACAAACAAATGCATCATTTTAATAAATTCTCATTATAAACGATCGGCGTCCATAATAAACCTTCCAAATGCTCTCCCGAAAGAGCATCCCGTATTTCAGCAGCACAGCCCACTGTGCGGTGCTAAATTTTTATATTCGAGAAAGGGAAACTGTTATGTCCAGGGTGAATTTAGCAAAAGTCGCACTGAAAGCCGAGTGCTTGGGTTCGTGATGCCGTAAATTCGAGCCCTTTTTCAAGGGGCTAAGTAAGTCTCTCACGACGAGACAAGTTATGGGGCTCCTAGTTTACTGGTGTGCTTTGAAATGTAAATAGGTTGACCTAAGTTTAAAGAAGCTTCTAGGCTTAAGGATCTACTTAAATCTATAGAAGCTATCATATAAATTGATTGATAATAAGGTTATCTATATGTTAACCCTTCTTGTGTTGATGGATGCATCTATGCAATCAGTTTCGGACTATCCTAAATGACATGTAAACTGACCATATTAGTATTTAAATAATGTGATATATTTTAGTTAATAAATTTAATATGACTTCTCTGACAATCGTAATAAGTGCTATTTTGTTTTGTTTCATTGTGTATTTATTTTTGACTGACATTGTACCTACTGACATTATTTTTATTTTAAACTAGCTGTTGCCCGCGACTTCGTCCGCGTCAATTTCTGTTATTATGATCGCGATTATTTTTGCAACATTTTTTACTCAAGCTTCGCTCCTATTGGTCGCAGCATGATGTTATATAGCCTAAAGCCTTCCTCGATAAATGGACTATCCAACACAAAAAGAATTTTTCAAATAGGACCAGTACTTCCTGAGATTAGCGCGTTCAAACAAACAAACAAACTCTTCAGCTTTATAATATTTTTTTATATAATTCAATATAATCTTTTAAGCGTTTTGGACCTATGTTTTGTTAGCTTTTAAGAGAATTTATAATAATAAAAAAAAATAAACAATTAATGAAGAATAAATTGTCATTGGCACAGATGATTGATTTAACAGACGACCTGCTGATACGTAAATTATAAACTTGCATCTTTTTATATTTAAATTAACTTTTCACCCGCGGCTTTTTATTATTAAATAATTTGTTATCTAATATATAAAATTCTCGTGTCACGGTGTTCGAACTTGAACTCCTCCGAAACGGCTTGACCGATTTTGAAGAAATTTTTTGTGCTTATCCGGTATCTATGAGAATCGGCCAACATCTATTTTTCATCCCCCTAAATGTTAGGGGGATGAAAAATAGATGTTGTAGGTAGGGGTAGGGTAGGGGTAGGGTAGGGGTAGGGTAGGGGTAGGGTAGGGGTAGGGTAGGGGTAGGGTAGGGGTAGGGTAGGGGTAGGGTAGGGGTAGGGTAGGGGTAGGGTAGGGGTAGGGTAGCGGTAGGGTAGGGGTAGGGTAGGGGTAGGGTAGGGGTAGGGTAGTGTAACAACCCAACCTGTTCTGATATGAAAAATGGTGATTTAAAAAAAAAAAAGAAAAACCTTTAGATGTTTTCTTTTATAACCAACGTAATAAATAATTTCATCTACATCTAGTACATTTGCCAAAGTTCACTAATAGATACTATTTTAGAAAATAATAATGCAGTAGAATAACTAAACAATGTACTAATAATACATAAAATCAAAATACAGTAAATTCAGAAATAGTTTTTCGAATGTGTGTATATTTTGGTTTTTGGCTCAATGGACGAATCCAAGGACCGCCGCGCCGGTTTGACAGCTTTGACTTACATACTCTTTGGTTTTGACGTCTTCAAAGGGACGCGCTGGGAATTGCGCCAAAAGTGGAAGTTTGTGAGAAAACTATGTGATTGTTGAGTCAGGATAAATTGTTTGAGATATTGTAATAATAAGTGCGATATGATTTTTATCAATTACACGGCTAGTTAAGAGGTTTCAGCAACCTTGAATTATAATTTTATAGTTGTTATATGCAAGCTAGCATAGAAATTGAAGAGCCTCGCGTACTTTCCTAGTTTAGGAAGTGTAAAAGAAGTCCTGGTAAGAAAGTACATAAGAGTCAGCGATGCTTAGGGAAAAGGTATGCCAGGATGTTAATGGTGAGTGTTTGGCCAGTGATTTTAGTACAATTGTAAGATTACCAATTCAATGAGAACTATATTAACAATCTATAACAACTTCTATGAAACTTTTGCAAAGTTGTTCTCAATCAAGACCTGTGGGGTTTATCTTATTTCTATTAAAATCCATAGAACCCAACAAATGTCAATAACCTTAACCTTTTTTAGAAAATTAATAACAATTAAATCACTTACACAAATGTTATCTGGCTCTAAATAATATGCAATTGTCTTACCATTCCTTTTTAGTTAGAAAGACTATTATTTAAATTTTATCTATTTACTTCAACATTCTATTTATTTTGTAATAGCCGGAATCAAGAAGACAGATAAAGTTTGATCTTATAATATTTTAAGTTATGGCTTAATTTATAGTTATTAACTTGTGTTTTATATACTGCAGATAAAAAAGCCATAACCTTATTAATGAACTGTCACAAACTTTAAAGCAACTATCTTTGAACATACTTACTAATTAAAGCATCTCTAATTGCAAAACAATAAGTGAGTTTTAAGAATTTTGAGTTATTTTCTGATAATAGGCAATTAGCAGTTTGACTGAGATGTATAATAGATTACATACTTACATATTTGTTTTAGACTTGGGAAACTACAAGTAAAGTTATCTTAACCGCTACTCATATCTTATATGAGAACATTAATTGATCTCAATCGTTAATTTATTGGTAAGTAGGTAGGTCATTTTCTGATAAAATTGATATTGATATTTTTGAAACAAATCAAATATTATGATAATCTTCTAAATGAGTTAACATAAAATAGTTATGTATTTAATCTATAACTTGTTGAAAGGATTTGGTCTGAAAGTTGTGTACCTAATCTCATCAAATACCTAAATCTGCATTTGCAGCCAGATTTGATTGGGAAGAGAGAGAAACACGGTACGAGTAGTGAAGGTGAGTGTTGTTAACGTAAAGAGCTCTAAAACCTACACCCGAGTCACAAGTCTCGGGGCTACTCGGAGTTTCTCTTTCTGTCACACTACAGACCGGGCATTCATATGGTTGAATTTGCCTCTTCCTTATAATATCTATATAATTCATGAATTACATAGCATATAATATAACAAATTAGATAGATGCCTGTTTTAGACTTAACAAAATACAAATAAAGTTATCTTATCCGCTATTCAGATTTTATGTGAAATATAGTAATTTGATTTCAATTGTTAATTAGTTTTAAATTATTTAAAATTTCCAAGAATTTTATTTCAGATTAAATACCTTCTTGTTTTAGCTTAACCAGAATACAAATAAAGCACACATAGCTTGACTGCTAATCATATTTTGTATGAATTATATAGTTAAATTCAATGATTCCAATTTGTACTAGATGTAAACCTATTTCAAATGATTTATTTTATATTTTTTTATGAGTAGTTTGTAATTTGTAGATTGACAGTTTAATAACAGGTTACATACTCATGTAAGATTGTCTCTAATTTACCAGAATATGAGTAGTCAAGGGAGCCAAACGGCAATTAATTTTTATATTAAAATTAAATGGTTCTTAATTTTAATAACTTTCAATGAATTTATTAGGGCATAGGATGGAGAACCATGCTCATAGAATCCTAGAAGTATATAGATTTCCTCACTCTGAAAGTTATTTCATTAATTTAAATTTGTCAAATTGGCCTAATTAAAGGTTATTAATTGAGCTATTTTTAGACATCTATCATTAGTTTATTAGATCTTATTATACCATTTAATCAAAAGACTGAGACTGGAATGTAGTGTGATTTTGTTTATTAATTATGTTAACATTTTATAAAATACTTATTAAATTTCATGCCGGATAATTTTGAATAGTCTACCAAAGTAAATTTTATTGTTAATTTTATTATTAATTAATTAAAATCCTCCTAATCCGAGCTAATGTGATAATGCCGAGGGCTTTTAAGGTCGACCACTGATTTCATTATGGACCTTTAAAGGAGTGTTCGGTATTTTTGGATTAGTTTGAATTACTGTAGGATCTAATTTTAAAATAGTTATATTTATGTGAATTCCTTCTGATTGGTTCAGTCTGGACTTGTTCAAGTTGTTAATATCCTCTTAATCTGGGCTGATGTGATAATGCCGAGGGCTTTTAAGGTCGTACCACTGCTTTCATTATGGACCTTTAAAGGAGTGTTCGGTATTTTCGGATTAGTTCAAATTACTGTAGGATCCTGAATTTTCCCGTTTAATTAAATCCTCTTAATCCAGACTTATGTGATAATGCCGAGGGCTTTTAAGGTCGACCACTGATTTCATTATGGACCTTTAAAGGAGTGTTCGGTATTTTCGGATTTGTTTGTATTACTGTAGGATCTTGAGTTTGTTTCAATTAATCAGATCCTCTTGATCCGAGCTGATGTGATAATGCCGAGGGCTTTTAAGGTCGACCACTGATTTCATTATGGACCTTTAAAGGAGTGTTCGGTATTTTTGGATTAGTTTGAATCAATACAGGGTTTGAATTTGAAACAATGTTCAATTAATTCTGTCCGGTTCGTTCAGACTGAATTTATTTAAATTAATTGAAACCCATCTGATTAGGTTGATTTAAAGGAGTGTTTGGTATTTACAGATTAGTTTGAATTACTGTAGGATCTAAGTTTAGAATAGTACTTCTTCAAATTACTTCCGATGGGTTCCTTCTACATTTTATTATTTAATTAAAATCCTCCTAATCCGAGCTGATGTGATAATGCCGAGGGCTTTTAAGGTCGACCACTGATTTCATTATGGACCTTTAAAGGAGTGTTCGGTATTTTTGGATTAGTTTGAATTACTGTAGGATCTAATTTTAAAATAGTTATATTTATGTGAATTCCTTCTGATTGGTTCAGTCTGGACTTGTTCAAGTTGTTAATATCCTCTTAATCTGGGTTGATGTGATAATGCCGAGGGCTTTTAAGGTCGTACCACTGCTTTCATTATGGACCTTTAAAGGAGTGTTCGGTATTTTCGGATTAGTTCAAATTACTGTAGGATCCTGAATTTTCCCGTTTAATTAAATCCTCTTAATCCAGACTGATGTGATAATGCCGAGGGCTTTTAAGGTCGACCACTGATTTCATTATGGACCTTTAAAGGAGTGTTCGGTATTTTCAGATTTGTTTGTATTACAGTAGGATCTTGAGTTTGTTTCAATTAATCAAATCCTCTTGATCCGAGCTGATGTGATAATGCCGAGGGCTTTTAAGGTCGACCACTGATTTCATTATGGACCTTTAAAGGAGTGTTCGGTATTTTCGGATTAGTTTGAATCAATACAGGGTTTGAATTAGAAACAATGTTTAATTAATTTTGTCCGGTTCGTTCAGACTGAATTTATTTAATTTAATTGAAACCCATCTGATTAGGTTGATTTAAAGGAGTGATCGGCATTTTCGGATTAGGTTTGTTTTACTGTTGGAGTATGGTTTAAAACACTTTCAAAGGAGCCCAACGCAAGGATTTTAGCTTAATCTAGTAGTTTTCTACTTTGGTGGATTATTCATTAAGTTGTAAAATTAATTAACATCAAATAATTATATTAGGTAAATATCTGTAGGTTCAGTCGATGCCAGGTTGCATAACAATTCAGATTTAACTTTTGAAGAATATCTAATTGAACATCTACGTACCTCTAAAAGAATCAGGCTTACTACTCTCACACAACGTACGGTCCTACTATTATATCTAGACGATCACACTGCCAAATTATTTAATTGTTTATTCAATGGGGTTTATTCTGTAAGTTTAAACTCCTTTAAAAAGGGAGGTTTGTTACAATTGGGGCCGTGACCAGGATTGAATAATTTTATATAACAGGCTTTTTAGCCTACAATTGTTGCCGTGAAATGGAAAGAGGTTGAAAACGTCGATGTTCAATTATTTATAGATATCAAAGTTGACTGGCGTTTGCATTTAGGAAGTTTGTTATAGCGGGGGCGTGATGATTAGGAAAGTTTTGAGTTTTAAAACAATGATGAATATAACATCGATAAAATAATTAATGTCAATATTTTCTTTTTTATAGTTACTTAATATGATATGTTCGCAATTTTATTGCAATAATAACAATTTATAAAAAAAACAATGGTAACAGTTTTAGGTTAGATTTTAGATAAGGTTCGTCTAGATCAGTTCAACTCTGAATCTTAAATTCAAATGGTCGATTATTATGGGGGCGAGTATTAAATTAAGAAAACTGTAGTGAGTCGTTTCGTGTAAAGCTGCGTAATAGAGGTAAAATATTTAAATTGCATGGGGGCGAAAAAAAAATACTTTAAATAGTTCAGAGGTTTAAGAACTAAATCAGGCAATGGTTTTTCCCTAACGTGCTATGTGTTGTCAATTTTCACACAATGTATCATCGTTAGTAATAATTTAGTTTATTGTAGTTAATTATCTACTCGTGTTACGGAGTAGCGGTTTATTAACGTTTTAACCCAAAGCACTCACAACACTGAATTAATTGAGGAATAGGTGTTAGGTTAATGTGTTCAAGTTTGCTATCATTCAGTAAACTGAACAATGTCAGTTTTGTACTGGTCCTCAGCTGATTCCAACTCTACACCAAACCAGATCTAAGTACACTTCACATGCTCCATTTAGTTAATGGCTGGTAGATAGTGCTAATTTCTGCGTCAGAAGATTGCTTCTTGTAAAATGCCGTCTATTGCTGTTAAACGTGAATTATTTTCTTGTAGGGTTTGGTTGGCGGTATCAGTTTCCAACGTATGACGCGATGGGATTGATAAATTCAACTTAATGTCACTAGGACTGAGCTTGCCTCGCAACCAAGCTTCCTTACGGAGAAACTCTGATTCCCTGGCGATAGTACCACCAGTACTTAAGTATATTGGAGATTCGGAACTTTGTGCTATTGATGCAGCTTTTGCTATTTGGTCTAAATACACACAACTCGATATTTTGGGTACAAATGTTGATAAACTGTATTGTCAAATTATAACGTGTTTTATGTCTTTACATGAGAACATGCTACTGTTGAGTGGCATACCTAAACGTTATTCAGCGCGGTTGGCCAATAGATTTTGATAGCTTAGTGCTTAAAATCATTTAAGGTGAAAGCTGATGCCTGATTAGATTTTTGAAAATTTCGGTGAATATAACATAAAAAAAAACGCTGTATTTATATTGCATTTTATTTTAGAACCAAAGGGGTCGTGTAATTTTTTTTTATATAAAAAGGTAGGTTTTAGCATTTCATGATTATAGGTTGACGTTTCGGGGTGAATTAGGAAATTGAACAATTTTGCTCAGCTCACATCGTTTCACTTTATATTATTTACCAATAAAGTAAACATTGACTAAAGTTGGGTTGTCCTTAGTTGAAAAATTTTCATTTCAGTTAATTTCATAAAAATTTTGGGGGCGATTGTAACAACCCAACCTGTTCTGATATGAAAAATGGTGATTTAAAAAAAAAAAAGAAAAACCTTTAGATGTTTTCTTTTATAACCAACGTAATAAATAATTTCATCTACATCTAGTACATTTGCCAAAGTTCACTAATAGATACTATTTTAGAAAATAATAATGCAGTAGAATAACTAAACAATGTACTAATAATACATAAAATCAAAATACAGTAAATTCAGAAATAGTTTTTCGAATGTGTGTATATTTTGGTTTTTGGCTCAATGGACGAATCCAAGGACCGCCGCGCCGGTTTGACAGCTTTGACTTACATACTCTTTGGTTTTGACGTCTTCAAAGGGACGCGCTGGGAATTGCGCCAAAAGTGGAAGTTTGTGAGAAAACTATGTGATTGTTGAGTCAGGATAAATTGTTTGAGATATTGTAATAATAAGTGCGATATGATTTTTATCAATTACACGGCTAGTTAAGAGGTTTCAGCAACCTTGAATTATAATTTTATAGTTGTTATATGCAAGCTAGCATAGAAATTGAAGAGCCTCGCGTACTTTCCTAGTTTAGGAAGTGTAAAAGAAGTCCTGGTAAGAAAGTACATAAGAGTCAGCGATGCTTAGGGAAAAGGTATGCCAGGATGTTAATGGTGAGTGTTTGGCCAGTGATTTTAGTACAATTGTAAGATTACCAATTCAATGAGAACTATATTAACAATCTATAACAACTTCTATGAAACTTTTGCAAAGTTGTTCTCAATCAAGACCTGTGGGGTTTATCTTATTTCTATTAAAATCCATAGAACCCAACAAATGTCAATAACCTTAACCTTTTTTAGAAAATTAATAACAATTAAATCACTTACACAAATGTTATCTGGCTCTAAATAATATGCAATTGTCTTACCATTCCTTTTTAGTTAGAAAGACTATTATTTAAATTTTATCTATTTACTTCAACATTCTATTTATTTTGTAATAGCCGGAATCAAGAAGACAGATAAAGTTTGATCTTATAATATTTTAAGTTATGGCTTAATTTATAGTTATTAACTTGTGTTTTATATACTGCAGATAAAAAAGCCATAACCTTATTAATGAACTGTCACAAACTTTAAAGCAACTATCTTTGAACATACTTACTAATTAAAGCATCTCTAATTGCAAAACAATAAGTGAGTTTTAAGAATTTTGAGTTATTTTCTGATAATAGGCAATTAGCAGTTTGACTGAGATGTATAATAGATTACATACTTACATATTTGTTTTAGACTTGGGAAACTACAAGTAAAGTTATCTTAACCGCTACTCATATCTTATATGAGAACATTAATTGATCTCAATCGTTAATTTATTGGTAAGTAGGTAGGTCATTTTCTGATAAAATTGATATTGATATTTTTGAAACAAATCAAATATTATGATAATCTTCTAAATGAGTTAACATAAAATAGTTATGTATTTAATCTATAACTTGTTGAAAGGATTTGGTCTGAAAGTTGTGTACCTAATCTCATCAAATACCTAAATCTGCATTTGCAGCCAGATTTGATTGGGAAGAGAGAGAAACACGGTACGAGTAGTGAAGGTGAGTGTTGTTAACGTAAAGAGCTCTAAAACCTACACCCGAGTCACAAGTCTCGGGGCTACTCGGAGTTTCTCTTTCTGTCACACTACAGACCGGGCATTCATATGGTTGAATTTGCCTCTTCCTTATAATATCTATATAATTCATGAATTACATAGCATATAATATAACAAATTAGATAGATGCCTGTTTTAGACTTAACAAAATACAAATAAAGTTATCTTATCCGCTATTCAGATTTTATGTGAAATATAGTAATTTGATTTCAATTGTTAATTAGTTTTAAATTATTTAAAATTTCCAAGAATTTTATTTCAGATTAAATACCTTCTTGTTTTAGCTTAACCAGAATACAAATAAAGCACACATAGCTTGACTGCTAATCATATTTTGTATGAATTATATAGTTAAATTCAATGATTCCAATTTGTACTAGATGTAAACCTATTTCAAATGATTTATTTTATATTTTTTTATGAGTAGTTTGTAATTTGTAGATTGACAGTTTAATAACAGGTTACATACTCATGTAAGATTGTCTCTAATTTACCAGAATATGAGTAGTCAAGGGAGCCAAACGGCAATTAATTTTTATATTAAAATTAAATGGTTCTTAATTTTAATAACTTTCAATGAATTTATTAGGGCATAGGATGGAGAACCATGCTCATAGAATCCTAGAAGTATATAGATTTCCTCACTCTGAAAGTTATTTCATTAATTTAAATTTGTCAAATTGGCCTAATTAAAGGTTATTAATTGAGCTATTTTTAGACATCTATCATTAGTTTATTAGATCTTATTATACCATTTAATCAAAAGACTGAGACTGGAATGTAGTGTGATTTTGTTTATTAATTATGTTAACATTTTATAAAATACTTATTAAATTTCATGCCGGATAATTTTGAATAGTCTACCAAAGTAAATTTTATTGTTAATTTTATTATTAATTAATTAAAATCCTCCTAATCCGAGCTAATGTGATAATGCCGAGGGCTTTTAAGGTCGACCACTGATTTCATTATGGACCTTTAAAGGAGTGTTCGGTATTTTTGGATTAGTTTGAATTACTGTAGGATCTAATTTTAAAATAGTTATATTTATGTGAATTCCTTCTGATTGGTTCAGTCTGGACTTGTTCAAGTTGTTAATATCCTCTTAATCTGGGCTGATGTGATAATGCCGAGGGCTTTTAAGGTCGTACCACTGCTTTCATTATGGACCTTTAAAGGAGTGTTCGGTATTTTCGGATTAGTTCAAATTACTGTAGGATCCTGAATTTTCCCGTTTAATTAAATCCTCTTAATCCAGACTTATGTGATAATGCCGAGGGCTTTTAAGGTCGACCACTGATTTCATTATGGACCTTTAAAGGAGTGTTCGGTATTTTCGGATTTGTTTGTATTACTGTAGGATCTTGAGTTTGTTTCAATTAATCAGATCCTCTTGATCCGAGCTGATGTGATAATGCCGAGGGCTTTTAAGGTCGACCACTGATTTCATTATGGACCTTTAAAGGAGTGTTCGGTATTTTTGGATTAGTTTGAATCAATACAGGGTTTGAATTTGAAACAATGTTCAATTAATTCTGTCCGGTTCGTTCAGACTGAATTTATTTAAATTAATTGAAACCCATCTGATTAGGTTGATTTAAAGGAGTGTTTGGTATTTACAGATTAGTTTGAATTACTGTAGGATCTAAGTTTAGAATAGTACTTCTTCAAATTACTTCCGATGGGTTCCTTCTACATTTTATTATTTAATTAAAATCCTCCTAATCCGAGCTGATGTGATAATGCCGAGGGCTTTTAAGGTCGACCACTGATTTCATTATGGACCTTTAAAGGAGTGTTCGGTATTTTTGGATTAGTTTGAATTACTGTAGGATCTAATTTTAAAATAGTTATATTTATGTGAATTCCTTCTGATTGGTTCAGTCTGGACTTGTTCAAGTTGTTAATATCCTCTTAATCTGGGTTGATGTGATAATGCCGAGGGCTTTTAAGGTCGTACCACTGCTTTCATTATGGACCTTTAAAGGAGTGTTCGGTATTTTCGGATTAGTTCAAATTACTGTAGGATCCTGAATTTTCCCGTTTAATTAAATCCTCTTAATCCAGACTGATGTGATAATGCCGAGGGCTTTTAAGGTCGACCACTGATTTCATTATGGACCTTTAAAGGAGTGTTCGGTATTTTCAGATTTGTTTGTATTACAGTAGGATCTTGAGTTTGTTTCAATTAATCAAATCCTCTTGATCCGAGCTGATGTGATAATGCCGAGGGCTTTTAAGGTCGACCACTGATTTCATTATGGACCTTTAAAGGAGTGTTCGGTATTTTCGGATTAGTTTGAATCAATACAGGGTTTGAATTAGAAACAATGTTTAATTAATTTTGTCCGGTTCGTTCAGACTGAATTTATTTAATTTAATTGAAACCCATCTGATTAGGTTGATTTAAAGGAGTGATCGGCATTTTCGGATTAGGTTTGTTTTACTGTTGGAGTATGGTTTAAAACACTTTCAAAGGAGCCCAACGCAAGGATTTTAGCTTAATCTAGTAGTTTTCTACTTTGGTGGATTATTCATTAAGTTGTAAAATTAATTAACATCAAATAATTATATTAGGTAAATATCTGTAGGTTCAGTCGATGCCAGGTTGCATAACAATTCAGATTTAACTTTTGAAGAATATCTAATTGAACATCTACGTACCTCTAAAAGAATCAGGCTTACTACTCTCACACAACGTACGGTCCTACTATTATATCTAGACGATCACACTGCCAAATTATTTAATTGTTTATTCAATGGGGTTTATTCTGTAAGTTTAAACTCCTTTAAAAAGGGAGGTTTGTTACAGTAGGGGTAGGGTAGGGGTAGGGTAATAAAATATTAAAATTTTATAAAATATATACAACCCTAAATTTTTACCGTTTTACCACCAACCCCTATTTTTTGTTAGCCATTTTAGTAATTTAATCATTTTTATGGCAAAACAACGTTTGCCGGGTCAGCTAGTTAGAATATAGAATATTCTTTATTGCACACCAAACACGGTAATTCAAATCAATTATTCTACCAAATGAATCAAAATCGCATCAGAAGCTTACAATTGAAAGCTTAATAGACACACAGACACATTTTTACAATATTAGTAAGGACTTTTATGGATTACGCGGACGGAATAAGTAGAGCTTATGTGTAAAATAAATATACCTAAATTTCAAGCGGTCCACGACTTCTTTGTGTGTTTAATGCCATTATTTGATGAATAAAGTAATAAGGTGGTTGTAGCTTGTTGCTACGAGTAGCTTTAAGCTCATAATATCTGCATAAGTATTATCTTTACCTTTTTAAAGACGACCTCCGTGGCGGAGTGGCGTACACACCGGTTTTCAAGGTGTCGCCTGCTCCGAGGTCCCGGGTTCAATTCCCGGGTCAATGTAGAAAAAAAAGTGTTTTTCTACATTTTCTCGGGTCTGGGTGTTTGTGGTACCTTCGTTGTCTCTGGTTTCCAAAATACGAATGCTTTAAATAGTATTTCAAATTGGGGTCAGAACAATGTATGTGATGTTGTCCACATTTATATATAAAAATAATAACTGAGAATAACATGCTGATATATCATTATTTTAAAAGGTGCTATGAAGAAATAAAGTATGCCAAATGTTGACGTGACAACGTCTTAAATTAGGTTGCGGCTGGGAGTCACTTATGAAAAAGTGTAACGCTCGGTAACGTTACGATGAGTCACCGAACGAGAGAGAGGCCCGCCGAATGCCTTGCGTCTCTCTCCCACTCAACTATGATCGGTCTGCCGCGCGCGCAGCACTAGAGAATTAGGCGCATTGAATCGGCGCATGCTTGTGTCTCTGTCTTTGTCTTTCTCGAACGTTCTTGGCGTTGGAAAAAGACTTGACTTTCGCAAGACACATTACAGCAGAAACACTTCCTTTCATTTCATATTTCTCCTATCATCGTCCTATCCTCAACAAAATCACTCAAATAGGAATTAGTTAAGTTTAAGTTTACATGTACAATGTTTTAGTAAACAAAATATATTTCTATAGTTAAAATTTGTGCAATTCTTATTTTCATTCAATTCCTTGTTCCTATTGTGCAATTTAATTATATTCATATCAATAAATATTCTACCGAGAAAAAGACGTTGTCACGTAAAATCTTCGCCCGTAAAACCGACTTTACAGGCAACCATTTTTTTTATACTATGTAAACGTTATGCGAAAATATAATGATAAATAATGGTACGCTTAAATGTGTCTTTTTAATTAGCGATCCAAAATGGATGTCTTACTGCGCAGTACCTATGAGGCAAATGCTCAATAGTTTCTTACGGCGTTATTAAAAACACGTAAACCGGTAATTGCTTTTTTATGCTCCCATAAAACGCTTATTTATCATAACCGTCAATTCATTAATCACATCTAATGACTACATAATTCAGCTCGTGGCATTGAGCTGTCGTTGTATAGTAGTCAATGTGTAGTCAATACATACCTCATCATACTCAATACAATGATTCAGTTTTTTTTTAGGGTTCCGTACCCAAAGGGTAAAGACGGGACCCTATTACTAAGACTTCGCTGTCTGTCCGTCTGTCCGTCTGTTTGTCTGTCCGTCGCTCTGTCACCAGGCTGTATCTCAAGAGCCGCGATAGCTAGACTGTTGAAATTTTCACAAATTGTGTATTTCTGTTGCCGCAATAACAACAAATACTAAAAACAAAATATAATGAATATTTAAGGGGGGCTCTCCCGTACAACAAAACCGATTTTTTGGCCTTTCTGGTACGGAACCCTTCGTGCGCGAGTCCGACTCGCACTTGGCCGGTTATTGTGTTTTCACAAACTGTTTTAGCTAATGCGCTAACATAACTTTAATTTAAATGTTACTTAAGAGCTGTGACTAATCAAAATAATAATAATAACTTAGCTCATGAGGTTGTCGACATGTGGCCCGTCGATTCAGCTGTCGTTGTACCGATAGTCGTCTCTGCCCACGGACTGAGCTAAGAGCCTCGATAAACACCTCAAGAGGCTCACGTTAGGCGCTTGGGTCAAGAGTAGGATACAGAAGGCAGTACTCTTGGACACGGCCCGCATTGTGAGGAGGTTCCTGTCTCTGGAGCCTTAACCACCGGTAGCTTGAACCCTGATCTAGATGTCGGTTGGGAACAATTTTTTACATTTTTAAATGTGTTTATTTTTTATAAAGATATTTAAAAATTAAGATTCATTAAAGAAAAATAGTAATAATACAATCAAAAAAGCAGACAAAATCGCAGATGCAGCACTAGTGATATAAACAGACTAATATTTAAATGGCATTCACGTCATATTTGATCAACACATTTAATTGTACATCATATTTTTTTGTGGATTTAAACATCTTGTTTGCTCAGACAACTGTCATGAATAAATATGCATAACAATCGAGTTAATTCATTCGGGGCTCATACAATTTTAAATAATTAAATAAAGATATTACGAAATAGAAAATTATACCATGTTAGTACCATGTTTTTTAAGAGTAGAAAGAACTTCCGTGATTATGACACATACAATCGAAATCAGAAACTCATAAAAAACAAGGTATCTATATGGTATATGATGTCATAATTAAATAAGTATTCTGTTAGGGCTTAGCTGCTAATGCAACCTATATGTGTTGTCTCAATGTTCAAGACAAGCTGCTACACGTATTTAGTGCTTCTTTAGTCACTTTTTACGACACTCATACGACGAGTAGACGTAGTGCTACTCCACTTTTGGCCAGCACCACACGCCAATACATTAAGTATTTTTTCTACTTCACTACTGAAACTAATGTGTTAAAACAGCAATTTCATACGCAATCTCGCTCGCCGGCGCATTTATCAGCGCGGGCAGCCTGTCGCTCGCTGTCCGTCAACTAGCTGACGCGCTGTCCCGACGACCGACTGATGCGAGACAGGGCTGGTGCAACAAATTTTCCAACAATTATTTTCACACATCTACTCTTTCAAATTGGTCAAAGTCGCCAAACTACTCACCAAGTGTGGCGATCAGGGCAGACAGAACACACCGCGGAACTAACAAATGGCTATAACTTATTCGACTCACGAGCGGATGTTTAAAAATAGCGCACACACACACACACACACACACACACACACACACACATCTAGGCTGTATTAATAGCAAACAAACCACATTATTATAATACGCATCCAAATCAAAAAAATAAGGACTTCATAGCGATACGTCTTCAAACAAGTTCACATCAGTCCACTGTTGGACATAGGCCTATAATGAACTGTTTATATCATATTTTATTACGCCCCATTGGTCTAATGGTTTAAATACCGGACCAAGATCTCGGGGTCCCAGGTTCGAATCCCGGGTCGGGCAACAAAAAAAGTTTCGAATTTTCGAACGTTGCTCGGGTTTGTGATCACCAACCCGCATTTGGCAAGCGTGGTGATTATGCCAGTACACCCATCATTGCTGCGGTAACTTGAATTCAATGATGGAGGCCTTTTCCCTGCAGTGGGATGATTATAGGCTGTTACTTACTTTATTTTATTTGATATTTTAGCAACTTAATTGCACTTATAATATCAGTATATTATAAACTTGAAAAATTTTTTTTTTTGAAAAATTTTGAAAAATTTTCCCGCCTGAGACAAAAATTTTTCAAGTTTATATACTGATGTTACTTACTTTACTTACTTCTTGTAACATTATAGAACGCAATAAAAAATATTGAATTGAATTTCTATAAGGTAGACCTGCTGGCTGCCCAATTTTCAGGTTGCCTAATAGAACGATGGTACAAGTTGTTAGGATGGTCGATGTTAACTATACTTAACAAATATTTGCACAAGCACTCAAAGTCTAAAATAGTGATTGTGGGAGACATCAATATAAACACTTTAATAAAAAATAACGTGACTAATGACCTCACAGACATCCTCCTAAATTATAATCTTACTCAGCATATCACGGAACCTACTAGGGGTAAATCCTGTATCGACCACATATACAGTAATATCAAAGGTGCGACTGGTATCATACTCCCTCTCTGTTTGTCAGATCATGATACTGCACAGGTTCTTAGTTTTAGTAGCAAATCAAAGAAAACTCTCCCACAAACAACATATACATATAGGAGATGCTACTCTATCGAAAATATAGTGAAGTTTAAAGAACATTTGTCGAGCCTTTCTTTTTCGGATGTCTATAGCCAAACGGATCCCAATGCTGCGTTTAACAAATTTCATGACTGGTTATGCCTTCTCTACAAACTATGTTTCCCATTTAATAAAGTCAAATTAAATACAAATTCATACTTGCAGTGGATATCAAAAGGAATAAGAAAAAGCTGCGCTGCAAATAGAGTTCTAAGGCTAAATTACTACAGAAAGAGAACTTATCAAAACAAATATAAATTTAAAGTTTACTACAAACTATTAAAAAAATGCATACTATGTGCCAAAAAAAATACTTATAACAAATTCGTGATAAAAAGCAAAAATACGTGCAAAGCTACATGGAAGATCATTCAGGACGAAATAGATATTAAACCGCAATATGATAATTACATTGATTCTATTGAATGTGACGAAAATACCATTTATAGTCCAAAACAAATCGCTAATACTTTCAATAATTATTTCATTGATTTGACAAATAAAGAAAATAAATTAAATATTACTAACTATGACCAGGCCAATCTAATTCTATATAATTCCATTTATCTTAACCCTATTGACGACTACGATATAAATAAAATAATAATGACCTTAAACAATAGTAACTCCGTGGGATATGACGACATTTGTACCAAAGTTATTAAAGCATGTAGTAAAGTATTAAGCAAGGTCTTGGCATTTTTAGTAAATTTGTCAATGGTTTCAGGTATTTTCCCTGAGAGACTAAAATATTCCTTGATTAAGCCATTGTTCAAAAAGGACAAAAAAACAATTTTAGACAACTACCGTCCAATAGCGCTAGTGCCGATTTTGTCTAAGGTTTATGAAAAGGTAATGCATGCTAAACTCATCTCTTTCTTTGACAAGTATCATGTCCTGACGAGCAACCAGTATGGTTTTCAAAGAGGTAAATCTACTACGCATGCTGTATTTGATATGATAACTGAGACTCTAACATGCCTTAATGCCAATAATTACACAACTGCACTGTTCTTTGACATGTCAAAAGCCTTTGATTTTGTATCACATAATTCTCTTCTGGAAAAGCTAGAAAAGTGTGGCATTAGAGGAACTGCTTTAAGTTGGATTAAAAGCTACTTGCAAAATAGAAAGCAATCTGTAGAAATTAGCAAACCTGACTGTAATAATGTCATTCACAAATATCATTCTGACTTCAGGGAAAACAGATACGGAGTTCCACAGGGTAGCGTGTTAGGCCCACTGTTATTTTTGCTCTATATCAATTATCTTCCAAATTTGACTAAACACAAATCTATTTTATTTGCTGATGATATATCTGTGATAGTTAAGACGGATAAAAAATTGACATTACAAAACCACATTGATGATATTAACAATACAGTGAAAATAATAATTGAATGGCTTAAAAATAATAATCTTCTTATAAATCTTGACAAAACCTATTTTATGAATTTTAATGACATATTATATCAGACAATGAATATTAATTTCGAACAACAAAAACTCAAAAGTACAAACAACACAAAATTCTTAGGCATCTGGATAGATCATAAACTAAATTGGAAAAACCAAGTCGAAAATGTTTGCAATAGAATTAATAGATTTTCGTATGCACTCTATAAATTAAGTAAAGTAGCCACAAAAACAACAGCACTTACTGCATACTTTGCATATGTGGAATCCGTTCTAAGATACGGACTCATTATGTGGGGTTATAGTACGGACGCGAACAGGGCGTTCATTGCGCAAAAAAAATGTATACGGGCAATTTGTGGTACTGCACCTGAGGAGCCCTGTAGGCCACTATTTAAATCTTTGAAAATACTTCCCCTTCCATGCCTATATATCTTTGAAATTGCAAAGTTTGTAAAATTAAATATGTTTTATTTTAAGCAAGCTAATGAGGTATACATGCGTAATACCAGAAACGGTCATAGACTTGTTTCTGAAATAATACCAAAAAGTGCTCGATTCAGAAAAAACTGTTACTGGATGTGTATGCTCATATTCAATAAAATACCTCAGGATATTAAAGACATGCCATTAAATAGGTTTAAAGGTGCCTTAAGTGGGTGGCTAAATCAACATTGTTTTTACACTGTAAATGAATATTTAAATCTGAAATAATTATCTAATTCTGTGTTTCGTTTCTCTATGTACTACTTGACATTTTGACAATTTATTTTAATTATGCTACATTATTGTGTTTGATGTTATTGATTTTATTGTTTTATACAATTTGAACTTTGACATTCCAAGAAATAATTAATTTTAATCGCTTTCATAATGTAATACTTGTATTTGCATGCTATTCATAGATGGCTGAAAAAGCTGAACTTCTCATGTATAACCACCTAAATGTACCCTTTTTCAAGAGCAAATAAATGATGATTATTATTATTATTATTATTTTATTATTATTAACTTAAGGGGACTCAAAAAGAGCGCAGAATCACTGTGTTTTGGCCAGCGGGGCAGTCCGTTTTTGTGTAAGAGCGTACCAGTCTTTTATTGAAAATCAATATCTAGATATAAATAGATTTCTACAAGGGAAAGCTCGCTCCATCATAGGCTTCCTCTTAACTCTAGGGTTCTGTGTAAAGCAGAGAGCAAGCCCACCAACAATAATAAAATTGTATGTGATATTTAAGCAATTTAATTATAATATCATTATTTAAACTTCTCGCATGGAACCCGCATCTTCTCGCATGGGTGCAGACTCCTAACATTAGATGAAACAACGATGGCTTACAGCGATAAGAATATGCTTGAAAAATTCGCGCTGTGACGCAGTGTCTCGGTGGATTAATGCTATCGCGCCGCGCCCGACATGCGAGGAGATGCGGGTTCGAGTCCCGCCTGAGATATAATTTTTCAAGTTTGAATACTGATTTGATAATACATCTATTGTACTGTAGCAATTGGTGGAATCATACAATTAAATTAAATAAAAAAATGTCTACGTATGTGGTATTATCTTATCTGTGGTATGTGACAGCCCTGTTTGAGTGTCCGATCCAGTGCGTCGACACGTTTCACCGGCAAACGTCAAATTTTTTGTCCACAAATTGACACCGCGCCATCGCGCCACACCGCGCTATTTAGGAGCGCTCATTGTGCTGTTTCTTTGTCGAGAATCAATGTCTGTTTAACGGCTGTGTTTGGGTTCGGTGCCTGTGTAATGGTGATAAGTTTGTACCATTCGTTTTTAACCAGCGAAAAATAGTGGAGGAGTTCAAATCGACGTATAGCATGACCACAGAAAATTACGTACCTGTTATTTTTATATAAAAATAGTTTAGGGCCACACAGAGCCATCAAGTCCCAAACTAAGCTACCACTACGAAGCTTGTCGTATTGGCTACTAGACAACTGATAAACTAACTAAGATATTTGTTTTGTAAATATATACCTACTTATAATACATAGAAAACCCCCAGATCAGTACAAACAGACATGTTCATGCCCACAAATATTTGTAGGTCCTGTGCGGGGTTTGAACCCGCGACCCATGCCTCGGAAGCAGACTGATCTAAATAGTCACAAGGTATTTGGATCAGTGGTAGTATAAATAAATAGTTATTTATATTTGTTTTTTATAGGTTTGAATGTTTATGATTAATTATAAATTATATAGCTACATAATATGCTAGCTGTTGCCCGCGAAGCCGTACGTGTGGAATTCTAAGTTATTTCAGCCAGGGAACTTACACCGTACCAAATTTCATTCAGATCCGTTGATAGTATAAAGCAGTAACAAACACCTACTTGTACGTCCATACATAGGTACTCACAAACTTTTAAAATTATTTATAAGTAGAATCCCTCCTTCCCCTCACTTTACAGTCAGTCCTGACACAAAGGTTGTCTGAAATCTTAGTGACAAAACCGCCTCAATTGTTTATTTGATGAACTAAAAAGAGTATTCTATTTAATTCATTTGATATTTAAGGAATTTAATTGCATTTATAATGTAAGCAAATGATATTTGCAGATGTTTCTTTCGCAGGTGTTAAGGGTGCACTGCAAAATCATAACATTTGATGAAACAACGCTGACTTATGCAGCGATAAAAATATGCTTAAAAAATTTCATCTTAAGCGTGATCAGAGCACAGGCGAACAGCCTACATTGCACCAGCTAAGCAAGCGGGTATGTTCCGCAAAGTGCGACCCTCACGGATTGTCACAAGACGAGCTAATGAGTTAAGCTGTGCGCAAGCGCCAACGACTTAGAGTGGCAAGATCAGAACGAAGTTGAAGGAGCAGATGATTTTCCTGAAAATCATATGGACATGTTGGTTCCAATAGTCTCTATTGAGACCGCGCATGATTCTCCATGGACTGAATTAGAGTAGATATTCTTTTTTTAATCACACTAGTTACGATTTAAGTATTCTACTGTTAAATTTTTATTACGCTTATAACTCTCAGCAATATTGATTAGGTACTAGTCCTAACTAGTCGTAAATAAAAGAAGCAATTTTTTTTTCTTTTTACTATAACAATCCAACGCGTTTACGTAAGAAACACACATTTTGAAAAATCTCACGTGTGTAATTTATGGACGCCCACTTATACATCACATGGGTAGCCTAAAGCCTGTGAACGGTGCATAATGTAGAACTTCAAGCTCTGATTTAAAGTTGTATACTTCCTTCAAGTTTTTCGGTTTATAATTCCCCAATATTAATAAAAATAACCGGCCAAGTGCGAGTCGGACTTGCGCACAAAGGGTTCCGTACCAAAAAGGCCAAAAAAACTGGTTTGTTGTATGGCCCCCCTTAAATATTTATTATATATTGTTTTTAGTATTTGTTGTTATTGCGGTAACAGAAACACATAATTTGTGAAAATTTCAACTGTCTAGCTATCGCGGCTCTTGAGATACAGCCTGGTGACAGAGCGACGGACAGACGGACAGACAGCGAAATCTTAGTAATAGGGTCCCGTTTTTACCCTTTGGGTACGGAACCCTAAAAATGTTATCTTGCTTAATGCATTCAAATCTAAACCTAAATAGGTTATAAATTTTGTCTTAGTCGATTTGACCATCAATTTTAATGTGAGAAAATCTATCTAAAATTGCTGAATAAGTGCATCCATTTAAATTGTGCGAATGAAAAAAACGACAAACATGAAGCACGATTTATTGTGATACCTTTCGGTTTTATGAGAATAAATAACCTTAAAAACAAATTTTTTGGTGGATTCTCTTTTTACATAATATGCAAAACATGCTAAAAAGCCGTCATCTAACTTTTATATAGGTACACAGTTCTTCATCGTTATTATCATTCATAGGATGACAAGACCTACCCCAAACTAAGCTCGCATCATTTTTCACTTGTTCACGCTCAAACATAAATTATTTATGATCTGAACCATTTGCAAAACAAACTCATTAATCATGTTCAGAACTTTGGCGACAAGCAAGCTTTTGAACGGTGGAGGTGTTTGGGTTGAGGAGCTTTTGAGCTTTTAGTTCGTAGTTCGGGTTTGCAAGTATACTAAGTCTTTACTTAAAGACTTGCTTTTTAACCTATGAAAAAGAGGAGGATCCTAATTTTATTTAGAATTTTTATTTGTTCGATATGATGCTCAAACTTGGTACCATTTGTGGTTGGAAAATAATCCATTGTATTGGTACTAAAATTAAGTTCACACACTTTAAAATAAAACCTTTTCCAAAAAAAGTAAAAAACGCTAGCCCAATGATATAGGCTTTCCTTTAGGGTTCCATAACGAGTTTTTTTATCTGTATAGGTACCAGCTACAGATTAATCTTTGTACAGACGACGGCCGGTCAACCTACCCAAAAAGTTAAAGGTCATTGAATTGATTTTCAACTTTAAGTCCAACAAGTAGAGATCAATATCTTATTGAGAAAATTTGACGTTTTGTGGTAGGTTGACGTGCTGTTGTCTGTAAGTACCTCTAGCACAAAAAACTATCGAATTCGAATCGTTTGCGTGTTCGTATCGCCATCGAAATATTTAGTATGAAAACTTAAACAGCGCTCGCGCGGTTAAAACGAGAACTACAAAACGAAGTACGAACTTTGTGTCGTTTGCTTTCGATACGCAAACGATTCGAAGTCGACAATTTTTTGTGCTAGAGGTACTGTACTAGTAAAGACGTCATGTCTACTTGTGACTAATATGGCTGATTATGCTGGTCTTCATCTTTTTTTCAGCCTAATCTTAATCCAATCTTGGGTCGGCTCTCCTAGTTATACTTCTCCAACAACGGTCCGGGGTCGTCTCGGTTGTTGTGTTTGCATCTTGCATCCATTTTTGCACAGGCCCCTAATTCGCGTAACCGAATCGTATCACAATCGTAATTATATTGAACGACAGGTTTTTGGCAGTTCTAGTATGGGCTAAATGTCAAAATCTTCCAATTCAATCACGATCGAACCGCGATTCGGTTACGCGAATTAGGCCTCTGTAGCCATCCATATGACTTGGGGTCTTCCTAGTCTTTTGGTGCTGAAAATTGCTGAAGATGATGGTGATGAAATGACAATTAAACTGTCTCAGGTGGGATTTGAACATACAACTTTCAACTATCCGATTCAATCCGGTTTTACAACCAGGCTGTTTTAGATCTTTAATTTTTCATACAGAATGTTTATACAGGGTGAAATTTTAACCACTTTCCAAATTTTAATATAGCAATCTACGAGGCAAAAAACAAATGACGTATTTTTTCTTTTGGTATAGCCCAGTACAAAAATGTGAAGATAAAGCACTTTGAAAATGTCTGCCAAAAATCAAAAAAATTTGATAATGCATCCTAGTAGCACTTTTTTAACGCGATGTGCATCTCATTTATTCATTACAATACTATCCATAAGTTTTTGTGTTTCCCTTTATACGAGTACCTTAACAGGTCTAGGACCGTAAAAATTGAAAACTATATCGCGAAAAATATTTTCGGGTGACAACTTAATTTACATTTTTTACTTCATAAATAGGCTCTAGATACGATACTGAACGCATATAAAAATTTTGGAAAGTGGTTAAAATTTCATCCTGTATAGATACAAAGTTTGTGATATTGGTATTACAAATTATTAGCTTGTTTGAATATTCGTCTCTTTTTATTATTTCTCATATTTCAACATCAGCAACATTTCTCATTCCTGTAATAGATGTTATAATTGCCCATTTGCCCAATTTTGCCACGTTTCACTTGAAACTAGGTAATAAAATTTTAATGACTCGCATATTGCTATACTTGTAAGTCTAAATTTGACAAATAAAGTGTTTTTAGTGTCGCCCAACGCATAAATAGCGGATGGCGCCAATCACAGATTTTTTGCTTGACAACCATAAAAAGTTATAAGTATTGCATTTTTTTCTGATGACATTTCAAGTACTACTTGCGTACACTCAGTTGCGAGAATGTTTGTCTATTTTAATTGTCGTTTATTTACAGATTTACAATTAATTTATGATAAAGAAACAACAAACTAATACATACCAACATCGATAATTTTTTTTATCTTAAAATGGTACCTATTACGAGGTACCCTGTAGATTATTTGTTATATACTTACCGTTTTTGCATATATCACCCATAATTGAACCTGTCAAAGAGAAACATGAAACATTAGTAATACTAACAATCAAGAAGTGATATTTTATTGAGAAACCTTATTTTAAATATTAATCACACATTCGTTTCTCTCTGTACCCTATTCCGAACGAAGTCCTTGGCAAAAGTTAGACCTGTAGCTAGTTTAAATGCTAAATCAGTCGAAACGACACTTGTTTTTGCAGCCGACTGTGTTTCTACTTTCTGTATCCAATCTCAGCGGGCCCATAAAAGCAGTGCCAATAGCGACCAGGGCTTATTTATCACTTCCCTACCCTGACAAGGAAGTCTCCACTTAACCTTGTGCAAGTGGCAACAGCTTTAAAGTATTTGGAACTCGAGTAGCGGCTTGCAAAAATTTTAATGCACACTCAGAAGTATAAATTGTTGCAAAAAAGTTGTTTCAATAGCTAACAGGTCAGGGGATATGTGTGGGGTAGTTCAAACAACATGAAATCGTTATGAATCCAATATTAGGTGAGAAGTGCTTGGGAGATTGAATTCAATGATGGAGGCCACTGCTGGGCAATGGGATGATTATAGGCCGTTCAGGGCCATCTTAAACTAGGCTGGGGCCCTTGGGCACACAAGAATTTGGGGCCCTTTTGGAAAGTAAAAAATGCGAATTATAATTAAAAAAAAATTCTAAGTATGACTATTTATTATAATTGATGACTGATTTGTGAAAAAAGTGTTATATGCCCGACAAAAATGTTTTGAAAATGAATGTGTGAGGGATATTATCGGTCCTTCGGGGCCCCCTGAGAATGGGGTCCTGGGCATTACATCACTTTGTGGAGGGTTCCAAGGGATTATATCAAGGACAAATACAAACCTAGTATAATTTTTAGGCATTCAAACTAACAACACATTATTTGAGGCCAGATTATAGATGAAAAATAATCCGTATCCAAAACATTTCAAAATTTTTTTTTTAATATGATTTCAAATTGTTTGGAAGTCAATAATATATTATTTAAGCCCAGTATCTATTAGTGACATTATAGTTACCTATTGTCGAACCAAATATTATGATCTATAACTATATATAATATTATAAAAGAGAGTTTGTCTGTTTGTTTGAACGCGCTAATCTCTGAAAGCACTGGTTCGAATTGAGAAAATATTTTTGTGTTGGATAGTCCATGTATCGAGGAAGGCTTTAGGCTATATAACATCACACTGCGATCAAAAGGAGCAAAGCATCAGTGAAAAATGTTGCAAATATAATCGCAATCATAAAAACAAAAATTGACGTGTACGAAGTCGCGGGGAACAGCTAGTATTGTATAAGTACAAAAGAATTGCGTATTGCTCAAAAAGGTTTTTAAAAATACATCATCTTAAGCAAATGTATTTGCTCTCTTTCTGGATCAATTCTAGGTTTTGGATTCAGGAATCTTTTTTTTGCTAATTTTTTTCACACACAAATAAAACTTGTAAGATTAAGGTAAGGCAAGCTTGTTATCGCACTGTAAAATATATATATGCAGATAAGTACCGACATCAGCCTGCCCGCTGAAATGTGTACGTGCTAAGGCCTGTGACTTATCTAGAATATGATACACTAGATTTTTACTATAACCTCAAAAAATATTCTATTATGACTCGATCAAAATGTTTGAAAACGGTTCATGGAAACATTGTTCAAGGCGGGAGTTGTTTGAAGGCTGTTTCCAAATGTGGCGTATAGATGGCGTTGTGCACAGTTTAATCGCGGTAGTATACCGATTTTCCCTAGCTACTAGGGTCTTCCTTGACTAATTTTAAATTGTAACAAACATCCAAACTTTTCGCATATAACTAGCTGTTGTCCGCGATAAAATTAATTGCGATATTTTTGAAGGGTTTTCAGCTTAGTCGCTTGTTAAACCCAAATTTGAAGTTTATTGTTATGTTAATTTGTTTGTTTATTTTTATCTTTACAATCTAATAATGTTTGAAAACGCGAATCGTCGGCGGGATCTCTCTCTTTTACGATTAGGGTCTGTTTCACAATCATTAAGTAAAGGCTTAAGTAGTTACTCAACGAGTTAAATTACATAGAGGTTAAATCCTTTCGTTAACTTTCTTTGCATTTCACAATCATCCAATCAGTAAATTAAAGTGAAGATTATATAATTAATAAATACTTACTTGCAAGTTACGTTTCGTTTCAAGGTAAGAATAATTTATGTGTTTCTATAAAGTATAGTAATCACAGAATTATCATTAAAAATATCTTTTGCTATGATTACAAGTAATAAAAACCATAAATTCGTATAAAAAATGTTTACACTGTAATGTAAATGAGTCATTTCACCTTTTCTAAAATCAATGTTTCTGTAAGAATGGAACGCAACGAGGTTTCAACAAAAAGTCTATGTCGAGTCAACGTCAGTTAGTCAGTAAATGACAAATGTCAAATTTGCCGACGTTTGGTACTTTTTGTGTGGTGATTTTGTTTGCATTGAATTTACCATTACGAACATTGTGTTATTTTACAATGACTGCAAAACTGTCCATTTAAATAATAAAATAACTTGTTGTTGAAGAAAATTTGGAAATGACGTATTTGAGGTTATCTTTTTAAATTTAATTGTCAAGTAAAAGGCTACTTGGCAGTGCATCCGGTGATTAACTTAACGAGCAGATAAAGTGGTGATTAACCCTACTCAGGGATTGTGAAACGTGAAAAATAGTTTACTGAGCAGATAGGGTCGAAGTAGCATACCCAGAACTTTACTCAGCGTTTGTGAAACAGGCCCTTACTGTAATAGTGTTAGGTAATAATTAATCTTTCTAATTCTATAGTTGCTAAAAGCTGAATTTAATAATGTGAATTGCTTAAACATTAAATAGCATAAGCAAGCAGTTTATAACAGATTTTCCTTAAGACTTTAATTAAATGTAACTAGGTTCCAATATCTTTATGAGCTTGTTATCTATTATTACATTGTAAATTTAAAGTGAATTATATCTTATCATCATCATCATATCAGCCGAACGACGCCCACTGCTGGACATAGCCTCCCCCGAATTATATCTATCGCTAATTATTTTTTTTTTTTTTATTTATTTGGGATAACAAACAGCAATCACAATGAAGCTTAAATTGTAAAAGTAATGAGATACCCAGTTTTGGTTATTGTGAAGCCCACACCATTATCCTCAGATTAGTTCTAGTGATACTCGCTAGCCCAATACTTTCTAATCAAATTTTACATTTACAGTTGCATACATTTTGCTTAAGTGTGTAAGTATTTTACATTCTATTGATGCGACTAATAGCGATACAATACAAACGAAAAAGAAAAAAGAATAATTAAACAATTTCAATGCTTATGCTAAAGCTGCTAGAGTATTAGCGGCTAGTTTTTTGAATTTAGACTCAGGGTCTGCAAATATGTCCAGTTCCAAAAATGTCTTATTAAATGTATCAGCGAGCCGAATGAGAGGCGCGCGCGCGCCGGCGTGCGTACGGTTGTGTGGCACGTAAAACAGCCGAGGCGCCCGCACCTCTCTCCGGTGCACAGAACGTGGAACCACGTAACACAAATTATTGCTCAAATCAATACAGTCAAATCTTATGTTGCATATTTTATGCAGTATTACGGCTCCCAAAAGAGTGCGCCTGTCTTCTAAACTGGATAACTTATAATCTTCCATTAGATGTGCGTATGACCGACGAGTGCGACAAAATTTATAGTTTACATACTTCAGAAACTTGTGTTGGACCTTCTCCAGTACGTCAATGTATTTGTGGTATATTGGGTTCCAAATTGGTACAGCATACTCTAATTGGGATCTTATAAGTGTTTTATATAGAATTAAGAAAGTTGAGGGAAGCAAAAAGTCTCGGGAAGATCTCATAACAAGGCCACATAATCTAAGCGATTTGTCTCTAATGGTTTTGATGTGCTGATCAAGATGCAAAAATTAAATAAACATCTACTTTATTTGATATTTTAGCAACTTAATTGCACTTATAATATCAGTATATAAACTTGAAAAATTTTGTCTCAGGCGGGACTCGAACCCGCATCTCCTCGCAACATCTGAAAACAACAAAAATAATCGAAAACTAAAATAAAACAGATAGTCATTATTTAATCAACATCAGCTATGACTTATAAGTCCACAGCTGGACTTGGGCCTCTTCAGAAGGAGGACTTTTGCCACAATCGCCATGATTGGCACGCGGGTTCGCAATCGATCGAATGACAATGGAATAGATTGGTGCCCGTTTTCTGGCCGTAAAATAGACCAAGGTTGGTTTTACAATCACGCTGATCATAGGCGCTGACCGTCAAAATTTATAAACTCGAGCGCTGGCGGGGCGGTCAGCGCTGACAGCGACTTCCATACATTTCGATGGTCTTCGCCTCGCCGATGGTCAGCGCGACTGTAAAACCAGCCTAAAGAGTCGCCACTGCCACTTAAGACACCCATTATAATAGTAGTGGCGCTAAATACTTCTGTACCTGAACCAGACGGCCAGTTCCTATTAGTACTCCTTACGACACCCATAGAACGAGAAGTAGTGGTGCTATCTAATTTTTAACACGGCCATAATATCAACATCATGAAAAATACAGATCTCGCAAATAGTCGCATCATTATCATTGCAAATAAATTCTCATGTGCGTTGGAAAAACTCAACAGCTCCTTTTGAACCTTCCTAATTGACATCCACTGACAGACTGACGCGGCCATTTTAGTTGTCTCGAGTGATATGTGATGGCCGCGTGATATATCGCCGGCTACTGCACCAGAGGTAGGAATTTCAATAGTAGGTATACCTACCTAAATAAACTATACGTGATTAGGTAGGTACCGAAAGCATTGACGGCATGACACAAAACGTAATCGGCATGTAAAATTAAAATAAATCGAAATAGATACAAGTATAGTATAAGTTTGAAAATCTTAAAATAATAATAACTAGCTGTTGCCCACGACTTCGTCCGCGTCAGTTCCTGTTATTGGGTGAATGTAAATGTTACTTGGGTATTAATTTTTTTGGGAACTTAAACCGTTTAAGTTTACGCAGCGCACGCAACAGAAGCCTTCAAATATAATAATAATAAATAAAATACTTACATAACAATGCAAAAAACAGCCATTCTTAATACTTGCCGGATAGTTAAACGATTTTTACAAGATGAACCTTCAAATTTAAACAATTTGCCCACCTAATTACGTAGATCAGTTACTTGGAATTTGCCGTACTGATTCTATAAAAACTACCAGCTAAAGCTGAGATAAAAAATAAAAGAGTATAATAATAATATTTATAATAATATTTATTTCAATAAAAAAGTTACATCATACATTTTTTTTATAAATAAATAAAATAAATGTGGACAACATCGCATACATTGTTCTGACCCCAATTTGAATAACTATTTAAAGCATTTCGTATTTTGGAAACCAGAAACAACGAAGGTACCATACATTAATAAGTGGCCGGAGTCTCCTTTTAAGCAAATAATGCCTGTACCAGGAGACACCGCTCTTCCATAACGTCAATTTAAGATATATTATAAAATAGTTACAAGATTATGATAAGTAAAAGATTATAACAAAAACATTCTTAAGTGTTTCTGTGCGTGTAAAAAAAAAGTAGTGTGTGTGTGTGCGTGTGTGTGTTTGTGTGTATGTGTAATATGTATAATTTTTCCCGTTTTTGCAACATTTTTCCCTGATGCTTCGCTCCTATTGGTCGCGGCGTGCTTTTAATAGCCTAAAGCATGATAAATGGACAATCCAGCACAAAAATATTTTTTCAATTCGAACCAGTACTTCCTGAGATTAGCGCGTTCAAACAAACAAACAAACTCTTCAGCTTTATAATATTAGTTTAGATTTTAATAAAAATCACAGACTATGCAACTAAAAAATATTTACTTTATTATGCTCATATCAATTTGTATTTGACGACCTCCGTGAGACGGAGTGAATGACGAACGCACCGGTTTTCAAGGTGTCGCTTGCTCCGTGGTTCCGGGTTAGATTCCCGGCCGGTGGCAATATAGAAATAAAATCGGCCAAGTGCAAGTTGGACTCGTGCACAAAGGGTTCCGTACCAAAAACGTTATTATCATTCATAGGAAGATAAGACCTATCCCAAACTAAGCTTGCATCATTTTTCACTTATCTATGCTCAAACATAAATTATTTATCATCTGAACCATTTGCAAAACAAACTCATTAATCATGTTCAGAACTTTGGCGACAAGCAAGCTTTTGAACGGTGGAGGTGTTTGGGTTGAGGAGCTTTTGAGCTTTTAGTTCGTAGTTCGGGATTGCAAGTATGCAAGTAAGTCTTTACTTAAAGTAACAACCCATTTTCGCTCACTGCTGAGCACGGGTCTCTCTCCTTTTTAAGGAGAGGGCTTAAGGCCTTAGTACCACCACGTTGGCCTAGTGCGGGTTGGTGGACGGCGGGGGCGACGCTGTGGCAACATCACCCCGCGGTTTACGTTTCTCAAGCCGCCCGAAGGCCTCCAACAGGGCTTACCGACTGTTATCTCATGATAACAGCCGAGACCGACGGCTTAACGTGCCCTCCGAAGCACGGAAGCGCTCAAGGTATGATGCCACAAACGGTCACCCATCCAATTAGTGACCGCTCCCATCGTTGCTTAACATTCGTGACAGAAACTGATCACAAAGAAGCATTGGGCTATGAGCGCTTCTTTACTTAAATACTTGCTTTTTAACCTATGAAAAATAGGAGGATTTAATCCGATTGAAATTATATATTTTTTATTTATTCGATATGGTACAGCTCAGAGTTGGTACCATTTTTGGTTGGAAAACAATCCACTGATACAAATGTGAGTTGACAAACAATCAATCAATAAAATTTTTTTTGAGAAAAAGTAATACTGATATCCCAATGCTATATCCACAATTAGTTTTTTTCTCTTTATATGAGTAAAATTTTTCAGCTTTATATTTGTAAAGAGGTCATTTCTAGATGTTGCTAATATTGATGCTGACGATTAGATAAAAATAAAAGTCTCAGGTAGGATTCGAACATACGACCCTCAACTATCCCAATCAATCCGGCTTCACAACCATTATTTTACATTTATTTATTTTCTTTAAAAAATAGTTTTGTACTATGATGTTACATTTTTCTCTAAGTACCTACATAGGTACATAGAAAAAAATTAAGTTTTGTGATATTGCTAAAATAAGTTAGAACATTTGAATATTCGTATCTTTTTGGGGTTCCGTAGCCGAATGGCAAAACGGAACCCTTATAGATTCGTCAAGTCTGTCTGTCTGTCTGTCCGTCTGTCCGTCCGTCCGTCCGTATGGCACAGCCACTTTATTCTGAAAGTATTAGCATTACACTATTGAAACTTAATAGATCTATAGGTGTATCCTGTTACTACTGTACATGGAACTAAAACAAAAAAAAAATACTCAAACCTAAGCATATGGAGTATTTATGGATAGGTCTTTTAAAATGTCATGGAGGTTTCTAAAATTATTTTTTCCAAAAGTCTAACGTTTGGAAGATAGACGCTTCCAAAGTGGTAAAATGGGTCCCTCTAACTTTGAAACTAAGCAAGTGAAAATTTTGATAAAAATACACAATGTAGATCTTAACAAAAACTAACAATGAAAATTGGTTTGACGAGATCAAACTGGTAGTTTTTTAGAAACAGTACATTTTTAACAATCACAATATTTAATTGACTGCAAATATAACTTTGTCCTTCATACAAACAACATGAAAAACAAAGTTATTTTTGCAGTAAATTAAATATTGTGGTATTTTGGCTAAGTGGAAGTAAGTGGACCCCTAATTCAGTTATTTGGTACGGAACCCGTTGGTGCGTGAGTCCGACTCGCACTTGTTTTTATGTCTCATATTTCACCATCAATAAAATTTCAAGTTGTTTGAATAGGTGTTCTAAGTGCCCATATGCCCAATTTTGTATCGATTCACTTGAAACTATGTAGTCAAATTTTAATGACTCCCTTAATGCTATACTTTTAAGTCTAAATTTGTCACATAAAGTGTTTTTAGTATCGCCCAACGCATAAATAGCGGATGGCGCCAATCACAGATTTTTTGCTTGACAACCATGTAGGTAAAAAGTTTTATTGCATTTTTTTCTGATGACATTTCAAGTAGGTACTAATCGTATTGTGTGCACTCAGTTGCGAGAATGTTTGTCTATTTTAATTTTCGTTTATTGCTACTTATTAGAGCTTTAAAATTATTTTTTGATAAAGAAGCAGCAAAGTAAAGCATTGTTTTTTTTTATCTTTTTAAAATAGTATCTATTATGAGGTTATACCCTGTCGATTATTTGTTTTGTACTTACCGTTTTTTGCATCTATCACCCATAATATAACTACTCAAAGAGAAACGTGAAATATTATTAACTTAGCAATCAAGAAGTGCTATTTTGTTGAGAAACTTTCTTTTAATATTAATCACACATTCGTTTCTCTCTGTACCCTATTCGGAAACCTATTCCGAACGAAGTCCTTGTCAAAAGTTTGTTAGCTAGTTTAAATGCTATATTTGTCGAAACGACACTTGTTTTTCAATCTCAGTGAGTTCAAAAAGCAGTGCCAATAGCGGCCAGGCTTATTTATCACTTCCATACCCTGACAAGGAAGTCGCCACTTAACACTGAGCAATGGACAGCTTTAAAGTATTTATTTGGAACTCGGGTATCGCCTTGCAAAAAATTTTAATGCACATTCAGCCAAGTATGAATCGTTGCAAAAAAGTAGTATCAATAGCTATCAGGTCAGAGGATGTGTATGGGGAGTTAAAACAGTATGAAATCGTAATGAATCCAATATTAAGTGAGAAGTGACCTTTGTCCTGCAGTGGGATGATAATAGGTCATTACTTTGGGTAATTTACAACCCCTAATACCCCAAATATAATCCAATATAATTTGTAGGGTCTCAAACTACCTTATCTCAAACAACACATTATTTAAGGCTAGATGACAAATAATTCGTACCTATCCAAAACAATTCAAAATCATTTTTGTTGCCATAGGATTTCGAATTGGTTGGAAATCAATAATTTGTAAGTTAAGTATCTAGTGTCATCATAATTAACTGTTGTCGTACAAAATATTATAATAAGTACAATAAAATTGCGTATCAATGCTCAAAAAAATGTTTTTAAAGATACACCATCTTAAGCAACCGTATTTTTATTCAGGAACCATATTTTCTTTGTGAACACATACCAATAAAACTTCGCTTTTATTGTTACAAACATAATTATAGTTGTACTCCTATAAGATTATGATAAGGAAAGCTTGTTATCGCACTAAAATATGCAGATATGTACCGACATCATCACACTGCCCACTGAAATGTGTAGGTACGTGCTAAGGCCTGTGAATCATGTAGATTATTAAACACTAGATTTTGTTACTATAACCTCCAAAAATATTCTATTGAGACTAGATCAAAATGTTCGAAAACGGTACATCGAAACATTGTTCAAGGCGGGAGTTGTTTGAAGGCTGTTCTCAAATGTAGCATATAGATGGCGTTGTGCACAGTTGCGATTCAACTGTGTTCGGTAGAATACCGATTTTTCCTAGCTACTAGAGTCTTCCTTGACCAATTTTAATTTATAACAAACATCCTCCATCCACAATATCGCATACAGATGTTGTACGCGATGGATTTAAATACGAGTTTTTGAAGGGTTTGTATGCTTAACCGCTTATCTATCAGACCCAAATTTTAAGTATGAATATGATTAGCAGTGGAAAAAAATTACAATGTAGTTATTACGTTTGTTGATAATCGCTTAGACAATGTAAACCGCAACTAGTTTATAAGCAGATTTTTCATAAGGAGTTAAGGATTAATTAATAAATTTATGTGACTAGGTTCCAATCGAATTTCTTTATGAGCTTGTTATCTATTAGTACTTTATACTGAATTCTATTAATTATACTATTTATTATACTGAAATCTATAGCTCGATAATTAATTAAACTGTGAAATGTGTTTCAAACAACTACATAAAACTTTTCGCGTCGCGTAACTATTTAGATTACATGGTACGAGTATTTACTTAATGAAAAGGCTTATGCACTCTTATACATCTTACAACTAAATACAACAAAAATAATCTAACACTAAAATAAACAGATAGTCATTATTTAATCAACATCAACTATTATTTATAAGTCCACAGCTGGACGTGGGCCTTTGCCACAATCGCCATGATAGGCACGCGGGTTCGCAATCGATCGAATTAGTATGGAGAAAAGTTTGGTGCCCGTTTTCTGGCTTTAAAATAGACTAGCCACTTACGACACACATAAGAAAAGAAGTGGCGCTATTACTTCTGTGCCTGCAACCCACGGCCCATTTTCTATGAGCACTCCTTACGACACCCATAGGGAGAGAACAAATGGTGCTATCTCATTAATTTTGGCACACGGCCATAATATCCAGAAAAATACAGTTCTCGCAAATAGTTATGCAATATTATTATTGCAAATAAGATCTCATGTGCGTTGAAAAAACGCAACATCTCCTTTTAAACCTTCCTAATTGACATCCACTGACAGACAGTCTGACGCGATGTTTTTTTTGCCATTTTATGGCTTGTCTCGACTATATGTGATGGCTACGTGATATATCGCCGGCTACTGCACCAGAGGTAGGAATTTCAATAGTAAGTAGGTATACCTACCTAAATAAACTAACGTTTAACCGAAAGCATTGACAAAATGACACAAAACGTAATCGGCATGTAAAATTGAATTAAATCGAAACAGATACAAGTAACGTATTTTGAAAATCGTAAAATACTTATTAATAATTTCAATAAAAATCACAGACTATGCAACAACAAAATATTTAATTTAATATGGTCAAATCAATCTTTGTATACCTCCGAGAGACGGAGTGACGTACGTGAGGTTTTTAAGGTGTCGCTTGCTCCGAGGTCCCGGGTTAGATTCCCGAACGGTGCAAATGTAGAAAAAAAAGTATTTTTATATATTTTCGGGTGTTCGTAATACGACCAATGTTTCTGATTTTTAGGGTTCCGTACCCAAAGGGTAAAAACGGGACCCTATTACTAAGACTTCGCTGTCTGTCCGTCTGTCCGTCGCTCTGTCACCAGGCTGTATCTCAAGAGCCGCAATAGCTAGATAGTTGAAATTTTCACAAACTGTGTTATTACGCAATAACAACAAATACTAAAAACAAAATAAAATAAATATTTAAGGGGGGCTCCCATACAACCTACCCGTTTTTTTGGCTTTTTTGGTAGGTACGGAACCCTTCGTGCGCGAGTCCGACTCGCACTTGGCCGGTTATTACAACACAAGTGCTTTAAAAAATCGCATACTTTAGGATCAGATGTATTTGCTGTTAACTACATTTATAATCTTTCATCAGTAACAAATCTGACAATACAAGTGTACAAACGAAACGACTTAAATGAACACGATATTAAGCAAGAATGTAGGTACAGCTGTTTTTTTTTTCATTGATTTACAAAGGGACAAACAAAATCGCCAATAAATCTATGACCCAACCCAACCCGTGCAGCTGTGTGTGTTTCCAATTTGCAACCAAAAAATCCTGACTTTCACAACTCACACGGCCAATCCTCATAATGTTGCACAAACAAGCTGTGCAAACATTGGCCAAGAAATCTTGCCCGCGCCAACCGCTAACGGTCGCACAAATTAGGGATTTCAACGCAAAACTAACACATCACATAGTAGTGTTGTCGAAACCAACATTGCTTGTAGAGTATCGATAGTATTAGAGTTACAAATCAAATCAAATTTTTTATATGATATTTAAGCAATTTAATTGCAATTATAATATTATCAGTATTTAAAGTTGAAAAATTATGTCTCAGGTGGGACTCGAACCCGCATCTTCGCTTGTCGGGGCGGGTGGCTAAATGGTAAAGCGCCGCGCCTGGCATGCGAGGAGATACAGGTTTGAGTCCCGCCCGAGACATAATTTTTGAAGTTCAAATTAAATAATTTAGCTGGCAGAATGAATGTTATAATATTAGTCTTCATTACATTTTACCGGGTATCGTACCGGTGAACAACTCGTCTACCAAACATGGCGAAGCAAAATCCTTCTAGAGGTCTAGGTCTGTAAAAATGATGATTAAAAATTCAGTCTGTATAGGTATCTGTCCACTGCTGTGCATCTATTGGCTGGTGGAAAGACGATGCTGCTGCTCTTTCTTTCTTGGCAATTCTCTCTAATCGCCTCTCAACATGTTAGTGTAAAAAAATAATATAACCCACTCTTATCCCATTGTATGTTAATACAATGGGATAAGAGTTGGTTATATTATTTTCTAGGCCAGTACTTTGCGTCACTAAAATATTAAAGAATACTTCTGAAAATACCATTCTTACAATGTTTTATCTAAAACCTAGTCTTGCTAATAGAGTGCTGTTAATTTGGCGCTCTAGAAAATCGTCGGTCGTCAAATAATTCAAATATCGATAACTTTCGCGGCAACACTATAACAGATTATATTTCATCCTAATAATGACCAAAATTGGACCTTAAACGGGTTGTAATAAGAGTGAGCAAATGCTTAATAGCGGTAAGTGAGTATTAGGAGGATATACTTCAAACCATATTATTGTAAGCTTAATCTCAAAGGAAGTTTGGTATCATGCGAATGTGCGTTGGTTTGAGTATGTTTATCCAGGGTTTATGAAGCCATAATTTAAGCTTAATGTGAGAGAAAAATGGTGTTGATATAATTCTAAAGTTAACCGAATTTATTGAGTATGAATGGAAAGCAACTTTTGTGGAAGCCATAAAAAGCTGTTCATTGTTTTTATGAATTATTCGTTAAGATGAAAATGCTTGCAATTATTAGAGAAGAGTTCTCGATTTTTTTTTTGGTAATGTACAAAGTAATCCTATTGAAAAGGCCAGTCCAGCAGTAGGGTTATATATAAATAAATCTATAAATACACCGTGTTACCTTTGTTAAAAATGCGAAACATATACCCGTCCGGAAATCAAACCTGTGAGCTGGCAGCCCCTTGATAACCGGCTTCAGTCACTCGACACAGAAGGCGTCATATCTTATACACGAATATCAGTATTTAGAAAATTACACACATATCATTTTCAGACAAATCTAACATTAAAAATATCACTTTTACAATTATATTGTATTTTACACATACAGGGTGAAATTTTAACCACTTTCCAAAATTTTTATAGGCGTTCGGTATCGTATTTAGAGCCCATTTATGAAGTAAAAAATGTGAATCAAGCTTTCACCCGAAAATATTTTTCGCAATATAGTTGTCAATTATCACGGTCCTAGGCTTGATAAGGTATAAAGAGAAAATCAAAAACGTATGAATAGTATCGTAATGAATAAATGAGATGCGAATTGCGTAAAAAAAAGTGTTGCTAGGCGGTCGTATCAAAAATTTTAGATTTTCTAAGTGCTTTATCTTGACATTTTTGTACTGGGCTATACCAAAAGAAAAAATACGTCATTTGCTTTTTGTCTCGTAGATTGATTTATTAAAATTTGGAAGGTGGTTAAAATTTCATCCTGTATAAGTACGAGTAGATATTTAATATACTATATGTATAACATCAACAACATTAATATGGGCCTAGGATAATTATTATGAAAGTTAATCTTTGCTTTTATACCATTAATATTCATAAATCTATTTTTATTTATGTTCCGGGTCATCCTAAATATTAATAGGCGATAAATTATTGACGCGCACCCATTTACTAACATCCCAGTTTCTAATTTTTATTGCCTTTTCAATACAACTGAAATTCTTCTCTATATTCATAGGCATAAGATTGAAACGCGATAAGCAAAAGTCTGTCAAGTGGTGACAGCTGCTTCGATTTCCGCCGATAGGTCATTTAAAAGTGTCACGCATTTACAGACAACGGAAATAGCATAGATAATTTTACTTGTAGGCTTTCAAAGTCAGTAGAATAATATTCAAAAAAAGAAGTATCTACTGATTTTTGAATAGCTTCAAAAATAGTAGATACTAATTTAATTTAAAGCTTACATTTCGAAGTATAGTTTTGGTTGGGTGGGCTTTGTCCGCTCTGAGCCTCTCTATTAGGCCATTACGTGATCACCGACTTCTACTCCAACCATCCCAGATGACTTTATAAAGCTAGCATCTTCCCAAGGTTTCCAGAAACTTCTGAGAGTCATGACAATGGTTAAAAAAAAGACGTGTTGCACTCGGAGACTGCCGCGGTAAAGCTATTGCATAGCTTTTTTTTATCAACTTATGCAATTATAAAACTAAAAAGTATCACCGCTGTGCCGGTCGGAGTGGGGTTGTTAGGTTATTTTCGTTACGGAATTTCTAGATTCGGTCTCCACGCCCAAGGCCCGCGATAGAAGCTATGCAATAGCTTAATTTTATAATTTTATGTATTATCTAATTTTGACTTTTGTAATTAAATTGTTCTGTTATTTTGGCAGATATAGTTACCATAGGCAACCATACTGTCAAAATCCTTATTTTCTTCTAAATTCCTTTAAATTTCGGAAATTCAAAATTGTTCGATCGTGCCTCGCCCCGAGTGTGTGGGTGTGGGTGTTAGGTTTTTTTTTCGTTACGGAATTTCTGGATTTGGTCTCCACGCTCAAGGCCCGCGATAGAAGCTATGCAATAGCTTAAAAATCGAAGTATTTAGTATTGGTATTCCTTAATATTTAGTCTAGTTCCTTGTAGGGAACGCTTGACTAAGGTTCCAATTGCCGCAAGCCTGGGTATATGAAGCGATGCTATCAGGGATAGCAAAAGCAGATTATTACGAATCATGGCTACACAATGTTTCTCTAAATACTCAGCTCTCGTGATAAATTGAAAACATGGCAATTGGCAATAAATGTCTCGAATAATAGTAATCATTGAAAGTGGCATTTAACTAATATCTATTGCTTTAGTGCCAAGGCGCTTAGTCTCTTGGCATTAGTTTCTGATATGCCAATCGGTACGAAAATGAATCATTATCATCACATATTCAGCAGTTCACAGCTTGAAGCATACTACTTTATACCACGCTATGTTTATCAAGCGGATTGGCAGTTAAACTTGGCTGCTCAAGTTAAGGCAGGCACTACACTTCTCGTGAAATAAAAAACTATAAATATCAATCATTTATCCCAGAGTTATATCACATGATATAATAAATAAATATATAAAACTGTTAATTTACACCATATTGTGTGAAATGAACGTTAAATTTGATTCTTAAAATAATAACGATTATTGTCGTCCTTTTAAGCTGGAAACCTGAATCAGGAGACACAGCTTTCTTAGGATAAATTTAGATTTTAGGCATCAACTAACAAACATAATAATATGTGCGCGTGTGTGTGTGTTGTATTGTATTGAAAAAAAGCATAAAATTAAATGTAATACTCAGAGTGTATGGCATTTTTCTCTTCGATTGTGAGATAAAGTATAAAATTGTGAATATAACATTCTCGAAGGACTGCTGACTTCTATAATTTTGCCGTTAGTCTCGTATTTGGGCCCTTCAGTTAAAATTTCTGAAACGCTTCACACTTGAAATGGTGATTAATGGAGATGGCGAATGCGCCATGTGGCCGTAAATTTGGCAGATTGGCTTGTTCACGGCCACATCCGGGGCTAGTAAGAAAAATAAACAAATGCTGAGGTTAACCTCAGGTGGTAACTTCAAATACCTATGAATAAAACAAATCAATATCTATTTGAATCAGAAATGTCTGTTGGCTAATCATATCTACATACAAAATGTCTTATAGTCCAACAGTTTTATTGTCAGTATTATGAGTTGCTCACCTGTAGCACCATGTCAAAGCAACAAGATTGTTTGTTAGCAAGATATTTCCATGGGGGCGTATATAAATTGTTACTATGACATCATCGTCATCATCACAGCTGGACAAGGGCCTCTCTAAAACGAGAATTTTGCAATAATCATCACGGTTGGCATTGGCAAGAGGATTAAAATCAGTAAAATCAGTTTTATTTCTGCAAATAGGCAGATATTTAAACCTACCACTGCTTCGGGAGTCGGGACAAGTCTGGGCTAGTGCTGAGAAGAAGCAGCGCAATAAACTCGTTCACTATTTTCAGCCTTCATATCATCTATATAATCATTAATAGTATAATAGCCCTTTTTACTAAAATTACTTTGATACATGATTTATGTACAGGGAGTTCAGCATTTGACAGTAGGAATTTTCCATGAACGAGCGGTTGGCAAACGCAGTTTGACCAATGGTGGAGACAATACTCTGCTCATGTAAAGAATAATACCATCTCTACTCGGTGTCATAAAAAGCGACACAGTGGGTCTAGCACAAAGAACTATCGACTTCGAATCGTTTGCGCATCGAAAGCAAACGACACAAAGTTCGTGCTTTGTTATGTGGTTCTCGTTTTGACCGCGCGAGCGCTGTTTAAGTTTTCATACTAAATATTTCGATGGCGATACGAACACGCAAACGATTCGAATTTGATAGTTTTTCGTGCTAGACCCACAGGAGTACCGCCAGAAGAAGACTGGCAGCGACTTCTCTTCACATTGGCAGAACAGTGACATGGCCAAACAGTGATGATTTTAGCAAAATTCTCTTAGTCTCTACTCTTTCTTTCTTTTTCTTAGAGAAAAAAAAAGAAAGTAGAGACCAAGAGGATTTTGCTAAAAAAACCTCTTAGTCTCTACTCTTTCTTTCTTTTTCTTTGATGTCTACGTCCAGTTGGTTGCACTGATGTAAGCTGATGTAAAGAAAAGGAAGCCGAAAAAATTTCAGTCACCTCTATTGCAAGAAATGTAGTATTTACCAAACTTGCTAGTAGAATCAAAATGTTTGTAATATTTTATATAATCCTTTCTTTACTTATGGCGATAATTGAAATTGTACCGCGACTTAACGTTTCGCGCTGCTACATTGGAAAATGGTTTTGACTCAGCATTATGTTTACTAAATAGTTTGTAATTATGTATAAGAGCTCTCTATCATATCATACTTCAATCTGTACTTATGTGTATTTTGAGTTTTACTTAACACGTCGACCTACTACTACTACGTTTATTGTAAAAAATAAAAATGTTTTTTTTTGTTGGCTACGAAACTGACAGAATATAACATCAATTGATGAAGCTCTGTCAGAAGTCGTACAAAACAAATGAACAGTCATATCGCATCAAAGGAGACATTAAGTTGAGTGATTATTCAAATTAGCTGGTTGAAGGAACGGTTTTGAAACACTTTTTAGATCAAACGTGGTACCCCAAGGGCTATAATTAAAAATATTATGAGTAGGTAGGATTACTTCTGATTTAAACAGCTGCGTCAAATGGAAACACGGAAGGACACGTACATCGACCCCACCTGATCTTATCTCAGGGTATCTTGAAGAAAAAAATTAACCTTGCTGTCGAAATCTGAGGCATGAATTGTGTGGTTCGCGTACACAAAAGCTCCGGGTTTGATTCCTAGTCAATTCACTCGTTTGCGTAAATTCATGAAACCAATACGGTTTGAAATACTCTGATTCCAGATTATCTGGGGATATGACAAGAAAATAAGACAAAGGCAATATAAATATGTGCTTAAATCTTTTGAATATTTAAAAACAATTATATAGGTCCATAGAAAATTTAATATCCTGATAAGTTTGCCGATAAAGTCGAAATGTAATATCAAAATGGATGTGAACCTCTCAATCAATTTATTCTATGGTGGTGTCCCAAGGGAGCTTCTGTGGGATGAACCGCCTCCGTCACGCCGGGAACAGTAGTAGTCTCTGATTTATGGTGCATATTAGGCCGAGGATGCCTTTTTTCCTAAGGTATGTAGTGAAAGTTGAGAATATGGTTTCCATTACTTGTCAAATTTTTATCTTAGTTAGGATCTTTGAACATTGCTTCTTATCAATTGTAATGCTCTATATCGTCATAGAACCCTTACTAACAGAAGTTCACAGCTGAGCATAGCATGATGCCATAAAATAAACGGTACATTTGGAAGGCGTGTAAAAGCCATCATAGTCTAGCTAGACGGTAGGGAGAAGTCGCTTCTGCTATGCTTCTTTTGGCAACCTTAGTCGTCTCTTACAGCACCCATGCGACGAGAAACACTGGACTATTATATCCGACTTAAGTGTCGTGTGGTGTTAACTAATAATTAATTATATTTTAAAACCAAGCAGGTATGTTATAAGCGCGCGCGTTGTGAAGACTCAAATACGCCCTAATTAGGTAGTTCTTAAAACGTCCACGTCGAGTGCAGTCACGAGCGGTAATCATTAATTTCATTAATTTCATTTGCATGCTATTTCGCATCTTTTGTTCTGCTTATCTTGCCAATGTGTGCAATTTTGGATTGCTCGGAATCTATTTAATACACGAATTATGATGAAGGCAACAAATGTATACTTACTTTAAAATATCTTTGGCTTGTGCCAAAACATAGGAAAAACAGTAAATAGCACCACCCCTTCTCTTCCTGTAGGTATTGTTGATGATGATGATAAACAAATGATAACTATTTTTATCACTTCGACTTAATCGAAATTATTCGTACTATTTATTTGACAAGGCGTTGAAAGCAAACCTTAATTCTTTAACTCTTTAAGTACCCTACGGACAAACTATGAAACGTCAAAGTGTCGGATCCAGGGTGTAGCTAAGGGGCTCAGGTAACTTACTAAACTACCAAGAGTAAGTAACTTCCTTAATATACCTTCACCCATCAAGCCCCTCCGAAATGAAAATCCTGAATCCGCCCCTGAATCGTCAGTCCATCGTGACCTCGTCTTATCTAGATCTGAAACGGCTACAAATAAAGCGCGCAATGAAACCGTAACAAATATCTTTATTACGTTTCTGTGAACTGTAACGAGTTTTTCAGCTTCGTTGACGTGAAAATATACGGCAATTAGTCCAATGAAAAAACTTAGCGGGCAAATGTCGCCGCGTGGGGCTCTGCGGCAGAAATAACTCCTTGCTACGCTCCGTGGAACTATGTAGAGATGTTGGTTAACTATTTGTTGTTAATTATTACAACTTTCTCCAAAAGGTTCTTTGGCTATATGGGTAGTTTCCTCTACAATTAACTTAACAAAGCTCGAAACATATATCCACAAACAAAATATAGATGCACAGTTACTAGGTCAAATTGGCTAAAAAACTAAGATTGTTATAAAACGGATTATTTTTTAACTATCCCGACTTAAAACCACACACACACCCACACACGCACACACACACACACACACACACACACACACACACACACAAACACACAGCTTTCTCTCATTATAATAAGGTCCGGTTGAGGAGAGGCTGGCAATCTGTCATACAGGTCGCCTAGTAAAGTTGCCAGTCTCTCACTTATAATTATTAATTGTAAAAAAAGAACTACATTTAAGTACTCAGACTTACCTTTGGAGGGTTCTTTCTCGTATCTACTTACTTCGATATCAAAACAATAAAGATCTACTAAGTCTACATCCAAAAAATGAAAATTTTTACTTATTAATTGTACAATCAGCAATGTTAAATATTAAAACAAATCAAAAATTAAACTTTAATATCCACAAAATAATATCGATATTGGTCAACCCTGCAAAAAGTTAGCTGACGCTTATTAAAAATTAAAAAAATACTCGCTGGTGATGACGATAAAACTTTTTTTCGAGACGAACTGCAAGGTTAAATCAGCAAACGAAGTCTCGTTGAAAAAATGGTGTTAACCACTCTACATAAGCCCAGTAGTGCTGCGCCATGACATATCGACAAACAGATGTGCCCGCGTCCACGACGTCACAACATCCACTAATTTATGCTCTCCTTAACGCCCGTCCCACCTATTAGTTGCACACAATATATTTCATGTGGCGGGGTAGGGTGACCAGGGTTTTACGACAGTTTAGTGTAGTGTACTTTTGGCATTGTACTTTTATTTTATCTCTATGTTTTGTTTTTTTTTTTAAGTAAAACCAAATTGACTTAATTTGTATTTAAATATATGAATGATGTATTTATTAAAAATGATGAATCAATCTTTCTGTAACCACGGAATACGCCAAAAGTGTTATCAATTTTTGTTTGGTGTAATTGGAATAACATTAAACCTCTCAGGATTCTCAGGGGCCGATTCTATCAAGCACAACAGTATTTTAGATTGGGCTAACATGGACATAGATTTTTTTACTTTGCATGCCACATGAAAGGTTTTGCCTTGCCGTACAACTTGCTCAAACGCTTAACGCTTTACAAGTTATTGATATGCTAGACCAGCTATTAATTGTCAACAATGTTACATCGTAACTTTAATGCCCTTTAGCATTTAAAATAGATTACAAAATTTTCGACGATATAAAACTATTTGAATTATTGTTTTGAAATATAATAACACACATTTTTTTGAGTATGTTAACAACCTACCACAACCAATATGAATGACTTCACTGCATAACCAATCAAGTACTACATACACAAAAATACATAAACACTCCTTTTAATTACATTCATTAATACACAAGCCGTACTAAACCCGTAGCCAACCTACACGTCGTAAGTATCCCCAGCTGAGTTATCGGTTGAGGCTGCTTTTTATTTCTGGAACGCATCGCGACTAACAGCTCAACGGCTTTCATCTTGTAAACGTTATTAATCGACACCGCTCCCGTACAACACGCCCCATCACTGTGCATGGACTGTCTCAACGTTTTACTGGTTAACAGCTCTTTGGCACGCAACCATTGATGAGTCAGTACTGCTGTTATATTTAAGCTAGTGTTTCGACACAGCAATGGTTGCATTTCGCGTCAATAGTGTTGCGAAAGGATTGTATCCGTTGACTGATTATGCCGCAAAATGTTTATGTTCGTGGTCTTTGTTCGTTCAAAAACACAATCAGTCATGTTCAGACAAAACGAGGCTGAAAACCATTGTCGGGCACACTCGTAATATAGCACAATGTGTATATATGAGCAGGGTGATAGTGAATTATATTTGGAAATAAGTCTGCGTCGTTTTTAATAAGCGATCGTGAGAAACTTAATGGGGAGTGATGTTATAAGACAGTTTTGTCACTAAACTAATTTTACGTTGGACTGGTGCGACGGGGAGTGGAGTCCCTGTCAGCGGTTGTTTATTGCTTTTTAAGCAGTTTAAAATAGCTCATTCCCGTTTTCACCAACGAACTCCTAAGATGTTTTACAAATATTTATCGTATAGACTTATTAAATTAGCTTATAATATATGTATTTAAACACTTTAACTGCTATTATCAATGTTTGTCAAATTGAATGTCTCTTAACAAGACTTTGAAGTCAAGCAATCCAAAAATAACCATGATTAAAATATTGTTTTATGTTGATTTTTTTAAGGTCATGCGGCTCTTCACGGGTATTCGGTCACGGGAATGTATTTCGTACTATGCAATAAGCATGTTTATAAAATTCATAATTAACATTCAAAAAGCAGCAACTCGGTTTTAAGTTCAAATCTTATTAGGCACAGTCGTAAACCTTGTATTTTTTGTATATAAAAACTCTTGCAGATTGTGAAAGATTAGATTTTTCTTGTTTTATAAATAAAGTCAGTTTGTTTTTATTTTCTGACATATTATGTATGCTTTAATATTTCTTATTGCCTTGTAAAATAGGCTGAAGTTGCATAATTTACATAAAATTTCGAATATGAATAAATAACTTCATTGAAAAACAAGATCAGTTCAAAACGCCTTTTTCTTGCCAGTCATAACCCGTGCTCTTTTTTTTATTATTATGAAAACACTTTTTAACGCAATATCTAAGCTAAGTAAGGAAGTACCATACCATATATTACAAGAAATATCAGTAATTGCTTGCAAACCAGGAAACATACACAATTCAACAGTACAGTCACAGTGGTCTTAGCATAGCGCACCACCTACAAAATGTAATAACAAAAAACCAACTACAAGTACCTGTAGCAAACTACCTTTACCTAATCCAAACAATTCCTGTCATACTTACTCTCATAGTACACCATTCCAAACCATCTCGTTGTTGTATATTTTCCTCCCTGCTTGCTATCAGCAAACACCAATAGAATCGAGTTAGCATCTGGCGTTGGCAGTCGGAGGCGTCCTAATTGACACTAATCAATTCCGCGCGGCCCGCTTTCAATATTCCCTCATCTAGGATTTTTCTCGGGTCTTGTTCGTTTTTACATCGCTCTCGTCGTGAATTTATCGCTCAATTAGTCTTGTTTAATAGCCGCCTGCCGGGCTGATGTCTGCTTCTCGCGCTTCCAAGGGCTGTCAGATGGTTTTTAGAAAAAAAGAAAACTTTTTTTCAGGGTCGAAATCAGTAATCAGGGTTTCCATATCTTTAATGAATCTACATAATTATGATTCAATCTATTATATTCTTTTTTCAGCACTATTCTTTAACATGAATATAGTCAAGTGACCAGGGCCCCAATTCTGCTAATTTACAAATGGCTGAATAGAATCGCAATGGCATCGCAATCGTATATTTTGACATTACTACCATATTAAATGTGTCAAAATATACAATTGTGATACCATTGCGATTCTATTGAGCCATTTGTAAATTAGCGGAATTGGAGGCCAGGAGACTGTGTCGTGACCCTAATGTATAAAAAAGGTTTGTTTTTTTTTTGTCAAAATCAAAACTTACGGTTCCAATATCGTAAATGCTGAGCAATTTCTGTATGATCCGATCAATTATGAGGCGTTCACCACTGTACCGAATGTTAAATCGTTATAATGAATTGTTTGCACGCGATATAGATCCATTTCAATATAATCTTGTAAGATATAGAAGCCAAGTTAATAACTTTCTTAAGAATAGTCATAACCACTAATACTGATAAATATTTGCAATTTTAGTATTGTAGTAAAGCCATAAATATTTAAAAAAATACAATCATATTTGTTGTTTAAATATTAGTACAATTGACTTTTCTTATACATATATGGAAACTTGTTTTCTTATAATTTGTAAATTTCAGAATTCATATCTTAATTATTATTGTTTTAAATAAAAAGGCAAACATTGTCAACAACAGTAGCCTCATTAGTGTAACTTATACGTGGAATACGTTGTTGGTGTGTATTAACATATAGATTTAAATTTTATGTAATCCAATTTATACACTACTGTTTGTGTTCTCCTTAATAAATAAAATAAAATAAAATAAAAAATAAAAATTTTATTCTTCTAGCACTTTCCTACAATTTTATCATACTCAAGTGTCTAGAAGACTATATCGTCGAAACGCTAAAATTTAGATATAGAGTTTTAGATACAAATGTTTCTTTTTTTCTAGAGAATAGTTTTATCCTTTTTTTTTGTTAACATCTCCTGTTGCTTGTTTTGGTGTATTTACATTTTGTGTTAATGTTATGGGGAGGACAATTAGCAGCATTACTTCACCACAACTGACTAAAGTGCGATTTCTAACGCGATTGAGAAGCATAGCTATATAGCATATTCCTTGTTTTGACGCTATTTCCAACTGTAGATTGATGTGAGATGATGATGACGATGTTAGTAATTGAGTGAACAGTAAAAACTAACTAAACCCTACTAAAAACATAACTCTCACTGAATCCCCAGCTAAATACCAGACTTGTTTACTGTCGGCAGCCCTGGCGATTTGAAAGACGCAGAGAAATGGGATTAAATTAATTGTCGCATCAGTCAGGAGGGCGTCGGGGTGTTTTTTATTAGACGAGTGCCCCCCTTCCCCGCCCGCCGTCACACCCGCGACGATCCAAGTAAATCACATGGCTCAGCCTATTCGAAGAAGTGGATGAGGCATTTTTTAGATAAACATTTAAATTAAAGCACAAATTACATGTTACAATGGCTTTCATTGTAACATACACATTATAACAAAGTTCTTTCGCTAGATTCATCACAAAAGTAAAAAGTTATAATCATCTCACTGCAGGGCAAAGGCTTTCATCATTTGTCTGTACTCAATAAGTCACCACAATAATCATGGGTACAGACAAAATCACGGTGCTTGACAATTTACATGATACGTGCAATCAATGTTAATTTATTAGGTGATTCTGAAATGGTTGTATAACGTTGATATCTTTTGCTGCACAATCAACACGATAAAAAAAGCTTTTGTTACGTAATCTAACTTATTATATTATGGCAATACCTTCTCTTCTTCTATTTGTAATTATTGTTCTCAAACCATATTATGTAAGCGTAGTATGTGTAAGTAAACATTCTCACATTATTAATATAAATTTTTTTAAACAATTAAGGAAACTATAGTTTTATATTTATAACAATTGTTGTAGTCTTAAATGAAAACTGTATAACCGTTTGTTTTCTAATAAATAATAAATAAATAAATAATAAATCTGCAAGCCGAGTCGTCTAAATTAAGTGCCAGCCTTTGAGTTTAATTAAGAAGTTAGGACTAGAATTCATACGTAAAGTAAAGTAAAGTAACAGCCTATAATCATCCCACTGCAGGGAAAAGGCCTCCATCATTGAATTCAAGTTACCACTGCAATGATGGGAACTGGCATAATCACCACGCTTGCCAAATACGGGTTGGTGATCACAAACCCGAGCAACGTTCGAAAATTCGAAACTTTTTTGTTGCCCGACCCGGGATCGAACCTGGGACCCCGAGATCTTGGCCCGGTATTTAAACCACTAGACCAACGGGGCGTCAACCACTAGACCAACGGGGCGTCAACCACTAGACCAACGGGGCGTCCACCACTAGACCAACGGGGCGTCGACCAACGGAATTCATACACGTACTGAAATATAATTCCGGTATCTAATCTATTAAAAGTATATTTAATGCATTAATAATATTATATTAGTTCATTTTACGTTTCAAACAACCTATTTATCTGATTCATGTATTTCTTTTAAAGCCAACAAATAAAACAATATGAAAATCATCATTAGATAATTAGCATAACATTTGTTCAAGATGCTAAACCAAAGATAGGGAAAAGCAAAGATCCATAAATAAATATTCATATGTTAGGAATTCTTTTACATCCAATTCTATTGCTGATATTTTAATCATCTTCGCACTTATGTTGAAGTACCTATCATGTTAGTTCATTTGTCGTGTCACTTAGATAACTATTTAAGTGGTAGATGTCACTCAATCATTCAAGATACACTGATAGATAAGCAGTGTGAAAACATGATTTTCAATTGCCTTCACGATAAAACGATGCGATTACGTCAATAATAGTAATCTATGATTCATGAAATATCTGCAGATTTCGTAACAACAGATTGCAATGATTATTTCCATACTGTTATTTTTAGCACAGATGAGTTTCCAAATAATAAAATGCAATATCCAATGCAGTTATCTGTTTACGTATAGAGTAATTTTGATTTCCACATTTATGTAGAAAAAAAATCTGATAAAAACCTCATTGGTCTATTGGCTGAAGTAGCGGGTCGAGATCTCAGGGTCCGAGGAGTTCATTCCCTGGGTCGGGCCACAACAGTGTCGAATGGTTTGTGTTCACCAACCCGCATTTGACATGCGTGGTAATTATGCCTGTACTCATAATTGCTTTGGAAACTTGAATTTAATTATGGAGGCCTTTGCTCTAAAGTGGGATAATTATTAGCTGTTACTTTTACATAAAAGATTACTTTTTAGTGACTTTTAAAAGACAGACATGCCACATCCAAGAAATTGCATGTTTTCCAAACTCGTTTGCGACGCGCCCAACCGATTTGTTCGCGCTTTGATCTCTGGCGCGATTTATCGACATTATTTTTAACGCGAGTGCCCCATCACTAGATCGTGAGTGATGGACTCCGTGAATGCGTATCTTCTATATAACATAACATCATATGTTATTTTCGTTTTAAATAAATATCAAACGCTATTTATGATATTATGTACTAGTACTTCAATCGTATATGTAGAGCTGATTTAGGAATCTAATCTACAACGATTTAAGCTAAAGAAAAAAAGTGATATAGGGAACAATTTAGACGGCGATCCTCCGAGTCTATGGAACGTACGGGTTTGAAAAAACCTAATCATTAAAATGAAACAAAGAACCCAACTGCTAAAACAACTATATAAAAACAAATAAAACTGCTCTACAATTCCTGAATTTAATTCGCAGACGGGGAGAAAGATCCACCAAGCGATCGTGGCTAGCTCAATTAAATCCGCGGTCTGTTTGGTTGGTGATTGTCCCCGCCTGCGAATCCTAGCTTGTGTTTTTTCAGTTTTTATATAGTTGTTTTAGCAGTCGGTTTTATTTAAATAATTTAATTAATCGGAGCGGACTCAGATACTCAGAAACGGGGTGTGTAATATATAGTATAACAACAACATATCATATCATGATCAAAACATATACAATCAAATGATAGAATTTTGTTTAATATAACACTTTTTTAATATAATGATGAAAATATATGATTTTAAATTACATACTTTAAAAACGTATAATTAAAAGCTGGGATAAAATCATTTAGTATAACAACCGTCTATTATAACACTAACATGATATAATGCCAGAAACAAATAAATTTCATTTAGTATAATAACATTTGGTATAACGTCTATTAACGATAATACTCCTTTTTTATAACATTTAAAACAGATAATGATTACTTGATACAAAGTCGTTAGAATGCAGAATTTAAAGATACCAAAAAGTGTTAATTCCTAATCTTTAATAGTACGAAATGCCATAAATACACAAGCAAGGAGGTATGCATGCACGTAAGCAGGCAAGCAAGTATGCATGCAGGCAAGCAGCATGCATGCAGGCAAGCAGCATGCATGCAGGCAAGCAGCATGCATGCAATCAGTATACATTAAATGTGTTTTATTTCAAACGATATTATTTGTTATGCATGTTATACTAAATAATATGAAATAAATTGTATTTTATGTAAAGTAATCGTTATGTCAAACAAAATTATATCATGTGTTGTTGTAACAAATAATTATTATATGAAGTGATCGTTATTAAAGTTTGACTATATCAAATGATTGTATACAACATGAGACGCACCCTGTCAAACGCAACTTAACTTAAAGACACACTAACACCCGTATTTAAAACGAAGTTATTGCTTAAGAAAGTCATAACTTTTGTTACTACCAAGTGCCTAAGTGAAGGAAATGGGTCACCATTTATAGTCATATTATTTGTCTGATAATGCTAACTGTTGATAGTTCTAATTTCTATTAATTACTAGGTTAAGGCATATAAATTATCTCTTAAGTAATTACTTTTACTTGTTTATAAATACGGGTGTAAGTCTTAAATTTCTGTATCTTGTCAAAACAATCGACAGCCTACTCCTTACATTCAGACAGTGAAAAACAGTCCAAACCACTTATTCCCAGTCCAACGAGCTATTTCCAGAACAAATTTACAGTTACTCAAGTATTACCCGCTTCCAATAAATCATGGTGGTATAATTAGTCATAGTTTATGCGAACGTTGTAGTGTATCCATCATGTCCAGTACAAAGGCCTTGTAGGCGTTGTATAACAATTTTCCGTTCCCAACGTGGTCGCACGCAGCCCCGTCACGATGTGATTTGCAGTTTGTTAGCGATACACATTGTTGGATTGAACAGCGAACATTTCATAACAGTATGGTGCAATCTATGGAAAGAGAATCAGATATACCACGGAGTTTCTCTTAGGGATAGAATCAGAAATGAGGCGCTCCAGCAGAGAACTAAAGTTACCGACATAGCCCACCGGCTGAAGCAAGCAAGCCTGTAGTGGCACTGGGCTGTCCATAATAGCCGCAGAACCGACAACCGCTGTGGTAAACGAGTTCATGAGTGGAGACCGCGTCTCGGCAAACGTAATGTAGGACGCCCTCAGGCCAGGTGGAGTGATGATTTGCGCAAGATGGCTGGCAGGAGCTGGATCTAGATAAAGGATCTTTAACATCATTAGCCCACATCTGTTCACGGCTTGACAAACAACTCACTAAAATAATGTATTTAAAGATTTGACCATAAATCCATGTTTCGCAGACGGGTTGCCAATCACATTTAGCCAATGGTAGAGAAAGAAGAAACAGCTTTCCATCTTCTTCTGGCGGTACTTCTTATTACACCCATAGGAAGAGAAGGAATAATACTTTTCATTAAGGCCAGCACCACACGGCAAAGGATAGAATTGTACGCTTGGTCAAGAAAGTGGTCTACCAGCTTTGACAAAATTCATGTTCAAGTAAAATAGCGATAGGGTTGGACTCGTGGACCTATTACCTTTTTAACGATGAAGAGATGCGCAGTTATCACGTATTAGCATTACAAGCTATTAAAATATTTTTGCATGGGAAAATCGACCGTGTAGTTCTATGACGCGCGACTTTGTTGGCCGACCATACCATCTATTTAGAAGTGTACAATGTACTGTATGTAATAGTATTGTTGTTTAGTTCGCCAGCCTTCTTGACACTATTTTCGTAAGTTTTCATCACAGCCACTCGAATAAAGCACAAACGGGCTTCGCATATAAAGGGCTGAATATGTCATTGGTCTGTCTAATGAACTATTTGAATGTAGGCCTTATTGGCCGCGGGCGAATAAAGAAATAAATGCGATGCCGCGGCTGCGTGTGCGCATCGTAATCTTCTGTTTAAAGCCGTATCTATATACCCTCTTGAGAGTTCAGTCGATTCAGTACTAATGACTCTTTATCTAACTTAAAGTGTAAACTCTTCTGAGAGCCCTACCGTTGGCAAAATGCAACATTTAATAGTTTTTGTCTCACTTTTGTTCAAAAAACATGACAATGGCATCCTTATTTAGTATTCTAAAAAGGTTACATTAATTTAATTACACTGCTGTCTCGCCGTTTCTTAATGAATTTTATAATCGTAACATGGGAAGTCTAAGTTTTGTTTTGTTTATAACATTTTTCTTTTTACTTAGGGCTCATACAGACGAACGGCACTTTGTTGACGGCAGATACAACTGCAGCCGTCGACGCGTCGGCGGCAGTCGCCGATAGGTGGCGCCGGCAGTTGTTGCGTGTCTAGTCGCCATTTTGTCAGTCAACTGCAAATTTACGCGTCACTCCACAACTGCAAGCGTCTGCGTTGCGTGACGGCTGCAGTTGTATCTGCCGTCAACAAAGTGCCGTTCGTCTGTATGAGCCCTTACTTACAGATCACGTCAGATCAAACAATGGAGCATCTTATTTAGTGGAAATAAGTGTTATTTTTCATCAAAAGTTTATTGCTTGGTGTCCAGGCAACTGTTACCTGAAGTTTCATCATCATAGGATTCTCAAACCTACAATTGCTTTATGCATACGGCTCCGGTAGCAAGAAGTGGGTTTCACGTTTGATTGAATGTGAAAATTATACGGCGCGACGTACGCGGCGTCGCCGCGGCGCGCCCGGTGTGAACCGTCCTTCAGTGGGAATCACTGTTTTGAAGGCTATTAGGGAAATGTCTGTGAATGTCATGTGGTGCCGACTATTAATAGAATATTACCAACATTTGTTAGGTGCATATTCAAGAGGAAGACCAACAGAAGTAATCAAGAGAAGGGTTGTTTTCTTCTTATGTGTATCGTAAGAGGTGACTAAAAGACTGCCAAGAGGAGATATGCAACAGCGTCTTCTCTACACCATTGGTCAAACTGCGATCGCCAACCTGCCTGCCAAGCGTGGTGATTATAACCAAACCCCGTTTTTTGATATCAATTTTTTTATTGCATTTTCTCTATCAATACTCTTAATATTATATGGGCTAATATTTATGATGATAAGGGAAATGTTTATATTATGAAAACCATCCGAATGTGATCATGGACCACTCGGATTGCAAAAGTGCTTGTGAGTCAAATATGGTGTTAGAGGAAAAACTGAGGAAGAAATCCATTTTCCTGTTTTTTTCTTTTTGTTGTTAGTAGGTAGCATCCATTTGCTCATTATCAAATTAAACTATTCCTAAGGGCCTAATCACGTTCCTAAGTCTTAGTAATCACTAGGAACAACACAATAAAAACATTTTCTAGCTCAAGAACAACCTTACAATCCAAGCTCTTTTAAATTATAGTTATGCAAACAGAGGAATCCAAGAAAGAAGCTGCTGTAGTGTATGTACAGTACCCACCTGTGTTTACTACGTGTGTCAAAAATAGAAAAAGTTAAAAAATGGTCTTTGCATGGTAGGTATCACAAGTTCTTCCGTGATCGTGGCGCTAGCAAATGTGCCGAAGTATCGGAAACTTATAAAAACAAGGTACGTGGTCGAAATATCGATACAACTAAGTCATAAAAAAAACTCTATCGACCTTAAGACATATAAAATAATAATAAAAAAAACAGTTTATTTCAGACAGTGTCCATTAAATTACAATTAAATTCCATAATAATAGTTATACTAATTATAATAATCAACTCAATAAATATAGACAAATAACTAATTTCAATTAACATATTCATAATTATTATTATTATTGATAAATTCAAAAATACATGATGATCTATCATATAGCTTTGTTATGTCTTTTCCAAGTTCATTCTAAGTCCCACTCCTCGGAAGATCTCAACTAAAACTGCATCTGACATGAATTAAAAAAATATAGGTAGTTATACTTTATTTGATATTTTAGCAACTTAATTGCACTTATAATATCAGCATATAAACTTGAAAAATTTTGTCTCAGGCGGGACTCGAACCATACCATTAGGCCTAATGGTATGGCGCCCGCCCGGCATGCGAGGAGATGCGGGTTCGAGTCCCGCCTGAGACAAAATTTTTCAAGTTTATATACTGATATTAAAATATAGTTACTCTTTTTTTCGTCGGTTGAAAAAGACACAACCAAATAAAACTTTTTAAACCACTTAAATAAATAAACCTCAGCATTTCCTATCACCAACACGATCTCACACAAATGAGTGGTGTGTAACCCGATCCCGTGCGCGAGAGTTACGACGATATCGCGACGTAAAATAAACGCAATTACTGCACTTTTATGAACTACAATCTTGATTTGGGATCGAGCTGTTTTGTGTGGGTGTACACGGGGTGATTCTTGGCACGAAATTTCAATTTGATCGCAGTGACATCTAATATTTATAAGTGTTTGTTTCCGAACTTCTCCGAAACGGCTCAACCGATTCTTTTGTAATTTTTGGTAGGTCTGAGAATAAGTCGTAAACTATTTTATTTTTTAGATATAAAACAGAGTCGGGATACTAGCAAGACAGAATAGTTGAATAACTAAGTATAAAAATATGATGATAATCGTGACCTGAAATAAAAATTAAAATATGTAATCATATATTTTTCAAATACCACATCTTGTTTACATAAACATATGTAAAATATATCATTGTTGTATTTCAATGATTAAAGTACCTATTCCATATAACCATAAAATCATTGGTCCAAAGGAGCACAAGAAGAGATAACACGTACGATCAAAGTCTTGTTTTTCATTTATTTGAAATCATTTATTTGTTTTTTTTCAAAGCTTACATCTATTTTTACAGGGGGCCTAATACAATAGAGCAGCAACACATATTCATATAAAATTACAACACAATTTACATTTACATACAATAACACAAAATATACAGTGTAACATCAGTATATAAACTTGAAAAATTTTTTTTTGTCTCAGGCGGTTTTGAAATTTTTCAAGTTTATATACTGATATTATAAGTGCAATTAAGTTGCTAAAATATCAAATAAAGTATATACAGTGTAACCCTAGTGAATTCGCTCAGAGTGTGTGTGCATGCAACAGTCAAATATATCAATCTTATCGGAAATTTTATTAAGTGTGTGCAATGTGATGTGAGCGTCAGCGCTGACTTATTTTGCGGATGGGTTCTCCCGCGCGGCACCGCCAGCAGCCGCGGCCTTCGACGCCGCTCCAAGTATTTGTCGGGTACACAAAGCCCTACCCGTTCCAATATCACAGCATTATAAACCTTACCTCTCATTATTTTAAATAAATACAATGCCATAGCCAAATCTCTTCGCAATCTCAACTCATTGCATCCTACCATACCTAAGATAAATAAATTAGGGTACATTAACGGATAGAAGGGATATACTCCGTATTGTCTCTTATAAAAATATCTTATATATTTATTTTGGATATTCTTCACCAAAACCATTATTTTTATCCACTAGTTCAATGATAATTTAATAATATTTTTCTTACTACATCTGATTCAATAACATTCTTTTGCTATCTTGACCAGAATTAGATAAACTGAATGGAATCGCATGGAGATAATCCATTTGAAAATGTTTTCTCACTTAGAATACACATTACTTAGGTGTAGAGGTGCGTTCGACCCGACTACTACGCAAGGGTCCTTCGAATCCCGGTCGGGTTAATTTAGATTTTTCTAAATTATTTAATGTTGGGAAGGATTGCAAGGTTATAATTATTGTGCTTGAGAAGGCACGTAAAGCCTTTTGTCCGGTATCTGTAGCAAGATAAGACGTAAAACCAAGTCACGCGACGTCAGAGTCCTGTAATCGGCGGCGCTAAGAACTCTGACAGCAGAATATCCTTAAAGGATTGTCATACAGTAAGAAGCTTCCTTAATGACATGTTGTTTATAATAACCAACCGGTGTGTAAACACAGATCCGTATCCCAGAAGCCGGCTAACGCCTCGCTTTACGGCCCGAATAAATACGTCAATTCCTACACGCAACCTTAATTTATTTTATTGCCTTTTAAAACGTTAATTTACAACTGTTTACGAGTCTACGGCGCGACAGACAGACAAACAGATGCACGACCACCCGCTCTTAAATTATATGAGAAATATTTGGAACAAACGTATAACGCTGTGTTTGTACAGGGCGGTTGCGTCGTGTAGATGCGCTTATGCATTAAAATATTGTATATACGCACCCAACAGGACTTGACTCTAGACATGCCATCGCAGATGTTGTAACAATATACCCTGGTCAGTTTCTGTTGGCGGTAGAATAGGTATGCTGGTAGAGCGAGACTTACAGCTTCTAACACCAACTCATGTGTTGCAGAAAGATGAGAAAAAGAAACCACCTGGTTGTCTAAGAATCTGGTGAGCGAAGTAGGTAAAATGTAGAAATCCTCGGCGGGCATTACAAAAAATCCAATGATTGAGGATACACCAATAAGTAAAATGGCTCGTCGTACATCATAAAAATAAAATGTAATACCGCCAATACCGGTCTGTTTTAAAATACGTGAATTAGGCTGCTCCGTCCTGATATAGAAGTAATCAAGCAAATTTTTGTTTTGCTCGTTGTTGAGGGTAAGGCTATGTATTTGCAAAAGTGGAGCTGGGCGAAGTAGAGAGTAGCGGACCGTAAATTGCTTAACCGTAAACAGTAGCTTAACTTACCATATGTATGTACTAGCTGTTCCCCGCGACTTCGTCCGCGTCAATTTCCGTTATTATGATCGCGATTATTTTTGCAACATTTTTTACTCATGCTTCGCTCCTATTGGTCGCAACGTGATGTTATATAGCCTAAAGCCTTCCTCGATAAATGGACTATCCAACACAAAATAATTTTTCAAATCGGACCAGTACTTCCTGAGATTAGCGCGTTCAAACAAACAAACAAACAAACTCTTCAGCTTTATAATATTAACTAGCTGTTCCCCGCGACTTCGTACGCGTCAATTTCAGTTTTTATGATCGCGATTATTTTTGTAACATTTTTCACTGATGCTTCGCTCCTATTGGTCGCAGCGTGATGTTATATAGCCTAAAGCCTTCCTCAATACATGGACTATCCAACACTAAAATAATTTTTCAATTCGAACCAGTACTTCCAGAGATTAGCGCGTTCAAACAAACAAACAAACAAACAAACAAACTCTTCAGCTTTATAATATTATAGTATAGATATAGATAATACTTGTTGAATAAGCAGAATATAATCTTTTCTTAATTACTAATATTATAAATGCGAACGCTGTCTGTCTGTTACGCTTTAATGCCTGAACTATTGAACTGAATTTTGATAAAATTTGATACAACAATGGATTTTAGAAAGGTTATAGGTTATTTTGTAACCCACACAGGTTTGCGCCATCGCGACATAACATATTAGCTCACGCAAGCAAGCCGCTGACAAAAAGCTAGTTAAATAAATAAATATTTTTTTTTTTTATTTTTTTATTATTAAAATGATACATAGAAAACCTTAATCTAAATACAGTGGCAGTGTCACATAAACCAGGTATAACCAACCATAAATATTTAGGACATGCCTCTTTGGGCCACATAGAGCCATCTAGTCCCAAATTAAGCTACTATTAAGTACCCTGTCGTATGGGGTAGGTACTAGACAACCGATAAACATACTAAAATACTTTTTTTTGTAAATACATACTTATAATTTATAGAAAACACCCAGACCAGTACAAACAGACATGTTCATGCACACAAATATTTGTACTGTGCGGGGATCGAACCCGCGACCCATGGCTCAGAAGCAGCGTTTACTACCGCTAATCCAAATGGTGGTCAAAATTGTTATGTACCTAATAAATATTTTTTTAAAAGACGCTTGTAGAATAAGGTATAATATAATACAATTAAGGCGGGTCTTATCGCTAATAGCCCGCTAAACTCATGACAACTAAATAACACTTACGGCTGCCAATAACTCCGCAAACGTATCTTAAACTTACATTAAAATGTGCGCGTTTACCTTCGTATTATCAACATCATTACAGCTCAGGTAAAGACAGTAGCGTTCAATCGAATTAGGAATAGAAGCTAAAAACACCACGTAATTCCTTTTTTTCACTTTTTTTTTAGTAATGATGAACTGGAACGACTCTAGGTACGAGTACTTAAATTTCGAAAAGAAAGTCAATTACCATGAAAACTAAAATTAAGTTCCAACATATTTAATTATTAATAATTAATTATTTTATTTTTTAGCTCCGTAATTTATACTGTTTTATAGTTCTTTATTATCATGTGCGTTAGTGGTTTTAAAAAGTTATTATTAGGGACAACATCATATAATTGTATATGAAGCGTAAAATTGTGTGTAGAAAATTGTTTTGTAAAAATCAGAAATCAGGTACCCAGACTTGATAAAATAAATTAAAAAAACCTTTTTCTACATTGACCCGCCAGAGGATTGTACATGGAACCTCGGAGCAGGTCACACCTTTAAAACCGGTGCGTACGCCACACGGCCACAGGGACCTTATTCAGCTATTTCAATTGCAGTTCAGTCGTGATTGAATTGGGCGATTTTGACAATTAGCCCATACTAGAACTGTCAAAAATCTGCTATTCAACGACGATTGTGATACGATTTGGTTAGCTGAATTAGGGGCCAGAGGTCGTCAAGACAGTAAAGTATAGTACTAATTTACTTTTTTACTGCAAATATTGCTGTCTTTTTACAGTACTGTTGTATATTATCGTGTGCATTATTTGCTTATCCGTTATGTGACCTTACTGCAGTCTACAGCAACTGTGCCCTTAACGTGTAGTTGCTGTTAATTGCGCTCAATAAATTGCCGCGATAAAGACTTCGCCCGACACATAAAGTGCTAACATAACCTCTCAGATAGGCGCTGAGGCCCTACTACGCATCGCAATGTTCATATAAACTGATCTACCTGTCTCTTTTTTATGCTCGAGGACCTTGGTATGAGTAAAAGAGACATAATGGAGTCATTCTAAAATACATTGCGTTCTGGAGTAAGGCCACTGGTGCAGCCCAATCATTCTGTAAATGGCGACAAGCAAGTGCGAGTAAGAGACCATTTAGAAAAACCGGTGTCTGTGGGACTTCTTGGCGGCTTTTAGCCCGAACTAACTACGCGTTATATAGCGCAGGCCATAGCCTACAGTTGACTGACATAAAATCGCTGAAGTTTCTTCATTTGGTTTTCTTTTCCTTTCATTGAACACTGGCAACTTTATTGCTTAAAACACAAAGACAACATTTATTAAGTACAAGTACTCAATATAGTATTGAAAAAAAAAACTCTAGTAAATGATATCCTATAAAAACTCTTTTATACGATGATCGGAATGAACCTGCCCGTTAATTCTGCGAACTTTGTACACTGTAAAGGTTCCGTCCCTGTATGATTAAATAATAATCCGCGTATTATGCTAATATGAATTGATCGCTGACGGTAAATACGTAGGCGGACGCCAATCAGGACAAATGAAATGGACGCACAAGTTTCACCGTCCAAAATTAACAACTATAAGGATGTTTTACCTACCATTAACAAAGTTTAACATGGCAGACTGAGGGTTTTCTACCATATTTTAAGAGGGTTTGAAGGTAAACTGAGACGGAACTCTTAAAAAATATTAAGAAAGTTTTATCATAGAACAAAAATACCAACTTAATAGATGAGGTTCTTTATTTGATGCGTTTTTTTACTGTCTTACTGGCATAGGGAAAGTTAAATTTCAATTAATCTGCAAAATAAATTAATCCAAACTCCTTGACTGTAAATCAGTGAAGCTTCATTAAAATGTGTAGATATAAATATAAATTTACAATTCCCATTAAATATATGACACGGTTCACAAACCGGAAACCTAATGTGCAAACTTCTCAACGCGTTTTGATTGTGGCCAATCTTAGTCGACCCCTTTCACAGTATTAACAACATCTTCAAACAGATCTCATTGTGTGGTTCTTCGAAATAATCACTAGATATTTTATAGTGTGTAATGATTACTGAAAGTGACAGTTAAGATCTGTATCTGCTAAAGATACAGTTAAGTCGAGTAGTTTACGATTATAGAAGGTGATAAGTATCTCTTGAATTGGACAAAGTAGCTGCGTCTGTCGCAATAAACCTCACGTATTAACTGCTTGTTTGCGTGTGCGCTGGATACTATATTACAAAAAAAAAGTGCAAGTTGGACTAGCGCACAAAGGTTTCCGTATCTTTAGGTAGGAAAAGAGGTACACAGAAGATGCTTCATAGGTCACTTACGATACGATGAAAGTTTGTAGTTTTTATTAATCGACTTCAATTAGGTTCAGTAGTCGATGCGTTTCTTTAGTGTCAAATTATGTCAAACAATCAATCAATCAATCAAATATTTTTGTTTGCATAAATACATATTACAGAGATGTTACAAAATATTTTCTTAGTCACTGTATTTAACCTGCTGGCGGGCGTGCAAATGTTCGTCATTGGAAGCTATTAAATAACAAATTAAAATATTTTATGTCAAATGGAACAAACGTTGCACAATTTCTAATCATTGAATACCTATTCTAAATTAAATGTCAAATTAAGTGAAAATGTCAAAGTAATTAAAAAAGGATTAAACCAAAGCACAAATTGTAAACATTAGACATAAATACACAATAATCATTATAAATATATAAAGTCAACATTTTGCACTCAGCCATTTCGTAAAATTCTTTTAAAAATATTTCCATTCAGGGTTTTTAAGTTTTCAGGTAGCTTGTTATTAGTTTTTATGCACATATTTAATACATTTCTTTTATAAATATCTTTGCAACTGCATGGTTGATATAATAGTCTAAGATCCCACCATACAACGACCTTCACCGAGCTGTTTATTGGATGAAAAGTTTTTTATATACAATTAAATATGCCAAAAAACATATTGCAAATGGGTTGCCTAAAAAAATTCAGTCCAGAGTATGATTTTTTTTTTTTTAATATTTTAAATTAATTTTTTTTCTGGTTTGGTTAATAGACAAATTTCATACCAATCGAAAATATGAAGCCCAAAGAATATGCAAACGTTAGGTTGACTATTTTTTTCCCGTCGCAACTCTTGAGTAGGCAGATATAAACAGGTAAATCGAACTAGTAACTTGCACCGGTCTGGTTAATTAAATAAAGTTAAATACAAATAAATATTATTGATTTATGAACACGGTGGTATACGGTTGAATGCAAAAAAATACGTCCTGAAATTCGGTTGTCAAATTTTAAAAATTCTACTCTGGACTGAAATTTTTAGGCAACCCATTTGCAATATATTTTTTGGCATATTTAATTGTATATTAAAAACTTTTCATCCAATAAACAGCTCCTACAACATAAAAAATTTTAGTAAGGGCCATTAATCATCCTACAGCAGGGCAAAGGTCTCCATAATAAAATGCAAGTTACCATATCAATGAGTGGTGCAGGCATAATCACGCTTGCCAAATGCGGGCTGGATATCACAAACAGCCCAAGCAATATCTAAATATTCGAACCTTTTCTTATTGCCATTTTCCATGAACAAATTTCCCACTTTACGCAGTTTGAAACGATGCACACCCTTTTGCTCTTTGCGCATTACGCTGACATTTCAGGGCCGATCTATAAGTTCCTGCCTTTTGTTTTTAAAACTGTTGTTTAAGGGCTCTTAATAAGTGAAAATGGCAAAATTTACTGTTTTTTATAAAATTGAAGACTTGTCGCGCTGAAATTTTGAATACCTATTACAGAACGTATACATGATGGAATGACTGTTTAAATTAATTGCTACTTTGAATTTGAAATACAATTGTTTTAATGACTTTGGGTTCGTCTCCAGTCCTTTGTTTGAAGTTTGTTTGGATTTGTCCAATTGTCTGAAGTGAAGTGAACCTTTCGCTTACCAGGCGCCTGCTATAAACCATTTGAGCATTCTTTTTTGTTCAGTAGTTAAATTGATCTTCTTATGTAAGGCCAGCACTACATGCCTGAATTTTGTGTTACGCATATCTAGACGTGTCAGTTCAGTGACCCCACTTAGTAAGTTAGTGAACGTACCAATAAAACTATTGTCGTCTGATGCGGTCCGAGATACCCGAACTGTTTTAGGACAAGCGCTTAAACTTTCCAACCGCAGGTCAGCTCGTCCCCACGTCTCAATAAAAGGGATTACACGCTAGTAGTTGGACGGTTACACAACCCTATAAACGTAGTAAAAAGAAAAAGAATAACCTATAGTATCATTTTGTTTAAAAGACGCATATTTTGTGTTTTTTTTTACATGGACAGCCAGAGAAATTTGAATTGGAACTTGCATCAATAGGATTTTATAATGGACTAAAAAAATATAAATTTTCCGTGACTTTCAATATAAGTTTAAATTACATTACAAGTACTGAAGTAAGGTTTAAACATATAGGTTATTTAAATTACTGTTACTTATTAAGTTTAAGTTATCAGCATTGGTTAGATTATTTCGTATGGGTACAATGTCCTATGATATCGACACAACGTGTCTTAAGCCCTCAAATTTTGAATTTTATTTAGAATGAAATTTGGACTATCGTGGGACTTAACTGAAATTACAACTGCCCTTACGACAGCATAAATTGGTCAAAAACAAAGCCAAAATAATATCTTGTTGATATTTTAGTTCCTTATTCCTTATTCCTATTAGAATTTGAGTTTTGCGTTAGTCTCCGACTGCCTTTCTCTATTCAATAAACAATTATTCGATATATACATATAGACACAAAATGTTCTAACTGTATGCACGAACTGTACCGGCTGATCTCTCTGATAGTTGTGTTTATAATCAAACCGTTCCCATTCGGGCCGGGTCTGTTGGGCCCAATAATCGAAGTCGCGCTGACGTTTCGAGAATTTTTACTGCCGCCCGCCGATACTGGCCCATGTAGGTGGTTAGCCGATTGAGTTTGTTACGTGATAACAAATAACAAAGGGAAACAACTTGTCTTCAAAGTTAAAGCTGAACGATGTATCAATTTAAAGTTATATTTTTTATAACTTTGTACGAGTATACCTACAATAGCTTTATGTTTCTATATTCCTATTTCTAATGACCCCTAAGCTCGTTTGAAGGAGAGTCGTCCAGAGCATTGAATCCTGCCCGAGGCGTTTAAAATAGTATTAAATTGTTTATTACCTATTTCTATAAAGCAGATCTGCAGTTAGTTGAATAATAAAATTTGTGTATCTACCTTTTTTTAAATATAGATTGAGAAAACTCTTAACCCAAGTGATAAAATTAGTACAAAACGTCGTTTTAATTTTCCGTAATGGCTTTGTTACAAAGGTTTTGTAAAAAAAATGTCCGACGCATATTCACTTATTATATTTAACGTCGACGTAATAAATAAACATAAAAACCTTGCTTCTGCACAAAAACTGAATCCAATTAAATAACTCAATAAAATTACACGAATCAATTCCACATTCCGCACGTGTCGAAAAACACAAATCGTTTTCCAGTTGAAATACAAAAAACCTACAAATTCACGTAACCCATTGAATTATTACGATGGACATTAACCGAATACTGCTCGTGTGGCCATTATGGGCCATAGCAGCATTTTTAAATTGTCGTGGGTTAATTTATAATTGCTGTAGTATACGGCGTTGTGTACGGAATGACAATGCGGGGACCACCGGCCTTGTTCGGCGCGATGAATGCTAAATAGGATATGCGTGTTTTGCAACACCTACCGCAAAGAATGTGGGCCTTAATATGCACGGCCGCAGCCGAGGGGTTAACGAAATTTCAGGATAGAGTCAAGGTGAGATATAATGCAGTTTAGTTATGACTAGGTAAAGATAATTACAAGATATTTCAAGAATATTGACGACTTCCGTGGTAGAGTGTAATAAAGACCGGTTTTAAAGTGATCGTCAGCTCTGAGGTCCCGGGCTTGATTCCCGGATGCAATGCAGGAAACTATTTTTCTAATGTTCTCTAGGAGTTGTTTCAGTCACAATATCAAGTGTTTGAGTAGCTTCTTATAAAGAGCTAAACTTAATTTCAGATATTTATTGCATAAGCGTTTTAATTACTTTTATATCATCCATCAATATTTTTCTACCGATAGTCTATTAGTAAATAATTTTAAATAGAAGTGTGTTGTTACCAATGTAAGTTATCAATTCACGACTGGACATAGCCATTCCAAATTTCGCCATTACCGCCACGCTTGGCAGGCGGGTATGTGATCAAAGTTTGGCTAACGCTGCTGTAGAAAAATAGATGATTTTAGTGCTGGTTTGCTGTCATTTTTCTTAATATTTTCTCATATTTCTCTCATCGTTCTTGCATTTCGATCAAGGACTCGTTTTTGTGCGACAAACGACAAATTATATTTATATACTGATATTATAAGTGCAATTAAGTTGCTAAAATATCAAATAAAGTAAATATTTATATTGTATAAGTAAAAAAGTAAAGTAAGTAACAGCCTATAATCATCCCACTGCAGGGAAAAGGCCTCCATCATTGAATTCAAGTTACCACAGTAATGATGGGTGTACTGGCATAATCACCACGCTTGCCAAGTGCGGGTTGGTGATCACAAACCCGAGCAACGTTCGAAAATTCAAAACTTTTTTTTTTGTTGCCCGACCCGGGTATCGAACCTGGGACCCCGAGATCTTGGCTCGGTATTTAAACCACTAGACCAACGGGGCGTTATATTGTATACAGGATAAAATTTTAATCACCGTCCAAATTTTAATACAACAATCTGCGAGACAAAAACAGATGACGTATTTATTCATTCGGTATAGCCAAGTACAAAAATGTCAAGATAAAGAACCTAGAAAATGTCCGCCAAACACCTAAAATTTTGGATACGGCCTCCTCGCAACACACTTTTTAAGCGAAGCGCATCTCATTCATTCATTACGATACTATTCATAATTGTTGACTTTCCCTTCATACTTTCACAAGCTAAAAATGTATTGAAAACTATGTTGCGAAAAATATTTTCGGGTAAAAATTTTACCTTATATTTTTTATTTTATAAATGGGCTCTAAATACGATACTTAACGCCAATAAACAATTAAGCCGGTGATGAAAAAGTCATTCTGTATGTCTATAGATAAGTAACATTATATTTAAGAGGAAACACAAGGGCCGTCTTTCCATACAAACGTAGTCCCCTGTTTCCTTCCTGGATAAAGCCAGTAGAGCAATATTTTTTATTACAAAAATCTATGGCCACTATTAGCATGTTTCAATGTTTTCTGTTTTTTCAAAAATTTATTAATAAAAAAGATATGAGCCCTCAAAAATCGAAAAAAATCCAGAAAACAAATTTGGCTAAATTTTAGAAAAAAAGGAAAACATACGAACACGGCCAAAGCCTTTCTTTAATTTTTCTAAATGAAAAAAGTATTTAAATCGGTCTAGTTTTGGAAAAGTAATCGGGGGACTACGAAATGTTGATTTGGTGTGCTTTTAGTAGGTATTTTCGGTCCAAGAAGCAGTTGTCTTTATCACACTCTGCGGTGAATGCGTTTGGCACTGCGCGACAGCAATAGATTTTACAAATACCTATTTTTCATTTCTCTCGCCCGTAGTGTTTCCTCTAAAGTGTAAAGGCTGCATTGCAAGAATACTCGTACATCTCGCTATCTTGCATACAAATGTAAACTATGACCAGTTTCAAATCCTTCCTATGTATATCTTTCATTGCCAACAGGTGGTATGTGCTGGGAATATTCTCTCAGTAATGTTGTCAACTGTCAATTGTTTTCCTATCGATTTTAAACTTAATATAGACTGTTACATCAATGTACTGTATAAAGTAACGGTCTATAATCATCTGACTGCAGGGCAAAGGTTTCCATCACTGGATTCAAGTTACCACAGAAATGATTGGTGTACTGGCATAATCACCACGCTTACCAAATGCGGGTTGGTGATCACAAACCCGAGCAACGTTCGAAAATTCGAAACTTTTTGTTGCCCGACCCGGGATCCGAACCTGGGACCCCGATATCTTGGCCCGGTATTTAAACCACTAGACCAGCGGGGCGTTCTCTGATCTTCTTTATGACAGTTCTCTCATCTTAATGAAAGCTTAATTATTTAGGTAGGTATAAAATGTTTCTGGAATTGCGAACGCGCTGCGGATGATGCTCTGGTGAATTCGTCAGATGCAGATGGCGCGGTCTTCGTGGACATTTTTAGGGGAGTGGACTGCAGTGGACTGGTGGTGATGATGATGGAGATGATTTTTGCGTGCAATCCCCACATAAGTATATTTTCAGCAAATGTTCGGTCATCGAAATCGGTCTACTGGTATTGACAAATTCATAATATTGTGTAGTAACAAGTAGAGATCAATATCAATTGAGGAAATTTGACGTTTTGTAGTAGGTTGACGTGCTGCTGTCTGTACATTACCTGTCAAATCCACAAAACATGAAAAAGGTTAGAAAGGCTGTCTTGCGTCATTTGTATGAGCACCGAGAATAATAAACACAAGCTTTCGCATACAAAAACGAGTTGAAAGAACCTCAATCCATCGCGCGACGTCAAACGAAACAAATCACAGCGCTCTCTTACATTCATGTTTGGGCAGAAGTTTGATAAGTATGAGCATTCGCTCATAGCGTCTGTGGCGAGCTTTCCGGGTTCTATGGTCAAATCCCACATGGGTACCGCCGTCCGCCGAGGTTCCTTGTACCTCCACTAGAACCTCCAAGGAAGGAGGGCTAGACCACACACGATGAGCCGATGCTATCACATGTCGGCCATTGTGATGCGTACGCGAGGGTAATTGCAATTTGTCGGCTTACACTGTGACGTGACGTCCCCGTTGGTCTAATGGTTAAAGAACAATGCCAAAATCTCGGGAACTTGGCTTCAATTCCCAGGTTCAGGCAAAAAGAGTTTCGTACTTTCGAATTTGTCAAGCGTGATTAATATGCTACCTACATTGCTGTGGTAGCTTGAATTCAATTATATATGTCCTCGCCCCCCAGTGCAAAAAACACAAAAATCAACTTGTAGTCCCGAATCACGTATAGTTCTTAAAACAAAAGACTTTCTCCACAAAAAATCACAAAATGGCTGCAACCGACCATATTTTATGTTTAAAAATAAAAATGACTCGCGATCGACTTTCAAAGGTTTGATTGATGCCCGAAGCCATAAATCATACAAAACATAGGGTACGCCGCGCTGTGGTACCGGAACCATAATCTCGGTACCGATACCATAAGAATGTAAGTATCGGATAAAGAGATAACACGCCCAGTCGAATGCCCGTCCATCAGAGTAATGAGTGATCTGTGTATTTGCCTTAGAGCAGGGTTCCGCAAACTATGGCTTGCCATCATCGATAAATTAAGAGCTCTACATTCTTATGCAAAATGGTCATTTTGAATTGTCCAACTTTTCCATATACCTACTTCATGGGCGCCGAATACAATTTAGTAACTTATTTCATTCCTTTTTTGACGGTATTTTTTTTTTAGTTAAGCTTTTTGAACATGCTACTTGTCTGTTTTTTCCCTCTGTATGTATGTGATCTGTAGCGAAATTGTCTATCCGACAACCTACCACAAAAGACACATTTTCTCAACTGAAACTGACCTTTAACTGTGGTACTTATAGTTGAAAATTAGATAAGGAATTGACAATGGGTAGGTTGATATAAACACTGTCTATTCGCTATCTCGCCCCGCCTAGTAATTCTGCCCGGTACAGGCAAGATTATAGGCATTTCGTTCCTAGCTAAATTAATACTTGCAGTTCGTAATATTTCGTGAGCAATTTCATAAAAGGCTTTGAGGGAGAGATATAGAAAATGGGCTTCTAACAGAGTAACATTCATTTCTGAAATGAAATGAAAAACATTTATTTCTAGAAGAAGTGCTATATAACAATTATTTACCTGTAGTCCCCAAAATAGGTAATCCTGTCTTTTGGGAACTACTTGACAAAGTAATTAAACAGCGGCTTTGTGTGTGTGTGTGAGAGAGAGAGAGAGGCGTAAGTGGCTTACTTGGGATCAGTTGTACAAACTGCTGAGCGAAAGCGGTCGGAATTGTGTCACTTAGGATATTGCTTAACAAAAGCTCAGTTTCATCATAGCTGATTTGGAGGAGTCGAGTCGAGTCGAGTCAAAGATTCTTTTTTTCACAACATATAGGGAACTAGTTTTTATGTCACATTTAGTTACTTACTACTTTGTTGTAAATCAACCTACTATGTCTTTTGGCTAATGTCGTGATTTTTCATAAGATAGTCATTTAGGTATTTACAGTCAATAGGTAGCACTCTTTGAAAACGTTGATACTGAACACTAAACAATGTATAGTTATAGATTAATATATCATAAAAAGTTAGAAACACAATCTTGAACAGAAAAATACATCCTCATCAAATGAGTGACACATGACACATCTGGATGCTTTTCTTAATTAGTAGCATTAAATTATAAATCGTGAAGTAGTACCTAAGGTCTGATTTCCATTAGGTAAAGCTAGTATGAACAATACAACATTAGCTTGCGCAGCTATTTAATCGAAGTTTTATCGCTGACATTTCAAAGTGTCATTTTTGTATGAGAGTGTGTATTGTGTGTACTTATTTTCTTATCAATGACTATGGTTAATGAAATATTAAAAATGTCTTTAAAAAGTAAAATCGTCGGTACGCAATCGCTGTAACTGGGTCAAATCGTTAGACAATAAAAAAATATATCATAAGCCCGAATCAATCATCTGCTGGGCAGACCTTTCCAAAAGAAGGCTGTTACCATAATAATCACTTAGCACAGGGTGTCTTAGCGGGATCCACGGACCCCTTAGTGATACGTAGCATGTCTATCAGGGGTCCGCAGAATGAACGTCGCAGATGACATTGGCCTTGCCTTTTCAAAGACAACTCCACAATGTAACGTTTTTATTGGGGCAAATCAGCAACACCCTTCTCATTAACTTCGTATTCATTAACGGCTGGTCCCAATAATCTATCTATCTTCAGTTTTGGCATATCAGAGATGGAAAACATCTTCTGTCTCTGATTTTGCTGTCCGGAAAAACAAAAACAGAAGTTGTTTTCTATCTCCGATATGCCAAAACTGATGATAGATAGGTTATTAGGACCGGCCGTTAATGAATATAATATACGATAGATAAATATATTTGATACGGGGGGTAGAATTCTTTCAATTGTTAAAGTGGCCCGTGACTGCAAACAGCTTAAGAAACCCTGACTCAGCAGGTTAGCGTTCGCAATTTACCCAATGTTGCCGCTTTGTACTAATCGGTACCCCTTTAGCCTTCAAAGACCTTATGACGAGAATCATCAACTGCCGGTCCAGGATACGTCATTGGAGGTCAGCGGGTTTAGGCCAATTTGTAAACATAAAGTAATTTCGTGGCAACACCAATAAATGTCAATCTCAATTGCAACCCAACTGCAAACTGTTTCATCGTATTCATTGAAGGCAATTTATTTAAACACCAATGCACTGTCAGCGTTAGGTTTGTGCCACAGTCGGACTCTGTGATACTATAGCGAATATCGTAGTCCACCGCTGGACATAAAGTAACGGCCTATAATCATCCCACTGCAGGGCATAGGTCTCCATCATTGAATTTAATTTACCATAGCAATGATGGGTACACATAGGATGGCTGCACATAGATAGGCGTTTCCAAGAGATGGATTGGTGATTGGAATGTTTCCAATGCTGGAAGTTAGACGCTGCGGGACACGGGTTTCTCTAAAATCGCCTTGCTTGGCAGACAGCTTGGCGATCTCAGTTTGGCCAATGGCGCAAAGAAGACGCTGTTGCCCGTCTTCTTTTGGCTGTACTCCTGTCAATCAATCAACAGCTATTGTCCGTGCAGTGCTGAACGTAGTCCTCCTTTACCCGCTTGTACAGAAATAGAGATGATGTTATTACATTTAAGGCGCAAAACATCCACACATGAAACAGCTTTTAACATTTACCATGTTAATAGAAAACTTTATACGAAAGTAACATTAGAAGTATTGTAATGGCATCCAAGTGTATCACGGCCTTCGCTGCTACAACTCAAAAGCCGCCGCTTGACAATCTGTTTGAAATGATAACTGGACAAATCAAAAGAGCCGACAATCAGCTACAATTTGACGCCTAACATAATAAAATCAGTATGCGATTCTGCTGTTTTTGAATCGACAAAAATGAGATCAAACTCATACAAATATACTTATGTGTGAATTTATTCATATTATTTTTATGGTAAAGTCATAAATGGATATAAAAATTTTTGCTTTACTTTTTCTTGCCAAATTTAATGACTCCAGAAAGGGAAGATCCCTTTCCTTTACTTCTCTAAGGTAAATAGAGTTGAGAGACTAACCACAAAAAATATTCAAGTACTCCAACACGGTAGACGATAGATGGCGCTAACAGAGTCTGTTCTTAATTTACTTTAATCAAAGTACTCATGTGTCAGTATTCCTGCGTGTGAGTAACAGTACCATGTTAAAGTAACAAGTTTCTTTGTTTGTAAGAGATTTCTAAGGGAAATGGACAAATTGTTACTGACATGTTACTAAAATGTTTAGCTTCTTCCAATAATGCCGTACCTGAATTGGAAAGGATTCTTCTATATTAAGGACTTACCTTATCACTGAGACTTGAAACGGTTTATGTTGTCTTTACCTCTTGTACCGTCAATTGGTGATAAAAACAATTTCTGTCAGCTACAATCTAACTAACAAGAAGAACTTTCATGTGACTTGGGGCCATACGTTTAGAGTTCAAAACTATGTTTAGAAATTCAAAACCTGTACTCAAAAATATGACAATTTAAGTCGTATCAACAGATAATCAAAACATTGATCAGTATGATACGATCAGTAAGTGTATGGAAAATATAAATCTATTTTGAAGTTTTTATCGGTGAATAAATAGACCAATTTGACAACATTTTAAAGTTGATATGCAACAATGATATCAACATAAAAATATATTTATCTAGAATCTATCTAGTTCAGTTTTGTTGCGTCTGCCACGTGAATATAACGCGCGTTTTAAAGGTGTTGACCTCTTTTCGAACACTAAGCGCAAGTTTAAAAGAGAAGTAGGTGCATTGTTGGATTCGGGTGTAGGTGTGTGCAGTACCAAAAAAAAATAACAAAAAATAAAATAATAAAAATGGCAAAAAGTAACATTTATTAGGAATAAAGTTAAATAAAATTTATATTACATCAAAAATTAAAAATAAATAGAACAATTTAATATGTTCTACATTAATTTCATGTCTCAAATAACATTGAGTTGGTTGTCATGCTGATTTCTGTTTTGTTGTTTAATGTGTGTGTTCTTTGATAATGCGTGGATATTGTTAGCATTTCCATCCTTTACTTGTGCTATTGATAAGATAAGGGAAACCTGTTATTGGCCATATTTACTATCAATTAATGTATGTTAACATTGTATATATACGCTGTTGGTTTTCTCAATAAAGTAAAATAAAAAAATAAAAAAAAAAAAAAAAGAAGGAAATGTCAAAAATATCTGAAGACGAAAGAAACAAAAGCCTAGAAACTACGAAAGACTTACTTAAACACAAACCTGGTTATCCCAATAAGTCTTGTAAAATTAATTATTAACGATTCATAAGCGAAATGCCAAACGCATAGATCTGGAATGCGTCCTTACCACTTGTTTATCATTAGCTGGCTACATAACCTTGTAATTCAGAACAAAAAACTGCAAAAACCAATCCAAGCAATGCAAAAAACTGCTCATTAGCTCTCATCATCATTAGCTCTGCCAAACGATGCTTACTGTCGGACATAATCTGGGGGTGGTGGGATCCACCTCCTAGTGGTCCACCCTGGGCAACGGCATCTTTGGATTTCTAACCAAAGATGACGGCTAACAGATCCCCCTGCGGTAGTAGGCTTCGTAAGAGGCTGCCTGGATGCTACCACTCTCCTGCCGGAGTTCAGCGCCAAACAGTTTTTCTGTGTTCCGCTGGTGTGTGGGAGAACCAGTTCCTCTGGGTAAGCTCGCTCCATCTTAGGCTTCTTCTTAACAGTATAGTTAAGTATGTTGTCAAGAGCAAGCCCATTCTTTATAAATAAAAAAATAAAAAACATAAGCCTTCCAAGGATCGCCAAAACGATAAAATGTAATGTCATTATACATTTAAAATAGACAATAACTTAACGAATCTATGTAAAACTACAGATAAAAATGTGAAAGATCATATCCATTATTACAAGCAATCAATGCGAGTGAAGCTGTGTAAGTGTTTCACAAATACGTAGTTTCTCTTCCAGTTTAGTCAAAGTGCTACATAGTTCAGAATCTACCACTTGTAATAGAAAAGTTTTTTCTTTAGAGGCATTTCATAACTCCATCTATCCGTTATTTTTAACAAAACCAAGTTGCTGCTCTAAACTTTCATGTTCACTATCACATTGGTTAGTTGTTTTGAAATTTCTACCATGTAACTTGTTTTTTATGATGTGAATTACTTCGTAATCATGGCACTTGCAACAGTGCCCAAATATCGTAAACTCAGAAAAAACAAGGCACATGGTAGAAATTCTCGAAGCAACTAAATTCGCTCCAATTTTCGACCTACAAATGCTCACAGTCATTTTTCCTTTCGCTGCCAGTACTACCACAGAGCGCCCGGAGTCCCTCGTTAACCGAATAGGATTGGTCGGTCGTAATAACATACTAAGGTCCACAGCCTGTAATCTTGGCCACTTCGACCCACTCAATCGAGTAACCGACAGCATTTAGAGTTTGCACACCCGATACTTTAACAATCGATAATGTTACGTCAATACTTTTTGAAACGCGATTTGAAAATTCTTTACATTGTTAGAATCTATTTTAATGAAGTTTGAAATTTGGACGATTTTGAACACTTTGGCTGACACATAACAATTTATATTAGGTACTGGGTAATTTTTGTTTCTTTCTAATTGTTTCCATAGTTTTCGTTGGGTGGTTATGGATTTTATTAAATTAACACTTTTATGAAATTATATTTGTGTTTTTTAATACCAGCACTTCCAGATAAAATGTTTTTGCATAATCTGCAATACTTGTAGATTGTTTTGTCTTTTATCTTAGAAAAAAACATCTTTCCTGGAAATGGTTTCAACTTTAATAAAATTACAAAGCATATTGTTTCATAAAATGATTTAATAATAATAATAATATAATAATAAAACGTTTATTTCAGACCGCCTCGATTCATACATTTTAGAGTTAAAGACAATATACTTAAAATAATAACAATAATAATAATAATAATAATCTAAATTAGTCAAAAAACCGGTTCCTGGATCCTAACACATGATTATTAACCCAGTGCTTATAGATGGGACACGATGGCTTATCTTTGATAGCCAGCAGGATGCTGTTGGCGCTATCTCGAGTTCTAGTAAGCATCGAAGCCGTTCGTTTACGAATCACAGCGTAAAAGTCGTCCACACGCGCTTCCGCAAACATAGCTGACGCACTGCAGAACCTTGGTAGCCCCATTAGCATCCTGAAGGCATTGTTGTACTGAACCCTTAGAGCGTGACATTTAACATGACAAATAATTAATAAAAATCAATTTCTAAAACTCATCATTCATCATCATCATCAGCCTATCACAGTCCACAGCTGGACATAGGCCTCTCCAATTGCACGCCACTTAGGTCGATCCTCGGCTTCTCGCATCCAGCTCCTGCCAGCCACCTTGCGCAAATCATCACTCCACCTAGCCTGTGGCCGTCCTACACTACGTTTGCCGAGACGCGGTCTCCACTCAAGAACTCGTTTACCCCAGCGGTTGTCGGTTTTGCGGCTAATATGGCCAGCCCACTGCCACTTCAGCTTGCTAATCCGGTGGGCTATGTCGGTAACTTTAGTTCTCTGCCGGATCACCTCATTTCTGATTTTATCCCTAAGAGAAACTCCGAGCATAGCTCTTTCCATAGCCCGCTGAGCGACTTTGAACTTGTGGACTAGCCGTACCGTCAGTATCCACGTTTGTGTCCACGAAACGTAAACTTACCATTACAATTTATCAAATGTTAACAGAGTATTTTATTATACACATAGCCAAAAACTTGCTGTCAAGCAGCCGGGCAAACAATGAATGCAGTCACAGACGCTTCCTGCGCTTTTCTTTTGTTTTTATATTTACCTTTAAATTTGGAATCATCTTTAAAAATGAGCAAACGAATACAATAAGACGCTTCCTTCTTTTTTTCTAAATTCCTTTCGTCCTATGTTTCCAAAGTTCCTGAAAGCATTTATGCTTGACGCGTTATGGGTAGCTGCTGTGGAATCGACCAGTCATGGGCAATTTATGAGTGCTCCAAGTGACTTGCTAGTTAGCAACGATTTGTGGTAATATTCAGTGTAAGACGATTACTGTTTAAGTATATGGAGACCATATAACTTAGATTTATTAAATTAGTTTAGCTCGCTGAACCAATATTAACTTCATTAAGCTGTTAGTAAGGTCAAAGTACTGTTTATGAATGCGTGAACATTGCTAGGTCCACTGCCTATTACTAGTTCGTACTTTCTGTGCTTAGTACTTATGGATCTTTCCTACGGAAACATATTTTTTCTAGAATAAAAGTAGCCTATGTGCTACACCAACCTATAGTCTACGTCTATGCCTATTTCATCTAGATTCACTTGGTCATTTTGGCGTGGTTGAGTCACAAACATTCGTCCGAAATTTGGCATTATGAGCTTCTGAGTAACTCATACTTGCATGATATACTTCTATTTTCGTGTTGAATTTCACCCAAATCCGTACTTGGGTGAAATTCAACACGAAAATATGCCTAGATAGGCTGGAATATAATTTAGACTATTTTTATTCTGGAAAATGTACGAATCCTGTGGGATAGTTTTGAATTGTCAAAATTCCACTCTTACGAAATCGCGGGCAGTAGTCTAGTATTTTTTAATCAACCTATATCATCCCACTGCTGGGCAAAGGTCTCCCCCAAACTCTGGCACTGATCTCTATCCATCGCCAACGACTCCCACTCCCCCGTCAGCCGGACCAAATCGTCACACCACACCGTTTCTTGGGTCTAATCGTGTTGCGATTTGAGTCCATTCTTTTAGCCTAGTATTAAATAAAAGACAAAAATAATCATATAACTTTTATTATCTTCTACTCGAAAAGTATACTCGTACATTAAAATAGTAATCTTTTTACAAATAATAATATCAAATATCATTCACATCTAGCTCCCTATTTAAACAAAGTACTGATTTTACATGAATTTTCATGTGTGTGGACTACACAATTTTCAATTTTATATACATATACCTATGAGTGATGATTTGCGCAAGATGGCTGGCAGGAGCTGGTGAGAAGCCGAGGATCGACCTAAGTGGCATGCAATTGGAGAGGCCTATGTCTAGCAGTGGACTGCGATAGGCTGATGATGATGATATACCTATGTAAAAGTAGAGCATGCAGCCTACAATCATCCCACTGCAGAGCAAAGGCCTTATTATGACTACAGGCATAATCACCACGTTTTCCAAATGCGGGTTGGTGATCACAAGCCCAAGCAATGTTTGAAAATTTGAAGCTCTTGTTGCCCGACTCTGGGATCGAACCCAGAGCCCGGTACTTAATTAAGTCACTAGACAAAAAATAGATTTATTCATCTTATATATGTCGTAGGATTATTTGATAATCCGAATCATCGCGAAAATTCTGGGGATTTTGCGAAAACACGGATAATTTGACAGTGGTGATCACAGAACATAGAAAGTTTCCATGTTCTGTGGTGGTGATTATATTTTGCAATCTTGCTAAAAAAAAAGTTAGTCTTTTTGCAAAAACGCGAGTTGCCTTAGTAACATTGAACATTCTTAACGCTGATTGGCTTTATTTTTTCTTGCTGGCCAACTCTTATTCTGATTGGTTCCTATCTTTTCCCTTTTGATGTATTACCATAGAGTTATAAAGGGTAAGAAATGACAATACATATTCATAGGAACTTTACTTTTTATTTAACATTTTTGCTGGGTAAATATCAATCACAGGAAAATATACTAGGTACGCTATCCTAGTAATAATATAAACGCAAGTACGGGTACGTTACCTCTTAATACAAATCACATAATTAATTGGTGCTTAATTTAATATAAACTTACATGTATACTACTCGTACTTTAGTTGCTAAGTAAATGTCATTGCGTTATAAGTGTGATTGTTGAATAATGTCATAGTACTTATCAGATGAACGTATTTGAATATCTTACTAATCCCTCAACCCCCAGGAGGCAGGCGCGTGCCGCGATAACAATTGATTTCAATTGTGTCTGGAATAACTCACGATCGAGGGATTAAAAGAATAATAATAAGATTTTTTTTCTTACCTACACTAATTTCGTCGTATTTTTTTGCATTTCTATACTGTTGCGTTTTTGGTTGTTTAAGTACATTCGCAGAGTTAAATACTTCAATTGAAGCTATTACACTATTTATTCGTTCTTCAGTCCATTCTGGTTTCGTACTTCTGTCCTGTCTATTAGCGTAAAACTTTCTTAGTTCTTTGTCGAATCTTTCTTTATTGGACATACCTCAAAATCGGTTTCTGATGAACGTTCAGTAATAATTTCACTTATATCTGTCATTTTGTACTTACAGGCACATTTCTACATAACTTTTCGCACTATTTTAAACTGCTGGCTCGCTGACAAAACACAAACACAAACAAAACAACTTGCGACAGTGAATTGATATTTAAAACGTCAAGTAGTCAACCAATCAGAGAAGATGTTTTTTTGGGGCGCTCAAACCAGCCAATCAGTGTTATTTTTTCAAAATAACCTACGATTCTCATCGCAATGTTACTAAGGCGACTCGCGTTTTTTCAAAAAACCTAACTATTTTAGCAAGATTGAAAAATATAATCACCATTGTCTAATTATCCGTGTTTACGCAAAATCCTTAGAATTTTCGGTTTATCAAATAATCCTACGACACATATAAAATTTGGTTAAAATCAGTAAAGTCGTTTCGGAGGAGTAAGGTAACTTACATTGTGACACGAGAATTTTATATTAAATAAACAACTAATCCTACGACATATGCATATTCAGTAGGTCTGAGAATCGGCTACTATCTATTTTTCATACCCTTAAGTGATAAGGGTTGTTCACCCTTTACCTTTTTTTTTTTTTAAATTTTTGTAAAAAAATTTTGTTTTTGTATTTTTCTATAATGTGGCATTAAAAATACATACAACCCTAAATTTTTACTCTTTTATCACCAACCCCTATTTTTTAATAGCCATTTTAGTAATTTAATATTTTTTATGGAAAAACTAGTTCAGCTAGTTTTTCATATAAATTGAAATCTCATTTATGTTGTTTTTAGATAAGTACATGAGTTTAGGCACAGCCAAGTTTTTAGTTTTCAGACATGTAGTTTTGATTCAGAACATGTTCAGACATGTTTCAGAAACATATCACATTATTTTTAAAGAATAAAACAAAAATCACTTAACATACTAAATACTTTACTTAAAACCGTAACAAATATTTTAATACTATAACGTTCACTATGCTATTAAACATAATTATAATAGTTTTTATTCAATCTCGGGAAACTTCCAGGACACTTAAAAATCGTCAAATGAGCCGAAGTCAACTCGTAGAGATCTAACGGATCTCTAAGAGTAAAAATAACTTAAACTGTTTTTTTATTAAACTTAAAATTAAAAATACATACCTACTTTATACGATATTTTAGCAACTTGATTGCAAATATTATAATATCAGTATATAAACTTGAAAAAAATGTTTCAGGCGGGAAAAGTTTATACTCTATGAATTATTTGAACATAAAACCTAGCTAAAAGGAAGTCAACAACATGAAGTAACAAAAAAACCGGCCAAGAACGAGTCGGACTCGCGCACAAAGAGTTACCATTGACTCTTGTCATTATTGATATTGAGAGAAAAAGGGCAAAAAAATCGCATTTGTTGTATGGGAGCCCCCCTTAAATATTAATTTTATTTTGTTTTTAGTATTTGTTGTTATTGCGGCAATAGAAATACATAATTTCTGAAAATTACAATTGTCTAGCTTTCGCGGCTCTTGAGATACAGCCTAGCGACAGGCAGACGGACAGACAGCGAAGTCTTAGTAATAGGGTCCCGTTTTTAGCCTTTGGTACGGAAGCCTAAAAACCAGACAACTAACCGTCTTTTCGCAGTACATAAAATTCAACACTTTACTAGTAAATGTGACGACCATTTGGATCAGCGGTAGTAAACGCTGCTTCTGAGCCATGGGTCGCGGGTTCGATCCCCGCACAGTACAAATATTTGTGTGCATGAACATGTCTGTTTGTACTGCTCTGGGTGTTTTCTATGTATTATAAGTATGTATTTACAAAAAAAAAAAGTATATAAGTAAGTTTATCGGTTCTCTAGTACCCCATACGACAGGGTACTTAATATAGTAGCTTAATTTGGGACTAGATGGCTCTGTGTAGCCCAGTGTGGAATGTGTGGAATGTCTGAAATATTTTAAATAAAGTTATCTAGTAGTGATAGTTTAGTTTAACTTCGACGACTAGCTAGACTAGATGATACACCTTAGCCTAAAGCATCTTCAATACTATATAATCAAACAAAGTCAATTCTTCAACTTCTGTTCTTAATTAAGTATTTTATATCTTTTATATTAATTTACATTAAAACTAATTAATCAACAATATCCTTCATCTTTTTCCCTTTAGTCTCAGGCAAAATCAGACACAGAATAGCTCCAACGATGGGCACCACAGCGAAAATAGTTGAGGGAATCCAATGAGGCTGCACATTTGCGACGAAGGGAGCTACCATTGCCCCAACTTTAGAGCCAGTGCAGATCGCACCAAGACCCATGTTCCTCAAAGGAGTAGGGTACAGTTCGTTAGCATATATGTAGAAGATGCACATGACGGCTACAGTAAAGATGGCTGAGGTCGCAGTGATGACAGCACAGCCCCAGTGACCGTCAGGGACGAAGATCAAGATCGTCATCAAAGCGGAGGTCATGATCAAAGTGCAGAATACAGAAACTTTTCTCCCCACATACTTAGTCAGCGGCATGACTAGGATGTTTCCTATTGCCTGAAAAATTTAATGGAAGTTTGCGTTAAGGTAGAAAAAAGGAGCTAAAGCTTTTCTTATATAGTTAAACTAGCTGTTCCCCGCGACTTCGTACGCGTCAATTTCTGTTTTTATGATCGCGATTGTTTTTGCAACATTTTTCACTGATGCTTCGCTCCTACTGGTCGCAGCGTGATGTTATATAGCCTTAAGCCTTCCTCGAGACATGGACTATCAAACACAAAAATAATTTTTCAATTCGAACCAGTACTTCCAGAGCTTAGCGCGTTAAAACAAATAAACAAACAAACAAACAAACAAACTCTTCAGCTTTATAATATTAGTATAGATATTTTGTTACAAAAATATCACAGAAATAAAGAGAATCGTTAAAATCCAACACTAAAAAGTTATCAATTATAGAGATCATATAAAAACTGGTGTATCTAGTCAGCAGCCGAAAACATTATTATACACAAAAGCACTAATACGTTTGGGTGCTCTTTCAACATGTAGCAATCAACTTTATATTATGTAAGGTTGAACTTCCTTCAAGGTAAGTAAGACTATACATAAAACTAGTTCATAGCATTTATATTGGTCATAGACAAAATATAAGACGTGTAAAACTTTCTTGATTGCCTCTAGCAGTCGTTTTTTTTACTCACTTGAAACAGTCCCATTAGAGGAACTATGACGAATATATCCAGCCCAAGTAATGTAGCATAATGATGTATGCCGAAATAGCATATTCCTCCAACAAACCACATCACGTAAAATATTATAGTCACTTTAGCAAGGTCGGCGTTCGAAAACAAATCCAGATAAGAACGTTTTTGGACTGCACTGTGTTCAGTTTTTAATTCTTCAATAGCCTTGATCACAGTGTCTTTTACATGCGTAGTATCCAGTCCATTGCTAAAATGAGACACAATTCAGCTGATTACAAAGATAATATTAAAACATCAGAAATAAAAGTATAACTGCAACGTACAATTTAGCAACTTTCGTCATCATATCAATCGCTTCTTCCGTTTTCTTTTGCGATACCAACCACCTTGGTGACTCTGGTACGAATAGTATCATTATTAAAAATACAAATGAAATCGATCCAAAGACCAAAAGAAATATCTGCCATGTCGATGAGAAGTAAGCTACTAATGCCAACAACATTATGGCAAAGCCGTCAGCTATCAAACTGGTAGCGCCTGCTAACTCCCGGTATTTTTGGCCAACCATTTCTACGCTGTAAACCACACTAAGGGTCATGATTCCTCCTGACCCGAGTCCGGCAAAGAATCTAAAAAAGTTGTAGAACCAGTAGTTGGAAGCGAAAGGAGCAGCAATCATGAAGCCAACAGAAATAACTGTAGAGAGTATGTATGCTCTTTGACGGCCGAATCTGAAACATATTATAAAGCATATTTAACAGTTGTTCTTTTGATTATCGTTTCAGTTATTTATAATGTAAATAAAGTATTTTTATTCTGTTTTGATTTGATAATGTGTCGTTTTCATAGCAATGGATACTTTTTGTAAAATAAATCATAAAATTTAGGTTTCATATTTTAGTAACATTTAAACGTCATAGGCGGAGAGCTATGCCTTTCTGGATTCCAACGTTTTGGTTTGTCACTGGTAGAAAAAAAACTGGTAAATATGACAAATGGGAAACACCACAGACAACAGTATAAAATCATTGAATAAATATTTGTTATATATTAACTAAATAAATCGTTTACCTGTCAGAAAACCAACCAATCAAGGCAACTCCGAACCCTAGCCCGAACATTGTCACTGTTTGGGTAAAGCTTGCGAGCCACGCTCTACTACAGATCAAACCAAAGCTTGAAATGAGGGTATTTTGAAAGACAACACTTTGATACTCGTATTCTACACAGTCATCATAGCATGTGTTGTTTTGTACCGTTCTGTTCAAGCCATCTTTGAATTTTGTACAGGAAAATTCTGTCTTCGATGTCAGAAAGACTATGCTCATCATGTTCCAACTTGTGATGCATCTACTTAAGACTGCAGCGCCACATACCAGGAACTGCAGGAAGCCAAATGCTCCCATAGTTTTTGTGACGTAGTCATCTTCGAAAAGGTCTTCATCGCTTTGCGATTGCGTCACTATGTATTTCTTTGTTCCTGCTGTCAGTTTCATTGTTACTTCTTGAGTTTTTGAGTTTACCTGTAAGAAACACGTAAGTAATGTTAATATGTTTTTCTGTTGTAGATCCCAATTCAATTTTTTTTTATTAGGGCATCAGTAATTTATATGTCTAGTTTCATAGGTTTACCTTAGCTGAAACTTGAAGTTTATCAAATCTAAAAAAATGATAGAGCTTATCAAATTTTAAAATCGGATTTGTGTTACCTATTTTATTTGAGTCCCTATACTGCGTTTGTTTTGTCTTATGTAATTGAGCCTACATTTACTGTTTGACCCTAATAAAAGCTATTTAAATCCATAAATTTATTTGACTTTCATTTTCAATAAAAATTTGCAATATATTCTGGTAAAAACGTAAACAGATGACAATTTATTCCGGCCATCATAATTAAACACTTCCAAACTTCACATGAAAGGCGCAGCTAAAGAAGGGAATCCCAGTGTGTTAAGTTATTACGTAGACATCAATTTTTGATTTAATGTTTTTTTAAAGATGCCAAACTTGTCTGAATCTAAGACATCTTGTAGTTTGTTTCCAATAATCTAGCCTCTAGCATTAAAACATACACACTATTAAAAAAGCATAAATAATAATTCAATATTTCTTTTCCTAAATTTCGTTCGTTCATTGTGGCAAATAGACAGCAATATAATTTATTGAAAGGATAATTCATATTACAATATCAAAATTTAAAACCGGCCAAGTGCGAGTCGGACTCGCGCACGGACGGTTCCGTACCAACTTTAACTGAATTAGGGTCCACTTACTTCCAGTAAGCCAAAATACCACAATATTTTGTTGACTGCAAAAATAACTTTATTTTAAATAGTGTTTGTTTGAAGGACAAAGTTATATTTGCGGCTGTTAAAAATGTGCTATTTCTCAAATATAAACGACTTGATCTCGTTAAAACCATCGTTGAAAGTATTTGCTAAGATCTACATTACGTATTTTTTACAAAATTTTCACTTGCTTAGTTTAAAAGTTATAGGGGGCGGGACGCCCATTTTACCACTTTGGAAGTGTCTATCTTCCAAATGTTAGACTTTTGGAAAAAATTGTTCTAAAAACCTGCATTTCTTTTGAAAGACCTATCCATAGATACCACACACGCATAGGTTTGAGTAAAAAGTTTTTGTTTATATTTGTGTATGGGAAGCCCCCCATTAAATATTATCATTTTTTTTTTGTATGAGTATCGTAAAGCGGTCAACAACAGGATACACCTACTAACCAAGTTTCAACTGTGTAATGCTAGTACTTTCAGAATAAATTGGCTGTCACATACGGACGGACAGACAGACAGACAGACAGACTTGACGAAACTATAAGGGTTCCGTTTTTTGCCATTCGGCTACGGAACCCTGAAAAGGAACAGTATTTTCCTTTTTTTCTATACACCCAGGTTTTTCCCACTGGCACGCAAAAACATTCCAAAACCATAGCTCACATGGAACCTAAATATTTCTGTTCTTTCCTCTTTCACTTACAAGAACCTAGCTCAGCAAGATATATAGAAGATAATTGTTCAGCGATGCAGCCCTAAGGCAAGACGTTCTTATGACAGGCGTCGACGGGTCGTCGCGTCGCCATTTATAAAACTCAATTACGCGCCTCCGCTCCCTAATAATGATAATTGATGACGGAATTTGCGAGCTTTTTGCGGAGATCCGAGCCGGCTATAACTCTTGTGGTATGGTGCGTTCCCGTTGCACGGGAATGAAAAAAAACCGTTTGCAATTTTTTTTTATGTGAAAAATAAATGGTTTAATACAACTGCCGGGTCGGGTTTACCATATCTTTTTTTTTTTAAACCTTGAGCTTAAATATTAATCTGAGCAGCTTGAGTAGTTAAAATAGGTGCTATTTTGCAACTAAATAAATAGTCAGATGTGCAGGCCACTGTGGGTACCGAAAGTAAGTAAACAACATTCTACAATAAGGCTGCATTATATTTCAAACAGACTTCTACTGGTAGTAGTGAACATTCAAATTATGTCATGTACTTAAATTATCAAGACGTGATACCATGGAAAGTATTTTTGAGTAAAACATAATTCATGGTGTATGCCGTATCGGTCGGTTAGCATGACTTTAAAAACATTGCTTTGACTTAAAATAAAACCGGCCAAGTGCGAGTCGGACTCGCGCACGAAGGGCTCCCTACCAAAAAGGCCAAAAAAACGAGTTTGTTGTATGGGAGCCCCCCTTAAATATTTATTTTATTTTGTTTTTAGTATTTGTTGTTATTGCGGTAACAGAAAAACATAATTGGTCAAAATTTCAACTGTCTAGCTATCGCGGCTCTTGAGATACAGCCTGGTGACAGAGCGACGGACAGACGGACAGACAGCGAAGACTTAGTAATAGGGTCCCGTTATTACCCTTTGGGTACGGAACCCTAACTAAAAAAAGAAATATCTCAGAAGTAAATTTTAAAATAACACTGGCCGGTAGCATTATTCAGCGAGAAACAATCGTTTTGTTTTTTATCAAATGGAACCACACCGCTAAGGCTTGCGATATTTCTTCATAACGTGGCCCTGTTTAATTTGTAAATCGCTTGACGACTGATTAAAAACTCTTTTGAAAAATTTACGAGAAACCGACGATGAAGGGGATGTCACACGCACGCCGCTTCTATTTTTTTCTTTTTATTATCTGTCTTTGATATTTTTTTATAGGGGGAGAAACGATCTAAGATTTCATTTTTTAATTGGGTGTCAGACAATTTGTCCTTTAGCCGGTTTTGTTATGAATTGATTGATGATTATTGAATTTGATTCCGATTTTTAATCGAAGTGCATTAATATTTAATTTTCTGAATTACGCCAATACTTAAGTAGGCGTGATATAATTGATTCTAAATATACAGGTTTTATGATCAACATTATTTTATGTCCTTGCATGGTGGTAGCTTCTATTTCCAATCTATACTAATATTATAAAGCTGAAGAGTTTGTTTGTTTGTTTGAACGCGCTAATTTCTGGAAGCACCGGTTCGATTTGAAAAAATATTTTTGTGTTGAATAGTCCATGTATCGAGGAAGGCTATAGGCTATATAACATCAAGCTGCGACTAATAGGAGCAAAGCATCAGTGAAAAATGTTACAAAAATAATCGCGATCATAAAAACAGAAATTGACGCGGACGAAGTCGCGGGGAACAGCTAGTTACTAATAAAAAAAAAGATAGATATACACTTTGTAACATACTATATAAAATACATTCTAACTCAAAATACACATACTTTATATGATACGAGTATTTTAGCAACCTAATTGCAATTATAATATCAGTATTTTAACTTGAAAAAGTTATAGATTTATTTGATTCGGGGTTTATATGTAGGCCTTATTTATTATGAGTTTCCTCATAAACCCCGAATCAAATAACTGTAGTGATAGTTACCATGAAAGTTAAAATCAGTATATTGAAAATTTTATGTCTCAGGCGGGACTCGAACCCGCATCTCCGCCCGTTAAGAGCTGCACAATTCAGCCATACACACACCATTAACGTTACGATAAGTTTGAAATCAGTTAAAAATCAGTTTTATTTCTGCAAATAGGCCCCTGGAGGCGCTTTTACACGTCCCAATATTTAACCTACCACTGCTTCGGGACAAATGTGGGCTAGTGCCGAGAAGAAGCAGCGCAAGAAACTCGGTCACTATTGTCAGCCTCTTTTTAAATAAACATGTTTACATAAGATATATGCCAGTGCGAGCTGATACAATTTAAAGCCAAACGTTCCTATCATTTATATAATCATCAATAGTGTAATAGCCCTTTTTCATTAAAACAACTTTGATATATGATTTGAATTTATGTACAGGGAGGTCAGCAATTGATAGTGGTAATTTGTTGAAAATACGGATACAATTTCCCATGAACGAATTACCTACTTTTCGCAGTCTGAATCCTGGAACGGCAAGTTTATCTTTATTTCGGGTATTGAAATTGTGTACGTCACTATTTTTGACAAAAAATTCGAGGTTTTTACGGACGTACATAATGTTTTCGAAAATGTATTGAGATGCAACTGTTAGTATGTTGATCTCTTTGAATAGCTCTCTTAGAGAGTCACGGGGTCTAAGGCCGTAAATAGCCCGCACAGCACGTTTTTGCAATATAAAAATAGACTCAATATCTGCCGCTGAGCCCCATAACAAAATACCGTATGACATTATACTGTGAAAGTAGCTAAAATATACTAATCTTGCCGTTCCAACATCAGTCAATTGTCTTATCTTTCGCACAGCATAAGCAGCAGAACTAAGTCTTCCAGACAGAGACCTGATATGAGCACCCCATTGCAGTCGAGAGTCTACAGTTATACCTAAAAAGGTAGAGGAGTCTACTGTGTCTAATGGCTCATCTTTTACAATAACATTTGTGGCGGAAAACCTTACATTAGGCAAAGTAAATTTAACACATTTTGTTTTTCTTGCATTAAGCAAAAGATTATTCGTAGCAAACCAATGCAATAATTTAGAGAGGGTATTGTTAACATCGTCAAATGATAATTCGCCCCTCTTAATTTTAAAAATTATTGAAGTGTCATCTGCAAACAATACCATCTCACAAAGATTATACATATAATATGGAAGGTCGTTAATGTATATTAAAAATAGCAAGGGTCCTAATACTGATCCCTGAGGGACACCCATGATAAGGGCCGACCCTGAAGACTCAGTTCCATCAATGCAAACTTTTTGTGTTCTACCTGTGAGATATGAGTTAATTAAATCTAACGAATCATTCGAAACACCATAATGTCTGAGTTTTTTAATTAACGTTTTATGGTCCACACAATCAAATGCCTTTGACAGGTCACAAAAAACACCTATAGCATCTAACCTACTCTCCCAAGCATCGAATACGTGTTTTAGAAGTGCTACTCCCGCATCAGTGGTATTTCTACCTTTCCTGAATCCATATTGATTGTGATGTAATAATTTATTCAAATTAAAGTGCGATAAAAGTTGACTAAACATAATTTTTTCAAATATTTTACTTAGTACTGGCAAGATAGATATTGGTCGAAAATTAGCGGGATCGCATTTCTCGCCGGATTTAAATAATGGAATAATTTTGCTAAACTTCATTAAAGTTGGAAACTGTCTATCATCAATACATTTGTTGAAAATTATTGCGAGATGAGGGGCTATTGAATTTATAATTGTATTGATAATATGAACGGAAATTCCCCAAAGATCTTCAGTTTTTTTCATATTCAATTCTCTAAAAGTTTTTATAATTAAATCAGGGTTTATATGTCTAAAATTAAATGAAAATTTGCACTCATCGACAGCCGACTTGAGAAGGGATTCAGCTAGATCAGCGGAAGAAGCAAGCCCTTCAGTAGTGGAGGAAGCTATGTTTGAAAAAAAATTCTCAAATGTATTCGCAACCTCTGTGCTCGTGTTTATTAACTTATCCCCTAATTTGAGAGAGTAAGCAGGATTGCTTGGTTTTAGTCTACATGTTTCTTTATTTATAATATTCCAAGTAGTTTTCGCTTTATTTTTGGAAGCCGAAATTAAATTATGAAGATAAATTGACTTTGCTTTGGCGCATACTATTTTAAATAATTTGGAGTATTTTTTAACATGGTCTATAATGTTGTGGTTTTGAGATTCAGCTTTTAGACTATACAAATCATATAATGTTTTTCTACTTTTGTAAATACCAGGTGTAGCCCATTCATTAAACTTACAATTCTGTTTGTTGATTTTTACTTTTTTCTGCTTAAAATGATTATCAAATTCATTTTTTACCAAACCAAAAAGGCCCTCATATAATTGATCAACATTCTGACTACCAGGCTTTAGTAAATTAACACCATTTTCAATTTTTGCTTTAAATCTGTCTATTTTATTAATAGTAACCGGCCTATACACATAATCTACTATGTTTGGGACACGATGGTGCTCAAATGATGCTTCCTGTCCACTATGGTCTGAAGTTAGACAATTCAATATGTTTTTTTTTAACACTTTACCATTACAAAAAATATTATCTAAGCAAGTAGCCGACGTGGGCGTTACCCTGGTAGGTTCATTGAAAAGATTTATTAAATCATATGACTTGAAGAGATTAAGAAATTGAGTGGACGTTTGTGTGTCTTCTAATATATTAACGTTGAAATCACCGCATACAACTACTTTTTTACACGATTTTGATAGCCTTCTCAGAGCCTCATCCATAGTGGATTCAAAAATATGGTAATTAGATTTGGGGGGGCTATACACGCTAATTATTATAAATTGTTCCAGCTCAACACATGCTAGCTCAATAGTTCGCTCAACTGAAAGCGACACGATGTCTTTGCGTTCTTTACATTTGAATTCATTTTTAACAAGAATAAGTGATCCTCCTCTAGATGCAGACTCCCTTATGAGCGAACTACCGACTTTATAATTTTCAATGTTTAACATTAGTTCATGTTTTTTTATCCAATGTTCTGTGAGGCAAATTACATGAACATTAAAATCTTTTAAAAATAATCCTAAACCTAACTCTTTGCCGGCCAGGCCTTGAATGTTTTGATGAACAACATTAAAATACATATTCGGCCTAGCTTTTGTCTTCCCTCTTAGTTTAAAGCCTCAGAGGATGTCAAAGGAAAAATACTTGGATTAGTACATTTACTAATCGGTTCACTACAAAAAGTTTTTGTTTTAATAACAAAACTGTTAATATTGTAAGCTAGCAAACTTGCTATTTGTTTTTTCATTTTGTTAGGCAGGTGTATAGAGCTGCCAGTCATAACACAACAATTTTTTGTAAATTTGTTGGTGTCAAAAAACACAAATTTGTCATTATTTTGACAAATGTTATATAGTAAAGTATTCAATATGTGAATACTGTTATTGTCATCGTTACTGTTATTTTTACAAAAGGGGAAGGCACAGAGGAGAATTTTTTCTATATTAATTTTTGACAAAATTGTACAATTTTTAATTAAATTTGATTTGCTAATTTTTTTACTATTTCCCACCATAAGAATGAGTGTTGAATTTGAATTTAAATTACTATTTTGTATGCAATCAATTATTTTATCAAATTTTGCATCTGGCATACAATTATTTATAATATTACATTTCAAATAATTATTTAATAAGGAACCGTAGCCAACTCCTAATCTATCTGAATACATAAAAACATCATTAGCCTTTACTTGTACACAAGGTATTACCTGGCTTACATCATTAGAAATTACATGTAAATTTGACTTTATTGATGACAACGGCCTGCTCACATCTCCCTGTTGGTAAGAACTTAATGTGGAATTTATTGTAATATTTGGCAATGATTTAAAACTAGTTCCCTCATTACCAAGATCCAGTAATTTGTTCGCAGCCAGAATGTGTTCGTTAATTTGTTCTTCTGCCGAGTTATATAAATGTGTCATTGATTCCAAAGACTTATGCAACTTAGAGATGTCAGCCTGCAATTGTCCTATATCCAAGTCATATTTTAATCTACTTTCATGTAGTTTTTGGTTATATATTTCTAAGCTATCAACTAAATCTAAGCGTTGCTTCCTTAGTAAAACATTATTATAAAAGCATTTTTGTTTTTTAATGAGTTTGTTTGTTTTAGATATGTATTTATTTAGTTTAATATATTTTTTAATGTGTTTTTTCTTGTTAAATCTAACTTGATTTCTATTGACCCCTGATTTTGTTCTATTACAAAAATCTAACTTTGCTGTAAAATCTTGATTACCCGGGGTGCCGATCAACTCCTCATACAGATTTTGAGTTTGAGAGTACTCTTGTTCCCTTTTATCTTCTTCCAAACGCAGTATTGTTTTATTGGCATCCCTCAGGTTATTTTCTAACTCATTATTGCGTATTAGGGTTTGTTCAAAGATATTGCCGCACTGGTCAAAGTTGCTAATTGTATTGAGTAACTCATCACGGTGTATCATGACCTCCTGGAGTTGGGCATGTATGGCAGCTAATTCTTTTTTTAATTGTGTGTTCTTAAATATGACAGCTTTTATTTCATCTTCACTATCATCTCTTTCCCTAAGTAGTTGGCTATAGTTTTCCCTACTGAGTTGTAATTCCTCTAGTGCCTTTTTTAATCTAATCTCAGCGTTCTGAGTGGTCATCTTCCGGGTCATAACACCAGTTTGGGAAGCCATTTTGAGTGGTAAAATTTGGTCTTAGTCTGTAATAATATAAAAAAAAGAGTGTACAACAAACAGCTAAAAACTTTTTCCAGATAAAACTTTCATTTGTATGTAATAAGAAAATTTGAATAAACTAGTTCTAATATGGTTGTTGTAGGCAGTTACTAGTTAATCGCTTAAGATTTAATAGAATGAATGTATTTTATTATATTGTAAGACTTATTTGTAAGACTATTTTTAAAAAGGAAGTATTTATTTATATAGAGGGTAGGTTATCTACTTTTAATTAAGTACAAAAAGATAGCTACTGAATGTGTAATCTCACTTAAAACTACAAAGAATTATTTAAATTAATCACTAATCTACCTATCTAACTACTGCTAGGTATTATTGTTTAGTATATGGAGTAAATTGTCTGCGGCGTCAGGGTTGTTATCGTCAACTTTACTTCCACTATTACGTCAAGTAAAGAGAGGCACAACAGAGCCAAGGTGTGATGAATTATGGCGAATCTCACTTTCGTGAGGTCTGTGTAGTATCTGAAGTTCAGGTGATAGATAACAGTAGCCAAACAAGCTGCAATTAGCACCAAACAAGAGCCCGATAAAGTCTGTTTAATGTAAATATAACCTCAATTTTATAGATATGAGATTAACGGTTAATATTTACTTATTGACAGGTTTATCACAAATAATTATTATATAAAAATTGATTAAAAAACAGTACTCTCCTGGTTTTAGATAATCCGTTATAGCTGCTTTCAAATTTATTTGTTAGCCGTCAAAGCCGGCCGGCGACTTAGTTTCAATTTCTTCACAATTTTGGGTCAAAACTAACACAATTTCAATTTGTGTTTGTGAATAACGCCTTAATCTTGTTATTAAAACTATGATTATCACTTAATTTTAATTAAAATTAAATAAATCCACAGCAGCTGATTTTATTACGTCTCAATTTTGAAACGTTTGAAATACATATTGCGAAAGAAATAAATTGATTATGTTTTTAATTCGATTAAAAGCACGCCTCTACAACTATAAATGAATTTCACGCGTGGTAACCATAATTTCGCAAAGGTTTATTGTTTTATATTTTAACGTAAGTATAGTTAAATCGTCTGTCATAGCACATGCGCATGTCACAAGCGAACACATAACCGGCATATTTCAAAACCATTTTCCTAGAATAACCTAATAATTCGACACGTAAAGTACAGTTTGCCGCAATAAACGTCTAAATGAAATATGCGTTGCCACTTCCTCGACCGGCTCCAGTCGTAAATCATTCAATCTTCTTTACGAGCCATTCACTCATTCGCTCTCTGAGGCCGCGTATGCGAGAGGTAATTTTTGTTATTTATGTCGTGTCCTCACGCCCCTAGATTACCACTTTTACTGCCTCAGCGAGCTGGGGAACGAAGTTTTACACGTGAAAGTTAAGCAACTCTCAGCCGATAATGTGGATGGGTGGCCAGCCACTTTTAAAAAAAGTAAAAGTAAAGCAACAGCCTATAATCATCCCAGTGCAGGGAAAACGCCTCCATCATTGAATTCAAGTTACAACGTCAACAGACATGATGGGCACTGGCATAATCACCACGCTTGCCAAATGCGGGTTGGTGATCACAGACCCGAGCATTGTTCGAAAATTCAAAACTTTTTCTTTCCCGACTTAGGGATCGAAACCGAGACCCGGAGATCATGGCCCGGTATTTAAACCACTAGACCAACGGGGCGACAAGACAAGGCACTTCTTAATACATTCAATATTATGTTCAATAAAACCCTCTGTGTCTAGCATGTGACATTGCTTAAATAAGTTTTGTTGGTTTAAGTACCGGGCTAAGAAGCTCCAGGGTTCAGGTTCGATCCCCTGGCAACATTAGTTTTGATTATCGAACATTGAACTTTGATTAAATAAGTTTTGTTGGTTTAAGTACCATAATCATAATCATAATCATAAATCTTTATTGTGGAACACAGGTATACAACAAGGGTCTTATAAAATGTCATGCTTAGAACTAACCGTGTCCTGCCACTAGGGAGTACAATCAAATAATTAAAAACATCATTAAAGAAGAACATCATAGAAACCATGTGAAAAAAGTTTCATTCGAAAACCTCAAACCATGAAGATTCTATGTCAATTCAAAGAACCTATTACAATAAAACTGCAATTTCATATTTTAACCCCTAATACATAATTGGCCGATAAAATAGTGTTTTCTTGTTCTCTAAATTAAGTAAAAGGTTTCAGAGTAAAAATGTTTCATAATGCCACAAGGTTTACAATCGAAGCCAAGCATAAAATCAATCGAGGACCTTGGATCTTCTTAATTTAAGACCTAATTGATCTCGACTGTCAATGCGTACTTTTCATATTATTATATCATTATCAATTTAATATGTATCAAATAAATAACTATACATACACAACGTGGCCATAAATGGTCTTGTTAACTCGTTAAAGTGCGTAAACAAGACAGTCCTACAATCACCCCTCACTGATACCGACGCCATAACTCGCCCCTATCAGCCGCTGTTTCTTTGAAATCTTCCTACAATAACATGAATAAATCTCGGAACCATAAATGAATGAGTGAGCGATCAGTTGATGTGGTATTCAAATAAGCATATCTTGTTGTAGTTAAATTGTGTGATAAATGATTTTTCTTTTATTATTATTATCACTATAAAAAGTCGTTTTCTTCCGTCTTTTTTACATTTATCTTTTGTTTGGTGTTTGTTCATATTTTAAAAAATACAGAGTTAGTTAGATCCCAAAACGTTAATAATGTTTTTATACAATGTTTCGGTGTATGATGCTGATTTACTAGTGTTGGTTTAATTAGTATAATGTTAACTTAAAATAGATACATCCTATAATTGCGAATGTTTTTACAACTAGACTTATCTTAATAATAGCACGGAAACTGAAAGATTAAAGGCTTGAATAGCATGGACTACCTTCAATTCCGGAAATTGTATTTACAGTATGTTTTCTTACAGGTTTATTCAATTTGTATTCTTGCTTGAAATGTGCCCTTAAAACTCTTTCTACTGGAACAAAATCCTTGCTCTGACTCTACGAGCGATTGTTTCAGGGGTTTATAGAATCAAATTATCATTTATTTCAAAATCCCTCAACAACCGCATCCAACATTCATAGCTCTGGCCTATCGTAGCGTTATCGGCGGCGTGGACACGATAACCGTTAATGTTACAGCCAAAACGGTAACGTTAAATTTACAGGCTCATAACTGGTAATGGACGAGGTGTCTTGGATGCGCGGGCGCTGATAACAGAACGATACTGACAGAGACGTTTGATGAGACGTTAATTACTTGACATTTAATTATAGTTTCACAGTTTACTTTTATGCTACTAACAAAGCACAGCTAGTATAAACACAGTTGGTAGTACTTATAGTATATTATTTAGTGTTTTTGACATTATTTTAATAGGTATGTCATAAATACCACACTTACGGCCGGTCCCAATAATCTATCTATCTTCAGTTTTGGCATATCGGAGATAGAAAACATCTTCTGTTTCTGATTTTGCCGTCCAGAGAAACAAAGACAGAAGTTGTTTTCTATCTCCGATATGCCAAAACTGAAGATAGATAGATTATTGGGACCGGCCGTTAGCAGATAGGTCGGTGATCGCACTTTGGCCAATTTGTTTTTAGAAAACACTGCTACTTAGGCTGTTTTTTCAGGCTGTACTTAGTCGCTTCTTATGACACCCATGATGTTTAACTTAAATATTTTTTCTAAAAGATCTCATGCAGAAGGCAAAAGTAAATAATTTAATCGCCACGAATCACGTTTGCTATGAGAATAGCCGTCGCCGTATTAATAACGAATATAAAAGTAGACATCAAAGCGTAATTAAAAAACAAAATGTTAAAAGAAAAAAAATATTTTTGACACAGAAAAACGAGCTTTCAACGGCGCTCAGTGAAATTAATTCTTAAGGGCGGCGATTTATCTTAAAGCTCCAGGTTAAGGGTATCCCGTAAACACTGATTAAACTAAGCCGGCTGATTTCGTTTCAAATTGTTTTATGTTTTTATCTAATAAGTAGGTATTAATATATTCTAAAATAATGGTTTTCATGTTTTTTTTGAGACTATCAATCCTAATTCTGTACCCTTCATTTAAAAAAAAGTTTGGTAAAATACACCCCATATTTTGCCAAAGTTTTTTTAAATAAAAGCAACTTTGAAACGTATTTTAAAATAAATGTGTTGGTTATTCGGTAAAAAACTTCTTAATGAAGCGCTCATAGCTCAATGCTTTTTAGTGTTCAGTTTCAGTCACTAATGTTAAGCTACGCTAGGAGCGGTTACCAGTTAGATGGGTAACCGTTTGTGGCAACATATCATGAGCGTTTACATATTTCGGAGGGCATATTAACAGCCACTAAGCCCTGTTGGAGGCCTTCGGGCGGCTTGAGAAACGTCCAACGGCGAGGTAATGTTGCCGCAACAGCGTCGCCCTTGCTGTCGTCCCCCAACCCGTACTAGGTGGTGTAAGTAAGGTGTTAACCCCTCTCCATAAAAAGGTGAGAGACCCGTGCTCAACAGTGAGCGAAATGGGTTGTTGCTTTACTTTTTTTAAACAATAAAACCCATGAAAATAAGAAGTGGTTCTCTATTCACCACTTCTTATCTTCGTCGGTTGAAAAGAATAGCTAATAGATACTTATGTCATCATGTACTATAACCAAAATTAGTCTCATGTTACACAATTTGCTATGTGCTATTTCTAAGCGAAATGGAATGTGTGTTTGCTAATTAAAGCGTTAAATTTGCTTTGTATAGAAAATGCTAATACTCGTATAGTGAATTTAAAGATTCTTTTTAGATCTTAATTTAAGAATAAGGCGCAATTTTAATTTGTGTCTTTTAATATGAAGCTATGATACAAAACAAACTAGCTAACTGCTACTCGTTGTGTCATACTTCAGCATCATCCACATTTACCATCCTACATTTAGGGCAAATGTTCGTTGATGTAAACATTGTTCATCTTCTCTTTTAGACGCACTCAAAGTTTAAATAATTATCATTAAAATTAACAGACTTAGGCGTTATTTTGCAGAATTCGAACTAATAATTGCATAATTTGCACTACATGCATTTTTAAGACATGGCGGGTGGTTTTCTTGCATGCACTAGTGCTTGTTCACTCTGTTTTGCTTCAGGCAATGTGGTGTAAGTGCCTAGGCCGGCGTCAAGAATGGAAACTATTAGCAAATAAATCTTGATTCATATTTATCATCATAATTGTCAGAGCAGGCCGCCACTTGGCATTCAATTTGGCGATCATGACAAAAATTCTCTTTTTGGAAAGGCCTATACACATCTCTCGAGTCTCGACTGATGTAGGCTAATGATGTGGCTACCCGGTATAAGCATAGATATACAATGCACTCGTAGAAAGCAGGGCTCTAGGTCACTATAAATTTATACTATATTTTTTATTTATATATTGAGAAATGCACAGCCAAGAAGAGGATTAAGTAAGCAACTAGTAAATGAGTATATTTTTTTATATATAAATAATAGGTTTGCTCTTGACCACACACTCAACCACACGGTTAAGAAGAAGCCTAAGATGGAGCGAGCTAACCCAGAGGTACTGGTTCTCCCACACACCAGTGAAACACAGAAAAACTGTTTGGCGCTAGACTCCGGCAGGAGGGTGGTAGCATCCAGGCGACCTCTTCCGAAGCCTACCACCGCAGAGGGATCTGCTAGCCGTAATCATTGGTTAGAAAACCAAAGATGCCGTTGCCCAGGGTGGACCACTAGGAGGTAGATCCCACCACCCCAATAAAGTAGTATGTAGTAAAATAAAGCTACTCTGTATGGCCTTGTTCCGCCACGCACTAAGTTAAAATAAGTATTCTACTGCTAAAACTACATATTGTGGAATTGTCTTTTTATACAGATAAGTTGCATATGATATATCAGTTACGGGTGACCCTTAACAAAGCTATTTGTCTCAGCGGCGCAAGATTAAGAGCGCCACGAAAAAAGCGCGAAGGCGGATTCCTTTTAATAGGTTAACTTTTCATCTGCTAACAAATTAACAAGGGTGCGCCTCTTAATGCAAATAAACACTGATTAATACGACGAATTACTTTTTTAGGCGCCGCTTTTTAAGACTTGTTGGGTTTGAGAAGCAGTGGCTTAGATACTAAAGAAAGTACTTAAATACTTTGTTTTAAAATTCAGGTTTACGAATTTTAAATGAGAAAGTTTTGATGAATACCTTACGATAGCTACCTTTTAGATTAGTATGGAACTTATAGTTAGTTATATGGTAATGAAATAATTTGCAATAAAAAAACAATGCTAGTATAAATATAGTTATAAACAATCTTACTTTTCTAGTTGGATAAAACTGCACACAGTGTGCGAAAGGAGATGTCCCAAGTTGTATGGAGGCTAGGCCCAGAACCTGTACACATTACTAAAAGTTAGGACAATGTACCTACAACACTTTGTTATCATCAAAAATCTTTGAAATGGCTTCGTTTAATGGCTCAAATAAAAATAAACTTATTAGAATAGCAATACTAAACAACAAAAACTATCATGGCGGAAGATGACACTTTGATGACATCTGTCAGTTGTGCCAATTTAAAATCGCTTTGTATTGTATCAAAAACTAAATAAAGTAACTTTTGACTAAAAAAAATGGAGTACTAGTGCCTATTACTTCAAAGGAAGTCGTTGAAAAGACCCCTTACAATGTGTCAGCTGACCTTCTTGCTTCAATTAAGTATTTTTGTATTATATACTTTGATTTTCAGAAATTTTAATACTATAATGCGCAGCTTTATAACCATCTAACTTTCACCTTTAATTGCAGCGAAAACGATTCAGGCGTTTTTAAAAAAACTAAAAAATTGTTATTATGGAAAAATGATTTTTCTCGATTTCGTCCATACAAAACGGCAATTTCATACTTTAACCCCTAATATTAAGCTAATAAACAAAAGCCACTTACTCTAAGACCCTAGATTTATATTAAATCTATGTCTAAGACACACGAGTCTTGTCACTGTCTTTAACTTATAGAACTGTCAAAGCCGAACTACACGTCGAATTCGATTTCCACATTTGTACGTAAAACTTGTTTCAAAGACTCACAACAAGTATATAGTTATTTATTTACCAGAAGTATCTACGTTGGGCACTTTACAAGGCTTAAATCAATTCGCAACAGGTTTCTCATAACCATAACTCGATTTTTTTGCACGAATCGTACATCTCTCCATTAAAATACCTACCTATTATATGGCATCCTAAAATAATTGAAATATCAGAGGTTGCAATGGGGGCTATCGCTAGTAAATTTGCCACTAGAGGCGCTAGTGTCGCGTGAGGTCCAATATCATTCGCTTTGTACTGGTTTTAGCGGAATTTGTTGCATAAATTATAATTTCTTAAATTTACCTGCCGGAAAGTGATCTCCATCGTAAAATATAGCAAATATGGATTATTTGGCGATTAATGTGAACGCTTTAAAAGCGGAATTAAGAAAAATCGCAAAAATAGGCGGCCTCAAGAGCAACTATTTCAGAAGTTAGTTTGTTGATATCAAGATAGTTATTTATAAACAATATAACCGTAATTATATTCAAGATATAACACTTTGTTTCGGCGCCAATCGCCTTTTACTGCTATACTTCCGGACCTCAGTCTACAGTGGCGCCAACTGGTGAGCAAAGAAACGGTAGTCCCCATTGCGTTGACTTCCTTTTAATTATCACTGGTTATAAAGACCAATAAATAGAACCCAAATAATTGTTTCACCGATAAACAATCAATGAAACTTGAGTTCTTTTACTCTTAATAACAAACACCATAAATTACAGCGTACAGTCATAATAAAGTTCACGCTGATAAGTATTTATTAGACGCTAAGATAACAGATTTACGAGTAAAAGTCGATAACGACGACTAGAATTGTTGTTGAGTAACAAGCAGTAGATAGGTACAAATAGAGTTATATACAGGATGAAATTTTAACCACCTCCAAATTTTAATATATCCATATACAAGACGAAAAACAAATGAGCCCAGTACAAAAATTTCAAGATAAAGCACTTTGAAAATGTCCGCAAAAAATCTAAAATTTTTGATACGGCCGCCTAGCATCACTTTTTTTTACGCAATACGCATCTCGTTCATTCATTACGATACTATTCATAAGTTTTTGATATTCCCTTTATACCTTAACAGGCCTAGGACCGTAAAAAATAAAAACTATATTGCGAAAAATATTTTCGGGTATAAGCTTGATTTACAGTTATTACTTCATAAATGGGCTCTAAATACGATACTGAACGCCTATAAAAATTTTGGAAAGTGGTTAAAATTTCACCCTGTATTAAGTACTAGCGGCCCGTCCCGGCTTCGCACGGGTAGACCCGTTAAGTTTCAATAAGAATCCCTAATCTTTTCTAGCAACAAATGTATCCTATTTCACTCAGGGTGAATGTAGCTTTCCAATTGTGAAAGATTTTTTGAAATCGGCGCAGTAGTTTTTGAGTTTATTCATTACAAACATATAGGTACACAAAAATACAAATCTTTCCTCTTTATAATACCTATTAGTGTAGATAACTCAACTGGTTGTCTCCCGCGACTTAGCAATCGTGGCCATTTGAATTTATAAAAACTATCTTTTCCAGATAAAATATAGCCTATATATATGCTATTTTTTTTAAATAATGCGCTTGCTCTTGACTACAAACTTAACTATACGGTTAAGAAGAAGCCTAAGATGGAGCGAGCTTACCTCTCTCACACACCAACGGAACACAGAAAAACTGTTTGGCGCTGGACTCCGGCAGGAGGGTGGTAGCATCCAGGCGGCCTCTTACGAAGCAAATGCCAGCCTTCAATCTATCTTGCGGCACTGCCCAGGTTTCAGTCTAATCAAATACTTTCTCATATTCCGAAACACAACAAAGTGGCCGGTCATACTACACGGCCACCCTTGCTGCAGCGTATGATTGTAATGTGGTCAATGCTAAAACCTTTTCGGAAACCGGCTTGTTTGTAGGTTGGAAGTCTTCACGACTTCAAACTCTCAAAAACAACTTATTGATATGGTTATGAAAAAACCTAGAAATGTAAACACTAACTCATCCAGAAACTGATCCGGCGAACCCGGAGCTGGCTTAAACTTGAATGCCAGTGTGTACGATACTCGACCACAGTCTTTTTTCAGGGTTCCGTACCCAAAGGGTAAAAACGGGACCCTATACTAAGACTTCACTGTCTGTCCGTCTGTCCGTTTGCCTGTCACCAGGCTCTATCTCAAGAGCCGCGATAACTAGACAGTTGAAATTTTCACAAATTATGTATTTCTGTTGCCGCAATAACAACAAATAGGTACTAAAAACAAAACAAATTAAAATTAAAGGTGGGCTCCCATACAACAAACGCGATTTTTTTGCCCTTTTTTGCTCGATATTAATAATGGCAACAGGTAGGCACTACATTAACTAAATTAATGTAGGTACCTACTATTGTTTACCTAGTCAATACCCTTCGTGCGCGAGTCCGACTCGCACTTGGCCGATTTTTTTTATTGATGCTTGGCTTGCTCTTGGTTTCACACTAATACCTAGAGTTGAGAGGCGGCCTACCCAGCTTACCCAGAAGCGCGCTGTTAATTCTAGTACTCGTATCTATGACTCGCTGACGCTTATTACGTCTAGTTTACGAGTATTAAGAAGATTGGTTATTGATATTGAACATATTTTCAATGCAATGGGCAACATGTTAAACATCCATTACGACGACCATTTGGATCAGCGGTAGTTAACGCTGCTCCTGAGCCATGGGTCGCGGGTTCGATCCCCGCACAGTACAAATATTTGTGTGCATGAACATGTCTGTTTGTACTGGTCTGGGTGTTTTCTATGTATTATAAGTATGTATTTACAAAAAAAAAAAAAAAAGTATATAAGTAAGTTTATCGGTTGTCTAGTACCCCATACGACAGGGTACTTAATACTACCTTAATTTGGGACTAGATGGCTCTGTGTGGCCCAGTGAGGCATGTCTTAAAATATATATATGTCTTAAAATATATATATCCATTATGTGATCCCGTAACTGATGCCTTACTCTGCAACACGCAGCTCCAATTCACTGATATATCTGTCTCTTTCAGATACTTTAAGACATCGGTATGAGTGATAGAGACAGATGGATTCGAATAAACGGACATTGTGTTGCGGAGTAAGGCCCATTCGCGCCATTAGCTATAAAGCATTTTTGGTCCGCGGTTGTTCGAGCCGTAAGTCACGTTAAATGGGCCGCCGCGATATTCGCGAGTTATGACCGAATGCTGTTATCAGCCGATTTATTTTACTTGTTTTAGGGTTCTTTGGGCACGAAGAAACCCTAATGAGCCATCTTAAATGAAGATTTAAGTAATTCTGAAGATTATTTTGGTGTGAAACGAAGTGGTTTTGTTTTACCGTTGTATACCTCCTGACGTGACTATTGTCGACGACCTCCGTGGCGGAGTGGCGTACACACCGGTTTTCAAGGTGTCGCCTGCTCCGAGGTTCCGGGTTCGATTCCCGGACGGGTCAATGCAGAAAAGAAGTGTTTTTCTACATTTTCTCGGGTCTGGGTCTGGGTACCTTCGTTGTTTCTGGTTTCCAAAATACGAATGCTTTAAATAGTTATTCAAATTGGGATCAGAACAATGTATGTGATGTTGTCCACATTTTATTTTATTTTTTTATTATTTTATACCGTCCATATGTTTGTTAATAAGATTGATAAATTTACCATTTGATTTCAAATTATGCGAAATAGGTAGGTAGATAGTTAATTTAGTGGGAGCAAAATGCATCAACCTTTGGTCTGCATTAATCTCACCAATTTTATTTTAATGCAGTTCTGGTGCCCTCTATAAAACATAACGCAAGGTGTAATCAGATTTACCATACGATCAAAATTTACAAAATTATGCAAGATCAACGTTTGAATGTATTTAATTTTAGACAAAACTGTGTTATATTATACCTCTTCTTGTCTGCATACATTAGGAGAAAAAAAAATTGAGATATTGCTAAAAGAAATCATTTGAATATTAATACGTTATGTTACTGATGTTGAAATTGTACACAAAAATTATACGTTTTAATTTTTGTGTCCAATTCCAAAATCAGTAACATTTGTCATTAGGTCTTTTCTAAATCGAATGACAAAGCAAAATTAGTAGGATCGTAACAAATATTGTTAGGCAGAGAAGGTTACTTGAGCATCAGTGAAAGTGAGCGCTGACGCACGTCATAAGTAGACCTCTTAAACTTTCCTTTAAATTGTTCTAGCTCGCAGTGGCATATATGTTATGCTTCGAGCAACGCGGCCGGAAGGCCGCGTTGCTCGAAGATCTTATGTAAACATATTTATTTAAAAAGAGGCTTACAATAGTGACCGAGTTTATTTTGCTGCTTCTTCTCGGCACTAGCCCACAATTGTCCCGAAGTAGTAGTAGGTTTAAATATTGGGACGTGTAAAAGCGCCTCCAGGGGCCTATTTGCAGGAATAAAACTGATTTTACACCTAGATCGTCTTGTCAGTCCCAGGCACTGCCCCTAGTACCTTTTTCAGCAACGAGATTACGAGATGAACGACTGAATCCTTAGATGCTTAGAAGTTTCTTATTCCGTTTTTACAGTAGTATGTTTGGAGAGCAGTTCGGATGGAGAAATATTGTAGGTTCAAATTGTATATAAGAAAATTAATTTTTCCAATGTATTTTTTAATTTAAAAAAAACCTGTGCTAACTGATTCATTTTAACCCTCCTGATTAATTCATAGATTACATACATCATGGATTTAGTAACTTACATTATTTAGGCGATTTTTATAGGGTGGCCATTATAACAAGTTGAGAGATTACGATGTTTTTTTTTATTTGTTAGGGTATAGCTAAAACATGATCCGGTTAAATAAAAGACACCATATAGGAATAAACGTGCGATAAGCTGCCGTTTTAGAGTCAGTGCTAAACAAGGATGGTAACGTTATTTATTTATCGCTTTTTGTCGCTTCTATTTTTGTAAGTCTTTTTTTACCTTTGGCGAAAATATCATGTTCGAATGTATGGGTGTTTGTCACTCAATCACAGAAAGGCTCAACGGATCTGTATGAAATCTAGCAATGTAATAGAAATTACAAATAAATAATAACAAAATATCACGAGCCAGCAACACGCATATCTGTACACATCGCTTGAAACATACACATAGTCCCGGAATAAGCCGCCATGTTTCATTCGGGCCTTAACTTTTGTGAAAGCTGTCTCCTAGAACAGTATTTCATGTTAAATGGCCTAGCTTTTTGTCGTTAAATTTGTAACTTATTGCTTGTGGTTAGGGCTGCCGCGGCAAAATGACCAAAGGTATCAACAAACTTATCATTCTTATTGCGCTTGGGACACTTCTACTTATAACCACAGATAAGATAATATTAAAGTATTATTACCTATCTTTCATCACTTTAATTCCTATCCTGTGTATTTTTAATTTTATTACTTTCCTATTCTTGATACTTCTTGGTCACTTGATCCTCTTTCGTTTATTTATATGTTTGGGAATATATTTGTATAGTTTATGTAGTTTATTATGTATACATAATAGTTCTGTATTTAATTTTACGTAGTTAATTGAAATTAAAATTATTTATTATAGCTGTTCCCCGCGACTTCGTACGCGTCAATTTCTGTTTTTATGATCGCGATTATTTTTGCAACATTTTTTTCTGATGCTTCGCTCCTATTGGTCGCAGCGTGATGTGATAAAGCCTAAAACCTTCCTCGATACATGGACTATCCAACTATTTTTCAATTCGAACCAGTACTTCCCCTTTTAACTCTGATTCTACTCTCCTCTGCCTAAAGGTTGTCTGGAGAGATTGCTACAAGCGAAAAGACCGCCTAAATTGTACAATTCTTTGCCTTCTCATGTGTTATTTTTAACTTGGTTTGGTGTGCAATAAAGACTATCTATATATCTATCGCGCTCTTAGTTATAACGCGGTCATTAGGATGAGTGCGTATTATCTTATCTGTGGTATTAGGAATCGCCAGTTGCATGCAGGAGAAGATTTCTAGTGCCCCATATTATCAATAATTTTTTTGCTACATCTGTTATAAATATTAGTTCTTCTATTACCATTTTTATCTCTTTCGATGACGATTTTCTGGATCCTTGAAATCCTTTTCCTGAAATCAAACTATCTCTATTCTCAATAGGCTCACAGCTTAGAGTTTAAATAAAGATACCTACATTAATACTCTAAGGCTGACAGACAGACGCACGCGTCGATATTGGCATACGAATGCTTAAGTTAAATGTATGAGGCAATTCACGTAAGAGTCACTAACTGACTCACTTTATTCCGAACTAGCTGTTGCCCGCGACTTCGTCCGCGTGAATTTCTGTTATTATGATTGCGATTATTTTTGCAACATTTTTCACTCAAACTTCGCTCCTATTGGTCGCAGCGTGATAAATGGACTATCCAACACAAAAAGAATTTTGCAATTCGAATCAGTACTTCCAGAGATTAGCGCGTTCAAACAAAGAAACAAACAAACAAACTCTTCAGCTTTATAATATTAGTATAGATAAAACGAAAGCCCTTATTAAAGCTTTCCTAGGTTACCATGCAAAATATTAGTTAACATTTTGTATTTTATAAGCTTATAATTATTCCCATAAATCATCATGGATTTTTCACGAAAAAAAAATAGCTTTTTCTACAATAGTCATCATGATAACTAATTTGAAGATACCGTCAAGCGGATGTTCGCCAACCCTATGAAGGTGTGTTGTCACCATGAATTTGGGCGAACGCGGAAGTGTGTGGCGATATGTTCGCTTTGTTATTTAAACCCCTATTTGTGACGGTTTTGGCAACAACAGGTCGACACAAACCACGCGATCGACGTAATGCCTCTGCCTAATATTTACCCAAAAATACTGTGACGATGCAAACGGCGTCGTCTTTGCATTCATCGATAATGAGCTTATTCGATTAGCAATCAATATTGTCTATGGTCATAATCTTATACTCCTTGGGTAGATAGCTGATTTGACATTTCGAGAATGACTTGCTAGGATTTTTGAATTGGTCGTTAGAAAAGATCAGACGAGATTCGAACCGAAAGGGGTTACTTGCTCATAGACTTGGCAGCGTGTGGAGGCTACACCACATTAAAATCTCACGGGCCCCACGTTGGGCGCCAACTGTAAACCGGCTGGGTGGCAGACCTACTAGCCGTGCTAAAGTAAATTTATAAATTGGTATAAATTAAATTAATTAAACAAGTAACCTTTATTGATTACAAAGTTAATTTGAAGTTATCAGTTACACAAAGATATTTAAATTATAATTACAATAATAATTCAGCTTTAGGATCTTCCTTAAAAACTCCAACAAACATTTGATTGTTGGTCTAGCCCGCCTTGTCTCTGTTCCAAGGTGTGCTAGAGGAACAACATGAGATAAATATACATAAGCTCAGGGTCGCTTACGAAGATTCGTGAGGTGAACCACGGGTGACTCTAGCTCACCGTACAAACTAATAATGTTACACTGTTTGATATCCGGTTGTGCCCTGTGAGGAAGATACTAAGCCAGGCGAAAGTCTAAGCTCCTAGGAACACAACACACTGTATTTTATAAGTTATGACAATCTACCCTCTCTCTCAATAAAAAAACTCAACTTATGAAAAACTAGGACCTATCACCTACCCCCGAGGGAGTTTTGGGTCTCCTACCGAGCGCGTCCCCAAATGGCGGATAGGAGAAAGCCCTTCAGACATGGAGCGTACCGGCCATTTGGCCGGCGCGGATCAAAACCCACACGGGAGGCGCTTCCAGTGGGCTTGGGCATCCCGCTGTTGAATGCGTCTCCAGACGGTGGTAGCGGGCTCCGGCCTGTGGCCTGTTGTGACCGTTCGCGCTGGAGAGCGCGACTGCGGTGTTGCCGTTGGGGCGTCAGCCCCGCGGCGGACGGAAGTCGCTCGGTTCCCAGTATGGTTTGAGCTATGCTGGGCGGCGAGTGGGCGTGAGACGTTGGCGGCCCCTTGCAACGACATGCACTGTCGTTGCAAGGACGAGAAGGCATACGCCGAACTCAACTTCCCTCCTCTAGCAGGCTAGTAGGCGTGGGGCCGGGGGGTTTAACGCTTGCATTGCACAAGGCCGTACGTAGGCGGTGCATGGAGGGCATCCTTAAGGAAACCCATACATTGCCAACATACGTTGCAGAAAAAAAAAGAAGACCTGTCACCTAGCTAAGGTGCCAACACAACGGCAACACTAGTCAGCCCTAAACATATTTAAATATGTCTCTAGAATCAGGTCAGTTAGCTAGCGGAACAAAGCTCCTTGGCATCAGTGCGGCCGATGTGCCGCACCACACGATGAACGCGTCCTACGGAGGTGGTATGGGGTCTGTCAGGAACAGCAACTTACGGCGACCAAATACCTGGTGGCAAGTCCACGAACGGGGCAGGATGGGTATGACGTACCGCAACAAGGGTCCGTCACACTACCAGCACAGCCGTTGGGTTCTCACGTGCACACCAGTGCGCCTTCTTCAGCCTAGGCCAGGCTAATGAGCCAGATAGGAATTTCTCCACAGCCGTGCTTGAGTAATATTACGCTACACCAGTCCACTACGTTTCAATGTGGTGTAGCCTCCACACGCTGCCAAGTCTATGAGCAAGTAACCCCTTTCAGTTCGAATCTCGTCTGATCTTTTCTAACGACCAATTCAAAAATCCTAGCAAGTCATTCTCAAAATGTCAAATCATCTATCTACCTAAAGAGTATAGATTATGACCATAGACAATATTGATTGCTAATCAAATAAGCTCATTATCGATAAATGCAAAGACGACGCCGTTTGCATCGTCACATTACAAAATACCTATTTATGACTAACGAAATGTATGTGATTCTAATAATAATGATTTTGTGCCATGTGCCCAATACCCATGGTTCAGAAGCAGCTTTTACTATCACTGAATCAAACTGGTTCCTTCACCAAACTGTTACTTTGAATTGTTTTGATTTTTTGACCAATGCTTCGTAAGTGAGCTTTGTCTTTTATCCCATAACCCCGAAGTTTTTTAGGCTTCTCATAGTCATTCAGACACAACTAAGCATGTGGAACAGAAGATATATATATATATATATATATCTCTCTCTCTCTCTCTCTCTTGAGAATTGTCTTATTAACAACTTCTGCATGGTGTCCCTACCACGAATTATGAGCAGGCCCGAGTTTTCAACGGGGATTTATTTACGAGGTCGCAACACCGACTGAGCTGTCCACGGCCTATGGTTTATTGAGGTCAAGGACGTTTTACTTAATAATTATATTATATACCTGGTTTTGCCCCCGACTTCGTCCACGTGGGCTTTGGTATTGGGTTCAGAGGAAAACGAACGATGATTACTAAAAATTGATTTGATAACCAATCGGCAGCGCCATCTATTGTCTGTGACACGTGGCTTAATACGACTGCTATGCAGTGTTGCCACAGTAACTACCTACATGGAATTTCAGGATGAATTATAATCTATGTTATCCTGAAGTCTAGATAGGTACTACACTACTGGAAAATTTCAATCGTCTAGTACTTACTGCGTGAAAAGAGTAAAAGACATCTATACCTACATACAAATTTTTAAAAAGCAGGATTTTATGATTGTTTTCGGGTCACGTAAAATTCTAATTAGCGCGATTTTAATCCATAAATTTCATTTACAATTATAAAAATATATTCGAACATATTTTTCCTAGCTGCTGGCCGCGACTTCGTATGGGTGGAAATTTTAATTTGATTGAACCTATCCCACGGTAACCGTCAATTTTCCGTGGCAAAAGTTACTAGCCTAGACTTGTCCCGAAGCTGTGGTAGGTTTAATATTGGGTCGTGTAAAAGCGCCGCCTGGGCCTATTGTAGAAAATTAAATAAAACTGATTTTAACTGATAAGTAACAGCCTATAATCATTCCACTGTAGGAAAAAAGCCTCCATCATTGAATTCAAGTTACCACAGCAATGATGGGTGTACTGGCGTAATCACCACGCTTGCCAAGTGCGAGTTGGTGATCACAAACCCGAGCAATGTTCGAAAATTCGAAACTTTTTGTTGCCCGACCCGGGATTCGAACCTGGGACCCCGAGATCTTGGCCCGGTATTTAAACCACTAGACCAACGGGGCGTTAACTGATAGAAGTAGCCATGTTCTATTGCAGTCTTTATTCAATATCCGTGGATTTTTTATCTACATTCTGGCGTGATTGAGTTACACTCACCCGTCCAAATTGTCGTATGATATTAGTAGGATTGCTACTAAGCAAAATGACTGACCTGCTTTCGGAAATCCAAAAATTTTTAACCACTTTATTTTCTATTATAATTCAACTAAAACATTAGCAATATTTCGAATATACAGCTCATGTCACAACGTTTTCTGTTAAACTGTGAAAATCAAACAAAACGTCACGCCTGTCTCAATTAAAGTATGTATTGTTATGTTAATATGAAATTCAACACATGGCAACGAAATAGCGTATTGTGAACCGTAGTAATTTATGGAATTTTTCAATAGAGTGCAGTGAATTTTTTCGTTTAGCTCTGGATCACTTGGTTCATCAGTTGTATTTAATAAGCAACATCCACGTTTTTTACAGTGATATTATGAAAATCCTTGAATAAAAAACTCGAATTCCTGGGATAGGACTCGATTCCAGAACCTTCCGCTTACCATTCCAATATAAAAAAAGTATATGTTAAGATCTACATTATGTATTTTTTTCAAAATTTTCACTTGCTTAGTTCGAAAGTTGGGGGGACCTATTTTACCACTTTGGAAGCGTCTATCTTCCAAATGTTAGACTTTTGGAAAAAATTGATCTAGGAACCTCTATGTAATTTTAAAAGACCTATCCATAGATACCCCATACGCATAGGTTTGAGTAAAAAAAATTTTGTCTTTTTGTTCTATGTATGGAAAGTAAATAATAATAATAAATAAATAAATAAATATTTTAAGACATGCCTCACTGGGCCACACAGAGCCATCTAGTCCCAAATTAAGCTACTTTTAAGTACCCTGTCGTATGGGGTACTAGACAACCGATAAACTTACTTATATAGTTTTTTTTTGTAAATACATACTTATAATACATAGAAAACACCCAGACCAGCACAAACAGACATGTTCATGCACACAAATATTTGTACTGTGTGGGGATCGAACCCGCGACCCATGGCTCAGAAGCAGCGTTCACTACCGCTGATCCAAATGGTCGTCAAAGTCCCCCTTAAATACCATTATTTTTTATATTTTGTATGAGAATCGTTGAGCGGTCAACAGGATACACCTACCTACCAAGTTTCAACAGTGTAATGCTAATATTATACTTTCAGAATAAAGTGGCTGTGACAGACAGACTTGACGAAACTATAAGGGTTCCGTTTTTTGCCATTAGGCTACGGAACCTTAAAAATGGCAAATAATAACGATTCTAGTATTACATTATATAATATTTAAGCAGTTTAATTGCAATTATAATATAAGTACTTAAACTTGAAAAATTATGTCTCAGGCGGGACAAGAACTCGCATCTCCTCGCATGCCGGCGCCGCGGCGCCGATATTCTGGTAGTTTTAAAAACCATTTCCTTAGTGTACCCGCTACCAGGAACGCTGTAAAGTGTTCGAAACGTAGGGAAAAAACAAAATATGATGAACATAATAAACACAAAATTGAAATAAAAATAACAAGAAATACTGAAAGAAAATCGTCGCCATTTTAACATACCCTAGCATTTTTAACGCCAAATCACTGGAAGCGTTGACAACCCGAAATCGCTGAGTCGACAGAGAAAACAATTTTCGACAAAAACAAACCTGTTATGCGAATACTTAATTAAAACGCAAATTTGATACCCTGCCCCTTGTAGCGTAGGGACGGACCCTAATTTATCGATAATATCAGTGCCATTGTGAAACAATTTGCTCTTAATTAGGACAGATAATTAACGAGATACGCAATTGAAATGGACACGGCATATTAATTCGGATGGATGGTTGATTGATTCGGTGCAATTGTTTGCTGTGAATGATTCATTTAACTACGGAATTAATATGAAATGTCATAGCCTCCTCTATTTCGGAGTTTTATTTCTTTATGTGGGTCTTTTATTTCTAGAAACTGACTTTTACTACAGATACAGCTAAACAGTGTTAAGTTTTTTTAGGTAGATTATTTTAATTACAGACAACATATTGTATTTATTGTACTTACAGACAACGGCAGATCAGCCTACCCAAAAAGTTAAAAGTCATTGAATTAATTTTCAACATTAAGTCCAACAAGTAGAGTTCAATATCAATTGAGAAAATTTGCCGTTTTTTGGTAGGTTGACGTGCTGTTGTGTGTACAAAAATATTATTTACACTTATAGTTTCCAATTAAAAATAAATTTTCTTTACACGTATTTCTACGAGTAGTTACTATTCTTGCAAGAGTACATACCATTTCGACATACTTACGTTTTTCTTCAATTTACGCGAACTCTAATACATGAAAGATTTTATTACGTAAAGACTACCCGTGACCACGAGCCCTGTATCATATTCGAAACGTCGCCTAAACCAAAATCTTATAAAATTATCGTGTCACAATGTCAGTTACCTCACTCCTCCGAAACGGCTTTACTGATTTTTACCAAATTTTATATGCATATTCAGTAGGTCTGAGAATCGGCTACTATCTATTTTTCATACCCCTAAGTGATAAGGGTTGTTCACCCGTAATAATAATTTTTTAAATTTTTGGGCAAAATTTTTTGTTTTTATTTTTCTATAATGTGGCATAAAAAAATACATACAACCCTAAACTTTTACCCTTTTATCAACAACACCAATATTTTTAATAGCCATTTTAGTAATTTAATCATTTTTATAGCAAAACAACGTTTGCCGGGTCAGCTAGTATAATATGAATGTGAGTTAATTCGTAATTTATTTTTAATTTTAATATCATAGTTACCATTAACTATATCGGTAGCAAATATATAATTGCAATGTTTTTACTATTTATTGAATACCTGTACAAACTTATTCATAATATGATTAGAATAGAATAACCACTTTTCTTCACTAAACACTTTCAATGCAGATTAAAATCTCCTTTTTATCTCCAACACACGACCACTGTCATAAAACGTGAAAAATATCTCCGCACCATCCTAATCCGCACTAAAAGCTTTTACTATGCAAACTAGATAATCGATAGTCATTTCGATAACTCCGGTGCACGTATCGATAGCGTCCCAGCACTATCGGCTCTCGGTTTTGCATAATCAACGCGGGATTTAGCATAAAATCACTTCAGACTACTAACAGCTAACCTATTTGACTTGCAAAAAATAGCCCCCGGCTCGCTACGCGATCTCTCATTCGAATTCACTTTGAAGCGATTCTTATTAGCAATTTTTGATGCAATCGATTCCGGATGATGACTAGGTACCTATCGGTTCAGTAGAATTCCCTTTAGTCAGGCTTGGTAATTGCACTGCCTGAGAATTTTTTGGAACTACCTACTATTGGTATGATTTAAACATACGATCGATACTCACCATTCTTTTTCCTCTCGGAATATTGTATGAGGCAACTTGAGTAGCCCAAAATCCTCCTTCTTCTTAATTCATATGACTTTCCTTCAAGGATAGACTTGTATCAGATTTAACAAATAGCCTATTACAGGCCTTTTTACGTTGCTTGTTTTTACGACATTTATCTTGCGACACTAGCCGGGATCAACAGCTTAACATGCCTTCCGAAGCAAGACTAACCCCCTCACTGCTTCCAGAATATACAATTTACTAAAGATTGTTATCTAAAATGACCCAGCCTGGAATTGCGCTTCGCTTCAACGTGTAAAAGCGCTTCCTGGGGCCTACACTGAAAAAAATATTTAACCAAACCAAATTTTAAAAAACTTCGGTTAAAACAGTTTTTAACAAACTTTGGTTATAATTTATAAAAGTAAGCTTGATTTAGCAAAAACGGTTTATCCTTATAGAGCTAAACCCCTTTTGTTATTTACTGTTAGTTTATTAATAATCGAATATTTGATTAGATTTAACCATACTAAAATAAACAAATGTAAAAGATTATATGTAAGTCAACGGTTATGTTAAACTTTTACTTTTTCATTGGTAAAATGTAACAAGTGATGAGCGTTTGATTCCAAGCAAAAACAATAAAACTGTGCTTTAATATATTACACAACCACATGTACTAATTAGAAACAAACGTTCTGTAACATAAGGCTTAAATTATTTTGTGGAGCATGACAACTTTGTAGTTCTGTGATATGCCAATAATAATTATCAGAATTGCAATATTTAGACAAACTTTGTTTAAACTTAGTCACTTTAGTTTACGTGAAAAGGAACGGTTTTGTTTCCGCGGAACGCAACCGACGACGACTATCGCCTGGGTCGTCCTCCTACAAAATCCTTGAAAAGACCCGTATGCCTGTCATGATCGTCGATGGCATACGACTTATCGTCTTAAGACGGGTGTGCAAATTAGTCACAGGAAAAGTCACGAATTACTACGACCCTTATATTAAAAAGGCCAGGGTTTTTAGAAAACTGTCAATGGATACTTTCCAAATTTGTGACAAGCACATCATCAGTCGCAGACATAGACCTCTCCAAATTGGAGCTATTTTACAGCTCCGCTTAGCTTATGCCTGCGACCTTATTTAAATTGTCTCTTCACCCATCTAAAGGGCGTCCTATGCCTACTAAGTCACGGTCATCTTCACCACCAGCCAATATTAGTCTACTCCTGGATACTTGTCACGCTTGTCAGGCGGTTGCGCAGTTTTGCCAATGGTGGAGAGAGTCCTCGTCCGCCTCTTCGGACAACGAATAAGAAAGGGATCATCGCGGTCTTCACTCAAAAACCCGTTTACCTCAACGATAGATAGCCATCCTGTCACTTCAATTTGCTGATACTGTGTCGGAGACTCTGGTTCTATGGCCTCACTACGAAAAAAGTTGAGTCATGTCCCTTTGTATGCTTAAGTATGTCCTTCTGTAAGACGTTACTTAGGCTGTTTGAGTTATTGATAAAACATTGACAGGGCCATAACTGGCCGGTCTGGCCTGTAATTTGGGTATTTTTTCACATCGCCCACCGCAGCTATTATTTGTAAACGGCGCGGTACATTAAACGCAATTAAATAAGGCCTAAATTACACCTTGCGATACTCTAATGGATGGTTACCTCCTAATTTGTTACTAGAAATCGGTCGCCATAACTTGAGGCTTGTTAGACGTGAATTTGATGTCGTTTTGGGTTCTTTGGGAAGTTAGGAAAACCTAAACTTAAAGAGATTACTTTTTCCGACTTCAAAATAAGGAGGAAGTTCTAAAATTGTTTTCAAACTATTGTTTAATGTTCTTCAGAACTAAGAAGTTTTGATCATAAATCGTATAGATTTCTTTATTAACTATAACTTTACATTCGAATGCAAATTTTATATACACTTTTATAGTGCAAACGGTTTTATATGGTTTGGTTTTAATTAATTTTAATATTCATTTTCATTAATATTCGTAATCATATTCATTTATTCACTCATAAGTCATAACATAATTAGAACGGCAAAAAACCATTTAGGTAGGTACAAGAGATGGTATTTAGGTAGGTACAAATGATAGTATAAAAGTTATTATATTATGACCTCAACGAGGTATTCGTAAATTATAAATCAAATAAAATAAATGTTAACTAGGTAATTAAATCACATTAATATTAATATTAAAGTAACAGCTGTCTAGAAATTGGCATACAAAGATTTTCAATAGCTACTTTATGACCTGCAAGAAGTTCTTGTGAGAAGCAATTCTATAAAACAAAAATATAATTAAATACTATGTAAGTCTGAATTATCATAATAATCATCAGAACATAACGTCACAATTTTAATAATTACAACAACTTTAACTAGAGAACGGTAGGACAGATTTTTATGATTTTTGTGAACCTAGATTTTTATCCGTGTGGAATAGGATAATAAGTATTGAAAATAAAAATTGGATGCCGATTGGAAATTAAAACCACTGAGTCTCAATTACTTGAACCTGTGAATTTTCTTCCTATGTGCATCGAAAGTTCTAAGTTCCTATGTATTAAGGGTGTATTCACAGAACACGGAAAAAAGGTTAGAAAGACGACGAAGGTAGGCGGGGCAGGCGCGCCACAGAGGTTATGAGCAAATGCTTATACTTGTGCCCAAACATGAATGTAAGTGAGCGCTGTGATTGGTTTCTTTTGACGTCGCGTGACCCTATTGGTCGCGCGACGTCAAAAGAATTCGCTTGATTGGCGTTCTTTGAACTCGTTTTTGTGTGCGAAAGCTGTTTATTATGTGCACAAGTAAGGACGCAAGCGGCGACATCGGTTCTCATACAGATGGCGCATGATAGCCCTGTCTAATTTGCAGTCTAAAAATAAGGTTACATAATGTTTTAAAAATAAATTTCAATGCTTTGTTTCGATACTACATAGTTTAATCTCGAGTGTCATTAGATGGCGCTGTGTACCACTTAAATCGCGGTTGTATTTGCCTCACGCAGTTTTGTATTTTATTTATAAATAATGGGCTTACTCTTGACTACATACTTAACTATACGGTTAAGAAGAAGCCTAAGATGGAGCGAGCTTACCCAGAGGTACTGGTTCTCCCACACACCAGCGGTACACAGAAGAACTGTTTGGCGCTGGACTCCGGTAGGAGGGTGGTAGCGTTCAGGCGGCCTCTTACGAAGCCTACCACCGCAAAGGGATCTGTTAGCCGTCATCATTGGTTAGAAAACCAATTGTATAGCCAAAGTAAACGTTATATGGAAATATACAGTCTTACTACTAGCTACGGATTGTTTTATTTTGATACAACATCCTAGCCTTTTTGGGACACTGGACCAAGCCCTTTTAACTTTTTTCCATGTTCTGTGGAAGTATCGCTAGGAGAAGACGAGCAGCAGCGACTTCTATCTACCATTATTGGCCAAACTGCGATCGCCCGCGTGCCAACTGCCAAGCGTGGCGATAATGGCAAAATCATCCTTTTGAAGGGACCTTTGTCCAGCAGTGGCCAACGGTGATGATGCTTCTCATATTGATTATGTGTTCTTTACACAATTCTCTTTTGTACCAGTAAAGCGTACCTACATAAAAAAATCAACGACATGGCGTCAAATTTCACAATACCAGTTTACGCTAAACTAACCATTATTATCCGAGAATAATCCATGAGCCCACAAAACTGACTCAATCGGTAGTTATTTGTGAAAAACGTTAACAATGAAATGTCAAAATCCTTCAACATTAGTGTCACGTAATCGGTAGTTAAAGTTTCTTTTGAAAGCTTTGTATTGAACGCCCCCAAACTTCAATCTCGGGTTGCAAGACCGACGGCGGTGGATTAGTTTGGCAACAAAAGGCAACAATTCGAATATTTGAGCGTTATAGTAGAGTGAATTATTGCCTTTATGAATAGGTTTTTATTAAGTACCGCCTCGGAATAAATAAATGTTGTAGTAACTTAGTAATGAATGAAACTGTTTTTGATTTTGACGTACATTTGTCTTATATTTGTAGTTTATCTCATAACAGCAAAGATGACTTCATGGCCTACGAAAAATGCATAGAAATTACTGTTTTTGGTTATTTAGCTAGGTGGGATGTCTTGGTAGACGTCCTTGTGTTCAAAAAATGTAGGTAACTCAAGTGATTTATTTTATTTATTAAGATTTATAAAATTCATCATTATTTGGCATTAATTCCACCTTATTTGTGCAATAAAGTTTCAGTAAATTAATTAATTAATTATTTATCAGCTGACACAAATCCACCAAAGGCATTTTCTAGAGGAATATGCCGTAATAACCACGTTAGGCTGGCGGGTGGGCAATTGCAGCTTGGCAAATGATGCAGAGCAGACACGTAAAATTTTCTCAATTGATATTGATCTCTACTTCTTCGACTTAAAGTTGAAAATCAATTCAATGACATTTAACTTTTTGGGTAGGTTGACCTGCCGTAGTCTGTACTTCGTACACGTTTGTACTGAGGAATAGATACAGCCAGATGATTATCCGCATGTTTATACTCTTCAGTAGAGAGTGAAGTGGATCTTCTTTATTTTTAGGATGACATCACCATTATTCGTCGTGAAATTTGTCGTTTGCTGGTCAAAATCATATGAAATATAACTTACTGTTCTCAACCTGGCGTAGAGTAAGAAAGAAAGATTGTGCAAAATTCAGCCGTTTCCGTCCGCCTTTTTTTCGGTTTTTCTATCTGTACAATTTATTGACAGCTAGTTTCGAATTTCTCAACTAGAAACATGTATTTTGATTGCCTTTAAAGTCTCAAAGTCTCAAACAGCCGCCCCTAATAGTAGGTTAGTAGCTTTCTCACACAACAAAATCAGAAAATTGCGTGACGTAATAATTTGAGGATAATCCTCGAACGTGTTCGGAACTTCGGAAGCCGCAACATTATCTTGCATTCAGCAAGTCGACACAGTGGAGTAGTGAAAAGCAGTAAGCTTAAACTCAGCCGATATCATAGTGTATTAAATTAAGCATTTATTAGTGTATGTAAAACACAAAATTTTAATCTGTTTAAAATAAAACAAATATACCATTTACAGGATTACTAGGCTAGGAACCTATCAATGGATATTCATAAAATAACGTGTAATTCTTTTATAAAATTTTGATGTTTGAAACAAGTATAGAATTAGACATTTCGATAATAGTATTTTAATTTTTTTTTTAATTCTCAGTTCAAAAGAGTTATAAACGACTCAATATATTTTTTTCAATAATAGTACACTAGAGATACCATGCGCACCATTTTTTATCTACTTAAATTAAATTTAAAATTTGGAAAATTAATTAATTATATCTCAGAAACGCGATTGCAGAATATAGTATTTTACTGAATAATAGATATTAAAGCCCTTAGAGTATGAATATAGGTTATCCCTATATAATATACGTCCCGTTATTAATACTCTAAACTAAATCCTATCATACGATTTCTCGTGATGCAATAACCCTACTTATATGCGAGTATACTGTGGTACTAAATAGGGGTGACAATAATACACCCTACCCAGTACCAGCACTTCACCGCATTTAGTCATACGATACATGTTATTCGCTGTCACTTTTATTATCCTTATAAGCTACTAATTTCCTAATTTGCTCAGCGATTTCAAACCTTAACAGTTTCGGATTAAAATCGATTGGATTGAAAATAGGATTGTGTCAAATTAGGGACGGACATTTGGACATTTGATGCGAGAGATTCAGATTACGTGTTTACAAATAGGATTTTCGATGGAAAATGGATGAAAAGATTTATATGTGAATACATGCATTGTCAATTGAAACGAGACGTTTGTGCTACAGCATGCACAAACGTGTAATACTTTCGATTTGTTTTTATACAAAAGCTATGTTCGCCTATAAGAGGCTTTACATTTAGCTTATCATCTAGACTTAAGCTATAATTATTTTTGATGTAAAAGTTGTTGGTACCTTTAATAATTAAAAAAAAAAGTAAATGTAATGTGTATCACGGAAATGATAACTTACAATTTAGGCGAAATTTTGTTTTTAGAATCCAAATGCACTACCTCAAATGCAAAACCTCATTATCTATCGACTCTCGTTATTTCTTGTTTGAAGCTATGGCACAGAAAATCGTACATTATTCGGCGTATAACATGCCTATGTCCCAAAATATCATAACTATAGTCCTAACACACAAAAAATAGCGTTAATACCAAATTTCGTCTTTCTACGTTATGCTTTTTGCTTTTACATAGATAACTTTTGAGTCTATAGCAATCAAACGACGATCGTCGACCCATAGTTATGTAAGCAATATGTATGTAAGTAAGTAAGTGATTTATTTCAAGTTCTAATAAAGATATTGTACTACTCATTTGTGAATATTTTGTACTTTTACTACTGTTTTTGTACTTTTGTTTTTTATTTTTGGTACTTTTGCTATTTCATCAGTTTCTTTACGGCCGGTCCCAATAATCTATTTATCTTCAGTGTTGGCATATCAGAGATATAAAACATCTTCTGTCTCTGATTTTGTCGTCCAGAGAAACAAAGACAAAAGTTGTTTTCTATCTCCGATATGCCAAAACTGAAGGTAGATAGGTTATTGGGACCGGCCGTTACACAGTCATATTAATCTATCACTTTACTACTGAAGTACGTCTTATTCATATTGATCATGACGACCATTTGGATCAGCGGTAGTGAACGCTGCTTCTGAGCCATGGGTCGCGGGTTCGATCCCCGCACAGTACAAATATTTGTGTGCATGAATATGTCTGTTTGTTCTGGTCTGGGTGTTTTCTATGTATTATAAGTATGTATTTACAAAAAAAAAAGTATATAAGTTAGTTTATCGGTTGTCTAGTACCCCATACGACAGGGTACTTAATAGTAGCTTAATTTGGGACTAGATGGCTCTGTGTGGCCCAGTGAGGCATGTCTTAAAATATTTATTTATTATTATTCATATTCACCCCAACCCAGAATAAGTTAATACATACCCTCTGTTTTTTAATTACCTACACAAATTATAATTTCACAACACAAAAAACACGCTAGCCTCGTTATATTGAGTCAATGAAAAGTCGAAATGGATTAATGAAATATAATTTAGATTTTAATCACACACAAAGGGAATGACCCGTTATTAGCTATTGTTTGAGTTTTCTTAAGAAATACATTATAAGAGCTATTTCAACAGTGTTGCTTCTAATGAGATCTATATTATGCCTCAATTATTATCAGTCGAAAACAGTCATCTGATGGAAAGGAGTGGAACGCCCTGCCTACGTCTTTTTTCCCAATGACTACAACCCCAAAATTTTATAAGCTAGAGTGAATAGGCTGCTTCTGGATAAACTCGCCCCATCGTAGACTTCCTCTAAACTCTAGGGTTCAGTGTGAAACCAAGAGCAAGTCCATCGACAGTTTAAAAGAAAGGATACTTTTCAGGAGAGTTAGCGATCGCAGTGGCTTCGTCCTAACTCTACCCGATCCCATCTCTACCCGCTTTAAAATTACCTAACAAAAAATCCCAACTCTACCCGATATGATAAAAATTACAGTCAAAATGAAAATCCTTTAAACTATAAATTTTTTTTTCAATCATTAATATTTTTATCATCAATTAGAACAATCGACATTTAAAATGATATAATGATAGTAACATTTTTAAACAAAACACGTAACAACAACATCCCAATCATAAAAATATCAAGATTGAAAAAATTTTTCATACTAAAAATTTTTATATTTTTCGTTTTAACTGTACCCATACTTTTTTCTATTAGCAATCGGGTAGAGATGGTATTTTTTGTTACGTAATTTTAAATCGGGCAGAGATGGGATCGGATAAAGTGGGGACGAAGCCATCGCAGTTTGGCTAAGACTCTGCTGCCCGTCTTCTTCTAGCAATACTCCTTTAGTCGCCTCTTAAGACATCAATACGACAGGATATTTTATTATATGCTAGCTCTATCTGGCACTCAGCTATAAAACCATCGTCATCATCTCAGCCAAGTGACGCAACGGCCATCGATTCTCTTACTATGTGTCCCGCCCACTGCCACTTCAGCTTCGCAATTCTTCGAGGCATGTCGGTTATCCTCATTTCTGATTATATCAGTCAGGAAAATACCTTACATTGCTCTCTCCATTTGCTCAATAGTAATTACAAACCATTACAAAACTGTCAGTCTACTCAACTCAACAATAGCTGTACACTCAATCGCTACAAATGTTATTTGAATTAATATTGGCAAGCACACACAGTGCGTGTGATGTTACGATAACAAACACACGTCCCCACGAGCCCACGTCCCAATAATTCCAATCGACATTTTATGTTTCCTGCCCATTCATCCCCGCCTATTCAAGTTGAGTAGCGATCTCATCACGCTGTCAAACCGACAATGGGATCACAAGGTTTCGGCTTACGCAAACAACATACAATGGCGGATTAGGCGGAATCGCCGCGCTCCAATCCCGGAATTTAAAAAAATAAACAATTAGGCGGGAACTTTGACAGCTGTCAAGCTCCTGTTATACGCGTACGGCTGAAACGTGTCGATTTCGGAGATTTGAAGCGTGGGGCGGGCGATTTGGCGGATCATGTTGGAATATTTGTGTCTATTAAATACATGAATATATTTATGGGAATAATTTACTAGAATAAGTTAGTAGGATTTCATTGAATTGCGACAACATACGTGTGCAAATGTATGTCCATTACATTTGACGTGCTATGAGCTAACGGAATAAGTATGTCATGAATATCGTATTACCAGCTATTAAATACACTGAATCAGAGATTGACAACCGTTCCGCAATTTACGTCAAAATTTTAAGTAAATTCATAATAAAATAATTAAATCCCTTTTCAGCAGTTCATTAATTTTCTAGGATAACTTGATATTGTTTGTAATTTAATAGCATTGATGATCAGAAAAACTGTCACGTCTCATTAGGGTTTTTTGTTTATTTTAATGTGTGGCACAGTTTGTAAGTACTTTCCTACGGCCAATACAATTGCTTTAAATGATCTCATGACCTCACCAGCGCATTCCGAAATCAATTTACTTCCTATTCAACGAACACCCTGTATATTGATGGAACAACAAAATTATGCTAACCGTCATCGTACCCATGGTTCGTGATCAGGATCACCATCCCACATTTGGCAAGCGTGGTGTTTAGCCCGTACCTGTAACTTGAATTCAATGATGGTGGCCTTTACCTTGCAGTGGGATGATTTATAGGTGGTTACTTTATTTTTTTTCTTATTTTGCTATTCTATAGCTTTATACCTTACTAGCTGTTCGCCCGCGGCTCTGCCCACGTGAACTCCACGTCATATCGCACGGTCGGAAACCTGTGCCTAGCTGTGGCAGAAAGATAGATTAGGTAGGCTTAAAGCATTCATGTCTGTGAAACCATGGAAATACACATGCAAAATTTCTACCCAATCGATCAAGCCGTTTAGTAGATGACATACCGACCGCAGCGCCACCTACCGGGTCCCGCGGTAAAAAGTAGCCTATGTTAATCAGGGATAATGTCGGCTTATAATGGTAATTAATTTTTTCAAATTGCTCCAGTAGTTTCGGAGCCTATTCAATACAAATAAACAATCAAATATTTCCTCTTTTTAATATTTATATTAGTGTACGAGAGACATTGCTGTCCGTATCTGCGCGGGTTCACCAATGAAGGTGATGCTCGTGAATGGTTTGTTTATCCCCATGTTCTTTACACATTTTCCCTTAAAATATATCTAAAACAGTTTGTTTTCCATACAGTTATCAAACATTTTCTCCTGTACAAATCTAATCATCGCAATCATAACAAAAAAAAAACCAATTTTGTAAAATCAATCGAAGTTCTGCGCGTAATATACCTACCATTTCGGTGATTCAGTTTTATTTATAGATAACCTAGTGTTGACGACTACTGCATAAGGGTCTGTAGATTTCCACACGGCCAAATCTGCACACGTCCCCCATACAAATGTCTAACAAATACATTTGCTAAGTTAATCGGGTACGTCTTACGTTGTAACTGTCTCGATGCCAATTACCATCGGCTCTTTGCATGGAAACTACCTCATAACGATATGGTAAACCATCCTATACGGTGCATAAATCGTGGACAAACAGACGGACGGCAAAACAAGCGTATTGACGGTATATATTAACAATAAATCTAATTTATTTGACGTCCCGTACGGAGGCAATCGCTCGTTGTGCATAACAACACGTATTTATGGAACGTCATCGCATACGTTGATGACTATTTATGACTAAGTATTAAAATTGTTGACCGAACTGGCACATGGATGGCATAAATTGTCAATTATAATGTCGTTAATTAAATCAAAGTAAAGTGAGTTCTTGAAATGTTTTTAATTTTGTCAAATCATGATATAAACACTAACTAAAGTAAAAGAAAAGTAACAGCTTATATTATAACACAACTTTGTACCATCCCACTGCAGATAAAAGGCCTCCATCATCGAATTCAAGTTACCACGGCAAGGATGGGTACTGACTGAAACAATCACCACGCTTGCCAAATGCGGGTTGGTGATCACAAAAATGAGCAATGTTCAAAAAAACGAAACTTCCTGTTGCCCGGTCCGGGGATCGAACCCGGGACCCCGAGATCTCGAAACAAACGTTATTGAAATAAACATTTTTGAGGCATAATTTGGCGATAGCATTCGGCCAGTGTTGGAGAGAGACGCTGATGTCCATTTTCATTTTATTTGCATTACTCCGTTAGTCGCCTTACTTACGACATAACAACGTGAAGAACAGGAAGAGGATGGGGTGGTGCTATTTTTTCAATATGCCGTGTGCGTCAGGATCATGATCATGTACATGTCTCAGCTCAGATTGGCCTAAACATTAAGCCGTTATTTGGTACCTTCTGTGTACTTTTTCTCATCGTCGATCCCACTATTCCTCAAGACCAAAGTCTTCAATCAGTGCGTCCTACCCGTCATGACATACGGAGCCGAAACGTGGACACTGACGGTACGGCTAGTCCACAAGTTCAAAGTCGCTCAGAGCTATGCTCGGAGTTTCTCTTAGGGATAAAATCAGAAATGAGTTGATCCGGCAAATAACGAAAGTTACCAACATAGCCCACCGGATTAGCAAGCAAGCCATATAAGCCGCAGAACCGACAACCGCGCTGGGGTTCTTGAGTGTAGACCGCGTCTCGGCAAACGTAGTGTAGGACGCCTTCAGGCCAGGTGGAGTGATGATTTGCGCAAGATGACTGGCAGGAGCTGAATGCGAGAAGCCAAGAATGGACCTAAGTGGCGTGCAACTGGAGAGGCCTATGTCCAGCAGTGGACTGCGATAAGCTGATTATGATGATGTGTACTTTTACGTATTAAATAATGGCAAAAGGTTTAGGCCAATCTGAGAAATGCACTAATAAAAAATAAAAAAAATTTTAAAAATACGAATGCTTTAATATTTCTTACTTCATAGTTACATTACTTTTAGACGACCATTTGGATCAGCGGTAGTTAACGCTGCTTCTGAGCCATGGGTCGCGGGTTCGATCCCCGCACAGTACAAATATTTGTGTGCATGAACATGTCTGTTTGTACTGGTCTGGGTGTTTTCTATGTATTATAAGTATGTATTTACAAAAAAAAAAGTATATAAGTAAGTTTATCGGTTGTCTAGTAACCCATACGACAGGGTACTTAATAGTACCTTAATTTGGGACTAGATGGCTCTGTGTGGCCCAGTGTGGCATGTCTTAAATATTTTTTCTTTTTTTTTTATTACTACAAAGATAGTTGTATTTAATTAAATAATTCCTTTATAATAGAAATACATACATTTTCTCTAATTCAAACCTCATGGAAATAATGTGCCAGTCACTATGCCAGCACTGCTATTATAGAACAATTAGTGTCAGGACATTTCTTATAATTACTGAGAAGTATCATATGTCCTTTGGCCAATTATGGGACATGTTGTAGGGCAACTGTGGACTTGATAATTCGAGAATATATCTGCAAATAAAAATGACTGACAGCGGCTATCAGTTTCTTTGTGACTATCTACACTTGTATTATAAAGAGGAAAGATTTGATTGTTTGTTTGTATTGAATAAGCTCCGAAAGTACTGAACCGATTTGAAAAAGTATTTTACTATTAGAAGCTGACATTATCCCTGATGAACATAGGCTACTTTTTACCACGGGACCCGGCAGGTGGCGCTGAGGTCGGTATGTCAACTACTAAACGGCTTGACCGTTTGGGTTGAAATTTGTATGTGTATTTTCATGGCATCATTAGGAAGGCTTAATGCATTCGTGTGTGTGAACACACGAATGCATTAAGCCTTCCTAATCTATCTTTCTATTGCCGACCGCGCGATATGACCCACGTCATATGTCAGGTCAGGTATATACGTCAGGTGGAGTTCACGCGGGCAGAGCCGAGGGCGAAGAGCTAGTTTTAAATAATTTTGTCAACGCTAGACAGCTGTTTAGCACTATTGTTTCAATGTAGAGGTTCTTCTTATAGCATTGGTAAAACTCGAACCCACATTTAGCCATTAAACTACCTAGATATTGTTTTTGTCTATGAATTTATTATATTTTGACGACCATTTGGATCAGCGGTAGTTAACGCTGCTTCTGAGCCATGGGTCGCGGGTTCGATCCCCGCGCAGTACAAATATTTGTGTGCATGAACATGTCTGTTTGTACTGGTCTGGGTGTTTTCTATGTATTATAAGTATGTATTTACAAAAAAAAAAGTATATAAGTAAGTTTATCGGTTGTCTAGTACCCCATACGACAGGGTACTTAATAGTACCTTAATTTGGGACTAGATGGCTCAGTGTGGCCCAGTGAGGCATGTCTTAAATATTTTATTTTATCTGACTTAGATGGCTTTTCAACCAACGCAAATGCAAGACGTTATCAATTCAGCACTTACATTGTTATATCGCACCTTTAAGCATAAACCGGTACTAAACAGAATTATCAAATTTTAAGGGGAGAGCCAATTTTAAAAATAATTGTCATATTTTTTTGCTTCTAAGTCCAAGTGCATGGAACTTTGTACCATTATTTAGCGTCATTATGATAGATATTTATTTACTTTCCCATATTCAGTGCAAAAAAATAATAATAAAACAATACAATATTTTAGTTTTAATTTTTATAGTAACACTTTTGCGTTTATTTTATATTTTAATAATGGTTAATAAGTTCAAAATTACTGTAATAAATAAGTAATGGACCTTAACAAAAATTCCAACTAGTACCTTGGTTATATGTGTCTTGAATTACCTTTTTTAAGACTAAGACAGTCGTGGAATACTCGTAGTAGCGGTAACAGTAGCTACATAAATACCTTCTTTCACTCAAGTTTTTATCCTATGTGTTTTAATTTAAGTACTTTCCTTTTCTGATACTTTGTGGTCACTGAATCTCCTATATAATATCTATCTATAAGTATTTTTGGGTATTTATTTATATGTATCGTATTGATTGTATAGTTTTTGTAATTTATTATGTATTATGTATGTATATTAATTTATATTTTGTTATGTTCACTTATCAAAACTCTCGGCCGCCTTCCCCTCTCAACTCTATTTCTACTTTCCTCTACCTGAAGGTTGTCTGGAAGAGATCGCTTTCTAGCGATAAGACCGCCTAAATTGTACAATTCTTGGTTTATTTATATCCTGTGTTACATTTAATTTGTTGGTGTGCAATAAAGAATATCTATCTATCTATCTATAAATGTGAAATATGATCGGCATCATCTTAAGCTAAGAAGTAGGCACTTACTATTTTAATGAAGCCGAACTTGATGACGATGAACATGTAGATGATTCTGAGCTAGATGAGCTTAATCCTATTCTGTTGCTGGATCCGGGTATAATTATTATTAATCGTTTTCTAGAATTGGCTCCGGAAATGCAGAATCATTAAAAGTTCCGCCATTATCAAAATTTGACGAGAAAACAATTACACTTACATAACTCAGAAATTCTCACTGAACGGCCGCACTGCCGTGTTTAACAAAATAAAACAAATATTTTGCTGGTCGGATAAATTAAATACAATGCCATGATCAGGCTATTCTACTTTCCGTTTTTTCCTGAAATACACAATTTTAGACTGCACCTACAACGTATACGTATACTTACCATTTAATTACCCTTCCTAACAACTATTGATCCAAAGATCATAATAAAATGGAATTAATACTATAATGACAGGCCGTGTCAACCTCGACTACTTAATTCGTACTATCGCTGACTAGTTATTATGTCTCTTTTAACTATTATTTAGCATGAAGGTGACAGAATGGTAATAAGGGACTTCTACTGGCGGTGGCTTATTTCTCCATATATAATGCGTTAATTTAACCGTAGGTGATATTGGTTCCTAGAATTTACGCTAACGATATGAAATAAATGATATATGTACATTGAAATAAAAAACAAATGTACGGATTAAACTTCCTTTTTTTCAGGGATTTACATAATATTTTGGTTTATCCCATACCTTTTAAACTCTTTAAACACAGAACCATGATTCCTGTAAATTGTTCGAAACGTCAAGATCAACCAAAATATAATGTAAAAAACCTAATAAACCGCAAAATTTTATTTTATTTCAAATATTTATGTGATGATATTCCATAGTCAAACAAATGTATTCCATAGTCAAAAAAAGTTAAACAAATGTATACATAGGTGTACTATGTCTGTTTATCTGGCCAATGTTGAAACTTTGTCTAAGCTTGTTTTGAAACTAATTTAAGGTTGTTTGCTTATACCCTTATAGGGTTTTGTTACATTTATTTTGTAAACAAAATGCAATAAATAAATAAATAAATAAATACTCTGTGATAATAAGATTATATTACCTGGTCAGCAAGTCTGAGCAATATTACGTTGCATGCATATTGCGTGTTATTTTTAGAAGGCGTTTAATATGTGTAAAGTGAACGTAAAGTAACAGCCTTTAATAATCCCACTGCAAGGTGAAGGCGTGCATCATTGAATTCTAGTTACCACAGCAATGATGGGTATTAGCATAATCCCCACGCTTGCCAAATGCGAGTTGGTGATCACAAACCCGAGCTATGTTCGAAAATTTCGTAACTTTTGTTGCCTGAGACATGGTTCGAACCCCGGACCCCGAGCTCTTGGCTCGTCACTTAAGAGGAAACACTACGTACGAGAGAATTTAAAAATAGGTATTTGTAAAATCTATTGCTTTCGCGCAGTGCCAAACGCCTTCACCGCAGAGTGTGATAGAGACAACTGCTTCTTGGACCGAAAATACCTACAAAAAGCACAGCAAATCAACGTTTCGTAGTCTCCCGATTACTTTTCCAGTACTAGACCGATTTAAATACGTTTTTCATTAAAAATTAAAGAAAGGCTTTAACCATGTTCATATGTTCTCCTTTTTTTCTAAAATTTTTCCATATTTGTTTTCTGGATGTTTGAACACAGCGGAAAATCTGGCGTATTTTTTCGATTTTTGAGGGCTCATCTTTTATATTAATTTATTTATGAAAAAACAGAAAACATAGAAACATGCTAATAGTAGCCATAGATTTTTGTGATAAAAATCTTGCTCTACCGGCTTTATCCAGGGAGGAAACAGGGGACTACGTTTGTATGATACAACGGCCCTTCTGTTTCCTCTTAAACCACTACACCAACGGGGCATCATTAACATGTGTAAGCAATGATATTTCAAAAGTAATAGATATGTTACATGCGCTCTCAATATGCGTCCCTAAAACGTCACACAATTTGTGACGTCTTTTCAAATCCATGAAAGAGAAAGTAATTTTTTTTTCACGAGTATGACAAGGACAAAATAAGAATTACGCATGTGTGCAGTTGTTCGCAAGCGGCACATATATTTCGATATACTTTATTTGATATTTTAGCAACTTAATTGCACTTATAATATCAGTATATAAACTTGAAAAATTTTGTCTCAGGCGGGACTCGAACCCGCATCTCCTCGCATGCCGGGCGGGCGCCATACCATTAGGCCACCGAGACACTGCGACACGGCGCGAATTTTTCAAGCATATTCTTACGCTGTAAGCCAGCGGTGTTTCATCAAATGTTAGGAGTTTGCACCCTTAACACCCGAAAGAAACATCTTTGCAGATGTTTGACAGTCAGTTAAGATGAAACAGCTATTTATATACTTTATTTGATATTTTAGCAACTTAATTGCACTTATAATATCAGTATATAAACTTGAAAAATTTTGTCTCAGGCGGGACTCGAACCCGCATCTCCTCGCATGCCGGGCGGGCGCCATACCATTAGGCCACCGAGACACTGCGACACGGCGCGAATTTTTCAAGCATATTCTTACGCTGTAAGCCAGCGGTGTTTCATCAAATGTTAGGAGTTTGCACCCTTAACACCCGAAAGAAACATCTTTGCAGATGTTTGACAGTCAGTTAAGATGAAACAGCTATTTATATACTTTATTTGATATTTTAGCAACTTAATTGCACTTATAATATCAGTATATAAACTTGAAAAATTTTGTCTCAGGCGGGACTCGAACCCGCATCTCCTCGCATGCCGGGCGGGCGCCATACCATTAGGCCACCGAGACACTGCGACACGGCGCGAATTTTTCAAGCATATTCTTACGCTGTAAGCCAGCGGTGTTTCATCAAATGTTAGGAGTTTGCACCCTTAACACCCGAAAGAAACATCTTTGCAGATGTTTGACAGTCAGTTAAGATGAAACAGCTATTTATATACTTTATTTGATATTTTAGCAACTTTTTTCAAGTTTATATACTGATATTATAAGTGCAATTAAGTTGCTAAAATATCAAATAAAGTATATAAATAGCTGTTTCATCTTAACTGACTGTCAAACATCTGCAAAGATGTTTCTTTCGGGTGTTAAGGGTGCAAACTCCTAACATTTGATGAAACACCGCTGGCTTACAGCGTAAGAATATGCTTGAAAAATTCGCGCCGTGTCGCAGTGTCTCGGTGGCCTAATGGTATGGCGCCCGCCCGGCATGCGAGGAGATGCGGGTTCGAGTCCCGCCTGAGACAAAATTTTTCAAGTTTATATACTGATATTATAAGTGCAATTAAGTTGCTAAAATATCAAATAAAGTATATAAATAGCTGTTTCATCTTAACTGACTGTCAAACATCTGCAAAGATGTTTCTTTCGGGTGTTAAGGGTGCAAACTCCTAACATTTGATGAAACACCGCTGGCTTACAGCGTAAGAATATGCTTGAAAAATTCGCGCCGTGTCGCAGTGTCTCGGTGGCCTAATGGTATGGCGCCCGCCCGGCATGCGAGGAGATGCGGGTTCGAGTCCCGCCTGAGACAAAATTTTTCAAGTTTATATACTGATATTATAAGTGCAATTAAGTTGCTAAAATATCAAATAAAGTATATAAATAGCTGTTTCATCTTAACTGACTGTCAAACATCTGCAAAGATGTTTCTTTCGGGTGTTAAGGGTGCAAACTCCTAACATTTGATGAAACACCGCTGGCTTACAGCGTAAGAATATGCTTGAAAAATTCGCGCCGTGTCGCAGTGTCTCGGTGGCCTAATGGTATGGCGCCCGCCCGGCATGCGAGGAGATGCGGGTTCGAGTCCCGCCTGAGACAAAAAATTTTTCAAGTTTATATACTGATATATTTCGATAGTTTTGTAAGGGCATAACCTATCTATACTTTTTAAATATCATTGTGTGTAAGTAATAGGGGTTAAAGTATGAAATTGCCGTTTTGTATGGACGAAATCGAGAAAAGACATTTTTCCATACTAACAATTTTTTAGTTTTTTAAAAACGCCTGAACCGTTTTCGATGCAATTAAAGGTAAAAGTTAGATGGTTATAAAGCTACGCATTATAGTATTTAAATTTCTGAAAATCAAAGTATATAATACAAATATACTTAATTGAAGCAAGAAGGTCAGCTGACACATTGTAAAGGGTCTTTTCAACGACTTCCTTTGAAGTAATGGGCACTAGTATTGCATTTTTTTTTAGTCAAAAGATACTTTTTTTAGTTTTTGATACTTACAATTACTTACAAAAAGAATTACGCAATAATATGACTATACTTAAAAGCTATAAACAAAATAAAAAGTGGGAAAATAATCGGCAATTTTATACTTTAACCCCTATTATTTGGTAGCAATTACATAACTATCGTATCAAGTTGGTTCCAGCCTGTAATGGTACCATTCCCGTGCAACTACTTAGATCTATTCAGCCGCTAGCGTCATTTAATTACAAACATGCATTCAAACTTTTTTTTAATAATAATGATATTATTTTTTTAAACTTTCATGGTCACTATCATAAGAGTTAGTTATTTCGAGATTTCTACCATGTACCTTATTTTTATTCTTTGAAGAACTTCCGCGATCATGGCGCTTGCAACAGTGCCGAAATATCGGAAACTCATAAAAAACAAGGTATATGGTAGAAATCTCGAAATAACTAACTCTTATGATAATTTTTTACTTAAAATATGGACTGAATCATTTTTGCGTGCGCGAATGGCGAAACATGTTATACTTATGTTAATATTATCATAACTTTATATTTTTAATTTACCTATATGCAAATAAATTGTAATGTGATTGACTAACCAACACCCAAGGTTTGGTATTTATAAGATTAGTAAGAATTAATAAGATAATTTGTATAATATGATATGTATAGTATATACAGGGTGAAATTTTAACCACTTTCCAAAATTTTTATAGGCGTTCGGTATCGTATTTAGAGCCCATTTATGAAATAAAAAATGTAAATCAAGCTTTCACCCGAAAATATTTTTCGCAATATAGTTGTCAATTTTTACGGTCCTAGGCCTGATAAGGTATAAAGGGAAAATCAAAAACGTATACATAGTATCGTAATGAATGAATGAGATGTGAATCGCGTAAAAAAAGTGTTGCTAGGCGGCCGTATCAAAGATTTTAGATTTTTTGCGGACATTTTCTAAGTGCTTTATCTTGACTTTTTTGTACTAGGCTATACCAAAAGAAAAAATACGTCGTTTGTTTTTTGTCTCGTAGATTGATATATTAAAATTTGGAAGGAGGTTAAAATTTCATCCTGTATAGTATGATAACAGAACAACCAACTCATAAAATATTAAAAGCACTTTCATGTAAAAAAGTAGGTAGTCAACATCATAAAAGAATTAAATCAAATCTTTTCAAACCGTTTCTCAACACAGTATAAAGACTTTTGGTTGACAACCATTGAATCTGAGCTCTTACTCCGCAACACAATATCCGTATATTCGAGTACATCTTTCTCTTTCACTCATACCAATGTCTAATAGTATCGGAGAGACAGATAGATCCGTATAGACCGAAATCGCGTTTCGTAGTTGCCCTCTAAATCATTGGTACCGGTGTAAGGCAATAAAACACGACGGGCTTACTGCAGGGTCAGGCGAGCGAGTGTAAGGTTCGAGTCGGGGCAGGGTCGGGGCGAGGGAGATACATCAACGCGAACGCCCTAAAGCTAGGATAAAAATTTGAGAGCAGAATAAAAGGTCCTTTAAAAGTTGCTTTAAGACTATAAAAGAAGTAAAGTAGAGTAACAACCCATTTCGGTCACAACTTTATGTCAAATGGGTGCACATTCAGTAAAACCGTAGCTGTACGGATGCGAGACGTGGAAGGTCACTAAAGATATCTCACGCCGGCTCCAAGTCTTCGTGAACCGCTGTCTTCGCCGTATTCTTGGTGTATACTGGCCCGAAAAAATCTCAAACGTTGACCAGCAGATCAAACGCCGCAAGTGGGACTGGATCGGCCACACGCTCCGAAGGGACCCCGATTATATTCCGAGGCAAGCCCTAGACTGGAAACCCCAAGGCAAGCGTAAGCGTGGCCGCCCTAAACAAACCTGGCGGCGAACAATCATCGCAGAGACGGCGACTATTGGTCAGACTTGCAGCGAAATTAAGCGTGAAGCTCTAGACCGAGCGGGCTGGCGGAGCACTGTGGATGCCCTCTGCCCCATCTAGGGGACATAGGAATTTAACGACGTGCACATTCAGTTGGGACACTTTTTTGATCCTAAGTGTGGGTGTATACCTAGATTTTTTAATGTTACATCAATGCCTACATAAAGATCAGGTCATCAGTAACCCAAATCGCTCTCCCCCAAGAGGGTATACAGTGCAAGGTGTCAAGAGGGAAATGAATTTGTCAGATTGTGATTCTACGCAGCCTGTCGTGCAATATATCACCGGGAGTCCTGTGCCTCGGTACGAGAATTGAGGATTAACAAATATTTGTTTATCTCTTCAACTTAGTGTCACATTTTGCTACAGTCATAACCACCGAACATGGAAAGGTCATAATAAGTCATCATAACAATGCCAATTACCTTAAAAAAATAAAGAAGGATTAATTTTTTTTTTACAGACTAGTATAGACACAAGAAAGCGATAAGTAGACCTTAGGCCTAACATAATTTAGAAAAGATCGTTTGTTTTAATTCCACCGACCGAGAATCGAACCTAGGCCTCTTGTCGGCGAGCCACCGCAACACTTATCCATCTGGGTAGTTAATACATTGCATTTACATTATTAGTTTTGATTTTAAACCTTGCCAAAGCAACCGATAAGAATTAGTTCGGTGGATTAGGTAATACATTGCCTCACACGCTGTGCTTTATTTCGGCTTAATTACGTCGATATCATGAAAATTTTAAATTAACGCTACGTACCCCACCCACTTGACAGCCGGCTGTCACCATAACAAATGATTTTAATTGTGTCTGGAATAACCCACGCTGGACGGGTTAAAAAAAATCCGTGCCTTCAATTTCACTTCGATCTTCCAAGAATACTATTCCTTAAATTTTCTCTCGTTCGGTCTTCTATTTACTTCTATCTTCCTCTCTTTATTAAAATCTTTACACCATCGTATGCTTCGTATACCGATCAATTACTCTCTATCTCTTTCACTCATTCAGTCAGTAACAGGTGTAACGTGGGAACGAAGACAAAGTATATTATGAAAGTAAAGTTTCCTCGATCTATGTACCGTGGCACAGGGGGTGCGTCCGAAAGATTTATCGCGTGATGAACAACTTCCTTCGCAGAACAAGCGCAGACGCCTCGCCCCTTCCGCTTGGAAAAACGGCTCATACAAATGAGCGGTTGGATGACCAATTCCATAAATAAATCATTATCATCGTCCCATAACTGTCCAGACTGGTCATGGGCCTAATGGAATAATCGTCACTATACGTTTGGAAGGTGGGTAAGAACTAGGGACTAAAAAAACCCTATTGGAAAGGTTACCCATGTGATAGGGTTACCTTTGATTGTGTTAGCTTATTAGTTCGTTAACCTTTTAAATAGGGTTTAACCGCTTACCACAAATTATGAGTTGCGCAAAGAAATTCAAATAGCCTAACAGCATTCCAAAACTCTTTATAGGGTATGCCTATTAAGGGGTTTTCAGTATTGGTAAGCGCTTACCTGGATTAGTCGTATTGTTTGGTTTAGCATATCGTCGGGGTAAGCCCGTTGATAAGCTTACCTTTCGGATAGGGTTTTTAAAAACAAGACTATTAAAAATCCGAACAGATACCCCTTTAAATGTAAGCGGTTCCGGTCCCTGGTAAGAACCAATATCAAGAAAGAAAAGATAGCAAATTACACACAAATACCTACCCTAAAAATAACGATCCATTGGTAGAAGTACCAGGCGAAGATCTTCGGGCTCGGTTCGAACCCACGGTCGGGCAACAAGACCTTCTGTGATTATGCCTGTACCCATCATTGCTGTAGGTAATAACTCAAAATCGATGATGGAGGCCTTTGCCCAGATGTGGGTTGATTATATGCCGTTACTTTACTTTTACTCTAAAAATCCCAATCCGCCAAAGAACCTGTCTTTTCCCTAAAAATATCAATTGCCAACTATATCTGCGTCCATTTAAGTTGCGTATAACTTAACCAAACAAGAACCGCAAACAAACCATTATATTACACAAACTTAAATCCATCAGCATACATCAGGCGTACGTGGTGCGGTGCGGCTAATCTGGCGTCCCGCTCGCGCGCATAAATCAGAGTGAGACGACGTTTTTACGGGCTCTTAATCAAGAAATATAGGATTGCACCGACGATTAAGCGCGCGATTTAGCGCTAATGCAGTTGTAGGTTGATGCACGGCCACTTGCTGCAACACTGACGGTTCCGCTGGTTTTATAAACGACATTTTACACTGTCAATGGCTGTTCGATTTTCTAACAGGCGGTTTGAAACATGCCAGTGCCAATACTATGCTTCGTATTTAGCAAACGGTATGATGGATGTTTGTTCTCAATCACGCCGAACGTAACAGATCTGGATGAAATTTGACCCATCCCATAGATATATTATAGGCTGCAATTGAACATAGCCATGCAGTTCCAGCTTATAATTAAATTTTACCTTTATCGTGTATATACCTACCTACGGCTAACTTCATACTCGATTTGCTTGTTTAGGCGTTGCTCATGCAGTACCTATTTCGAGTACAATCTGCTTTTTCTGATTTTTTATTCACAAAATTCGTATTTAAGACCCGAATTGATCTATTTGAATCCATAATGGATTAATATACGTAAGATTTTTTATGATGCGGAATTCTGTAGATGTTACTTAAAAGCGTTAAAGAATTTGAAACTTAAGGTTTTTAATTAGGATGTTTAAATAATACATCTGATTTCGGCTTTCAAAATTTTGAAACTGACTTTCGGAATTAATATTTCATGTTTATGTATTGTATAATTGGTGAAGGTGTGTTTTCTGTCACTAATCGTGTCTCTTGTTATTTTTTTTTTTTAATGCAACATAACAACTTAAACAAATAAGTATCAGAGAGCCAATAACAGGTCCTCATAATTAATGATTAAATCGTAACTACACACGTAGCTGTAACTCTAGTGATCGACGCCTCACTTAATCCTTCCTTTTGCTAACCCCTAAACTGAACACTGGCTAAATTGTTACCGAGAAAGAAGTCCGAAAAGCTGTATTGGTGGGGTGGGCGGTGATATTCCGTCCCTCGGTGCACCTTATTACCTCCGGCGTTGGACAATGTGCACTCCTAACAATTTATGTGCTTAGTTTTCTTTCTTCCGAGGTTTTATTGCCGCTCCTGTGTACTGGTTTGTTTCAACATTATACCGGGAAACTGCTTTGGCTTCTATAGCTATAATGTTTTCTTATGAATGCACCTGTGAAATATGGTCACTTTTGTGTTGTTAGGATGCGGGAAATTTGAGATATTACAGTTAGAAACAATAGGCACTAGTTCGGTATTGCAATTTAGATTAACTACTTATTACCGCCTCATAATAATAAAATGTTTTGTTTTGCTAACATTGCTGATTTTAAATTAATTTATAATAAATACTCAAATTTTAATGAAACAACTAACATTAGTCACATAACATTCTGCGTAGATTGCATTGCGCAAATAATTAGAAGTACTCTTCCAAACGCACTATGGCTTCTAACGGCCGGTCCCAATAATCAATCTATCTTCAGTTTTGGCATATCGGAGATAGAAAACATTTGGATCAGCGGTAGTTAACGCTGCTTCTGAGCCATGGGTCGCGGGTTCGATCCCCGCACAGTACAAATATTTGTGTGCATGAACATGTCTGTTTGTACTGGTCTGGGTGTTTTCTATGTATTATAAGTATGTATTTACAAAAAAAAAGTATATAAGTAAGATTATCGGTTGTCTAGTACCCCATACGACAGGGTACTTAATACTACCTTATTTTGGGACTAGATGGCTCTGTGTGGCCCAGTGAGGCATGTCTTAAAAATATTTCTGATTTTGCCATCCATTGCAGAGAAACAAAGACAGAAGTTGTTTTCTATCTTCGATATGCCAAAACTGAAGATAGATAGGTTATTAGGACCGGCCGTAAGTGAGGCGCTATGTTTTGACTTTGACGTCCTAAAAGTCATGGTCATCAAATATACGCCAGATTTGAAGACAATGTAATAGAATATACATTTTCTTACTTTTTCTTCCAAAGCACAACTATTCCATACCCAACCCAGCTAATACTAGCTATAGAAATAGAAGCTATAGAAATTAGTTTACCTATACCCTAATTTCAATACCTACAGATGATTGTTAGAAATTATCAGCAAGTAAAAAAAAAGTATCAGCATCAAAGTCAAATTATTGTCTGTTTAGTAGAGGCTGGAAACGTCTACTTCCTTCATTAAGAATAAATGAACAAGATTTACTAACTTCTGACTGTACAAAATATTTAGGTGTTTGGCTAGATTGAGGGCTTCGATGGAGCAAGCACATTAATGAAGTATTTCAAAAGTGTTCAATATTTTTAAATAATTTGAAAATCCTTGCTGGTCCATCTTGGGGAATACATACCAAACATATGAGAAGGTTGTATATTGCACTAATTCGGAGCCGAATGGATTATGGATGTTTCATTTATGATTGTAGTGCTAAAAGTCATACATTTGAATTAGATAAACTGCAAAATCAGGCAATGAGAATAGTGTGGAAAGTGTGCTGAATATTGCTCCTCTCTTTTTATGAAGACAATATTTAGCTTAAAATACATTAAAAGCATTGTCTTGGTCTAATAATGTTATATCAGATTTGGTTTCTAAATTGAGTCCATTTTGCAATAACCGATACTGGCGAATCAAGAAAACCTCCTATTGGTCAAATATAAAAACGCACAAATCTTGCATATCAATTCTTCTGAAATTCTAAAAATGTTTACTCTAGAATACTCTAGATATTTGGGTTACAGATATTGAAACAAACCAATTAATAGAAGTAAATCTAAAAAGTATATCTTCAGCCCAAAATTGTTATAATGCATATGTGTTAAGAAACATTGTTATTTCTGATCTTAACGCGAGCTACAGTGATTGGCACAAAATTTTTACAGATGGCTCAGAGTCGCAATGGTTTCGGAACCGGTTTATATGACCAAATCTTTAAGTATAGTCTGGGTTTTAAGATAAATTGTTCTAATATTTCTGTTATGTCCTTGGAACTCATTGCAATTTATGAGTCTTTAACATACGTGATCGATCGAAACCTCCAAAAAACAGTAATGAGACAGTAAGAGTGCCTTACAACACGTGGCTCGGTGTGGCTCTGGCTACATCCATAGCCATATCCATCCATATTTTAAAGATAATTTTTGCAATAACTGAAAGCGGTAAGTGAATAAAGTTGCAATGGGTTCCTGCTTACATTGGCTTATCGGGAAATGAGAAAGCTGACAGAGTAGCTAAACTGGCGACTTTGGATGGTCTTTTATATAATTTTAGTCCAGACTATTCAGAATTCACACCTAAATTAAAAAAAAATTGTTTTGATGATTGGAAAACACATTTTGAAAACAAATCTAAAAATATAGGACTATGGTATAGGACTATTTAAACTGAATTTCCTCGTTTACCTTGGTTTGACGATGATGAGTTAAATAGAAGCTATATTAAATTAGCATTAAGATTGCGGTTTGGTCCGCCCCGTTTGGTCTAGTGGTTTAAATACCAGGTCAAGATCTCGGGGTCCCAAGTTCGATCCCCGGGTCGGGCAACAAAAAGTTTCGAATTTTCGAAAGTTGCTCGGGTTTGTGATCACCAACCCGCATTTGGCAAGATGGTGATTATGCCAGTTCCCATCATTGCTGTGGTAACTTGAATACAATGATGGAGGCTTTTTCCCTGCAGTGGGATGATTATAGGCTGTTGTACTTTTGCGGTTTGGGCACTATCCATAAGCAAAATTTACTTTCCTAATGAAAAAGAGTGATACTCCAAATTGTTTACAATGTAATGTAATTAAGGATGTAAACACTTGTTGATGGATTGTTCCCCAACTAGAGGAGAACGAGAGGCAATTCTGAAGGAATTTAATTTAAATTTATTAGACGTAGGTTTTTGTGCAAACTATTTTATCAAACCCTAAATCAAAATTGGCCATAAAACTGTCCAAATTAGCAAAAGACTGTCAGAAGTAAGTCCCGTTATAATAATATTGTAATTCAGTTAGACTTTGAATATAAATGTAAAATGGATACGATGGGGTTGACATAACCGTTGGATAAAAACCCCTAAATAAAATAGAGATTTAAAAAAAAATATTATCTGTCATACCATCAATGAAGTCCACAAAACATGACAACACTGCAAAAACTCCGGACACAATAAGTTCATATAGCATGGATAGGAACATAACTGACAATCATGGATAATCACCCCGTTCTAATAATTAACACACATTTACTTCCATATCAAGCATAAAACACGGCAGGCTAAACATCAAATATCCCCCAAAAACTACTGACAGGTCTGACACGTAGGGAGTTGATCTATACCCTCGGCTCGCTGTCCACTCCATCAAAAACTAAGTAAATAATCCTCTAAAAGCAGAATCAGAAGTAAGGCCGAATTTGTCGGCGGGTGATTCGCCTGACGGATGCCCGGCCCGCCTCGCATATTTCACGAGGCCGGCGCCTACCAAATTTATGGGCCCAGCAAAAAATGTGGACTTCCTTGGAGGAAATTTCCCCAGTTTTATTCGACCGATATTTTATTTCGAGGAAATGACGCGTCGAGAGCCCGATGACTGTAGGATTTATCTTTGAGATAAAGAATTACGGTCGGTGTTGGTTGTCGATTAATTGGAATTTGAGTGATATACCGGAAAGATGTTCTTAGCGATACATCAAACATGACGCGATGGGAAATCGTTTCTTTTTGCTGTCAACTTTACATAAATAAAAAATAAATAAAATAAAATACATTTTATTTCAGATAAATTACATCCATATTTTTCAGTAAAATAGTGATTAAATTATATTATTAAATTATATTATATTATTAAATTATATTATGTTATTTAAATATCTAGTTATTTTATTTTATTACATCGATAAAATCAGTTTAATCAATGGTTTTGATTGGTAAAACTTGGTTGACATATTGTTTTTACCTAATCTTCTTATTTTATACAAAATACTTATCATGACAGCAATTTTGAGTTTTGACCTCCACCACATTGCACTTATAACCTGTACAATGGCCTGCACATTAGGTTTAAGATTTTTGTTGCAAATTCAGACTTATATAAACAACGTTAGGATGTCTCAATGTAATGCCCTGCGTGCTGTCGTCTGTTTATACTCCTTGCTCTTGCGCCCATTCTGAGCCACTCAATAATACATGCGGCCACATTTCACTATCATATACCCCAGTCTAAAGTTCCTCTATGAAATATGTATTCGTGGTTACAAAGAATTCCCTCTAGTGGCTGTCTGATGTAAAATATTACCTGAAAAAGGTTATTTAGTGCTTTCTCCGTGTGTTTGGAGCTACATGAGCTCAGAACTTTGCTGAGTTATCGTGGGAATAAAGTTAGTTAGGTATTATAGTACCGGGATGACTTGCTTCAATAATATTTATTGAATAAACTAGGGTATTAATACTCTGACAATATACAACACTATTTATCATACCACATCAGGACACTGCTGAACAATTATGTCTTCAAAAGAATGGTTTTTGCCGTAATTGGCACGCCGCTTGCCAGGAGGGTTGGTTATTCTCGTACGGTGGAAAGCAGAATCAGCTGCCAGTTTTCTACTTTTAGTACACCTTATTCATCTCGTATAACATCCATAGGAAGATAATAGCAAGTGATATTCTATTTAAGATCAGCATCAAGTTCCACACTCAACAATCGAAGACATCTAATAGAAACACAGAATCCTTCAGATTCGTCTTATGAAAGGGTAGTTCAGCCGTTAGCCGTCTTCTGTCGCAATCCGAAAGATTGAAGTGGAAAAATCAAGTCAATTTTAGGACAATATGTTTAGAAAACTCTAACACCAGATCATCCTTGAAGAGACGTCTATTGATGAGAGATTCAAAACAATAAATGAACTACTTTTAAAATATGGTCAGTATAGTAATTACTAAGCTAGAAAAAAGAAAGAGAAGAAATATACATTTCTAGTTTGAGGTCTGTCTAGAATTTCCAAGCATTACAACCAAAAAGAATCAAAATCAGTAATATTAGATACTAATTCGCTAAATAAAATAGTAGACCTTTAATTTGTCTCGTAAAAACATATAATTTATTCCAAACAATTTGCAAAAACAAACCAATTCTTTATTCCAAAGTCGAAGATTTATTGCGACACCCATTAACGCGTTGAATGGAGCAAAACAACTACAAATGACAGAGATACGGGCGCGGGCGCATAATAATATTTCTTCAAAAACGACTTGCTAAACGGCTAATAAAGCAGATAAGGAAAGCGATATTTCTCGGTTCGCGCGGGCTCTCGCGAACGACCGAAATGAGCCGTCCTACGTGGGAAGTACTACAATTTATACACAGTTCTAGGTTATCGCTTGGCGCAAGTTGCAGCCGCAGACCATGCACAGAGACCGCAGAACATCTATTATACCTTCTTAAAATCCACATAGTCGTTGCAATAGTGACCGCAGAACATAACGTCGTTGTTAAACCAAATCCTGCTCTATACCTATCTTCTCAAAGTCCACATAGCAGGTTTTGGTTTGAAAAGAGGTAATAGAGATCTACATCGTATGTTATAGCCTCTTATTGACTATGGTAAATGGTTTCTGTCTCATGTATTGAGATGTCAAGCGATGAGAGAAATGCGTACTTACTACTTGAGACTTAGGTTATAAAACTACTACAGGATACAAATTCGGTAAGCATACTGATAGACCCAGTATTAAATCATCATCATAATGGTAGATATCTCACTAATGCCAATGGTTGAGAGAAAAGGTACCTGCTTATCTCCTATTAGCGATATTCCTTTAGTCACCTCTCATGACAGCCAAAGTGTTGATCTTCTATTATTAAACCTGCACCATAGGTAACTAAGGTAAGACTTTGCAGGACACATCTACTTTGTAGCTTGACAACTTTAAAAATTATCTAGGGACTAACGTTATTGTTGAAGAATGGAGCACCCCATTTTTGAGACCGTTGACAAATAATAGGACTTTTAATGTAATCATTGTTTTCGACAGAAAATGCTACACGCTACATTTCATACCTTACGCCTCTCCGCTAGTTACAATATTTTACAGCGAGCAGACATTTTTATAGGTATTTAGCGAAAACGTCTCTCCTACAGGCAATTTGCAACTTGTTTGCGTGGCTTATAAATTGAGGCGGGACGCGAATTACGGCCTTTATGGCAGTGACGTCAGCCTTTTATTTCAATTATTGTTTTCGATGTTATTCTTCATATTTTCATTTTACTGCTAGAGGGTTGTTCAGATTTGTAGGAATATTATTTAGAGTTGAGTTGGTCGTGTGGCACTGGCCAAAAATGTTGACTTCGCTACAGGATTCACTAGTATTTTTGTGGCACCATTACCATCAGCAGTAATACCATTTACCCATACAGGTAAATATAATCCAATAGGATTATCGTGTTTTAGTTAACGTCTTTTTAGAGAGTGATTCGACTAAAATAAAACGATTTTTACACATTGATAGCTGATAAAATTATTAGTATGGCAGCTTTTTAACAATCTTGTCTTTAGCCCCGTAGAAAAAGTTGTAACATTTAATTACCAGAGATATCAGAATTAGTCCATAACGTTGTTGAAGTTTAATAAATGACTACATGCATAAATTAACATGTAAATAGAAGTACTTATGTATAATTTATTGAGACTATGGTCAGTAACTACAGGTTTTATTGCTTGGCATGGCAATAGAATAAATAAAACGTGTTTGCTGCGCGTGCTACGTTCGTAGATTGTAGCAGATTTTATCATTGCAATTTATGTTAGAATACAACGCCATCTATCGGTGAGATAGATAGCCCTGTTTGCTACTAGTTGTGGTTGAAACATGTATAATATAACTAAGTTATATGTGAGGTGTTAATTAAAATACTCGTCATGTTTAGACGCATTTAGATCAACCTTCACCTTACAAAACAAATCAGTATAAAATGTAATTCTTTTGTTTGTTTTGTAGTGTGGTACCGGCACGTCAAAATAGTCACCAGAACCACCCCTTATCTTCCTATAGGTATTGTAATGGGCGACTTAATGAGAACTGCCAGAATCAAGACCGTCAACAGCGTCTTCCCCCACCACTGGCCACTGCGACAACTGGTAGGCACCAAGCGTGACGATCATGACGAAATTCTCCATTTGGTGAGCCTTGTATCCAGCTGTGGTCTTATACTTGTATAGGCTGGTAATAATGAGGATGATTATGATGATGTATTTCATTTCTCTGTACCATTAATCAATCGTATTTGTGACTATTCTGCATGATCTACGTCAAAAACTAATCTGGTTAAATGATTATGCGATGCAAACCTATTTATCGTTTCCTAACAGCCAACCACCACACATGCAACTTAAGTATACACTTAAATATTTAAAACGACACGGTATTCATTAAATATTTAGAACACTCGTAGACATTCTTCACATTTTAATAAGCCCCAAAAACTGACGTGGCTCAACTTTACACCGGGCTGTTCCCACAACGGCACTCAAGGGCGGGGTCTCAGCGATATTTTTAGGCAATATCGCATTATGAGGCCCAGAGGGACGGTGAGCAACTCGATACACTCGCTCTGAGCTCTTAGCGGAACACGTTCAAGCGTCGAGGAAATCACTCGGAAGTCTGTGGGTTTGGTGAGAGCGAGAAGCGGGGAGGTTGTGGGATACAGGCGACAAGTGCAGCAAGCATCATCAACATCATCAAAACTTAGCTTTTTCCTACGAACTGCTTAAAATGCAAATAATATAATGGTAACCTGAAGTTACAAAACATCATTCAGAGGTGGTTGCACGGTTTAGGAAAGGTAAAAAGGGGTGGAGATGGAACTATTAGGATACTTGTCAAAATAGAGATCGCAAGAATCAGTGGAATGATCAAGTTATTAAATTCATGTTTTTTTATTGTTTACCATATATTATGGCGACTTATCTTATAATCCCAAACCTGAGATATTAAAATATAAAAAATTAAAAAAACAATGATCAAACTGATTTTTATAATAAACTAGCTGACCCGGCAAACGTTGTTTTGCCATAAAAATGATTAAATTACTAAAATGGCTAACAAAAAATAGGGGTTGGTGGTAAAAGGGTAAAAATTTAGGTTTGTATATATTTTATAAAATTTTAATATTTTACTACCCTACCCTACCCCTACCCTACACCTACCCTACCCTACCCCTACCCTACCCCTACCCTACCCCTACCCTACCCCTACCCTACCTCTACCCTACCCCTACCCTACCCCTACCCTACCCCTACCCCTACCCTACCCCTACCCCTACCCCTAACCTACCCTACCCTACCCTATACATACCCTACCCCTACCCTACCCCCAAAAATTGTGAATCTAAACCATTCCCAGATCCCCTTGAACACACACAAAAAATTTCATCAAAATCGGTCCAGTCGTTTGAGAGAAGTTCAGTGACATACACACTCACAGAAGAATTATATATATTCCGGTGTACTTCATATCACCTGATCCTAACATCATTAAAACTGACTTAATGGCTCAAAAATTTGATGTAGAGCATTTTATATGGGAATATGAAATTAACGTTTTTACTATCTTCCTCGCAATTTTTCCATGTTTTCTCACCTTTTAAACCTTCCCTGGACTACGACAAACATTTCAAAACCAAAATCAGCTTAATCGGCCCAGCCGTTCTCGAGTTTTAGCGAGACTAACGAACAGCAATTGATTTTTATATATATAGATTTCGATCTATCAAGCAGTAAGCTAAATCATATTAGCAGTTTTATTTCTGCTAGTTAAATCCAGAAGACGCTTTTACATATCTAATAGTATATCCTAGTACCAAAGCAGTGCTTTGGTATTGAGAGCTAATGCCGTGAAGACTCAGTGCAAGAATCTCGGTCACTTTCATCAGTCAGCAGTTTACATTATTGACAAATGTTTTTGGATTACTACAAGTAGGTAAATAATAAATTGTGTTAATTTGATAGAAAACGACCTAGTGCCGTCTTAAATTAAATCCCAGACTCGCCACCCGGTCTGATAATTAAAATTGATTTGTTTGAGGCTTGAAAAAGTCATGGACGTTCTAGTGAACATGTACTTGAACATGTTGGACCAAGACAATAGATGTCATCCGAAGTTAAGTGAAAAAGAAAGCCTATCACCGGATAACATTATTACGATATCTATACTAATCTCTGGAAGTACTGGTTCGAGCGGAACACGTTCAAGCGTCGAGGAAATCACTCGGAAGTCTGTGGGTTTGGAATTGAAAATTTTTTTTGTGTTGGATTTGGATTTGGATTAGATTAGAGTCTATAAAACCGTCATAAGACCTATCTTAATGTACGGATGCAAGGCCTAGACACTAACCCTGAAAGAGGAAAACAAGCTTCTCGTTGCCGAGAGGAAGATTTTTCGTAAGATCTTGGGACCGACACAGAGGGAGGATAGTAGCTGGAGGATCCGTAAGAACCAAGAACTGGAGGATCTAGTGTCTGAGCCGAACATCATTGGGGAGATAAAGGCAGCAAGACTCCGTTGGCTCGGGCATCTAGAAAGAATGCCGGATGACAGGGCGGTGAGGAAGGCGTACATTGGGCAGCCTGTAGGTCGTCGATCGGTTGGCCGACCGCGATACCGGTGGAGGGATGAAGTGGCCAAGCACCTACGTGCTCTGAATGCAGAAAACTGGGAGGAGATCGCTCAAGACAGGGCGCGATGGCGCCATCTCGTATCGGAGGCCAAGATCCACTTCGGGTCGCTGAGCCAACGGAGTAAGTAGTAAGTAAGTAAGTTGGATTTTCATCCATTTATCGAGAAATGGATTCGTCCATTTATCGAGAAAGGCTTTAGGTTATATATTTTTTCTAAATTTCTTAATCGCGATGATAACAAAAATTGTCGCGGACGAAGTCGCTTGATATAAAACATGACAGGTAGGTACCATAAAACCTTGCACATGTTTTGATAGTTCTTAGTGAAAAAAACCTAAAATTATTTCACGTTTTTGAAGAGAACAATGTGTGATTTAACCATCAAAATCATACCAATCTCAAGCCCCTTAGTTATACCTCTGCGTCAAAAAAATCGCACGGTTGCGGCGTCGTATAATTTTTATACATACATATTCAGTTTAGAGGCCTACAAAATTAAATATTAAAGTATCAGTGCTTCAGTAATAATTTTACTGTGAATCAATGTCAAAAAAGTTCTATTTTTAAATAAGCATTTTAACTGACTAGAGGAACGTGCCAATTTCCTCAAAATTATGAAAATATAAGTGTTTTTTCTTGTTTCATACAATAAAATGGAATGGAATGGGAAACAACAACTTACATGTTCTTTCTTTTTTAGGGAAATTAGCTTGTGCCTCTAGTCAGTTAAAATGCTAAATAAAAATCGAACTTTTTTGACATTGATTTACGGTAAAATTATTTCTAAAGCACTGATACTTTTACATTTGTAGGCCTCTGCACTGAGCATGTTTGTATGGAAATTATGTGGTGGGGCCATTTTTTTGACGCCGAGAGATAGGTGTATGTAAGATTTATTTCTGGTGTCCAACCAATTACCTCAATTATGGGGTTTCTTTGACAATGCATTGAATGCTTTTAATGTCAAAAAATTTAAGTGTAAGGCCTCGGTCTCGAAATCAGCGGTAGCGGGGTGGCGCGGCTACTGGGTCTGCGTTGCGTCCCTGTGCCGCTGCCTTCGTATCAGGTTCCATATAAATATATTTACTAGAACGCACCGCTCCACGCGCCCACGCCATCACCGCCCTGCGCCCGCTGACTTCAGCACCGAGATACGGTACCTAATATTTTTGAATAATTTATCTAATGCAGCTGCAGTTGTAGTGTCCGACTTCTCCTCTCGTCTTTTCCCTTCCCCTCCACACCTAACGGTCTGCTGCCGTCGCATCCAGGTAATACTAGCTCCATCTGATATTAGTTTCGGCCACCGGTTATAGTTAATTCTGGCATATTTCCCCCATCTCTACTTCTTGCGCTCAATCTCTTTTTCAACCATATCGATAGCTTTAGTTTTTTGCCATATCCACTCTTCTAAAGTTTATGAGTGTGACACCGCTTATGAATCATTTTTTTCGCACGGCAAATAATTATACCAAGGGCAGGACAATAGTAGTAACCAGCGCAAGGTACGAGTATTTTACAAGACACTCTTTAAGACTTATCATCTGTTTTATTCAATCAGCCACAAAACTTACGGCAGATGATCCACTCAAAAGAAAATTGGATAAAATATGATATTACGAACGCAATGAAACCTTTCGGGCGTCCTATCATCATACGTAACACCGTTTGATAAGATATAAAGTAATATCAAATCCAATTCAATCGTTCGACAAGCCAACGACGTTTTCAATACACAAGAACAAATTTATTGTAAACGAATGTTTTCCATAACACGTTTTCATAAGGACCACAATTGAATAACAATGTCATTCGAAAAATGGTGGAAGTGTCGTGGCAGTGTCGGATGTCACTTGTCGAGCCCTTCAATATCAGTTTGATGTAAAATAGATTTTTTTTTCACCCGCTTCGTAGCCCGGAGTATCGAATTTTTATAACATCCCTTATGAGCGCGTTTTGTTTTCCATTACAGTGTCTTTCACTGAAGTCTTCGGGGATGATGGAGAATTGAATTTTTAAAACGTAGCGCAACTCTGTATTGAATTACTAGGTAACTCGATTTTGTATGTTACTTAGCATGTGATAAGAATAAAGGTGCCACGAAACACATTTTTTTAATAAATTATTGCCAGCAAATTTCCTACGGGTTTTGGCACTACTACTGAATTCATAATATTATTTCTTTAGGGGTGGATTTTAAAGCAAACTTTTTATGTTTTCTCTATAAATCTTCTTTTAATAGTTTGTATTTAAATTGGAAAATATGTTTTTGTTAAAATGGACCTACGACTGGTGAAGTTTTATTCCATCACAATGTTGTTAAACAGTTTAAGGGTTTGTGTTTAAGCAAACTTATATAAGAATATATTAACTAAATATATTTTAAACTGTGCTAAAATACTGTTCTCTTTAATTTTATAACAATGTTTCTTCTAATTATAAATCTTTCCTATTCTTACCTTTATGGGCTTTTCTTTCACCGAAAAGCTTTGAATTGCCTGAAAATATGAAGGTATTTTTGTCGTTTGTAAAAGCTATAAAAAACTAGTAGGTGGTAGGTACCCAAAAAAATAACCCACCTAAGTACGTGTCCGAAGTAGAACGAGCATTCCGCATTACATCCGCCATTACAAAACCCCCATCAAGTTAGGAAGCGACTAACAAAGCGGCCGCAGACCGACACGAAAAAAGCTAACAACATTCATTGAAAATAAAAAGGCGAAACGACGACACATTCGGAGCGCGCCGACAGGCGGCGCTGCGGAAGGCTTTACTACTTCCGGTGACAAGATGGCCGGGCATTCAGCGCGCCCGGAAACTGTGGCGGGCGCCCAAACACGATAAAACACGACCACTTCAAACCCACAACTCGGCGACACATCCAATCTAATTGCAACCTTATCTCAAACATAACTAAATTCAGATTCGCAAAGGCCAAATTGCTACAAAGTATTTTTCGTGCCGCAAAGGGAAGCAATGAGAATACGCCGTTCCCGTCAAGTGCGATCGGTTATTCCCCCATCGGGTATGATGTAAAGTTTTCCTCTGTCAATGATAACGCGTAATGGTTACCATTCGCCCTTCATGGACGAATGAATGGTGACTAAACATAACACCGATTTTAGTGGGCTATCAAGTGGGGAAGATAATTCTGGTTTACGAAACGGGTGAGCTTGTTAAGAAGGATATTGAGGACGACACGTCATTAGGACTGGGTTTAAAGTAAAAAAAATAAAAAGTATTTTTATTTTATTTTATAGTGATTTACAACGTTACAACAATTCATGAATACATAATTGGTCAAGACATAGAAATAATAAATGTAGAATTACTGGTAGTCCCCACCCGTCACTAGGTAGTCCTGTTTTATGGGGACTTGAGTTTGAGATTAATCACGTCTTCCTCAGTGAAAAGCATGAACAGAACGTTGTTAAAGTAACAATACGATTACATGCATCATGATAATAATTTTTAAAAATGGAAATTTAATTAATAATATTGAAACAAATAAAGACAAACAAATACACGTATGATTTCATTTGTAAGACACAATGGAGGAGAGGACCTAACAAGGAACGAGTGAAGTTTGTATATAGGCGCTTGTACAAGGCTGGGTCTAATGCTGTGGTTTTACCCCCGAATTTATAAACAAGTAAAAGTAATTACTTGACTACAAGTAATTACCTGAGAGACAATTTGTATGCCTTAATCAAGAAATTACTAGAAGTTATAACTACCAAAAATTAGCATTTTCAGCCAAATAATATGACTATTAATGGTGACCAATTTCTTTCACTTAAGCACTAGGTATGAACACTTTAAGTTATGACTTTCTTAAGCAATAAGTAATTACTTGTTTATAAATACGAGGGTTAGACATTTTTGGGGTTCCGTACGTTTAAGGGGCTGGATAAAGCGTTGCGTATACATGTCCACCTGGGGAAGTAGTGAACTGAGGGAGACTCGACTAGACTAGACCTTGACTCTGGACCTAAATTGTACCAAATAGGTCCCACTAGCGTTCACTGGATGCACTGTCTTTTTGAAAGGCCTAAAACATGTACGGTAAAAAATACCGTTAAGTAATGTAAACAAAAAATAATTTGTGATGTAGATAACATTTGGCACGTTGGTAAATTATTAGATTGACTTAACCCTTTATTTATTACTTCAGAAAATTATAAATAATGTGTTCTCATAAGCTTGAACTTATATTCTTTAAATTAAAATTATATAGCAACCATTTACTTGTTGATGAAATTGAAAATACGATTTCTTCAATAAAAAAATCGACTACCTTAGGTGATGTCTTTATATCTTTCGTCCTCAATTGATGCGCAAGTCGCAACCATCTTGATTTAATTATATAATATCTCTCAAATGTATTATGAAGTGATTTTTTAAATAGTATATAAACAAAATTATAATGTCGAGTGATTATTTTTTTAAGAAATGGAAAGAAACTTTGACGCGTTTAGAAGTTTTGGTGCACTTAGATCTAGAATATCAGGTTAGAAAATAAAAAATGTGACCGTACAATTTTGAGTATACCTACATTGTAGTGAGATAATAAATTAAAGTTAGGTTAGGTCAGGTAAGATCGTAATCCATTAACGTTGGATTATAAATTGAATTCACAACATTACGGTGACATACATAGAGATGTATGTATAGCTTTGTTCATAATTTATTATTCTAATAATAAATTATGAACTACGAGCTTTTTGCCCGTGGCCTTGCCATGTGACAGTCCCCTCCGTCGCTGAATACCATATTCTCAAAATATCACATTCGCAAAACATCATATTCTCATAACATCATATTCCCAAAACATCATAATCTTATAAGATCATATTCGCAAAATACAACATTCTTGTAATATCACATTCAAAGTCAAGTCTCTGGGGTTTACATTTGAATGTTAAGAACGGAATAACAAAAAATTAAATTATTCTTAAATAAAAAAATAAATTAATCCTTAAGTGTTTATTTCTAAGTCTTACCTAGTTATTGTGATACTAATATTATCCTTTCGTCCACTAGGATCCCCTAATCCGATCCCCCAGGGGATCTCCGTGTACTCATCTGTTCATCAGAATCCCCTAAATCAGATAAGATTATTTATCTTTATTCTAATTAATCGTTTTTTTTCTTTTTTTCTATATATCCTTTTTTCTCTCTATTTTTTATAATTTATTTATCTATCTTTCTTTTTTATCTATTTTTTTCTTTTATTTTATATACTTTTTTTTCCTAATTTATCTTTATTTATTTATTAACCTATTTATCTTTTTAGTTAGGGGATGCTAGTGTACGAAAGGAAAATGCCTTCGGCAGTCCTTTTGCTTTGAACACTATAGTATTGGTGCATAAAACTGTGACATATATTTTTGGAGCCGAGTGTACTTTTTCACCTTTTCTAAAAATATAATGTTTTGAGAATGTTGTATTTTGCGAATATGATCTTATAAGATTATGATATTTTGCGAATATGATGTTATGAGAATATGATGTTTTGCGAATATGATGTTTTGCGAATGTGATATTTTGAGAATATGGTATTCAGCGGTGGAGGGACTAAAAGCACTCGTATTTTGGAAACCAGAAACAACGAAAGTACTACAGAAACCCAAACCCGAATAAATGTAGAAAAAACACATTTTTTTCCAGACCAGGAATCGAACCTGGGACCTCGGAGCAGGCGACACCTTGAAAACCAGTGTGTACGCCGGCCACTCCGCCACGGAGGTCGTCATCATTTTTATTTATGATGTAAGGATGCTCAAGGATGATTCGTTTTGTTTTAGAAAACCAAAGCCCACGACAAGAAGCGGTGTGCGGCTGTGATCCGGCTAAGTGGTGTTCAAGGCGAATATATAGTGGTCTACAATATGGCCCTGGATTGCTTGCAGCACAATATACAAGTTCAGAAGACACAGTATATGCTTGAAGTTGTAAAGGCCGTCACTAACAGGTAAAATTTTTTTTCATTACCAGCAGGACACTTATTGTAAAAGAATAATACAACTGATACAAGGTTAGGGTTCTTATAGAATTTGGTCCAATTACACAATTTAATGCCGCTATGGTCTATTCGCAAGATCTTAGAGTAGTCCTGGTTTCGATCCCCGGGTCGGGCAAATGTTTCGAATTTCCGAACATTGCTCGGGTTTGTGATCACTTGAATACTGGGCTTGCTCTTGACTACAGACTGAACAATACGGTTAAGAAAAAGCCTAAGATGGAGCGAGCTTACCCAGAGGTACTGGTTCTCCCACACATCAGCAGAACACAGAAAAACTGTTTGGCGCTGGACTCCGGTAGGAGGGTGGTAGCATCCAGGCGGCCTCTTACGAAGCCTACCACCGCATCATCCGTCATAATTTGTTAGAAAACCAAAGATGCCGTTGCCCAGGGTGGACCAGTAGGAGGTAGATAACACCACAACCCTAAAACCTGACGACCTCGCATTTGTCAAGCGTGGTGATATTGCTGTGGTAATTAGAATACAATGATGGAGGCCTTTGCCCTGCAGTGGGATGATTATAGGCCGTTGATATGTGCAGATTATTTATAACTTGTGTGTACTTTACACACATAAATATTCTACACATATCAACATGTATTTAAAGAACAATTTACTGATTTCTGAAATCTTTGCCAATATACTTCATGACTACGAATAAACAATATTTCTGTCAAAACTGCTGGAAGTTCTTGGTTCGTAAATTCTTATTTACGAATCAAACGAATTTCATTCTATTCCATTAGAAAAAAAGGGATCAGAAAAACGTCGTATTCGGATAAGTGCACTAACGCTCTACCAAAAGCTTCTATAGATAGAATATTCTTTATTGCACACCAAACAATTTAATTACAATCAAATGCTTATCAAAAGATGTCCAATATAGGCGGCCTTATCGCTAAGAGCGATTTCGTCCAGACAACCTTTGGGTTAGGTAGGATACAATAAAAAGTAAGGGGAAGGTGGAGCAGATAGCTAAGTATTGTAAAATCCGTGGCAAAAAATATTTTTTTTACAATAATTACCCAAAATTTATGCATATTTATGAATTTATTTATGTAATCATGTGATTGCAAACATACAATTGTTTCAGAATTATTGAACTAAAACGGGAAATAAGAAAACTTGAATGCAGCAACGCACAGTTTCTGGGTCATGGTCTAGCCAACCACAAGATGACCACTTACGACGCAGAACTAGAAGATGTACCCACCCATATCGATCGACCTGATAATGTAAATACTGCTATAGCTGAGGCTTTCATAAAAGCGGAACAAAGAAAACTTCAGGAAATATGTTAGTTTTGTCACCTGTTACTCTGTGGCGTGCACACCATACATGCCAATACCTAATCACTGCCCATTGCCTACTACATTTGACTAAATAAAATACCGATCCCTGCATTACTCCTATAATTAAGTTTTAAAAAACTATGGTAATGCATACTCTACACAGAATTTTGCTGTGCACACCCATGTTAGTCTAACATCGAATGGGAACTAGATTTTACCAGTTGTAAAATAGTATCAATAATTTAAAAAAAAGGTACCTAGGCCTGTGTTAATAGCGGAAATCATTAGCAAGTAATTTTCAAAATCTATATTTAGTTATGGATTTCCGCAAAGTAACGCCCGAGTCTATTAATTTTATCAAAGCCAACAGCGTCAAATCTATGCTATCTATCTAAGTGTAACACAGCTTGGAAAAGGATTGAATAGTGTTAATACTTTTAATTAGATAATGATCTGATTTCTTCCATTATAGTAGACAAAGAAGCTGATGAAAAAGAAGGTCAAAATGTCCCAGTGCACAATTGGTGGGATGAGAATATTTCTGACGTAGAAGTAATAATTGAAGAAAAAGATGAAAACCCGAAAACAGAGGAAATGATACAGACTAAGCAAATGGCTGCATTGATTCAGGCCCATGAAAGATCTAGGTATATTTTCTTGCGATCGCTACTATTTCTTGACTATTCTTTTCTTCTACCGCAATTCTAAACTTATTTGTTCCACTAATTCTATGCACACATTCATCTATTTAAAACTTTGGTGATCTGCTAAAGAAACTTTTGAGCATATTCTGATAAACCACTACAAATTTTCTAAGGCTGTTAGTAAAAATAATACATTTTTACAGGCAAGTTATCAGAAACGTGAGGTATGCTAACCAAAAAAGAGAATTATGGAAGAAAAAACTACAGGGCACTTTAAAGCCACCACTCCAGTTAGACTTAAGATCACGAGCTGCCATATTAATACAAAAAGTTTGCAGGCAAGGCATAATCTGTTGAAAATGGTATATTATTGACTAAAGATAATTTACTGGCTAATAAGTTTTTAATTATTATTTCAGAGCTTACTTTGAAATAAAAAGAAAGAAAAAGTATGATTGTCTTCGAGACGAAAAATTAGGCATTAGTTTGTGTAAACAAGTAGATGCATGGAAGAGCAAAACTGTAGATGTAAATAAATATTTACGTTATGTTTATTACAAAAGATTAGGCTCACAGATAGTAATACTGTTTTCCACATTTAATATACTCCAGATAAAGCAACTTCGATTTAATCAACGTGAAGAATTTGAGAAACAATGGAAAGATTATCGTGAAAGACTAAGACAAGACTTTGAAAAAAGTAGAAAGCGTGACCATGCTGATGATTATCGTGATTTTATTCGTGAATGGTATAGAAAATGGTAAAAAGGCTTTTGTAATATAACGTTTTTTACAAAGAATTAAAAATCAGTCGCCTTAATTTACTTAAATAGAGCTATATTTCGACAGGTTTGATGACATCCAATACTTTCACGATATACCAAAAGACAAAGATGGTGGATCTGTATTAATAATGAAATGTGAATTGCCAGAACCGACTGAATGGTGGGAAACATACCTAACCTATTTAGAAGAGAAGAAGGCTAATAAAAATAAATCGGCTCTGCAGGTAAGTGCGATATATTAGTGACCGTTCCTAATAGTTTTCAAATAACAAGAAACAAGTTTTGTGTTTAGTTAAAATGGGCTCAAATGGAAGCCAAGCAAGAAGAATTGATGATAAAAAAAGAAAAGCGAATGAGAGAAAAACTTGAAGCTGAACTAATAAGGAAAATTATGAAAAATCCTACATTACATCCAGGCTTCATATATCCTGAATCCAAGAAAACTGAGCATATTTTAGAGGTTACTATTTTTTCTAATAGTACCTAATATACAAATACAAAATTTCATCATATAGTCAGTCAGTTGTACAAGTCAGTAACAACGAAGGTCAGAAACACTATGACCCGAGAATTTTTTTTTTTTACATTGACCCGTCCAGGAATTTAATCCGGGATCTGCAAGCTGTCAACCAATTTCAAACTAGTGCCACGCCACTCGATCGCCAAGGTGAACTATTGTAGTGTGTCCTAATTAATGCCTTATTTTTTTAACATAATTACTAAAAGGTCATACAAAAATACCGCAATGATTGGGATGAAATAGATCAATCAGAAGTACTTGAAGCCAAAAAGAAATTTGTGACAGATGTAGACAAACATAATATATACGCAACAGTTAAAATGAACATAATGCAACTAGTAGACCAAGATATGAGGTAAGGTTATAATTAAATATTGTTTGTCATATACTAGTATCTAGTTAGTACATTAGCTTAATGAGTAACCAATTCTCAAAATTTTCGATTTTTCGAACATTAATTTGCAAGCGTGGTGATTATGCCTGTACTCATCATTGTTATGGTAACTTGAATTCAATGATGGAAGCCTTTGCCTTGCAGTGGGTTAATTATAGGCCTTTATATTCTTTCTTTACAAAATAGAAAGCAGTCATTAATTTGAAAGGAAAGAAAAATAAATATTTTTTAACCAAATAGAGAAGAGCTAAAGGTCTTAAAGAAAGCTCTGAAAAAAGATTACGAAAGCAACGGTATGAAATTCCCGGAACCAATGAAAAAACCGAAAAAACGAGTCAAACAAAAGAAGAAAATAGTGAAAGTGACAATTAGCGAGAGTGTTGCTGAAAAAATGGAGGTAAAAGACAAAAACCACATGGAAGTCAGATTCTATACCAGTATTTAAACTTGAAAAATTATGTCTCAGGCGGGACTCGAACCCGCATCTCCTCGCATTCCGGGTTCGAGTCCCGCCTGAGACATAATTTAAATACTGATATTATAATTGCACTTAAATTACTTAAATATCATATAAAGTATTCAGATTCTATAGTTTCATGTTTAGCAAATAAATTGCTAGTGTTCATTGAAAATACAATTTGATGAATAAAAATTTTTCGGCTGTTTTAGGTGGGTTTAAACTCTCAACCATCTGCTTAACGGGCGAGTGCTTTCATTTTAACAGGGTCAAGTTTTTACTCAAGGAAATGTATTTTCTATGAGTTTAACATTTAGTAATTCATTTAACTTTATAGGATTTAGCATTCAAAGGAATTCTGAAAAAATATCCTCCAACAGCACTCGGAGACTTTCTGGGTGATCATAACTACGCTGGAGATGACCAGCGTTGCAAATACGAGTAAGCATTATTGTAGTTTTTGTAAATAAGATTGTATAAAACAGAGAAGCAACACCTCTTCTTTTTCTATGATCGTCGAAAGAGGTAGCTGAAGTTATACCGATAGAAGACGATGTTTTGAACCGTTACTGCTGCACGCAGGCCTCTCCAAAAAGAGGATTTTGGCCTAATTGCCACGTTTCGTCGACCGCTTGCAATGGGGACTACCGTTTCTTTGCTCACCAGTAGGCGCCACTGTAGACTGAGGTCCGGAGGTATAGCTGTCAAAGGCGATCGGCGCCGAAACAAAGTGTTAAATCTTGAATCTAATTAACGTTTCTTATTTATAAATAACTATCTTGGTATCAACAAACTAACTTCTGAAACAGTTGCTCTTTGAGGCCGCCTATTTTTGCGCTTTTTCTTAATTCCGCTTTCAAAGCGTTCACATTAATCGCCAAAAAATCTATATTTGCTATAATTTTACGAAGGAGATCACTTTCCAGTAGGTAAATTAAAAAAATATATAATTTATGTCACGAAGCCCGCAAAAGCCAGTGAAAAGTGAATGTTATTGGACTTTACGGGACAGAAGCGCCTCTAGAGGCAATTTTACTAGCGATAGCCCCCATTGCGCGGTTCGTCCAAACCGTGAAGAGACGACGCTGCTTCCCGTCTCGCGATGCTTCCTTAGTCTTTTCTTACGGTATTAAATATGATGGCTGGGGCTATTATTCTTATAGGCCGGCACAGACGGTCCGATCTCCATCACCGCATCATAGGTAGCTAAATTATGACCATATAGTAGCCTAATTATCACCACCGCACCACTATAAGTAGCCTTAACTAACCGCACTACATACCATTATGACCAGAAGTCTAATGAGCTTCGAAAGACTTAATAAAGAAAGAAAGAAAGGTACATTTATTTGACACTCATTAGATAAATGAGTCGCCCCTTGGTCTAGTGGTTTAAATACCGGGCCAAGATCTCAGGGTCCCAGGTTCGATCCCCGGGTCGGGCAACAAAAAGATTCGAATTTTCGAACGTTGCTCGGGTTTGTGATCACCAACCCGCATTTGGCAAGCGTGGTGATTATGCCAGTTCCCATCATTGCTGTGGTAACTTGAATTCAATGATGGAGGCCTCTTCCCTGCAGTGGGATGATTATAGGCTGTTACTTTACTTTTTTTTATATAAATAATTACACAGAAACATTACAAATAAAAAGGTGTCCAAAAGGACTCCCGCTCAGCATATATCGTGGCAGCTTAGGGCGTGCTACGTCGCTGATATCCTGCGAGAGCCTAGAATTTAAATAATTTAATAATAAATCTTTCTTCAGAACAGCCGTTCAGTTCTGCGGTGAAACAAGAAGCATTTGGTGGGAAAGGTGCCTAGAAGCCTCACGTGGACACCATAAAGTACTTCTTGTAGGGCTCCGGCACAGCGGGAAGACATTACTAGTGCATGCTCTAGCTACAGTTACCGGTAAATTTGTGACCAATTGTAGGGGCGGACTCTATACTACAGTTAAACTTGTATACCTAATACATATGGTCTAGTTTTGAATAGCAACGCCCGACTCAGGGGTATAAATATAAATAAATATTTAACCCTTACTACTTAATTACTGAAAAACCTTGTTCAAAAGTATCCTAAATCTTTCGAGACGTGTGACTAACACGCACGGGAGGCGATAATGCTACGACTGTTACTGCGCTACGACTGCTACGAACGAAGGCCACTTTGCAAAATCTTTGATTCCGCCCGCTTGTTACCACCACAGACCTGCACCGAGGATGCAGGCGCCCGAGAAAAGATAGCTCGTCTGCGTAATAATACCATAATTCCCCGATTCATGGATTTATCCATGAAAATTTAAGGTTTAAGTTTAAGGTAATTTTCTCAGAAATCACTCCATCTAGTGGTGAAAACCGCACGAAATCTTCGAGATAATATTTTATACTAACTAAAATAAATATTCTCCGTAAAGAACTCGCACGAAGTCGGAGCTGGTTGTAATATTTCAAATGCGATAGTCTGTCTGTTACGTTTCCACCCCTAAACCACTCGTCTTTTATGTCAATAACAATACTAATATTAATGCAAGTTCCCAGTCTCATAGTATTTAAAATACAACATTTCAGACGCAATACTATTCGAACTGGATCCTTCAAATATTCATACAGTAGCGCCATCGTCGCATGATCTTCAACGAATAGTGAATGCTGTGGTTACCTGCGCAAGAGCAGCACAACCTTCAGTTATTTACATTAAGCACATACATCGCTTGTTTTATCGGAAGGTAATAAGATGTACTTAGCCTGACTGTGTATGTACACACGGCGGCACATCAGACTATACATGTTGACCTTGAGACCGCCTTTATGCCCTACGTAATAAAAGCTGTTATCGCAGTTCAACTGTTTACCTTGACGTGCTGTCGAGTGTACATAATTTTGAAATTGATACTTATATTTTAGTTATTATAAGTAATAATCAATTGGCTAGGAGGGCTCATTTTCTCGAAATGATTATGGTTATGATTATTGTTTGTGTAGATTTTACTAGATCACAAAAGCTAATAAAGCTAATAAAGCAAATAATTTTAATACGAACGCCTTACTGCGTGAAGCCTTAATACCTAAAATTTGTAAAGCCAATTGTTTCAGGTACCAAAAGAAGATGCTCACATCAATTTAGATCTGATGAGACGTCTGTTAGTTCGAAAACTTTTGAAGAAAACAAACAAAACCGATAAAATAACGGTAATAGGTATGTTAAAATACAAGCTATTTTAAAAAGTGTTAAACAAGTTGTTTTTTACTAAAAATTGAAAGAACAGCCGGTTTATTTAAATATTTTTGCATTATTCCAAGGTCGAGCAAAATCTTAGCCCGTTATTACTTATTACCGAACACTAGATAGTAGCTTAGCAGAACGTCGTGTATAAAATAGTACTCATCATCATCATCAGCCTAAAAGAAGGATCCACTAATCACTTCACCCATAGGACACAACACAACACTGTAAAAAACATTTTACCTAAGAAACATTTTCATTACTATTGCAGTAGTTTTCCATTCGGCATTTGAGGAATCTATTAATAAATTAAATAAAAACTAACTCATTAAATAATACATTAACATTTGAATTCTACGTGCAAGTCAACTCATTAACCAAAAGATTTACATTTAAGTGATACTTCTACAAGTATTATTTATAATTAAGTAAGAATTAAGATGCGTCTTTGGTTTCCGCTTATATGGCGGTCGTTTTAAATCATGTGTTTACTAGCTGTTCCCCGCGACTTCGAACGCGTAGAATATTGAAATTAAAACTATGTATTAAAATTATCCCACGGGAACCATAGCTTTTCACGGGAAAAAAGTAGCCTATATGTTATTCCTGCCAATAAACTAACACCGTGACAAATTTCATTCAGTGGGTCTAGCACGAAAAACTATCGAATTCGAATCGTTTGCGTGTTCGTATCGCCATCGAAATATTTAGTATGAAAACTTAAACAGCGCTCGTGCGGTCAAAACGAGAACTACAAAACAAAGCACGAACTTTGTGTCGTTTGCTTTCGATACGCAAACGATTCGAAGTTACTCACAAAGTTTCACGTTTAGTAATAGGAAGTAGGATTACCATAGAGAGAATAAAATTGTGACAAATGGTTAGATTACAAAGAATGTTTAATAAACTTTCGTCATTTACATTCCTGTTTCACATTTCACTATAACCTGGGAAGCACAATGTCATAAGTACAAGTATATCCGGTATGTGCGATTAAAGAATAATACTTATAAGTATAAACTTACGTAAATAGAGCTTACTAAATAAAAATATCAATAATAACATTGCAATATCAACCCGCAATTGGTAAGCGTGGCGAATATGGCTGTACCTATCATTGCTGTGGAATTCAATGATGGAGGCCTTTTCCCTGCATTCAAGATGTAAAAATAATATGTGATGATTAAGAGGAAACACAAGGGCCGTTTTTCCATACAAACGTACTCCCCTGTTTCCTCCCAGGATAAAGCCTAATAATTTTTATTACAAAAATCCAAGGCCACTATTAGCACGTTTCTATGTTTTCTGTTTTTTCATAAATTAATTAATAAAAAAGATATGAGCCCCCAAAAATCGAAAAAATTCGCTAGATTTTCCGCTGTGTTCAAACATCCAGAAAACAAATTTAGCTAAATTTTAGAAAAAAAAAGGAAAACATACGAACACGGCCAAAGTCTTTCTTTAATTTTTAATGAAAAAAATATTTAAATCGGTCTAGTTTTGGGAAAGTAATCGGGGGACTACGAAACGTTGATTTGGTGTGTTTTTAGTAGGTATTTTCGGTCCAAGAAGCAGTTGTCTCTATCACACTCTGCGGTGAAGGCGTTTGGCACTGCGCGACAGCAATAGATTTTACAAATACCTATTTTTCAATTCTCTCGCCCGTAGTGTTTCCTCTTAAAGGATTTTACTTATAATATTAAACTTCCGTGACTTGAGTTTACAAAATAAAATATCCCGGACAATGTCGCATGCTATGCTTCAAGTACTGTAGAAAGATGCGAAATATCTAATTCTCTAATGCTTACCCAGGCAGCTGTGCAGACCCTTGGCTGACGAAGAATGCTCCACTCCTGAAGCTATTCCCAATGGTAGTCCTAGTACCGGATACTTCGTATTCCTCCGTCTTCAGACTCCTGAAGCACTGGATTAACGAGTACACATCACTGTAACATTTTTATTTTATAACTTTAATTAACCAATTTTCGTTACAAATATCTACACATGTTTTTAGATGGCATGTTTAAATTGAAATGACAAATTTTACATTTCATCGAATTAAAATTAGCGCGATTTTCGCAAACACGTTTGATAACACGTTTTCGCGTTGAAATTTACATTTTTACAGATTGTAGCCAAAGGTTAGAGCTTAATATATCGTGGTTTTTTCACAAATGTTTGTCTCTTGTACCTAAGGAAATACGGCACCTTGCAAATCATGTCCTATCTGTGATTTTACCATGATAGTCAAGCCTTCACTCTGCCGACCGGTTGTTGGTTTAAGGGTTTGATTTTGATTCCCGATATGGTCAATTTAGGAAACTATTTTTTCTGCATTAAAGTTTTGTACTTCCTACTTCAATTTTTACTTATTTTGGGTTCAGAACAATGTAATGAAATGATCTTGTCCAAATTTAATTAAATTAAATGCTTCGAGATGCCCGCTATAGCGTTCAATGGTAAATCAAATCTATACTAATATTATAAAGCTGAAGAGTTTGTTTCGTTTGTTTGTTTGTTTTAACGCGCTGATCTCACAGGAAGTACCTACTGGTTCGAATTGAAAAATATTTTTTGTGTCGGATAGTCCATTTATCGAGGAAGGCTTTAGTTAGGCTATATAACATCACGCTGCGATCAATATGAGCGAAGCATGAGGGAAAATGTAAAAATAATCGCGATCATAATAACAGAAATTGACGCAGACGAAGTCGCGGGCAACAGCTATATTGGATATATCCAGTAAAAAACAACGAAATAATCATTTATTTAAACAAGCAGGCATTAGTCAGTCATCTCTACAATGCCCATCACGAGTAATTCGTGCTCCCTGAACTTTCAGGAACCACTCCATCCCCCGTAGCCTGGACATCAACAGCCTCGCCTACGTGTTGCGGGGCTACAGCTACGGACAACTGAGAGAAGGATTGCTGAACTTCTTGACGCCTGAACGAGTCATCAAGTTAGTGATTAGGAATTTTGTTAAGGGGACTACTAGAGCTATGCATTTCCCCCAATTGATTAATTTTATTGCTTCTAAACAAAATCAATTCCTAATCAACAACTACTCAAAATTAGGCTGTTCTAATTTAAAGGAGGTAATTTCCTAAAATGATACTGTTATCATTTTAGCAAATTACCTCTACTATTATTTTATTGAATCACTGCTTTTCATTCTGGCTTTCTTTCGTATTGTCACAGATAAGATAATATTAGGGGTTAAAGTATGAAATTGCCGTTTTGTATGGACGAAATCAAGAAAAGTCATTTTTCCATTCTAACAATTTTTTAGTTTTTTTAAAAACGCCTGAACCGTTTTCGATGCAATTAAAGGTGAAAGTTAGATGGTTATAAAGCTACGCATTATAGTATTTAAATTTCTGAAAATCAAAGTATATAATACAAATATACTTAATTGAAGCAAGAAGGTGAGCTGACACATTGTAAGGGGTCTTTTCAACGACTTCCTTTGAAGTAATAGGCACTAGTATTGCATTTTTTTTTGTCAAAAGTTATTTTATTTAGTGTTTGATAGAATACAAAAAGAATTACGCAATAATATGACTATACTTAAGAGCTATAAACAAAATAAAAAGTGGGAAAATAATCGGCAATTTCATACTTTAACCCCTAATTACTAAAGTATTGTATGTACACAGGGCGGCACATCAGACTATACATGTTGACCTTGAGACCGCCTTTATGCCCTACGTAATAAAAGCTGTTATCGCAGTTCAACTGTTTAACTTAATGTGCTGTCGAGTGTACATAAGTACATTAAAGCTAAAAGCGGCCGCTTTTAGCGTTAGCGACAAATTCGACTTTATAAACAACTAAATGAAAAGTTTACTGTGATTCAATAAATACTAGAGGTAATTTGCTAAAGTGATACTGTTCTAGTTTTTTGAGCATTGATTTTGTTTAGAAGTATGTAATAAAATCACATCAATTGGGAGCAGCACATAGTAGTCCACTTAATCAAGCTTGCACTGTTTTTGAGACTGTTTTCTTACCAAATAAATTGCTAGTGTAATTTGGAAATACAATTCCTTGGCTCATTTTTTATCGACTGTCTTAGGTTGGACCCGAACTCACAGCTCTCGATTAGCTACCAAGACATTTGATATATGTGGGCGTGATTGATTTCAGAATAGCCGCTCGTGGACTCATTCCTATGGAGATTTACGATTACTTTCTAGAAGACGAAACTAAAATTAAAGTTGTGAGTATGTTGTAAAACTAAAGATCATATCGATTATTTGACGACCTCCGTGGCGGAGTGGCGTACACACTGGTTTTCAAGGTGTCGCCTGCTCCGATGTCCCGGGCTCGATTCCCGGACGGGTCAATGTAGAAAAAAAAGAAGGTTGTTCTACATTCTCGGGTCTGTGTTTTTATGGTACCTTCGTTGTTTCTGATATCCAAAATAAGAGTGTTTTAAATAGTTACTCAAATTGGAATCAGAACAATGTATGTGACTTGTCCACATTTTTTTTTATGTCATATACTCAAGTTTAAACTAAACCAGCCAAGTTGGATTTATTCACTGAGGATCCGTACAAATTAAAAAAAATATAACGGGATTTAATCGCGAACATAACATTTTTAAATAGTCATAAATCGCGAAAGTTTAAAAGTCCATACTTTGTAGGCATTTTTATAAATAGTTCAAGAAACAAGTCTTACAGATTTTTTCCGAGTTTCTCCCAGATTTTTTTTTTATTTTAATTTAATCCTATTACAGGACTACGGTAAGTACCAAAAATGGTACACCGACAAAACGCAATGGGGCAAAAGGGAGAAGAAACACATAAAAAAACAACGCGAATTCCACTTGCTGTCACAGAAGTACGCGGAGAAAGCTAAGAAGAAGCAGCCATCAGCCGTTAGCAGCGCCACCACTGTGCAGAGCGGAGTTTAAATAAATTAAATGAAATCACTCGCTTATTGTGTTTCAATCAATGATATTACAAAGAAATAGATATGTTACTCCGCGGCTTAAGTTAAGAAGTCTTTTTGAGTCAATTGTAACATGTCTCAATCAGTTTGCGTCAAACAAGCTTCAGAGCGAGTCACAGTGACAGAACAAGAAAAATTTTAAAAATGCCGTCTTGTGTATTTCGATTTTGCACAAATTATTGTGCTAAAATGAATAAATCTCAAGGGATCACATATCACATGTAAGTTTATAAAAATAATTGTTTTATACTACGTGTTTTTTAATTTTTAAGTTTCTTTGTAAGTGCTAAGACGACGACATAGATTAAAAATTCAGATGCGACAATTTAGGTATAAATATGACTAGTTAATCATACCATAGCACACATAGTGGTATTTATTTAAAAAAAGTTGTGCGTGTACTAGTGTACACACGTAAGAAGTGAAACTTTTTTATGGCCTTATTTTTCGAAAAATGATCTACATGCAACTTTCCAGAAATTGGTTAAATTAGTTAAATTGGTTAAATTGGTTAAATTGGTTAAATTGGTTAAATTGGTTAAATTGGTTACATTGGTTAAATTGGTTAAATTTGTTAAATTGGTTAAATTGGTTAAATTGGTTAAATTGATTAAATTGGTTAAATTGGTTAAGTTGGTTAAGTTGGTTAAGTTGGTTAAATTGGTTAAATTGGTTAAATTGGTTAAATATTATTTCACTACCTTTTTGCTATCGTCTGAACCAACCGTGGTAGGGGCAAGAAAAAGATGGCGCGTAACCGAAAAATGTGACGAAAATTTGACGCAACTTTCCAGAAATTGGTTAAATTAGTTAAATTGGTTAAATTGGTTAAATTGGTTAAATTGGTTAAATATTATTTCACTTTACCTTTTTGCTATCGTCTGAACCAACCGTGGTAGGGGCAAGAAAAAGATGGCGCGTAACCGAAAAATGTGACGAAAATTTGACGCAAAACGTGACGGTAAATTTTTTCCAACGCCGATAAAGAAGTTTCACTTCAAAAATAATAGAAAACAGCACACTCAGGCACGGTAGAAAGAGTGGGAGATACTAGTTCCTCTCCCTTCCCCTCGATCTTAAGCTTTTTCGATCAGCATCACGTGACCCTGACGCGAGTTTGGAAGTTTTTACCCATCCAACAAAAAGTGCTCAGCGCAGCTAAAGAAGTTTTCACTTCAATAATTCTAATGAAATTCTTCATAATTGAATTTGGTACTTTGATAGTTTGAACCACAGAACATGGAAAAAGATTAGAACGGTTGTCATGCGCCGATTGTATGAGAACCGATGTCGCCGCTTGCGTCCCACTACACGTAAACGAGTACAAAGAACGCTAACCAATCACAGTGCTCACGTTTCGGCAGAAGTAATAGCATTTGCTCATAACCTCTGTGGCGTGCCTGCCCCGCCAACATCGCCTTTCTAACCCTTTTCCATGTTCTGTGGTTTGAACCGTGACGTTAAAGTTCTGGAGTAGCTAATATGAAACGTAAGTACCCCGTTAGTGTTAAGATTTACTATTCACAATTGTTTTTCTAGCTTTCCTTGTAATGAAGTTACAAAAGAAGAGTGAATTGCAATAGTGCGAAAGCAACGAAGTGAATCAGACTGGATGTAATTGTGTTATATCTTTTTGTTAAAATTGTACATAAATATTTCTGTTAAAAATTCTAACTTGTGTAACTCTCATAATTCCAATGTATGTTTTATGTTACGTACTTACATAGTAAAAATATTTTTTCATATAACACAAATACAACTTATTTTATTTCTCTCTATTTTCTACCTACTTTCAAATATTTGTACTGTCTGATTTTGGTTACAATTCCTAATCTGTGTAACTGTCATCGTGCAGCGGTGACGTTTTGCGAACGTAATTTAATATGAACATAACATATCTATTTCTCTGTAATATCATTGGTTTCAATTTATACATTACTAGCTGTTGCCCGCGACTTCGTCCGCTTCAATTTCTGTTATATGATCGCGATTATTTTTGTAACATTTTTCACTGATGCTTCGCTCCTATTGGTCGTAGCGTGATGTTATATAGCCTAAAGCCTTCCTCGATAAATGGACTATCCAACACAAAAAGAATTTTTCACAAACAAACAAACAAACAAACTCTTCAGCTTTATAATATTAGTATAGATTGTATCCCACACTTAACACAACGTACCTACACAGGGGCGGATCTAAGGGCTTTTTGCGGGATAATTGCTTTTGTGCTATTCCAGCCGTGCCAAATTACACGTAGTTCCAACTCTCAAATTACATCTAGATCCGTTCAGCCGTTTTGGAATGATTGAGTTACAACCTTGTACCCATCAAAACTTTTGCATTTATAATATTACTTGAAAAGTTGAAATTGATATTTTAATTTAGTATATGAATTTAATTAAAAATGTTGGTCGAACTGAAGGTCTTTTATTTTTCAAATCGACCAGGACTAACGCACCCTTTATCATTATCTCGAATATATAGGGTCGATCTAAACGCGTAACCAAACATGATTTTTACGCTGCGAACTGCAGATAAGCCGAATGGCGGAGGGCAAATAAAGAGGAGTGGAGTGTCGATGTAACCAGAGATTTTATCAGGGGCTGAATGGCGGCGTGTGTTCGTGGTCCGCTGAGCTGGCAACTTTTATTTCTTTATTGCGTAAAAATGCTAACTTTCACGGGCGGGGTGGGGTGGCAATCAGTTGTGAATGTTGTGGGATAATTCATCATCACCATCTTAGCCAAACAACGTCCACGGCTGGACATAGGGCTCCCCCAAGGATCTGTACAAACGATCAGTCCCGCGCTACCCGCATCCATAGTTGCACTAAGATTAAATTGTTACAAACATTTTATTGAAAAGAAATAATTTCTATTTTATTGTATTTAAATTGAAATAAAATAACTTTCTATAATCATCCTACTACAGGAAAAAAGCCTATATCATTGAATTCAAGTTGCCACAGCCATTATTTTATTATACATAATATAATATATCAATTAAATTAATTCATGAATTAATTTAATTGATGTATAATTTAAACAGTTTTGGCAGCTTTAGTTGTTGAGCATCAAAATCAAGGTTATTTAAGACATAAAATGTAAAAATTACGAATATTCAACAAACAAGCTTCAGAAAAAAACACATCCAACACACTCATAATGTAGACTCTCTCTATGTTATTTTATATTTATTGCTTTTTTTTTGGAGTAAGTTCTATCTTTTATTTAGTCTGTAAATGCAAGCGATGTTTAACTTAAACGATTTTTAGACGTAGTAGATTTATATTATTAGTCTTTGTATTAATGTAAACAAACACTGGTGAACCTTAATGACAAAATAATGATACATAAAAAATAGACAACATATGCACGCGATTGGTTGCGTCAAAGTCTCATCGTTGCGACACCTCTACTTTACGTCTCACCCATTACGTTATCTATTACGCGGAACCTTTTATTTTTAAGATAAATAATAGAAATGATACTAATTTTAGATATAATTTTAGATACGAAGTATCATAGTTACGAGTATATAAGACCAAATTTTTTTTATACAAGACACTTTTCGTATAGAATGGTAAACTATGTCATCATATTCTTTTTACAAGGTTTTAAAAATAGTTAACACCAATTGGGTTATCTGATTATTAGTCTATTGTTGATGACGTTGCTTTAAATATTTTGTCCAATTTCGACATCAGTAACAGTTATAAATCCCAATAAAGTGTCTCGTGTGGTCACCCTCCCGTCTACCCTTTTAATATTCGTGCGCCGTATTTGGAATTAATTTCGACCGTTTAAATATTTTCTGGGAGGGAGCGGTCCTCTAATTATTGTTTGACTTTCACTCCACGTCGAGAGGCGGTTTGTCTAAATTTTTATTAAGGTTTCCTCTCTGGAGCAGTAACAGCGATTAATTCATTCTTAAATTATGCATTGGGAAGTTTATTGAGGTAATCATTTGGGTGATTCATGAATATATAAACCTACAGCTGATTGCCGGCCATTTTGGTTTCTGTTTTTGAAATATGTTTTTAAAATTTAAATTGTAATCATTATTTTCTGATCGCCCCGTTGGTCTAGTGGTTCAAATCCCAGGTCGGGCAACAAAAAGTTTAGAATTTTCGAACGTTGCACGGGTTTATGATCACCAACCCGCATTTGGCAAGCGTGGTGATTATGCCAGTACAACCCATCATTGCTGTGGTAACTTGAATTCAATGATGGAGGCCTTTTCCCTGCTGTGGGATGATTATAGGCTGTTACTATTTTCTGAAACCGGGTTCCATAGTGTTATACCTACTGAAACATAACTTTTATTGGAGGTTTTAGTAGGTATAGAGGCAAGAAATACAAAAAAAATGCTCATCCGCTGTGTATTTTCACCCAGTATCGTAGCAGAGGGGCGACCCACCGGTCTTTTTTCTTTTTGTTCTTTGTACATTAATAGAATATAAGGAACTAAATAAAGTAACTGATTATTTATATCGTAAGGTACGGTCGGCCTAGTGGTCTGCTAGTTTTGTCAAAGTTTCATGTGTAAGCAAAAATAGTGATACCTAACGTTGAACTTATGGATTCATTACATTTTTAACAATGATAGAAATGTAGTTATTATGACGTAAAATCAACCCTGCTGGCCCTGTCTTTCTATGATGCGGGAATGATGTTCAACCTTAAGGTGATAGGCCATTTTGTTGGCCGACCGTTCACCCTGTTAATATTGCTAGTGTAAATTGTCGTTACGATTCCTTGAATATGTAACCACTGCGACACTGTTAATGCGGGTTACTTAGCCCTACCAGGTAAATTTGAGCCAAATTAAAAAAAAAGTGGAAAACATCACATACATCGTTCTGATCCTAATTTGAATAACTATTTAAAGCACTCGTATTTTAGAAACCAGAAACAACACGAAAAACACTTTTTTTCTACGTTCACCCGTCCTGGAAACGAACCCGGGACCTCGGAGCGGGCGACTCCTTGAAAACCGGTGTGTACGCCACTCTGCTACAGAGGTCGTCAAAAAAACTTAAATTTATTACTACATTGGCTTTTTTGAATTTTCATGATTGGAACTTTTACGTTTAATTGCTAAGTTGCTAATTTAATAAAATAGAAAAGGCCAAAGCCAAAGTAGCATTAAAATGTACATTCAAACTTTTAGGGGCAAATCAACCTGATAGGTCTAAAATAACCTGTATGTATTTACATTTAAAATTAAACAAAATGCATGTTTAAACATCTTTATTTGCAAAGTAAATTACAATATAAAAGTACAATAATTTATAAAATTCCACCAACCATGTCTCCATGAAGAATGAAGGTGCTAGCTAACAGCTATTGTAACATAACAACATTAACAAATTTTTCCTGCACTATTTAAAATGGTTGCTTTACGTGCATTTTAATTGCCAAAAAATCATATAAACGATGATTTTCGGGAGATATGATGCTGACAGACTAATGTTGTCACATTATGTCTCCCGTCAGTAACATACTAATACGTAGGTATAATATATAGGTAGTTTGACCATTACCGCTGTACCGCGCCTTGTGCCGGCATTTAGTGCCATACTCCCCAGGGGCGCCCCTTGTTTATATCGTGGTCCGACCTATGGAAAATCAGTGTTCTACCTAAGTACACCATGTACGAGTTACAATCTAGTATGTACGTTCAGTAATTATGAAGAAAATAAACTTCTTATAGGGCGCGGCTGGGGAGCTTGCTCTCTAGCCGCGCCCCTTAGAATCCTTATTTCCAGATGCAGTGTAGTGCTGATTTTGGGTTCAGTTGATGTACAAATGCTAATTAGTGAGTACGTCATAGAATAATCAAGAAATTGTAATCGGTTACCATATTATCCCACTTAAAAATAAACCCTTCTTTTGCGTCTGTCACTTCGGTTTTTCTGCGTATTTGCTGACAACTTATTGTAAGGCACTGTAATGAGTATTATTATTTGTAAGGCATATTTGTAAATAATATTAATTTAATAAAAATTAACAAGAAAGCCATATTGCCTTTACATAATTTCTAAATTATCGGTCAAATGGTACTTTTTGTGGCCAAAAGAACTAAGCATTTTTGTTAATATCGACGATAGGAAGAGATAGCGTAGCATCTAAAAAAATTAGGTTTTTAAGCCTGTTGCCGGTAGAGCTAATTAAAAAGATTTATCTTTAAGAATACATTTATCTGTTTTGGCGTGATTGAGTAACAAATCTATCCAAACGTTCCTATTTAAAATATTAAGTAAGGTTTACGATACATACATTATGTATCATAAAATGTCAAATGATTACTTATATGATTGTTTTATGTCAGTTTGTCATTTCAATATTTGGTTAAAATTTGAAAAATATTTTAAAGTACCTACTTAATAATAATATAAATAGTTACGAAAATCGTTTCAGGAGCATGTAACAATAATAATTTAATAATTTGGATGTTTCGCGAAATCCTTTTATTAGTAGAAAATATGGAACGTACAAAACGAGTTTCAGTGAGTATTGAAGAGCAAAAAACTGCGCTTCAGGATTTTAAACAATTATTTCATGGTGTCAATAATATACCTTCTAGTAACAGCAGTGTTTACAAAGAAATAAGCAAGAATCTGTTCTATCGTATTTCACCCAAGGCAATATATCTGTCAGTAAAAAGGAACTTTTTATACCTTTTTGATAATGAAGCACTTGAAGAATCGAGAGAAGAAAGTATGACAAAATATCGGGTATATATCGGGTTGCCTAATTATTTGTACTCCTAATTGTCATTGGCGCACAAACTATTAGCCTAAAATTTTTTCGCACATTTTTACTATTCCTAATCGTGTTTAGCCTATTTTTACTACGCTTAACTTTATATCGCCGTATTATAATTTCGCCGAATATATCATAACACCTACCCTTTTGCAGTTCCAAATTTTTATTCGCAGAAAGTTAAAAACTTTATCAGCATGCATGCATGCTTGCAAAGAAGTAATCATGCATGCAAGCAAGCAAGCAAGCAAGCATGAATGCATGCAAACAAGCATGCATGCATGCAAAGAAGTAAGCATGCATGCAAGCAAGCAAGCAAGCATGTATGCAAACAAGCAATCATGCATGCATCCAAACAATCAGACTTCCGTGACGGCTTCGGCGCTGCGGGGCTCCGGCGGTCCCACGCGTGCTTATTGTCGCAGATGGCTTACGCTCACCACCGCAGCTTCGGCTCTCTGGCGCCAGCCTCAGCCGCGGCGCCTCGCTTACAGCCTCCTGCTCCTCAGCCCGCAGGCCGCCTCGCCCCTCCGCGCCAAGCGCTTTTGAATTACACTCTAGGGGTAGGGCAGACAAGACTGCTTGGGGTCGGTTTGTGAGCGATTCGTTTCTTAAACTTTTCTGTTTAAATAAAAATAGAGCGTAATGTCAAAAAAAGATGCCAATACATTTTAGTGCTTTCGATATTATACATACTGAAATTAGGGTTTTCAATTTTTAGACCAATCTATAATAGTGCGAAAACAACTGTTAGACTAGACAATAATTATACGTTATAAGTTTAGGCCAATATAGTTCGGCCAAATGAAATTAGGACTTTAAATTTTAGGCGAACCGAAGGGCACCCCAAAATATCTGTCAGTAAAAAGGAACTTTTTATACCTTTTTGATAATGAAGCACTTGAAGAATCGAACGAAGAAAATTATGACAAAACGGATACGGATGTACAGGATAACAATAGTTCAAGCAGTGAAATAAATCACAAAAATCATAAAACATAATTTTTTTGTGTTAGCCTAGACTTGTGGAATAAAATTAAGCCTCAAATGGCCATTGCGAAGAGAAACGATCCGAACAAACCTTCACAGAAATTTCAAAGTAGAAAGAGATTGCCGAAATCGAAGTGGACAAGTGTTCTCGTGGAATGGATTTGGCAACGGACCAGTAATCGTTGTGTATGGAATTTCAAACGTGATTCTGTGACTGTGTGATTATTATGTTAAATGCAATGGCACGTAAAGTGTATCATGGCAGAATACGTATCGTTACTTCAAAAATTTATACAGGTATAAGTAATCAGTTGACATTTTGATACATAATGCATGTATCGTAAACCTTACTTAATATTTTAAATAGGAACGTTTGGATAGATTTGTTACTCAATCACGCCAAAACAGATAAATGTATTCTTAAAGATAAATCTTTTTAATTAGCTCTACCGGCAACAGGCTTGAAAACCTAAATTTTTTTAGATGCAACGCTATCGTTTCCTATCGCCGATATTAACAATTAAAAAACTAAAAAACCACGCTTTTAAAACAGATTGAACTAAAAAAATAAAATAAAACTGTAGTAAACAATTAAAAAAATCATATTATTGTACAAAAAGCGTGGGGGGCTTGTTATGATATCCACAGATATAGTAAATTATTGATAACATATTTACAACAATCTAAATCAAGCCCCCCAGGCTTTTTGTACAATAATATGAATTTTTCAATTGATAACTACAGTTTTATTTTTAATTGTTAGTTCAATCTGTTTTAAAAGCGTAGTTTTTTAGTTTTTTAAACTATAATTTATTTTTTACTTTTTAGTTTAGTTTATAAGATTTTATTCCTTCTTTATCGACTGTAAGTCCAAAGCTTTGCAGGAATCGTAATTGATACAGATCGCGCGTTAGCTCTATCTCTTTTACTCCCTCTTACAGAGGAAAATTGGGAAACTGTCATTAAATTATTGCGTTGTCATCGGTCCTTGATACGTGTGCAAAGTTTCATATTAATAAAACTTCTAGAAATAGGTAAAAAATATGCTCAAAGATTCCATTACATACATAGATACAACCCAAGCTAATAAAAGCGTGGTAAAAATGGTTGGTTCTTTTGGCCACAAAAAGTACCATTTGATCGATAATGTATAAATTATGTAAAGGCAATATGGCTTTCTTGTTTATTTTTATTAAATTAATATTATTTACAAATATGCCTTACAAATAATAATACTCATTACAGTGCCTTACAATAAGTTATCAGCAAATACGCAGAAAAACCGAAGTGACAGACGCAAAAAAAGGGCTTATTTTTAAGTGGGATAATATGGTAACCGATTACAATTTCTTGATTATTCTATGACGTACGACGACGTAATTAGCATTTGTACATCAACTGAACCCAAAATCAGCACTACACTGCATCTGGAAATAAGGATTCTATGTGGCGCGGCTAGAGAGCAAGCTCCCCAGCCGCGCCCTAAAAGAAGTTAATTTTCTTCAAAATTACTGAACGTACACACTAGATTGTAACTCGTACACGGTGTACCTAGGTAGAACACTGATTTACCATAGGTCGGACCACGATATAAACAAGGGGCGCCCCTGGGGAGTATGTCACGGCATTTCGCCGTCTTCTATGTCTATGCCAAATGCACATGAGATAGGACATCATAAGACGGGTCGTGCTTTATCTCGAGACATCAAAACTGTCGGTTTTTCAAATTGGCCGCATATTTTAGGCTAAGATAAGTTCGAATATAAAAGCTACGCAAATATCGCCAAAATAATTTCGTTTGTTAAAGCTTTCTTTAATAACTTCAACAATTTCATGTTGTGGTTCACCATTTATAACTAGTAGCTTACGATTATTATTTTTTATTGTACGATGTGTTTTTTTTTAATTTTCAAAACGTTTTATTTTTCTAAAAATTACACAAATTTCACACTAGTAGGTTATTGGTGCTTGCTTAAAAACCATATTGAACAATAATAGGCATCCAATATTTGTACAACTTCGAATAAATATCTTCAGATCTTTTCAAATACGAATCTCTCGTGAGTCATGATTTTTTTACCCAAGGCGCGGACAGCAGTAATGGTCAGACTATAGTTTATTTATTACACCAATCTACCTAATACTCTCTGATGATCCGACACTGCTGGTTGCATTTCGGACGGGATGTTTGCGATTTCGCGGACACCAGAGACGCGACGTCTAGCGACGAGAGGAGCGGGTGTTTGCTCGCCCCGCGTCGCACGGCGGACAAGTCCTCCGGCTTCACGACGCCGGCCTGGAGGTAGCCCAGCAAGTGCGGTACGTGCTCTTCGACTATCTTTTCACGTTCCGATGCTACTTCCTTGCGCCTGGGAGAATGGGTGATAGTATTAATATTATGATTGCGAATTTTAAATTTTGACGACCTTTTTGGCGGAGTAACATACACATCGGTTTTCAAGGTGACGCCTGACGTTTCGGTCCCGGGTTCGATTCCTGGATGGTTCAATGTAGAAAAGTTGTTTCTGATATAGGGTCGTCCACAAAATTACGTCACACGTTAAGGGTGGGGGGGGGTCTTATTTTTTGTGACATTTTTGTAACCAAAATTTTATATTTTATTTAAAAAAAATGATAAAAAAATGAAAATAACACTGCCAAAATTTGATACATAATCTAAATATCTAAATATATAAAAATGAAAACTGATTTAATGACTGACTGACTGACTGACTGACTGACTGACAGACATATCAACGCACAGCCCAAACTACTGGGATTTAAAATCTGAAAATTTTCACCGTGCTTCCTTTTAAAGTGTAGGTGAGCACTAAGAAAGGAATTTTGGAAATTCCGCCTCTAAGGGGGTAAAAAGGGCCCCATAAGTTTGTATGAAACTCCGTCAGTTTTGAAGCTAAGTCGATGAAAATTGGTATCCAGCTACCTGATTAAAAATTAAGAATGACGTGTTTCAGGATTTTTGAAAATTTAATCTTTAAGGGGATAAAAAATAGGGGCAAAGTTTGTTCGGTTCCGCATCATATCCATACTCTTTACATATTTGTACTCTCTGACTTTACTTAGTTTGTTATGACATTCAATGTGTCAATCAGAAAATAAATAGGTAATTTCGATGAATTAACTGAATTAAAACGTGTAGAACTTTAATTAAAGGCTGCATTACAAAATTCGGCAGCCAGATAGAAAACCTACGAGAAATTTCCGATTATGAATTAAAATTAGTGAGTGATCAGCTGGTGAAGTGACAAATGAACAAATTTACCAAGAATAATTTGGAAGAGATACGACTACAAATAATATTACTGATGACCTACAGTTGGAAACTGAGATTGAAGAAAAAAATAATCTTCAGGGTATTACAACACAGCTTAAACTAAAACTGCAGAGTTTGAATTCGATAGCACGAAACAATTCCATGTATGCAGAAGGTACTGAGGAGCAAAGGTCGGTCACAAACAAATCTTAGGACATCTAAATTGAACTCAGTACCATTAGACAAGGACGAAACATTCAAAAACATCATTAAACGGTTGGATAAGTACTTAAAACTGAACAGATGTGATGATATCGATACAAGGAAATACACGTCAATCATACATCTTTGAGCCCAGAATTACATCAGAAAACGTATTATATTATATTTTTGTGCTCCACGGGATCCTTGTGAGTTAGAATTTGAAGAGTTGGATAAAATTCAGTTAGTAAATTATCAACAACTCAAAATTGGACATATTACTAGAAGATTTAACGATTGTGTTTGACGGAACTCTTGTTTGAATATCAAACTACAATGCTCAATTAGTGCTTCAAGAAAATGTGACCCCAATTTTCATCTAGCCGCAACGTATTCCATATGCCCTGAAGGACAAAGTTGACGAAGAAATATGGAGGCTATGTAACGAAAATACAAAACTTGAAAATTCCTATTGGATGTCTTATCTATAAGTATATTGGTACATATTCAGAAAATAAATATCGGTACTTACCATAAGAATGGTACTCGTATTATTTAGAACTTAATCATTTTTAGGGTTCCGTACCCAATGGGTAAAAACGGAACCCTATTACTAAGACTTCGCTGTCTGTCCGTCTGCCTGTCACCAGGCTGTATCTCAAGAGCCGCAATAGCAAGACAGTTGAAACTTTCACAAATTATGTATTTTTGCTACCGCAATAACAACAAATACTAAAAACAAAATAAAACAAATATAGAAGGGACAAAAAAAAACGATTTTAATAATGGCAACAGGTAGGCACTTGAAATATTCACAAAACACTCAGTTATATTTCTAACTTTAATAATCAATAATTAAATTAATATTTAAGAAAGGTTCCCACACAAAAAAATCAATTTTTTGCTTATTTTTGCTTGATATCAATAAATGGTAACAGGTAGGCACTACATTAACTAAATTAATGCAGGTACCTAATGTTGTTTTCGTAGTCAATGGTACGGAACCCTTCATGCGCGAGTCCGACTTGCACTTGGCCGATTTTTGTTTATACGGTAGAGACAAACCTTATGACATTATCAACTATATTAAGCAGTACAAAAATAATTCCTAAACTGGGCATAGACTGGGTATCTCAGGCAGGAAAAGGTAACAGGTGTGTTGCAACAACACTAAGCAGCTGACTGGTGGATTAAATCAATATAGACTGGTAGACATTTTTCCCATCATTGCAGTGGTAACTTGAATTCAATGATGGAGGCCTTTTCCCTGCAGTGGGATGATTATAGGCTGTTACTTTACTTTTTTTTTTAGACTGGTAGACCATTTGACAAGCTTCCATTTAGAAGATAATTTGATAAACTTCCATTTAGTAACGATTTATGTTTTCTAGGACGCACCGCTTTTGGGGGCCTGGCAATATTTAAAAAAATACACTTTTAAAACATGAAAATAAAACGTTGAAAAAAAAAACACCTCACTTCATAATTCCGTGTTGTTTAACTTAGGAATAGCTACCACCATGCACCCACTAATGACCAAGCAGCAGTAATTAATGATGTTTTGCTGACATCATTTGAAGCTGAAGAAATATAAAAATTTATAGACACAGTGGTCAGTACAGTCGAATCAGTTCTCTATCCTGTCAAGTTTCTGAACACTTTTTATCCTACTGATCATCCTCTACCATTCATGCCTCGAACCCACATCCCACATGAAAGTTTTGTGAAACTACGTCAACTTTTTGGTATACATTTTGTTATGTTGTTTATAAGGATTTTTTTATAATTAAATATTTGAGGGGTTGAAAAACGGTTGAAAATTTTGTGGTTAATTATTTGTGTTTAACATCATTATATTGAGGTACTTGAAACTTCGTTTATCGATCATGAAGGGAGAATGACATAGGACTGGCTTTTTCAGAGCTCTACACCGATGCTGGTACTACACCGATCTTCTATCCGAACGTAGTATGCAAGCAAATTGTCTTTGTAAAATCGCCTTTTTAACGCTTATGGATCGAGAAAAATGGTAACCTACTTGGTTGGAAATTAAGAATGTGTTTTTTTACACAGGGCCACTTCTTCCAGGGCTCTACGCCATTGTTGATCATATTCGAATAAAGCCTTGCATGCTGCTTTGAATGGTTTGTTGTACTACAGCGTTGACAGTTTTGAAAGTTTCAAATGATATTGTACTTCAGATTTCATTTAAATGCAAACAGATGTGGTGCGAGCTCGCTTGGACCACGGTTCGCTAGGATAACTAACACCGGATCCCTAAATAGTTTAAATCGGCCCCTTTCACCCAACTATTGTATCAACGGGCCCCGGTAAGTCGGCAACAACGTATCGGCTCCCACTAAGTGCCCACCACCACCTCGCCCGAGATGGGCACCTTCGGCACCGTAGGCAAAGGAAGTGGAGGAAAAGAGTGGAGGAGAGGGGGGTGAGTCGTGACGAATACTTTCTAACAGATCAAAACCCACGCGTGCGAAGCCGCGGGCATCAGCTAGTGGTTAGATAACGTGGGATTCCTTTTACAGGTGGTTCAAATTGCTGAAATTCAAATAACATAGCCTGCTGAAGTCATAACATATCATAGTCATGTGTTACTAACAATCTATGGATCTTTGGTCTGAAAATAAATAATTTTTGTAGCAAACAATAACTATAACACGCTCCTTGCGCGTGATCTGTCTACCGGCCGCGCACTACACCGCCGAACGCTCCCGAGCATCGCCGAGTCCTGACGAATGCGCCGGCCGCCCGCGCCCCGGTTGCCTATATAAACGCTTGCTGGCCCCTTACTCGCCAGTGCTGTTGTGTACGGCGCAGCTTCCGCACCTCGTGGAACTGTCCGGACTAGCAGCGGTTAGGGCGCTAGGTAGTGCATGTGTACGGTGTACTTTGTTCGCGAATGCAATCGGACGGTGTTCCTACCTATGCGTTACGTGCACTACTGTAGTTCTTGTGTGTTTTGCTGTCAATAAAATTACTTTTGTGCAAAGCCGTTGGTTTCTTCTACAATCTGGCGACCAACGTGAAGGCCGAAGAACCGGACTTTTACATGACAAAAATTGGAAGAACGACGACGACTGCACTAAGTATAGAAGAGATAGCGAATCTTACCGAAGACCAGTTTAATAGGCTACTATCAGCTATTTCACCCAGTGCTAGAAAAGGTTCACTTACGTCGTGCACACATTACTACGATGGGAAAAAGGAACCAGAAGCCCTTGAAACGTTCCTCTCAGCCCTTAACATCTACAAAAAGATAGAAAACATAGACGACAGCGACACCTTGGCTGGACTTCCTCTTCTGTTGAGGAGTGATGCTGCAGTGTGGTGGCAAGGCATTAAACATAGTGTAACGAAATGGGCTGATTTTGAAGAACGCATTAGAAACGCTTTTGCCCCTAAAAAGCCTGCTTACATGATTTACCAGGAAATAATGTCCGAACACCAAAAACCACACGAACTGACAGAGAGCTTCGTAGCGAAGAAGAGGATGTTGTTTTCCCAGTTACCACCAAAACCAAGACTTCAAGAAATCCAACAAATAGACATGATTTATGGCCTGTTACGTCTAGATATCAGAACTAGTGTCCTCCGCAGTTCATTCACTTCTTTTGACACCTTACTTGAGGGGGCTAGAGCCGCTGAGCGAGTGATAATGGAGAGAAACCACAATCAACATGATGAACAACCAGCCAACCAACGTCCTGCAAAATTAAGATGCAGCTTCTGCAGAATACCTGGACATACTGCTGACTTGTGCAGAAAAAAACAGAGAGCCGAAAGTGGAAATAAGGCGAAACCTCCGCCGTGCGCGCCGCAGAAATATGTGACCTTCGAAGCTAATACACAAGCTGAAGCACCATCTCCTACACAGCCTAAGTTCCAGTGCTATGGCTGCGGAGCTCCAGGCGTGATCCGTTCTAACTGCTCAACATGTAGGGGCAACAAAGTACCTCCAAACGTGGAGGCAGTCAGTTTTTGCTCCGTGAACGTGAAACCTGATGTGAGAGCAAGACCTATTGTTTATATATCTATCGACGATGTCTATGGTGTAGCACACATAGATACATGTGCTAAAAGCAGTGTGGCTTCATACAATCTATATTGTCGACTTAAAGACAGAGGCTACCAATTTGAAGAGAAGCACGTCTCCGTTACTTTAGCCGATGGTTTTCCGAAACAGCAGACTGTCCTGACAGTTCAGGTAATAGTAAAACTCTGTGGGTATAAAATACCGACGACGTTTGTAGTGTTGCCCGAATCCAGAGATAACCGAACTCTTCTAGGGATAGGATTCATCCAGGATGCCAAAATGGTCTTGGATATACCGCAATTTACATGGCACTGTTTAGAAAACCCGGATGTGATTTATGAGCTGTATGAAGAGGATTTCACGAAATTTGTAGATGATTCAATCAACACTTGCTCTGTGGGTGACCTCCAGCAAATCCAACTTTCTAATCCCGTGACACCAATGGACGAAACTTCAGCAACCACACCTGTCACTCCTTCAAATAGCACCCCAGGACCGACACCTGGAGATTCGCAGCTGATACTACCTGGTAAAAAGTCTACTGAATCACTTAAAGGACGTAGATTATCAATCCCGAGCGAAGACGCTACATTACCAATGGAGAGTGCAACCGTACCCTATAAATTGATCCCGCTAGATCTTTCACCAATCAAACCGAAACGCTTTCAAAGACTCTTCGATGGGTACTCGCCTCGCGCTGAATTTATGTATAATGATGCGGTGACCAACACAAACTCAGAAGAAATTACTCTATCACCGCACTCAGCCAGTCTTTTTCCTCCAACTAGCGAAATAATTATAGAATTGAACTCAATAAGTGTGGATCAGATTGGACGGACGTTGACCCCTGAACAAAAGACGAAGCTAATGGAAGTGCTGGAGCAATATTCAGACGTTTTTACTTCAAATAAACATCCCACACCTCTAACCGAGCATCGTATTGATACTGGTGATAGTGCTCCGATCTCCGTCCCGCCATATCGACTGTCAGCACCACGGAGAGAGATTTTAAAGAAGGAAATAGATAAGATGCTGGAAGATGGCGTAATCGAACCAGCGATGTCTCCGTGGGCAGCACCAGTGGTAATGGTCCCGAAATCAGATGGTCAACTGAGGATCTGCATCGATTATCGTCGCCTAAACGATATAACCGTACCAGACAAGTATCCCATTCCCCGGATAGATGACCTATTACATGACGCAAAGACTAGTCCTTTTATGTCTACTTTAGACCTGAAAGCAGGATACTGGCAGGTGGGAGTCCAGGAGAGCGACAGAGAAAAGACAGCGTTCATAACACCTTTCGGAATATACCAATTCAATAGGATGCCGTTTGGTTTAAGGAATGCTCCCGCCACCTTCCAACGGCTCATCGACAGATTCCGTCTAATTCTAGATGTTAAGGTATTGGCTTACCTGGACGATATAATAATATTCTCTTCTTCATATGATCTCCACTTAGAAGACCTGAAGCAAGTGTTCCAAGGTATGAGACAGTTTAACCTGACTATTAACCTCAAAAAGTGTCGATTTTGCTGCGAGAACATCAAATATCTGGGACATTACATAACACAAGAAGGGTTAAAAGTTGACCCGCAAAAGGTTACTGCAATACTCAATTTACCACCCCCAAGAACGCTCAAGCATCTAGTATCATTTCTGCAAACCTGTTCGTGGTATAGGCGGTTTATCGCTAATTTTTCATCCATCGCTGAGCCTCTTACCAGACTCACTAAGAAAATGGCGGCATGGACATGGGGACGAGAACAAGAGGCTGCATACAATGAGCTTAAACATCGCTTAACCTCTGCTCCAATTTTGCGCCAAGCTGATGCTGATAAACCTTTTATAGTAAGGACCGATGCCAGTAATTATGCGTTGGGAGCAGTTTTAGTACAGGGGGAGGGCGAAGAGGAACACCCGGTTGAGTACGCCAGCAGATTGTTAACACAGGTAGAGAGAAACTATACCACTACGGAGAGAGAGGCATTAGCAATTATTTGGGCACTAACAAAATTTCGAGGCTACATCGAAGGGTTACCCATTACAGTGATAACCGATCACCAAGCCCTTAAATGGTTACTTAGTTTAAAGTCGCCTTCGGGACGACTGGCCAGATGGGCCTTACTACTTCAGACGTATGATTTGACAATCAAATACGCACCAGGCAGAGTTAACGTGGTCGCGGATGGACTATCTCGACCCCCATGTGATGAAACAAATGAGAAAGATTGTGGAATATGTGTTATATCCATCGATATGCCCATTCGTAGCCCAAGTGAAATACGTGCTAAGCAACTTAAAGATAAGAATATTCACCGAATAGTAAAGGCACTTGAAGATGTCGTAAATAAGGAAGATGCTTGTTACTGGAGTAACAAAGGCTATTTGTTGAATAACGGCCTTCTATACCGCTATTCGCCTGATACTGTTAATGAGGATGCACAACTCGTCGTTCCCGAACACGAGTGGGCCAATGTTCTGGCAGTATACCATGATGACCCTATGGCAGGGCATTATGGTTCTGAGAAAACGTACAACCGAATCTCCCAGCGATATTACTGGAAAGGCATTCGTAAATACATCGAGAGCTATGTAAAGAATTGCATATTGTGCCAACGATTTAAGCCGTCTAACCAGAAACCATCAGGTTTACTCGAAACCACCGTCATGAACAAGAGATTCGAGATAATATCTATAGATCTGTTTGGCCCTCTACCAGCTTCAGATGACGGTAAGACATGGATATTAGTCGTGGAAGATATTTCAACGCGTTGGATCGAACTCTTTGCACTAGAAAGCGCCACTGCTGCCCATTGTGCTACAACGCTTATCAATGAAGTTTTCTTGCGGTATGGAGTTCCGAGAAGGATAATAAGCGACAATGGAACACAATTTGTCAGCGCCGTCATGCAGCAAGTGGCATTTTGTTTCGATATAAAACAAGCATTTACGCCTGTGTATCATCCTGAGACGAATCCGGTGGAGTGAAGAGACTTAAAGACACAATTGGGTATCTTAGTGGGTGATAATCATCGCAGTTGGCCCGAGAAACTTCCAGCGGTGCGGTTTGCTATGAACACAGCAACATCATCGGCTACATCGTTTACTCCAGCCTACATGACTTTTGGGCGAGAACTCAGGACACCAGATGATAATTTACACAACCTACGCGAAATCATTGCTTCTGAGAATTTTGTGCCAGAAATCACGCCCAAGGTTCTGGAATTGACCAAAGTCTTAAAGCAAGCTCGAGAGGTTCAAGAAGGAAAAGAAGAATACAGAAAACAGACGATAGATCAAAACAGAAAACCCGCACCGGACTATTCTCCTGGTGAACTCGTATTAGTCGACCTGCACCCCATAAGTAAGGCAAGTCAAGGCATTAGCGCTAAATTGATGCCAAGGCGTGACGGGCCATATATCATAAAGAAAAGGCACGGACCTGCCTCGTATGAAATAGCAGCTCCTATTACCCCTGAAATCACGACGGGGGTGTATCATTCTTCAGCGATTAGACGTTTCCATAGTAACACCTTACAGGATTCTCAGTTGCCAGCCCCTGTCCAGCCACTTCGTAAAAGAGGGCGCCCGAAGAAGCAACCTCTGATCTCTGACCCTGTTGTTACTAGACGAGGTAGGGGGCGACCGAAGAAAGCTACATAAAGGATGACTCCTCGCCGAGACGTCTACAGAGTCATAGGGGAGGCTGTAGCAAACAATAACAATAACACGCTCCTTGCGCGTGATCTGTCTACCGGCCGCGCACTACACCGCCGAACGCTCCCGAGCATCGCCGAGTCCTGACGAATGCGCCGGCCGCCCGCGCCCCGGTTGCCTATATAAACGCTTGCTGGCCCCTTACTCGCCAGTGCTGTTGTGTACGGCGCAGCTTCCGCACCTCGTGGAACTGTCCGGACTAGCAGCGGTTAGGGCGCTAGGTAGTGCATGTGTACGGTGTACTTTGTTCGCGAATGCAATCGGACGGTGTTCCTACCTATGCGTTACGTGCACTACTGTAGTTCTTGTGTGTTTTGCTGTCAATAAAATTACTTTTGTGCAAAGCCGTTGGTTTCTTCTACATTTTTATTTTTTATTTTATTCATTATTATAACCCTTTCTTTTGGCTTTGCCGTAGTCGGATAAAATTAGACCTATACAGGTTGAATTTTTAACCACTTTCCAAAAGTTTTTATAGGCGTTCAGTATCGTATTTAGAGCCCATTTATGAAGTAAAAAATGTAAATCAAGTTTTCACTCGAAAATATTTTACGCAACATAAGTTTTAAATTTTTACGGTCCTAAGCCTGTTAAGGTATGAAGGGAAAATCAAAAACTTATGGATTGTATCGTAATAAATGAACGAGATGCGCATCGCGTAAAAAAAGTATTGCTAGGAGGTCGTATCAAAAATTTTAGATTTTTGGTGGACATTTCCTAAGTGCTTTATCTCGACATTTTTGTACGGGGCTATACCAAAAGAAAAGAATACGTCATTTGTTTTTGTCCGTAAATTGTTACTGTAGCCGATGTGAAGTTCAGGAGGATACGGAGTAGCATCGCCGCCAAACAAAAGACTGCTTCCGGTTAAGTGCGTTTATTATAGCGCAGACTAATTGCATACAATGGGGACTACCGTTTCTTTGCTCACCAGTTGGCGCCACTGTAGACTGAGGTCCGGAGGTATAGCTGTCTAAGGCGATTGGTGCCGAAACAAAGTGTTATATCTTGAATCTAAATAAGGTTATATTGTTTATAAATAACTATTTTGATATCAACAAACTAACTTCTGAAATAGTTGCTCTTGAGGCCGCCTATTTTTGCGCTTTTTCTTAATTCCGCTTTTAAAGCGTTCACATTAATCGCCAAATAATCCATATTTGCGATATTTTACGAAGGACATCACTTTTCAGCAGGTAAATTAAAGAAATTATAATTTAAGCGACAAATTCCGCAAAAACCAGTACAAAGTGAATGATATTGGACCTCACGCGACACTAGCGCCTCTAGTGGCAAATTCACTAGCGATAGCCCCCATTGCGATAAGACTTACAGTGAACCGGCTCTAAGTTGCACTAGCGCGCAAGCAATAGCCCGTAAGTAATGTGTTTGTCTAAAGACTCCGAAAGTTCCAATAGCTTGAAAGCGTTCAGAGTGCAGTAGACGAAATTACTTAACTTCATACAAATCATATTCACTATTTAAGGAAATCGAGGCGTCGATGTCCTTGCGCGAGTCAACTGACTACCAGCGCCATCTATGCATATCTTATGAAACTAACATATGAGAATTCATGAGTATTACATTACTGTATTAAAATTTCTAAAATTGTTTCTATTGATGAAATAAAATAACCTCTCGCTTCAAACATAGCATAGATATGTTTCATGATCGTTGTAGGAATGTTAGAAAAGCAAGGTGCACATCACTTACCAGCTCTTATCCACGTCCCATACATGTTTCGCTCTGTTTTCCTCTAGTTCTCTCTCCTTAGCGCGTCGCAGCTCGTTTTCCTTAGCTTGTTGCTGCAGCTGTAGCGAGTATTCACGGCTTTTCTGTTTGCGTACGCGTTCCTTTTCACGCTCCTTCTCGTTTTCGGCGGCCATTTTTGCTTCTGCCTGTCAGTTTGCAAACAAATTGAATGAATGAATAAATACATACTCCTTATTGCACTCTGAAGATAAGGAATTACAGACAATATTTTACATTAAGAGTACAGCTTAGGCGTTCTTATCTCCAACAGCGATCTTTTTCAGACAATCTTTGGGTACAGGAAGAAACTATGAATGAAAATTTTAATGTATAAAGCTTTAGTCTGTATACCGCACTACACAATTTAAGCCTACCCGAATGGGCTCCGAATGATTTACAGACTTACCCTTGAACGAAATAATTGTATGTACATAGAAATCACTGTTCGTCGTTCATCGATACAAATTTTTTTTCGCCGGTAACTCGGTTCGCCGAAAGAATGATATATATTTCTTTCAGCGAAGCGAGCTGTCGGCAAAAAAAATATATTTGTATCGATGAACGATGAACAGTGATTTCTATGTACAACTATTTTGTTCAAGGGTTATTCTGTAAATCATTCAGGGCTCGGTCTTACTCCGCAACACAATGTCCGTATATTCGGATCCATCTGTCCCCATACCGATGTCTTATAGTATCTGTAAGAGACAGATATATCAGTAAATACGAGCTTCGTTTTGCAGAGTAAGGCATCAGTAGCGACCCCACGGACCTGATCGTTCCCGGGAGTATCCCTGTTCCTCACCTCTGGCTCGCGTTTATTGGCTGGCCAGAGTGAAAAATGACGAGGAACGATCTCCCACTCCTTGTTGCCTTCAATGACCGGCTTAAGTGCAGGGACAGAAACCGCTTACCTTTAAGAGGAAACACTACGGGCGAGAGAATTGAAAAATAGGTATTTGTAAAATCTATTATTGCTGTCGCGCAGTGCCAAACGCATTCACCGCAGAGTGTGATAGAGACAACTGCTTCTTGGACCGAAAATACCAACTAAAAGCACACTAAATCAACGTTTCGTAGTCCCCCGATTACTTTTCCAAAACTAGACCGATTAAAATATTTTTTTCATTAAAAATTAAAGAAAGGCTTTGGCCGTGTTCGTATGTTTTCATTTTTTTCTAAAATTTTGCCAAATTTGTTTTCTGGGTGCTTGAACACAGCGGAAATTCTGGCGAATTTTTTCGATTTTTGAGGGTTCATATCTTTTTTATTAATTTATTTATGAAAAAACAGAAAAAATAGAAACATGCTAATAGTGGCCATAGATGCCATAGAAAATTATTGCTCTACTGGCTTTATCCAAGGAGGAAACTGGAGACTATGTTTGTATGGAGAAACAGCCCTTGTGTTTCCTCTTAAAGGGGTATTTGTTCGGGTTTTTAATAGGCTTGTTTTTAAAAACCCTATCCGAAAGGTAAGCTTATCAACGGGCCTACCCCGACGATATGCTAAACCAAACAATACGATTAATCCAGGTAAGAGCTTACCAATACTGAAAACCCCTTAATAGGCTTACCCTATCAAGTGTTTTAGAATGCTGTTAGGCTATTTAAATTTCTATGCGCAACCCATAATTTGTGGTAAGCGGTTAAACCTTATTTAAAAGGCTACCGAAGTAATAAGCTAACACAATCAAAAGTAACCCTATCACATGGGTAACCTTTCCAATAGACTTTCCTTTTTAATAGGGTTACTCCTAAAAAGGGGTTTTCCGGTCACTGCTTGAGTGGAGATTCGATAGACCGAAAATTCTCGTAGGAAGGAATTATTACAGTAAGCTGCTTGTAGGTATCTTGATCGGAACTTTGATTAGTGGACTATTGTGGATTAATGGTTAGGGGCCGTCCACATTAAGGGGGGGGGTCTTACTTTTGGTGACATTGGGCTAACTAATATGGGAATTTTCGTAAAATTGCGTGACTAGGGGGGGGGGGGGGTGAAAATCTCAAAAATCGTGTGACGTAACTTATGGATGACCCCTTACTACCTGTAGCCTGAACTCCTTCTCTTTCTCCCTCTGTTCCTCTAGCAGTTTCTTTTTGTTCTCCATCTGCGCTGTGAGAGCGTTTTTAGTGTCGACACGAACTCGCTCACGCTTGACGCGTGCGGCTATATCGTCTTGGGCGTTCTTCTCGAGATACTCTTGTTCTTGGAGTTGCTTTATTATGTTCTCGCGTTCTTGACGTGAAGCCTGGAGATGAATACGCTGTATTTAAAAATAGTGCGATCAATAGCTTAATAGAACAGGAAACATAGCTTTTAAGTTAAAGCCCTTTCTAATTATAAAACGACTAGCTCTTCGCCTGCAGCTCTGCCCGCGTGAACTCCACGCCATATCGCGCGGTCGGAAACTTGTGCCTAGCGGTGGAATATTGAAAGATAGATTAGGTAGGCTTAATACCTTCGTGTCTATAAAACCATGGAAATATACATACAAAATTTCAACCTAATCGGTCAAGCCGTTTAATAGTTGACATAACACCTCTGGTAGGTGGCGTTGCTGTCGGTACAAAGTAACCTATGTTCATCAGGAATAATGTCGGCTTCTAATGATAAAAGAATTTTTCAAATCGGTCCAATAGTGTCGGAGCCTATCCAATACAAACAAACAATTAAATCTTTCCTATTCATAATATTATTGTAGTAGATTTATTGGCAAAAAATGCTCCACAATTTTGAAATCGATTTGGAAGGCTTACAGACGTCACAATGTTAATTTCGTTTTTGTAATATTCTTGTTTCGAAATGTAGTTCTAAATCTTACTAACAGGTGGCGTCGCGTGTAGTTTATCTTTTTATATACTTCGTTCATATATATTTTAGTTACCTGAGTCTAATAAGAGCTGGTGTTAAGTTATAAATCTGCCTAGTTTAAATTAAAGCCCTTCAAAAGACCTCATGATGTTCAATGCAAAGCATAAACATCAACTGCAAAATGTTTCTCTCTGATTTTAGTAAATTTAGGAGTTACGAGGAAGCCACTGTCTAGTGTCGTTTAGCGAGATGATTAAAACGGTTATGATCATAATGATTATGGCAGGAACCCTGTAAAACTCTGTAAAACTCCTGCTATAGTGACCGTAAAAGTTTATCTCACCTCATCGGCTAATATTTTGTCAGCGATTTTCTGGTTTAGGTCCTCCTTCATACGCATCTTACGTTCTCTTTCTGCGATTCTGAAATGTAAGCATTAAATTATGTTTTAATTTATTTTTAATGTTAACACGAAATTACTAGAATAGATGGCGCTGTCTCGTCTTGCCTCGCACTCTTAAGTGGTGTGGTGGATTTCAATAACACTGCATTTTTGGTCCTGCAATGAACAATAGATGGTGTTGTCGCATTTTGACTCGCGTAGTACATCGCATTTATACATTACTACAACTATGGCAGCAGTACCAGATACTAAGGTATATTTATAATTAAGCCATATAAAAAACTAGTTCCACAATCAGAGTTCAAAAAGTGTCCAAACTAAAAGTGCACCTAATTGATATAAGGGTGCAATTTTAGTACATCCCAGTCCTATTTCAATTAAATATTTACATCATCACATAAATATCCATACTTTTGCACGCCGACATAATTAGGCTGGGTTATAAAATTTACATCGTTTTATGTATTATTTTAGAAACGGGACTGTGTATCCAGTTCTTATTGTTAGGTAAATGGTACAAGCCGAAACCAGCTTATGCATATAAATATTATATGGTAACGTCAGAAATTTGATATCATCATCATTGAAATAATAAAAAATCATACAAATCGGAATCTAAAATCAAATTTCTGATTTCACTATACTATTTATATCAATATGTTAACCTAGGCTAGTTGTGGCTTGTTACACCATTTTAGTAAAGACAGCGGCAGGTGAACCTACTCAAAAAGTTAAATGTCATTGAATTGATTTTCAACTTTAAGTCCAACGAATAGAGATCAATATCAATTGAGAAAATTGCCGTTTTGTGGTAGGTTGACGTGCTGTTGTCTGTACCTAACACCCTGTATATCGATAACTAGCTATTGCCCGCGACTTTGTTCGCGTACATTTCTGTTATTATGATCGCGATTATTTTCGCAACATTTTTCACCGATGCTTCGTTCCTATTGGTCGCAGCGTAATGTTATATAGCCTAAAGCCTTCCTCGATAAATGGACTATCCAACACAAAAATAATTTTTAAATTCGAACCAGAACTTCCTGAGAGCAGCGCGTTCAAACAAACAAACTCTTCAGCTTTATAATATTAGTATAGATTCTAGCAAATATTCTTTCTGATTTCTGACTCACATAGCAGAACTTCTATCTGCGGCGGCCTCCCGCTGCAGCTCGATCTGCCGCTCCTCGGCGACGAGCACCTGCTTCTGCTTCTGTCGCCACGCTTCTCGCGCCTTCTGGAACGTGACCATCTCGCGCCGCATCTTCTCCGTCTGCTCCCGTTTCTGTTTTATTTCTCTGTAACATTCGTCCAGGGATTTCAGTGCTTAATTATGCTTGGGTAAAGCAAAGAAAAATATAATAAATGATAAGCTGGTATGAGAGTGGGCTAAGATTATATTTGGAGACTAAAAACATGGTACCTATAAAATAGGTTACATTAAATGAGTACGCATCGCGCTTTTCTTGGCTAAAGGCAAACTTAGTTGGTATTCGGTTGATTGAAAACTGAATTATTGGTAAATGAGGACAAAATTTAATATTTTTTATAAATATTTTTAAAAACACAAATTCTTAATTAAAAACACAATTTCAAAATTTATTTAAATATTTTAAAAACACAAATTCTTTAAGTTACATTTTATTTAAATACTAAAAGCCGGATTCCTTTCAGCTCTTTGTTGAATAACTTTCAAATTGCTTTAAAATCAATGAACAGTTACTTATTTGATTACGGCAATCGCGACTTCATAGTGTCCTTTTGCTAAACTAAATCTATGGCAAAAAATCACGATTCTTGTATGGTAAAACAAAATATTTGTTTTATTCTGATTTTAAATTTAATTATTATAGCGGGAACAGCAATCATCATCTTTCTAGCTATCGCGATTGATAAGAAAGCCTGGCGACTGATAGACCTACGGACAGTGGAGTCTTGGTCATATAGTAGAGACGACGGCAGGTCAACCTACCCAAAAAGTCATTGAATTGATTTTCAACTTTAAGAGGAAATACAACGGCCGTTTTTTCCATACAAACGTAGCCCCCTGTTTCCTCCCTGGATAAAGCCAGTAGAGCAATAATTTTTATTACAAAAATCTATGGCCACTATTGGCATGTTTCTATGTTTTCTGTTTTTTCGTATATTATTTAATATAAAAGATATGAGCCCTCAAAAATCGAAAAAATTCGCCAAATTTTCTGCTGTGTTCAAACATCAAGAAAACAAATTTGGCTAAATTTTAGAAAAAAAAGAAAACACGGCCAAAGCCTTTCTTTAATTTTTAATGAAAAAAGTATTTAAATCGGTTTAATTTTGGAAAAGTAATCGGGGGACTACGAAACATTGATTTGGTGTGCTTTTAGTAGGTATTTTCGGTCCAAGAAGCAGTTGTCTCTACGAGTATCACACTTTGCGGTGAAGGTGTCAATGCCAAACGCCTTCACCGCAGAGTGTGATAGAGACAACTGCTTCTTGGACCGAAAATACCTACAGCAATAGATTTTACAAATACCTATTTTTCAATTCTCTCGCCCGTAGTGTTTCCTCTTAAGTCCAACAAGTAGAGATCAATATCAATTGAGAAAATTTGACGTTTTGTGGTAGGTTGACGTGGTTGCCCCCAATTCTGCAAATTTTCAAATGGCTCAATAGTATCGCAATCGTATGTTTTGACATTACTACCTTAATAAATGTGTCAAAATATACAATTGCGATGCATTCTATTGAGCCATTTGTGGCCCTGTTGTCTGTACCATTTTACCATTTTGCCTTTGGATACAGAACCTTAAAGAAGGATGTCAATTGTTTGAAGTATCATCCACCTAAATTTGATTAACGAAAACTTTATACAGTGCATTAACCTCACCTCTGGTCCTCATCAGCCAGTGTCCTCATGATTTCATCCAGCATCTTCTTCTCAATCAGCGTGTCCTCGTACTGGCACTGCTTCTGCCGCTGCCTGTTCACCAGCTGCTGCTGCAGCTCGTTGCAGTACCGGCTGTTCCGCTCCATCTTCTCCCTCTCTTCACGCTCTTTTGCTTCTTGGTCGTTGTACAGAGCGTTGCGGAGGACAAAGTTGGCGTGTTGTTCTTCAGCCTGGTTTGTTAATTAAATCATTGGAAGATTTTGGGTTTCTAAAGGGGATGCTTGTCACCTTTTCAAGGGAGTAAATTTTGCAAATTTTCGTTGTGAAATTTCAACAGTGTGACAATCATCCTATTTATGGCGGGAGTGCTTCAAGGATTTAGCTCCTAGATTTAGGAGATGTTTAACTTGAAAGACACTAACCTTGTCTTATACTGACTTTGTTGACAAAAGTAATATTCAAAAGGAGTTCAAATTCAAATTAGATCTATTATTGCTAAACAAAGGGAATTAAAATATTGACGTCATCAAGTATGAATCAAACCCGTCCTTACAACTTCGGAGATAGCAATAAAATCAGTATATTCATTTTTATTTCTGCAAATAGGCCAATTAGGCACTTTTAAACGTCAATATTTTATCCCACCACTGCTTCAGAACCGTTTTGGGCTAGATCAGACACTGACCTACCGACAAAGTAACTTTGAACAATACTATACGAACTGTTCAAGATAATAATGTTTTTTAATTGTAAAACTAAAGTAAAGATAAAATTACTTACCTCTGGAAGGAGAGCATGAAATGAAAAGACACATAAAACTTAGTCATCATTATTTGTTGTATAATTATTTTTATATAATGTACATACAGAGATCGGAATAGGTAGAGTGATTTTTGGTACTTTCACCAAAACCACGCCCAGAAATAATAACATGGATAAGCCATTTACCGGGTCTGATGTTCCGGTAATTACCGGTATTTTTTATTATTATGTTCGTAATTTACTATAATGCGAACAAATAATAGACGATTACTCGTAATTTTCAAATATATTTTCGTTCCATCTTTTTTCCTAAATTTTTTTTAATGAATAAGTTTAAATCTTTACGATGTAAGTATATCTCAATAAACTAGGAGGCTTGTTTAGAATATGATTTTAGAGGCTAGGGGGAACGGAAGGTTCGGGGCTTGGTGGGAACCCCTGACACCCCCCAAGTGTAGGAATTTCAACTAACCCCCCCCCCCTGCCGAAGATTCAAAAATTGTTTAAACGCGTAGGTATTTTTGGATTAAAGTTAAGGGGGGATAGATTCTAAGCGGGACTCAAGTTTAAGAAGAAATACCTGGCAACGGAAAGTCACGAATTAAGGAGTAAGAGCATCGGGAAAACTTGTATTGCGATATTAAGCGTAAAACTGATTGAACGAATGGCAAACATCTTTTAGGTACATGTGACAGTAAAGATGAAATAAAAGAGATAAAAATCACATTATTTAATGCTTAACACTCAGTAGAAATATCAAAACAATAAATAAAACAATGTTATTCCTTATGTTTTCAAAAAACAATTACTTTACATAGTACAAAACAATATATAACTTATTTTAAAAATAAATTGGATTAAGTAACAGGACCGAAATGAAGTGTAAGATTTTAATAGGTGTCAAAAATTAACAAGATTATTTATTATTTGTAAACATTTTCCAGAACATGTACGTAACTTGAAAAACCCGGTATAAAAAATGTCGCAATTTTTGGTGCTCACATAAGGCAAAGGATTATTTAAATAAAGCATACTGATTATTTGTAAACATTTTCCAGAACATATTATGTATGTGACTTAAAAGACCTGGTATAAAAATATAAAACCCGGTAATTCGGAGGAATGTCCATATTAATATATACGATTCCGGTCAACGACCCCATTTTACTCTACCTATTCCGATCACTGATAATGTCATTGTAGAGCTAAACCTCGCAAAATCTTTGGCAAATGTTCGAGAGTTATAGTGGTTCTCTTTAAATATTAATAATAAATTGAATTTCCAATTTTATTACTTTATGGCAACGATAATTTGTTGATAAATCTTACCTAAAATCTCTTACTTTACACAACACACAACAGAGCTCAGGCCTTGGCAGGGTTAACAAAATAAAAACCTTCTCCATTGTGTACAGCCAGCTGCAAAATGTAAACACTTTTTCGTTTTACCAACCTTATGTCGTTGTATTAAGAGTCAACATTAGTCAAAAAAAGTATAGGTATACATACTTTCGCAGCTGACTGCACTCACTAGGTGTGCAGGCTTTCCACGGCCTAGCAAATTGATTGCGTGGCACCTTATTATCAACCTACATTAGTCCACTGCTGGACACAGGCCACTCTAAGAAGGTTGTGATTGCAGTTAAACCAAAGAACATGGAAAAAGGTTAGAAAGGCTGTCATGCGCCATTTGATTGAGAACCGAAGCCGCTTGCACACAAAAACTAGTTTATACTATAACGCTAATCAAACAAATTCTTTTGACGTCACGTTATCAATAGAGTCATGCGACGTCAGAAGAAACCAATCACCGCGCTCACTTACAAGCATTTGCTCATAACCACTGCGGCGCGCCTGCCCCGCCTTCGCCTTTCTAACTTTTTCCCATGTTCTGTGAGTTAAACAAATGATGTAGAAAAGGCTTCAAGTCTTCTTCTGACGGTATTTTTCATGTGGCCTCTTACAACACTTACAGAAAGAGAAGGGACCTTATAACTTTGAGACTACCGCAGTTAATGTTGCATAATAAATAAATAAAATTTAATTACAACTAGCTGTTTCCCGCGACGTCGTCCGCGTCAATTTTTGTTAATAACAATTCGCTTATTTTTGCATCATTTTTCACTGATGCTTCGCTCCTATTGGTCGCAGCATAATGTTATACAGCCTAAAGCCTTCCTCAATAAATGGACTATCCAACACAAAAATATTTTTTCAATTCGGACCAGTACTTCCTGAGATTAGCGCGTTCAAACAAACAAACAAACAAACAAACAAACTCTTTAGCTTTACAATATTAGTATAGATAATTTATGATTTAAATCATAAATTATTGTAATTAAAGATTTCTGGAGCACAAACCTTATCTTGCAGCCTCTTGTACTCATTATTCTGTATCTGCTGCCTCAAATCCCGGCAGACGTAACCAGCTTGTAATTTCTTCGACAGCTCCCTGAGGCTTGGGTCTCGCTCCCGCAAGTAATGGCGGCGTAAAAGCTCGCAAGCCTCCTCACGGCGGACTTTGGCTATTTCTATGCCTAGAGCCGTTTCCTTCTGGGCTCTAGCATTGACGATGGCTGCATGGTCTGTCCTCTGAAATAGGATTTTTTATTTATCAGTCTTATTAAATAAAATACGTAACAAACACTTATTCTTCAAATTGTTAGAAATATAGACTAAAGAGTGATAAGGGTGAAACTTTAATTTCTCCTAAGGAGCAGACATGTTCAAGATCTGTTAAGATAAAGCTTATTTTCATATTTCTAAATCGATGGATGTGTTTTTTTTATGTTTAGCAATTAAGGTCTGACAATTACTGTTTTATTTAAAAAATCTTATGCTATACATATAATATTGATGAATTAACAACTCATTATTTTTGGTTAAATAAAATTGTTTCTACCTGATAATTAATTTTATCTGAACTAATATTGTAAATTTTATTAATATGTAGCTACTTAAATTTATAAAAAACTACATTTTTTGGTGTTTACTATTTCAGTATAATATAATAAGTACATATTATACTCATTCAATAATAGGAAAATATCATGGTATGCAAAATATTAAAGTAGTTAAAATCTAGACCTCCTGGAAATCTTTTTCCATCTCAGCCTCACGCTGTATGAGGGCCAGACACCTGCCCATCCTGCCATCCTCCATGCGGCTATTAAGCCACTGGATGTCCAGAGCTCTCTGGAAGGACTCCAGCTCCTTACGCCGACCTTCGGCGATGAAGTTCCTTTGCAACTCCGTCTTACCTTCCTGTAACAATATTTTGATATTTTAAGCCTATGAAAAATAAATTAAAATCTTTTAAGCTAACATAAATGCTTTATCATAAGTTCAAATACTAAAAATCATATTTTATAAAATATTATGGTAATATTATCTATTTCAGGCGAAATCCATACATGTGGCTTAAACTTTCAAGAATTAATAAGATAATCCAACATCATGCCCAGCAGAAGAAGCTTACCATTATTATATATTTATAAGGTGATTGAAACTGAAGAATTCCTTAAAAATGAGATCAAACTCCGAAAATATACACGAATTCAGGTTTATGTTTACAAACAAAACACAACCCGGCTACTTGTCTGTAATGTCTGTCACGGTGACATCTCACATCTGTCTGGCGGCAGGAAACGAGGCTGCCATTCGTAAATATTGCCCCAAGACTGTTTTCTAAAATAAATATCTATAGATTGATCGAGAAATTGTGAGAGAAGTAAACTTTCTGAATTAACACCCAAAAACTCCACTGAATGATTTTTAACATTTTTTTTACATCTACCTAGCACTCAAATTTTAAAGAAAACTGTTTATCTAGGCATTATCCTTCAAAATCAAAATCAATAAATACCTACGGGAAGAACGACCAAATTCTTATGTATTTTGAAAAACTGCTGAATTGTGTACCTACTGTTTGGCAATAAATTATAATAAAATATCAACAAAAACAAACGAGTAGCGTTATTAGAAAACGCTTATCCGCCAGCTTCATTCACTAAGATATTCATTCACTAAGTTAAGTACCTAAATAACATGTTAGAATATTAAATAATAATATTCAGTCAGCAATAGTCGTAAAAATCATTTCAAAGATCCAATTGAATATTATTATTTATTAAGTCTATGTGTATCCTAAATCTATGATGTGTATAATACACATATTAGCTTATGTTGAGGCAAAGAATATTACTTAAATATTCTTTGGTCGAGGTTGAGGGAAGGTTTTCATCATGGCAGCTTTTACCGGATGTGGACTCTGACATTGACATATAGGTACCTAAATGTTTAAAAATGTTTGCCAAGGCCAAAGAAAATAAAGATAAACAAGAATGCTAATGTCATACAAATGAAAAAACTCGCGTAAAACTTATTATCTTCGCTCGTACCTCCAGGTTCGACTTAATATAATAGATGGAGTTTGTGTTCACGCTGAAGTGTGAAATATCCAGTGCCATCTAACGAAAAGTTGATACAGCTCCATCACCTAACAAGATAATATGAAATGCGAGTCACGAGATGGCGTTTAACAGCATTAGGACGAATTTTCATGAAATTACATCCAAATTAATTGTGTCACAAGTACCAATAGACACTAAAATTCGTCGACATCGTAAGAGCCCGTTTGGCCTAATGGTTCGAACGTCCTAAATTCCTGATAAATATGTGTATTCAAATCGGATTTAAACAATGCAAATTAATATACACATTACATTTTAATGTGCCTAATTTATTTATTTTACACTTTTTTCAGTTTATTTAACCCCACCAAGGGGGGTTATTAGCTTGACGGGTATATGTTTACATTACCAGTATGTGATAGCGTAGCTCCTAAACGAGTGTTTTTTTTATTTGTAGTTTAGTTATTATGATGTTGATACAACGACATTAATACTTTAAAAATTGATACACCGCGAGCCAGAAAAAGGAGGGCTTAAGCACCCCTTCGCTAGTAGTCCTCTGAAAAATAACTACTTACAGAACTCTGTTCCACGCTGATTGCATTCTAGAATAGCGCGACCTTTTATGAGTACATGCTAGTGACACTCCGTGCGTCTTTAGGTTTTATCGGGTGCCTTCTCTCGATGAGAAGCAAAAGCTAGCCCCGCGTCCGGACTCCGCAGCTCCAGGCCCCGCGGCCAAGACGCAAGCGCACCAAACAAGAAGCCTCGCTGCGCCGCGGGCGAACTCGAGTCAACGCGAGACGCGCGCATATTTTATTCCGGGTTCCGCGTCTTTCTTTTCGACCGCCCGTATGCCTTTCAAAGGTCCGGGACTCCATAGTCCCGTGATTGGAAAATGACCAACATAATAATAATAATAACATAATTTTTGGTTTTATATTTTTCCAAAATGTTGAAGGTACGTTTACAATTTATCAAAAAAAACTATTTATTTTAAATTAGTTTTTTGAATTATTTTGACAAGATATACCTACTTAGAGATGTTTTTTATGTGAAACAAATTATTTTGTGAAATAATTGAATTCTTAAAATTAATACCATGTATTTTGAGATTTTTAAATATTTAAGCCAAGCTAACGAAAAACTAGTCAGGGAGTATATTGAAATAGCATTCCGACTATAGAAAGGAAGAAAGAATATAACAGAAGTTATTTTAACGATTAATTTTCAACTTGATTAATTTATAAACACACACTTTGATTAAGTAACAGAAGTAATTTTCCCGATTAGTTTTCAAATTGTCAACTTGATTTCATTTAGGTTATTTTTTGTTTGGTACTGAATATAACAGTATACATATTTAATCATATATTGGGTGACATTTTTTACCGAGTGGAAAAATTTACTGTGTATTTTGTACCTAAAACAATTGCTATAAGTGTGTGTATTAGTGAAATACACCCGATTTTATAAATTTTGGAATTTCCATTAAAAATCATAAATTTTGAAAACATTAGTGCGCATGCGTATTATTCTTAGTAAGTGTAGTAAAACGGTAGCGAGATGCGGCGCGGGAGACGCGCGGCCGAGCTGCGTCGCCCGCCCCTCGTGTGACTGAATATGCAAAAAGCGATCCTAATTCCTATGGTAGAAGTCCGAAGGGCCGGGTGTGGGGCGCGGGTCGGGATGTTAAAAGGCAAGACACGTGACTAAAGAATAGATAATAGAATAAGTTTCCACTGCGCAGGTGAATTACTCGGCGAATTCAATGATGTTTAGCGCGCTCGAAGTAGAGTGAATGCGTTTGAGTTTTGGTCGGTTTCGTATTTTTCTAATTAATTTTTAATATTTTATGTGATGTTAGTCTAAATCAACATAGAATTAGATGTTTATTAACAGAGGTAATTTATTGAATAAAGAAATTAAAACCTTTTTTGTTAAAGTGTTCATGCTATCGTCATCTATATCATTTACCTGTCTCACACTTTTATTTTCCTTTCTTTCTTTTATATAACTTGCTGAAAGGATTTCTGCACGCAAGAGCCACATTGTCATCACATACTGCCAATGTTCTCACCATTTCGGTGTCTGTGTGTGTCAATCTGCAGTAGATTTGAATACCGAAAAGCCATCGCGAACTAATTATTTTACACACTGATAGTTGGGCATTTTTAATTTCAGTTGCAGCGGAAGTGACGAAATACTATAACGTTAATTTAGTCTACAATTAACTTAGATATGAGAAGAGATAAACGTAGAATACATAAATATATGCATGTTATAGGAAATATTTAATAAAATTAAATAAATTGCTATTGTTGTGTTATGAGTATCATTCAAAGTTCCGCAACGTCACGAAATGTTTTGGGCTGTTAAATTATAAAGGTGATCGTAAGATTTGAATAAACAAGTGAAAACGTCGTCCTCTCTTTTAATTATTGCTGTGCCCACCAGGGTCCAAAGTTGTGTCTAATACAATATTTAATTGTACTTACCACCTTTGTTACATTTTGGAATGCAAATAAATTGAAATTGAAATTGAAAATTGAAAACTAAAGTTATCATTCTAAAATCACTATCACATAAAATAACACCATTTAAACTACAACGATATCTTGTTAAAATGATCCAATTCGTCACTTTTCGGTACAAACCATTCCTTATTTTTCATTTTACAATGTATGCGGCATTCCTTAAGTCATATTATATAATTTTTAAATATGACAAATTTATAGCAAAAATAAGTTATATTATATACGTGGAATATTGTCTCACAAAATATTGAGACTATAGATAGAGAGAATAAGTAAAGTAAGGTAGGTTGTACATGGCAGATAAATATTATGAAATACTCTCACGTATTCATTTTAATTTTATTTTGAATAAAAATTTAGAGAGTAATCATTTATAACATAACGTTACATTTATCGCGGGATATATACTATATTATCGTCTCTTTCTGCGCTTTATATTTTTTCGGCTTTTGTTTCACCTTGTCTCTGTATCGTTTCTACTGCTTTAAACCATAGTTTTCTGCAAAAAAATCTTATTTATTCATGTGCATTCAAGCTCAAGCAATAAGCACATCTATGAAACAAACATTATAATATTCATATTCACACGAAAGCACAAAGCAAACCAAATTATATTCATGCTATATGTTTTTGACAGTTTTGTTTGATACCTAAAGATACAAGAGGGTTATATCAAAATCACCAATAACCTCTTATAATGGAAATCAGAATCTCTAACAGACTACAATTCCACCAGAAAAAAAGCAAAAATCAAAGAAAAAATATTAAACCTCCCATAGAAACTCGGTCAGCTGATCTGTGGAATGTGTGGGAGGTTCATTTTTTCTTCGATGTTTTTTCGCGGATCTGTTATGCTCTGTTAAAGATTCGGAACTCCATATTTTTAAAATAATTCGGTACATAAACTAAAATAAATAACTTACGTTTTTACGTCTAAAACACAAGTTATTTATTTAGTTTAATTCAATAATACATCCTGGAAATTTGTTCTTAAAATTCATTTACTAGCCTGTGCTGCCATTGTCATAATTTCAACCTAAAAACCGTAGGTGTGAATTATGCGTGTAACAATTCCAAACGTCACTTTTTGCGATCCGCATATACCTACGTAACGTGACGATATGGATGTGACGAATGAATGCATAAAAATTTTAGAAATACTTTTCATCGTTAAGAAATGCAATTAGATGACCAGTCCAAACCTTTTCGCATTCTATAGATATTACAGTATTAGAAAAAAATATTTTAGTAATAAAAAAGTACTTACTATTTACTTGAAAAATTTGTGTCACGTATGCGGAATGATGGTTTTGGTGCCAGCGTAACTCAACCGCTTCACACTTCGTATTTTTTTACACTGATGACGCTCACACTAGCTTTAGTGGATTTGGGAATGTAGCCGTTATCAAAAAAATAACATTATTTTGTAAAATTCGTACAGGAAGTTGAAAAATTAGCCCGTCACGTTATAGTGGAATTTCACTACATGCAAATTCGTGGGACAGTGTTTTTGTGTTGTTTATTCTATTTTATAGCATGTTTTATGTAGATTTATGATATAAAATTAATTTTTAAGCATATTGACTTTCAAATAGTGTTGCCAATTTAACTGCTAAAATAAAGGAACGGCTGGACCGATTTCGCTAACTCTTTTTTGTTTGTTTGTTATTGTAAGGAGAATGTTCTTATGAAAGAAAAAAATAAGAAAATTGCGCAGATAATTAGAAAATTTAAGAATACGTAACCACCATATTGAATGATTTTTAATGTAACCTTAGCCCTTTTGACAATTTAAACATTTTAAATGTATCATTATGGCGTTTGACACAACATTGACAGGAAGCGTGCTGCAAACGGTTACAATTTCCAGTGCCGTTAGCATTTGCATGTCGATAAAATAAAGTTGTAAACTAAGTATCTGTTTTTTTTTTTATTATTAACTATACCGATTCGAAATCAATATTCATAGTTAAGACAGGACAACGTCTCGTCTGTCGGGACCGCGAGTGATAAATAATGTTATGTCTGAGATCCCGCGCGAAATGCAGGCTAGTTTTTGTATGTTAGCTGTCATATTTGTAGTTGCACTTCTAAGAATGGCACTCAAGTTCTCATCATGGTTCGTTCATGCAATTAATTTGGAATTTAGAACTCATTTGTAAAAAAATTATAGGCCGCAAGTAAGACATCCGCGTGCTGCGGTTTGCCGCCCCTTGTATTAGAGAATTAAATAAATCATAATTTTATATCAGATAATTTAAGCTAATGATTCAATTTTTTATACTGTAGTTGTTTAAAGTCACATTTTCGTTCAAGCAACTGAAATTAAAAATGCCCAAGTTACAACCGGCGCATGACGAGAGATAGTTTGTTTACGCCGCAAGCGCTTAGGGGTACTACTACGCAAATAGTTTTCACTTTGTCTAACATTCGACCATCTTAGTTTCTGTCTTCAATGTAAGCGGTGAACTGAAAGAGATAGACGGCGCCGACCGAGGTCAAAGTCGATTCGAATTCACTTAATTCAGATCGGATGACACGCTAGTTTTATCTCGCTCTTACTCACCGTTCTGAGTATGCGAAAAAGAGATAGCGTAAGGATGAAGGAACTATGATTGTATTTTGGCACGTGCCTATTGTTGTGTGCGATTGTGTATGCCGCTGTTTTCGTCAGTCTTAATACTCTTGAAATAAAGCTTACTTTATCTTACTGTTTTCTTGAGTTTACGCGAACACATACATTGAAATGAAAGATAAATTTACGGATTTAGAACGCGTTATGTACACACGGCGACACATCAGACTATACATGTTGACCTTGAGACCGCCTTTATGCCTTACGTAATACAGGCTGTTATCGCAGTTCAACTGTTTAACTTGATGTGCTGTCGACTGTACTTTCTTTTGTTTAACAAATTTTCAATTGACATTTTAAAAAGTCTTATTACCTTGACTTAGGTTTTATTTACGTTTGTTTATTAACTTTGTCTTTTCTATGTGCATAAAGAGGTGACTGTATTTTAATTAATTTTAGATATTTTTGAGAAAAAATAACATATTTAAAATATGATTCGATTTAGTACATACTGACTTTGAACAAACTACTTTCTCAGTGTGCGTTTATTCTGTTACACGTTGTATAATTAAAGTACTTATAGGTATAATGGCACCAGTAGGAGAACGCAATGCGCATTGTAACTTTGCTGAATTGGCAACGTCATATTGTATAATTTCATCTGAATCCGTCGTCGTGTCAATAGTTATTAAGTCTAAAATCGCGCAGCACTAAAGTCATAAGCCGCAACATTGTTTTAATTTAGTATTCTAACTTTTTAATACTAACTGTTCCCAACCTCAATACTAATAGTATTCCTGGTATAAATCTTTCTCCTTGATACCTAAATGACGAGTCACTTTAATAATGCAACATAACAATGTAGGTACCTGTTAAAGTACCTAAATAAAACATGTTTTTGAAATCTTAAACTAGGTAAAAGTTGGTAAGTACCTACTGATTTAGTTCTTTCTATCTTCTGACGACCTCTGTGGCGGAGAGGCGTACACACTGGTTTTCAAGGTGTCGCCTGCTCCGAGGTCCCGGGTTCGATTCCCGGACGGGTCAATGTAGAAAAAAAATTGTTTTTCTACATTTTCACGTGTCTGGGTGTTAATGGTTCCTTTGTTGGTCCTGGTTTCCAAAACACGAATGCTTTAAATAGTTATTCAAATTGGGATCAGACCAATGTAAATATGTGATGTTGTCCACATTTATTTATTTATTATCTTTTATATCTACAGGTTAATTCAATATGTTTGTTTGTGCCCAAATCAAATCGTCAATTTATTAAATCTGTGTATGGTTTATGGTAATGCAATGATTGGTTTTTAAAAATAATGCTTACAGTATTTTAAAACGTCTGCGTTTTATAATTAGAATCATTTCATTTATTAATTTTAATTTCTTAAAACTTAAACAAATTGAAAACGTATTTTAAGTTTTCAGAAAATATTATTCTGAAACCTAAATAAAAATGTCCAAAAAAACCCTGACCCGAAAGTTAATTGAACTCTGGGCAACGAACGAGCATAATTTTATCGAAAACGTCATAACACTGCGTCCTTTCAAAATAACAAGTTTGCGCCATCTAGCGTATGTTAGTATAAATGTTTGCAATTAAAACTGATGTTCAAACGTGCTATTTATCGAGATGTTCAAACCATCTTTAAATAAAACGAGCTAAAATCGAAATTGTATTTTAGACTTCTTATAATCACAGGTAGTTCTATTTTGAACTAAAATATTAGTAAGCATGACAAACTAAAATATAATAATGCGATATTTTGCATATTTCAATCATTTTTTCACATGCGAGCTAAATGCGAAACTTGTAACGCCATCTAACGTAATTTATGGTAATGACTCTCGCGTTTCTTAGACATCAGCATTCTTGTTTATCTCTATTTTCTTTGGCCAAGGCCAAGAAGTTTTAAAATTTAAAACTTTTTTAAATGTTCAATTTATTGAAATCGTTCGAAATAAATGCCTATTAAAAAATTAATTTGACAAGTAAATTATTGTGAATTATGTACTAGCGCCATCTAGTAGATTATGATAAAACTACGATGCACATAATTACACTGGAAGCCGTCAGCGGGGCGCTAGTGTCAGATTTGTCTGTCACTCGACGAAGTTCAGCACGGCAACAGCACGCATTTGGAATTTGACGTGTGACATCAAACAGCTGCAGCCAAATTCGGTTGCAGATTGCTAGTGTATCAAAATATAGACAGTCGGTAATGAAAAAGTGATAAATATGGCTGAAAGTAAAGGTGCGTTAATCGCGAAATCAGTGCAAAAACATGCAGGACGAGCGAAGGAAAAGGTATTTATAGTTTTTGCAAATTGTTGTTTTGAGTAGGATATTGAGAAGGTTTTGGTGCTTTGAAGCCTTTGGTGTGTGAAATGCTGTAAGTTGATCTTAGAAAAACATGAAACGTGTCGTTTTGGTTTTTCGTACCAATATATCCGGTTATTCTAAGTCTGGAATTTCACCTGTTGCTCTATATTTCCGCATAGGTGACTTGCCTGTAATTATTAAAAGAACTGTTTATTTTAACTACTTTTTAATCGCAATTAACGCGTATTTTATATGTCATTTCCTGGCTTCTAATTCCAGGGTATTTCTGATAGCTATTTATAGTCTACAGCAGATAATTTTGGATTGAACTGTGAATGTTAAAGGTTCTAATGACACAAATATTTTGTTCCAATAGTTCTGGCTTGAAGACCTATCCATTTACAACTAGGCTGTTTTATAATAAGAATCAATTCTAGGGAAGTGGTTTGATTTAAAAATAACACAGCCGCTAGAGACAGGAACGGGGACAGCCGAACACTGCTCTACTTTCTCAGTAATAATCTTATTTAAAGTCAACTGACTGTTTTTACATTATTCATCTTATTTGAAACTAAAATTAGTTTCAATTCTTTTGATTTGAATGATAAAATAAAATAAAGATAGGTATTATACTAGATTAGATTATTAAATTTATTAGTCTTAAAACAAACATAAAAATGTTTTCTGCTCTACATTTTATTTTCCGTTTTTTTAAATTCCTGCATTGAATTTTTTTCCAAATATATTTATTGGACCTTTTACTAAGGCTCCGTAGGGTATAAGCCTTCTCCATACTTCAGCCACTTTCTCTATGTCATCATCTCAACATAAACATTGCTAGCTATCTTATTTCTACTCCTATCGTCCACAGACAGTGGACAGCTAAAGTCGTAATAATAACAATTTATTTACTTAAATATGTACTAACATTATTTTTTCTTGTGCCTTTTTTTTAGTTGACTCATTATTCATTTCAATGACCACTCAACATTAGCTTGGATTATTAAAGAACAATCAATCTATTTATATTCAAAAAGAGGTCACTGCCCTATACCCTGTCAGTGAAGTCATATCAGTATTTCCTCTAAGTCATGCTTTACATGTGTATGAGCAGAAGCTGTTGTTACGTTAACCTTACAAAACGTGATAATAATAACTTACCATCCAATTAAATATCGATTATTAACATACTACCACTACACAGTTAGATCCTGACAGATATTTTGTAATTTATAAATATTTCATCAAACCTGTATGATATTTATCTGATTAAACATAAGTTAACAATAAAACCAATACTTTATAAGAGTTTGCATTATTATATGCTTCAATAAGCTGAATTAAAAAATATCTTTTGGAAGTTCAGAAATGTAGTAATTTTATGAAATATATGCGTATACTAGCTGTTCTCCTTATCTTTGTACACTTCTAATTTAGAATTTAAATCTATCCCACGGTAACATTAGATTTTTATAGGTTGTAAAGTAGCCTATCTTTGTTCTATGCAGCCTATCCATTCAGTTGTTCTGGTGTTATGTTAATAAAATAGTTAATAATATGAGTAAGAAATAGCCTTAGACCTAATAATATTAGACCCACCTATGTCTAATATTATTAGGTCTAAGGCTATTTTTATTCCGAGAATATGTATGGGGGATAGTTTTACGTTTGATGTTTAAAATTCGAATCCTATAGCGTAGGTAAATATTTTATATCAGCAATTGGACTGTTCCCTTTTTTGGTTGAAAGATCCCATAATAGATGTACATTATCTGTTATGGGTGTATAAATTTCCCAGAAACGACGAACCAAGTCGCAGGCGCAGGCAGTAACAACACAATTGATTCAAACAACCTGTTGTAGTGCATTGGGCTAATGACCTAAGTTGGCAGTGGGCCATTCGCTTTTGGAACGCGTTGCATTACCGCGCTTACTGCTCTACCAAAGCATTCGTGTGCCTAAACCCGAATGTCTAATTAGTCGTTGCGGATTTTCCCTTAGGCCACGTAGGCCTGGGCCTAGGCCTGGGCCTAGTACGGATATGTTACGGGCGGATAATAGTGACAGACACAGCTAGGGTTGCCAGGTCGCCAAATCTAATAGCCGGACAGACGAGCTAGTTTGGCCTGACATTTGGGTTGAAAGGCCGGACACCTTATTATTGAGGATTTGTGTCTCAGTTTTAATAGGTACGAATGAAATTTATGTAAAATCAAGCTTTTTTGATTATTATCATAAATCTTCGTAAATTCTTTGTAAATGCGAGAGCGACCGACAGTCGGCTCGGCGCTCGTTCGTTTGTAAAAAGCCTAACAAAAGCCGGACAGGCCGGACACCGTTTATTTGGCTGGACACGATATCAAAATCCTACCTATGTCCGGCTTTATCCGGACGCCTGGCAACGCTAGAAACAGCACACATTTTCCTCGATCTCCTTCAAATTTAATGCTTAAATTATCCTTACTAATGAATGAATGCGAAAGTAACTCAGTCTGTTTGCCTGAATTTGGTATAAAGATGGAGAAGACCTGGAGAAAGGATATACCTAGGTTATTTTGTATCCCACTGCTAGCAGTGGGATACAAAATCGCGTAGACGGTAACCTTTATCTAGATAAAGGTTACCGTCTACGCGATTTAATAAGTAGTTCACGCGGGCAAAGAGCTATCAAAATGTAATCTAAAGTAGGTCATAATTTTGTAAATGTAAATGGTATGTAGTTATTTCGTGTTAATTCGCGTAAGTCGCGACAGAGGCCTGTAACTGGCAACTTGGAAAACTCTGACAATAGGCTATCCTTATAGGATAATCCACAGAACATGGAAAAAGGTTAGAAAAGGAAGTAGGCAAGACAAGCGCACCACAAAGGTTATGAGCAAATGCTTGTAAGTGAACGCTGTGATTGGCGCATAACAACCTTTCTAACCTTATTCCATGTTCTGTGGGATAATAATACGGTATCAAGAAGATTTCGTGTATGTGAGTGACTCATAAAAAATTATAGACTTAGGCTGATTTTAGAGTCACGCTGATCTTACGCTTACCATCAGCGCCGAGCGCCCCGAAATGTATGGAAATCGCTGTCAGCGCTGACCGCCGTCGCTCAAGTTCATACATTTTGACGGTCAGCGCCGATGATCAGCGTACGATCAGCGTCACTCTATAGAGAGCCTTAGTAAATCTATAGGAAGAATGTTACTATACGCGCAATCATGCAACTAAAATGAACGATTCCACTTAAAAATTTGTTCCTGTTGTGTGTTTAAGCATTTTGCCTCTGGGTATTTGAAGATCAAACAAATCTATTGATGGTTTTGAGAATATACTCTGGTGGATCGACAGTTCGTTGCGCGTCGCCAGCAGGACTCCAGAGAGAGATAAAACAGTAAGAGGAAATACAAGGGCCGTTTTTCCATACAAACGTAGTCCCCTGTTTCCTCCCTGGATAAAGCCAGTAGAGCAATAATTTTTATTACAAAAATCTATGGCCACTATTAGCATGTTTCTATGTTTTCTGTTTTTTCATAAATTAATTAATTAAAAAGATATGAGCCCTCAAAAAAAAATTCGCCGGATTTTCCGCTGTGTTTAAACATCCAGAAAACAAATTTGGCTAAATTTTATAAAAAAAAGGAAAATATACGAACACGGCCAAAGCCTTTCTTTAATTTTTAATGAAAAATGTATTTTAATCGGTCTAGTTTTGAAAAAGTAATCGGGGGACTACAAAACGTTGATTTGGTGTGTTTTTAGTAAGTATTTTCGGTCCAAGAAGCAGTTGGCTCTATCATACTCTGCGGTGAAGGCGTTTGGCACTGCGCGACAGCAATAGATTTTACAAATACCTATTTTTCAATTTTCTTGCCCGTAGTGTTTCCTCTTAAATATATAGGTACACAACAGGCCGAACTCTATCAAAGCGAAGAGAAGTTAATTCAAACTCTGGCGTTGAACTAATTGTATTTGTCTTTATACAAATAAAGACACAGCTCTCTTTTCCTCTCGGTTTTGTCATTTTCTTTTCCTATGGTTTTGTTCAAATCTCTGCCTCAAGGTAATTTAATTGCTAAAATAAAAATAAGGTTTTTATGAATAACGGGATCTAATGTTGCTTAGTATAAGCTATAAAGATTTGTACAGTTTTTCTGTTTATAATCTATGGCTGAAAGCAATTTCATTTATTAATGACTATACGATACTCATAAACAGCCACCGGAATTCCACATGGCACGAATATAAAATATACGATCGGGTTGTTTGTTTTCTTAAGTCCGTGACCTAGTATTTCCAAACGTATTTGTTATGTTATGCTAAAAGAAAAACTTGTAATAATGTTAGGGACGACCATTGGGGCACGCGGGTCGTGGTTCAAAGTCGATATTCGATTTCGATTCTCTCATTCATTCTCAAGAGTGTTTGTCTCGGGTTTGAAAACCTTGATCTGTGTAGAAACATTTCTTTTAACAAGTGTTTTCATAATACTCGATATTTTTTGGGCTTTTCAGCTGATATTCTGCATGTGGTAATACCTATTTGAATATTCAAACGTAATATATTAACATCAATGGTTTTTGAGACTTGTTCAAAAGTAAAACACTTTCGTTATCTCATACCAACATGTTATAAGTACACCAGTTTTTATCATTGTAATGTTTTTTGTTACTTAGCTGTTTTTTGCGACTTCATTGGAATGTTGAATTTGAAAGTATCCCACGGGAACAATACAGTTTTTCCAGGATAAAAAGTAGAATATGTGCTCATCCAGCTTATAATCTATTTTCGTGTTATATTTCATTCATCCATTCAACCGTTATTCTGTGATTGATTAAGAAAAATCAATCAAAGCAGTGGGCCCATTCTTCCCTAGGGGTCTCTTCTATGGCATTTTCGTACGCTTTCACCGCATCTTCAGGGCTTCTAAAGCGAATACCTCGAATTTTATCTTTAGTTCTTGGGAATAAATGAAAGTCGCAGGGCGCCAGGTCAGGATTGTATTCCGGATGACTCATTATCTCGACACCTGCCATAGTCAAATATTCAACAGTCCGACTAGTAGAAAATGCACTGACTTTAGTCTGCCATTCTTACTATCACTGCAATAAAGTGTAAATAAAAATAACCGGCCAAGTGCAAGTCGGACTCGCGCACGAAGGGTTCCGTACCAAAAAGGCCAAAAAAACGGGTTTGTTGTACGGGAGCCCCCCTTAAATATTTAATTTATTTTGTTTTTAGTATTTGTTGTTATTGCGGGAACAGAAATGCATAATTTGTGAAAATTTCAACAGTGTAACTATCGCCGGTCTTAAGATACCTACAGCCTGGTGACAGATTGACGGACAGACGGACAGACAGCGAAGTCTTAGTAATAGGGTCCCGTTTTTTCCCTTTGGGTACGGAACCCTAACCAGTAAGTCTAGTAAGATTTGTCAAATAGGATTAGTAAGATTGCGTACAAGAATTTTTTTTTTTTTTTTTACTTTGCTGAAACTAAAATATTAATGTTGTGTATGACGTTTACTAATTAAACAATATGCCGTATATGCAAATTGATATCGTAACAATTCAGATTGTTTACTCCGTATCAGCAACATTTGTTCTGCTCGCTCTAACTCTTATAAGCGCTATTATCATTCTCTACTCAATTGGAACATGGTTCACTGTCAAATCCGCATAAATAATTAGCGAAGAAAGAATAGGTATAAATCTATGTTGTATGGCTTTGATTGTGTTATTATAATGTTTTTTCTAAAAAATCACAATGTAATGTTTTAAAATAATTTTCTAGGAAAGTAGTATCTTTTGGCTGCTTTGGGTGAGACATGCTTAAGCTCATTTAATTAAAACTATGTGTGCAGTTAAGCGATGGCAACATGAGTGACAGGCACGTATTAGGATGCATATTTGATTATGCATGGAACGTATAATTGTCGGTAAATAGAATCAACCAAAAAAAAAAACTGCCAAATAACGCCCACTGCTGGTCATAACAAATGTGAATAGGGCAGCACTTCTGAGGTTTTAAATAAACGTAAAATTAACCTGGCACCTACCGCCTACGTAGTTTAAACTTTCATGTTTACAAATAAGAGTTAATTTTCAGTGGCACCATGTAGGTATAACTTTTTAAATGTAATAATCACGGGAGAACTGACCAAGTGACCAATTTAGTTTGCTTAAATTAGTACCAGAATATCTAAAGCTCATAAGAAAATGGTACGTATATGCTAGAAATCCTCATATATTTAACTCATATGCTATGTTTTCGAAGACATTGTTTAGTAACTTTCTCATAGAGATAGTTTACAGTGGTTCCAAGTGATCACTATTATTACTGTTTTCACCTTACATCGAGATACGGTCAAACATAAAGTTATAAGTGCCCCATGTGCATTAAAAAAGTAGAATAAATATCTAGGCTAGCGAACACATTACTGAAATAGACTAATAGAATCTACTAGACAACAGTACCGTGACAACGCCGCGATCATAATGAGTGTTATTCGCACTGATGTGTCTGTTACAGACTTTGTTATGTACCAGCTAAATCACTCATAAACCATAGATTTCATACGTAAGATATGTCCTGACATCTAAATACTGATTGCTGCCTGATATCAAAACACTGATTGCTGCATACTTACATTTGAATGTCTATTCATTTTAGCGATGTCTCTTTCTATCTTAGCATTTCAACCACCATTTTCGTCCACTAAGATTTCCATACGTCTTGTATAAAAATAGTACAAAAGCGCAGTTTGTAAGTACGAGTAGGTACTTATCAGTGCAATAGATGTTTAAGATCGGTTATTTCGCTATGGCCGACTCTATGCGCACCTTAGTGCCATCTCTGCCTCTCCTCTCCTATCAGATTTACAAGTTTTTTTCTGTGGTTTACTAACGCCATCTTATCTTTCAAATGTTTTGCAATAGGATTTTTTCACTTGACATTACGAGTCATCCGTTTCTTGAGCATTAACCCCCGTATTTATAAAGAAGTAATTACTTATTGCTTAAGAAAGTCATAACTTAAAGTGTTCATACCTAGTGCTTAACTGAAAGAAATTGGTCACCATTTTAATAGTCACATTATTTGGCTGAAAATGCTAACTTTTGGTAGTTATAACTTCTAGTAATTTTTTGATTAAGGCATACAAATTGTCTCTCAAGTAATTACTTGTAGTTAAGTAATTACTTTTACATACATACATACATACATATTATCACGCCTCCTTCCCAACGGGGTAGGCAGAGACCAAGGCCTTCCACTTACTACGATCCTGGCATACATCTTTCGCTTCTTCCACATTCATCAATCTTTTCATGCATGCTCGTCGGTTTAGAGTACTCTTGACCTGACCTTTCTTCAGAACATCCCCGATTTGATCGTGATAGGTTCGTCTAGGCCTTCCTCTTCCAACGTTCCCTTTCACACTCGTCTTGTAGATCTGTCTAGTCATTCTTTCCTCATTCATCCTCTCTACATGTCCAAACCATCTAAGCATCCCTTTCTCAATCCTTGTGACAATATCTTCTTTCACACCACAACGTTCTTTAATTACTTTTACTTGTTTATAAATACGGGGGATGTCCTAAAAGATGGCATTATTGTAGAACTTATGTATAAACTAAATATGAAATACTAGATGTCGCGACTTTGTACGCGTCAAATTGTTAATTCCAAAGTATATGCTACAATCATCTCACACTAACCGTTCTATTTACGGGATACAAAGTAACCTATGTGTTATTACAGCTTATAATCTAATAACATGTCAAATTTCATTTATATTCATTAAGTTGTTTTTTGCGTGATTGAGTAGGTTATGAAAATTCATCCAAATTTTCACATTTATATTATAAAAATAAGATATTAATTATAAGATTATTTCGTCACTCAAGTAGCTTCTTCCGCAACTGGATAATATGCTCTAGATGCAAGATGAGTTTGCCCTTCATTCACGTTGAAAACTATACAGCAAACCTATTTAAATCTTTGCCTATCACACTTCACTACTTCCATTTGCGCTTTTATTACAACACTCAGCATCTCTGACGCCTCCTTGGGTTACTTAACAAGTGAATTAAATATCAAGGTCGCCGTCATAAGACTGAAACGCAGCATTACGAGAGTAGTTCAGTAGTCTTACTGTTTCATTCATACTTATCTACCCGTAAAACTTATAACTTAATTGTCTATGATTTCTTATTACTTGTTTTGTTTCTTTTTTCCAAATCGGTCGTAACCTTTGGCGAAACTAATTTTGACTAATAGAAACTGCAAAACTATTATTGTTACTACTTAATTGGGTTTAATTTAGATCTAACGTGTACCGCAGCACACCGCTCTCTTCGCTCGCTCAGCTTGCAACGATGTTATCGCTGCCCTAACCTAACCTAGAGGATACCAATGAAACCTGGCTATAGTATCACCGGTATTATTATGGCCGGCTTTGAGTTTTTTCGAAATATAAATATTGATGATAATTGCATTGAAATCTGGTGCCTAGTTTAAAAATCTATGCGTACATAGTGAAAGACTGGACGAGACTTTGTTTACTATGTAGAGATGGTATCGGTTGCGCGTAACTTCTGATTCGCTCTGATGTTGTTATTCTGGTTTTACGTGGGAATTGAATCACTGGCTCATAATGTTTAATATTAGATAACAATATTATTGTTTATAATATCACAGCATGACGTCACCATAATAATTTTGTCTAAACTGTGAATACCCGAGTAAACTTTCAACATGGCGCGACCTCCGTCTATATTTATCTTTCTGTTTTCTGTTTATCGCAGTAAAAGTTGTGCTTAGTTTAATAGACTGACGAAAAGAGATAAGTTACACAGCTACCTATGAAACAAAGTATTATCAAATTTTATGTCAGTGTGAAACAAAAAATTAACTGTAATGCATCGTCTCTACATTTTGAGTTACTGTCTACCTGTTCCATTTTTTGTTAAAAAGTTTTTGTTATTTCAATATATTTGCTGACATAAGCTGTAATAATACATCAATCGTCATCACTAGCCTATATTTGTTCACTGCTGAACACGAGCCTCTCAAAAAAGAGGAGAGATCTTTTAGTTACCATTATTGGAATCATGTTTGTGAACAAAATAATTGAGTAGGTATGTAGTTCACTTTCTAATTAGATCTGTGAACTGATCCCACAATCTCGTTCACCATTTGCCTTATTAGAATTAATAGATCTTCTTGCTATGATAAGAGTCTATGATACGGAACTGAGAAAATTTGCTGTTGTTGATGTCCTCAGACAAGAACTTGAGACCCAATTGTCGGGTGTTACGATCTACAAAACCGAAATTGAAATCATTTTGTCATTATTTTACTTTATCTTCAATAGAAACATTTTATTTCGACAGACTTTCTCGATGTGTAATTAATCACATGTGAATAGAAACTCTCGACCAGCTTGTTTAAACAAACCCAAGTTTGTTCAAACAAGCTGAGCGAGGGCTGGCTTGGCTTGGCAAGTTCACATTGCTACGCCTACAAACTTGAGTAAAAATGTTATCAGGACAAGTCGATCGAATATTAAACACAAAAGCACCAATATACTAAAATAAAGCACGTTTTATCCCCGTAAAAAATGAATATTTCAAAACCCTGAGCTTAAAGCTATGTTGTAAAATTTTGTTTCGATATTCTAAGAGACTCTTACACAAAATCCCATTTCTCCTCCCTTAAGTTGAAATTTCCTAAAATCCTTCAGTAGCACATGTAATATATAAGTATATTGTGGTGACCAGACAAGAGGTGTGAAATTGGCAAGTAGTAATGCATCTATAAACTTAGACATTATTGCAGATAGGTACTATCAAAAAACAACGCCCACTACTAGAAGGCATAGGCCTACCCCAAATTAAAAAAAACTTATCTGTAATAGCGTGCTATTAATCTTTGGTTGACATTGGGAGTAACAATTTCCAGACGCTATAAAAACTATTTCCAGCCAGCAACAATTTTGTCCGTCCAAAAAAAAGCGCTCACCTATTGTGGTGACCAGACAAGAGGTGTGAAATTGGCAATCATCACGTGATACGGTACCTCAGACCGTTAGTAACAATTAAGTTTGGAAAAAGCGATAGAATAGGACCCGGCCGGCAAGATTCGTATCTATTATTTATCTTAGCGACTTAATAGTTTGAACCCTTTTCTAACCTCAGACCGGTTTCATACATTCCTTGGTCGACTAGTTCCTCCCGCATTTATCAAATATGGATAATCGTGTTATCATTAATACGAGTACCAAGCTGCTGTGAGTCATGTTCTATATGAAATATCTTCGTGTTTGTTTAATACCGTATCGTTTGCGATTGTTTCATTAGAGCAATTGGCAGTCATTATATCGTTTTATCATTTTCTTGATTATTTTACTATCGGTTTGTTGAAAAAATGTCAACCTGCTTTCTTCACTTTAATCAAACTGCTCGATTGTATTATTGCATATTGCGACATTCAATACCAGTATAAGTAAGTGTCAATTGTATTGATGTTCTAAAATTTTCATTAGATTCAGATTGCTTTCAAAAATCATGGTCCCTGCTTAAAATGTAATTTAAACCAAAAAGTTCCTTCAGTGACATTGCACCTATCTTACTCAAATAAACGTAACACAACGTGCTCTACGAATGGTACACTGTGCAGAAACTATGTACTGCAGTACTACAACTCAATCTTCTTTAATCTGCATATGTCGAGTGCAGGATGCACCTCCCATTAAATGTGTAGTTCTGATCTCTGATAACGCAACCTTGACTTGATAGCCGACGCATTAGTTTCGCTTGTTATTTCCTTGTGTTCATCATTGAGTTTTATATTCGTTTCAATGTTACTAAATTCTCTTAATGTTACCACACACTTTTTAAGATTTCCAAATTTGTAAGAGAATGGTATCAATCATATCTAGTCAGTAGCGTCAATGGTAAGCCTTATTTTTTTGTTTGAATATTGTAGTACTCTTATAAAACTGGTTTCTTACTAAATAGTAAGGTGAAGGCAATTTAGATAAATTGCTACGTTATCCCTAACGCCAAAACCTTCTTTTAAGATCTTTTCGTTTGCCTCGGCATTTTTGTTTTCATATCTTCAAATAGCAGTTGGATTCAAAGCGTAAACAACCTTTTTACACGATCTCGTAATAAAAGTTAATACGGACGACTTGTTTACTTATGTTACGTCCATCAACGTCCTATGTCGGAAACCTGTGCCATTTAACTAAAATAGAACTACGAATACGGCTCTTTTTACACCACTCTCCTTCACCACGGAGGCATCGAGGTTTTTTTGTTTGTTAACTGCTTAGCTAACATTTCAAACCGCTAACAAGAAAATATTATGTATACACTGTCTTTTCTTCTGAGTAAAGCTACTCAGAAGAAAAGATAATGTAGGTATACATAATATTTTCTATTTTATGTCACTTAAATCTTTAGCATGTGACGTAGAAGCGACCATTTCTTGACCTTTAATCCCTTTTCGTAAAGTCGAAAACCAATGACGAAAACATGATCAGCCTTTTGAACAGCTAAATTATAGTATAGTCATCAGACATTTCATCACTACTGAAGCAATTAATTTTATAATTATATTACATTACTAGCTGTTGCCCGCGATTCGTCCGCGTCAATTTCTGTTATTATGATCGCGATTATTTTTGCAACATTTTTACTGATGCTTCGCTCCTATTGGTCGTAGCGTGATGTTATATAGCCTTAAACCTTACTCGATAAATGGACTATCCAACATAAAAATATTTTTTCAATTCGAACCAGAACTTCCTGAGATTAGCGCGCTCAAACAAACTCTTCAGCTTTATAATATTAGTATAGATAAGTAACTTTTAATAAGTCTAATTGGAGCATACGATAAAATGTTGTTTTCCTAGGTGTACCAAGGTAGACCTTTCAAAAGATATCTCTGAAATGAAATCAATGTCAACAAAGTACGTCTTCTACACCGATAATTTAAGCTAGTCACTTATCTTGCAGTGTTTCATTATAACACAGTTCAGTTTTGTATGGCCCACTAGTCGGAAGGTTGCGGAGGTCGGTACGTGACAATGCTAACTACAAACAGTTGTGCTAACTGTGCAGCCGTCATGGGAACGCCTCTGACTGAATGCCCCAACGACGCCCATAGCTCGTTGTTTTATTTGTGTCTTTCCGCTGTTTTTATACTTGGCTATGATATGTCTCCATATGCATAATTTCAGTTACTACAATCCTATCTTAAATATGAAGAGCGCAGTATTCGTAGTCCATAGGAGCATCTTTCTCCTTTTATTTCAATGTAGAGTCGGTAGTTTATTTTAAACCGCAAACAATATCTGATATGTTTAGACAACTAAAGAATAATGTGGAATCGAAAGTAGTCATTCCAATAGTAGATATCTTTTTACATTTGTAATGCAAATCCACACCTACAACGTCAATGTATGGTCATTTTTAGCTTTGTCAAGATGAGAGACTTTCTATGCCCCCGATGCGTCGACGGGTCTCGACTGCCAATGGTCAAACAAATACCTCACTTATGGTAATTTAGCCAATGTTTTACTTTGCGTGCAGGACGTTTCTAATCTATATCCTTTTGTCTCGTAACCCAGACATTCCCACTTGTCACATGGTGTTTTGTCCAGCTGACAGCTCCGCGCCTCTCGCTTTATCTTTCAATTGCCGTCGATAAATCAAGGTCGAACAATGGTCCCCGCAATATTACAAAACGAGAGTAACATCATCGCAGCCGTGAACAGATGTTCGGAACAATAAATTAGATGTTTGACTGACCCGCTTTATTTACATAGTGCCCATGAATCATCCACTATTACGCTGGAGGCTCGCTCCATCGACGCATCCGAAATCACCATTTCGATGCATTAAGATTCTTTGAGAGAAACCAAACCTGTTGCTTTCGCGTGTTATCGACAGCGATTCCGAGTCCAAGGACTTTAAGTCTGGAAAAGGTCTTCGACCGATGACATCATTGCGATTCCGATTTTGTAAATTTTTAATATAAAGCATCGCAATGCCGCGCCGTGGGTGTGCCGTCCTTGGCGGCTTATGCACCCACATTCAAACCGCTTCGTTCCTGTCCCACGCTACGCCTACCTCTATTATGGAACCAGCACTTTCATTTAATCAGATTGCTTAATAAAACTGAGATTTATGTGGGGAAACCGATGGATGCATCTCACTTGAATCAATTTGGTATAGGTACCAACTGTAACTTTCCAGATTTGTATTTATTTGAGTTTGCAGAGATATTCTAAGTTTACTCGTCTTTTATCAGTTATCTACCATCATCAGTCAAAATTATCTTAAAATCCGCAAGGTTATCATAACCAGAAGTATCTGAATCAAGGAGTACGTGGTTTACATTTTCGGTTATCTGAAGGTTTTCTAGTATATTACTCGTGGCACACTTATCACGTCACGTTAGTTGGGTTGTAAAATCGATTGTGTGTTACAATAAGTATAAATAGCGTGCTACAATAGTTCGGCACACATTTCGCCACAGCCTGTCGCCGGCTTCCTCCGGCGCCTGCCAATTGTAACGCTTTTCAATGCCTATGATACCGTTTCGCTTCATTATTACGAATATATCATATCAAAATCGATCACGCGTTGCTCTCGATTCATCATTGCGTGAACCACGGCATACTTTTAGGCAGAATCTCTTGAGTTACCAGGCATTTTAATTATGCTTAATCACATTTATCATCGATTGTTGGCTATTATAGAGTGCTTTAGGTACAGTCTTCGCTGCCTGTTTATTAATATTCTTGATAAGTTAATCGATTTAATATTTCATTAATCTTGAAATTTAAATTTACATCCTTGTAATGTACTGTTGTGTTTAAATAACAAAATTTGCAACCCAAACTTCTGTCATGAAGATAGATGATCTGCCAAAATAACGTCTCTTGAAAGATCGGCTCCATAAACGGAGCCGACGAGTTCCGAAAATGGCAATCAAAAAGTTCGATGTTTTCGCGCCGCAATTCCGGCGCATCGACCGCGCCAAATTCCGATCTGACCGCGGAGCGTGTTGCCTCCACGCACTTTCATCTTACTACTTGTACTTTCTCGTGACTTTGGACTGGGCACCGCCTGTACTGCATCGAAATTAAGACCTGTTTGCTATTGGACATGTTGAAGCACGTTTTCTAAAGCTCGGACTGGTAGGGAAATCATATTTTTGTAATAATTATCAACTGTTCATCCACAGTTATTATTTCCTGAATTTATTATCCTTATGAGTAGAATTATTATCTTTTATAATTTTAATGGGCGCTATTTTTCCTGTCGATAACTTTGGAATTGGTCAGCTGATTATTAATATGTTAAGTGATCTTTCATCAAGAATACTCGTAGTTCGATATTAAATCCTCATCGTTTCATGTCGATAGAAAAGTGGTGGGCGAATTTTGCATTTATTTCAACCAACGGCCTATATTTATAACCACCAAATCTTCAGATAGAGGTAGGCCTAACAGAGATTAGTTGCTAACATGAATTGCTAAGCAATGAAACCTTATTAATATCGGTTGTAAATTTGTAAATTCCTAAAGTTCAGCCGAACCTCTCAGTTAACTTTCTTAACACTACTAAAATATCTTTCTTCTGCAGTTTGACATAAAAGAACTCTACATTATGTCCAGGGTTCATGGTTGGGATGCAGCAGACATTTAAAATTTCCAACCGCCTATGTCAAGCTTCGTCGTGTATAACATTAGCAATTACTGGTTCTATATTAATTATCGCTCGTTCATCTAAAAATGATATCAAGACGTTACCTACTTCGTCATCTTTACCATGTGCTGCTGAAAATTGACTCATACTGTATTATTGAGAAGATGTATAATTATTATTATGTTCAGTTCCTTTTTCTTTTTTAATCTTAAATTTTGTAATTTTTTACAGGTAAGATCGTGATAGCCAGTTTTAAATTTTATTTCATGTAAGTTGCAAAAATTTAATTTTCAACACCGTATTCACATTGTAATGTAATTTAATATGTGTTTCTACTCTTTAAAATAAGTGCTCAATTTGACCCTTTCATGATAAATGTTCACACATCTGTTGACGGATAACGGTGTTATTTTTGTATCCATAATTGCAAGTAGGTCCCATTTAATTTACTAAGTTCTTTGTTTAGATTAGATGAAATAAAAAGAAAAAAATAAGTAAGAAAGTTTAAGTCGGTGCCGAACAGACGCAACAAAAATGGTATTGTATCTGTTTTTAACTATTTACTAGTAAGTTCGTGAAGGCCAGATGTAAATTCTATTTTATTTAAGTTATTTTATTTCCCACATTGTTCGCACACTGACGTAGGTATCTCATCTCAGTGTTTTTCCTCTTTTTATCTGATAATATCAACGCGACACCCATATTGAGGCTCTGCGCCGGCGCACCACTGATTTGATCACGTACGCTAATTACCGCTTGTATTATTTATAATTAAATAATTGTTCGATACTCATATTAGTAGCACGGAAACATATAATAAAATTAAAATATGAAATACATTTATTTTAGGCATATGTATAGTGTTACCACCCCATGTATTGTTAGTAACTTATAAATAATGATGATGTTGATAACAAATAATCAAACAAAAAAATAATAAGGCCTGTGATCATCCCACTGAAGGGCTAACCCTTCATCATTGAACTCAAGTTACCACAGAAATGTACGAAAATTTGAGACTTGTTGCCCGACCCCAGGATCGAACCAAGGACCCCGAGATCTTGGCCCGGTTCTTAAACCATTAGACCAACAAGGCGTAGAACAAAAATAAAACACCCAACTAGGAATATTGCCCAAGAAACGGTAAATCCTATCCTATTCGCATGTAGGTATACTTAAAAGGCTGTTGGTGGTGCTACGCAAACGTTTCTGTAGCAAAGCGATGCACATCCTGATGATTGTATGGAAGCCATCAATTTGTGCCTCAGCGAAGATTTCATAAAAATTGTTAGAAGTTATAGCTACATATTTTATTATTTTGTTCTTTCCGATCCTCCGTTGGGCCTGGGGCGTTAGACTGCAGCCCACTGTCGTCCGGTTTCCCTCGGTGGTCCCAAGTCCGTCGAAGGTTCCACCAGTGGCTTCGCTATTTAGTATGGTCGTGTGTTACCTGCTAATAAATAACACCACTTTCCTTTCTATGGGTGTCGTAAGAAGAGGTGACTAAAGGACTCTCTATGGCCAAAGTGCGATCGCTAAACCACCTATTGATTTTCCTTTTCATACGACACAATTGATATGATTTGTTTTGTAACTGACTGACAATTGATATGATTTGTTTTGTAATTGTTTCGTAACGGATTTCTCATCACATAATTTTCAGCGGACATCAATCCACTGGAGGACAAGGAGTGTTTTGTCATAATCTTTACGCTTGGCAGGCGGGTCCGCGATTTTAGTTAGTTTAATGGTAGACAAAAAACACTGCTGATTTTGGGTTCAAATTAGTTACATATTTGCTTAAAGTTATCATTCGCTAAACTAATACTTATCATTCTTTGTATCATAATAAAACGTTGCAAATAATTTATGTGCAATTGTTGTATTTGACAGCGCGATAAAGTGTTATCTGGAGTTATCTGGAGTAACAACGTAACTTGATGTCTTTGTGTTTGTTTTCAATGCTCTATCATTGCTCTCTGTAGGTATCTCTTTGTTCAGGTTTATCAACTGTCAAAATTTATCATTATTCTCTCTCTTTCTCATTTTTTCTCTCTATCTCTACGGGCGACTACTGCTACTCTTCGTCTTCTGACTATGTAGCTTCGTTAGTCAAAGCATTTTTGTCTTCAACAATTATTTAACTGTGTTATTTTTCTGTTACATTCCTAAGTTTTATTCAGGGAATCATTTCACAAACCAAAGGCAAAGACAGTGTTATCTTCGTTATTTATGTTTCCTGCTTCAAAATTTTATAGCAATTCTGAGTATTGAATTCTTAGATTTAAATTAGCTCTAGTTGAGTCTAGCTATTGACACTGCAAAGATGTTTACGAGGCATAGGCGTAAATCAACAGTTATTAAATATGATTATGTTCATACGTTTCTCCTCATCGACGGTTCCTGTATTAAAGGAATATATTTTAAATTACCTTTTAATGTCTCAGTCTTTGAAATAAGTACTCAACAATTTCGAATCAGAAACGACAATGTAACCAAAATAAAAGTTTATCTTGTTTGCCAGCACAAAGAATATTTGAATACTCGTTAAAAATTACAAGCTAATATGCAGAACCTACTATTTGTTTGACATCGATTAAAAACATGTCTAACTTCTCAATTTTTGGCTCTAATCAATCCTATATTTATACTGAGGGGTGACATGTTTTCGTCATATTCAAATGGGACTAACTTTGAGACCTAACAAGAAAAAATATACATAAAAGATATTAGAGTCGAATCAAGGACCTAATCTTTTATCGTCAATTAAAATCAACTAGAAACTAATGGAATGGAATATCTCCTAACCAGGGTGGTGATTAACCATGGTCTGCAGTTGAACGTCCCCATCCCACGCACGTTTGCAAAAATCGTTCCACGCTACTAAATATGGTGGTCCCTCTGACCACACACTCCTGCGCCGATATGGTCATTACTGCTCAGACTTGATCAATATCGAGGATATACTCACAGATTATCTTTAAACTTGAATTCCTGTTACCTATATGCCCATCTTTATCTCCTAGCCCTACGGTTACAGGTAGTAATGTACAAGGCTCGAGGCCTCCCGAGTCCTTTTAGATAGAGCTCGGTGCCGTTTACAGGGCTCGCCTCATTTTTATAACGCTCGACAACACGGAAGTTCTTTCTAGGGCTCGTGCCTTTTTGAAAGCTCGAGCCTTTTTGAGAGCTCGTTCGATCTCGAAGCTTTTTCAGAACTCGAGCCTTTTTCAAAAATAGACACGAGCTCTAATATTACGCTCATAGGCTCGCAGTCGTCGATCAATCCGTCAAAAGATTCGAGCTCTGTAACTTGTAACTTGAATCATGTACACCACTGTTTCAATTTATTATTTATTTACGTAAAATTAAAGTCAGAAACAGACTCGAGCTCTTTTAAAGGCTCGAGCTCTTTTGAAGGCTCGAACCCTTTTAAAGCCTCGAAGCGTGGCTCAGAGAACTCGCGTCTCGGCTAGGCTCGGGACTACGAGCCTACCAAGCTCACTGAGTCCTGCCAATTCGCCTCGAGGCTTCAAAAGCAGAACTCGACGCCTCGAGGTTTGTACATCACTAGTTACAGGCGTTCCAACAGCGCTCGTTAACATTTACTACTAGGGCTACTATCTTATCTACGATTTTCTAGTAAAATTTCCAAGATTACATAAGTTTTTAAACACGTTGCGAAATAGTCGTAACGCAAGTGGCCAGCTCCTAATAAAGAGATCACGAATGACTGACGAAAATGGATATATCAACCAACAGTTAGGAACCGCGTGCTAATGTGTTAAAATGTGAAAACCTTGTGGGTAGAGAAAATTCGAGTGTCGAAATTTAAAGTGTTACTGATTCTGCTTATATTTAATTATGTTTATTGTTTATTTATTTAAAATTTTATTCCACAAATTTAAGAAACAAATGTACAAAAGGTGTCACAAATTTAAGAAACGATATGTCAAAAATAATGCCATGCGGCATTCTCTGCCAGCCGACCATTATAGCTGGAAATCAGACATCCTATTAACCAGGGTATCAAGTGACACAAGCCAAACAACCAAAAGCTAATCCATATAGAAGAGACACATGGGTAGCCATTTGGCCAGTACCAAAAGCCGTCAGGTTAAAATAAAATTGACAAAATGTCCAAATGTCCCTTTTGAATCTTGTTTTTATCTGAAACATCGTTTGTCGTTTTAGTCTTCTTGCCACAGTAAAGAAAGTTTTTCTGATTTCTCAATGACGCTTTCCGCTAGGACGTTCCGCACACCTTAGCCACAACATTCCAACCTTTCTCTTGCTATTTTCTCTACTATTATATTCAGGTATAACCTTATAACTCATCCTTTTGTGAATTGGTTTCAACTGTATTCACGAAAATAAAGTACGCCACCCGTTCCACACACCAAACCTCATTATTTATCTTAAAGTTTTATCGTTTCTATGTCCGCACTAAATATAACTAAGGATTACACACTCTGTATTAAAATCAACATCGAAGTCGTAAATTACGTCAAAACCATAAACTTTATTGATGTGAATTCACTGCAGGGAATACAAGCTAATATAATTAACCTTGCACTTCCCTCTTACCTTTGATTTACGTTGGAAACTATAGAAGAATAGGTCGTTACTCATCCGGAAGCATTCCTGTGACGTATCGAGTTCATCGTCAACTAAAATTACGTAAGGATCAGCGCAGACGCAACTTATATCTGTCTCTACATACAAGCGACGTGCCATCTCCTCAGACGCTTCAAAGAAAAACGAACCTAAAAACTTATGGGCAAGATTGAAAATCGCGTAAAGCGTTGATCGAGATAAGACTATTTTGTGTTGTTTCAGACATGGCCGACCGCCAGGCCGGGATGATGTGACTATTCCCGTCTGGTATACTGTGTCTGTCCGTAGCGCGAACTTCTTTTTGGCACGTGTCATTCAATTCAAGCGCCGTTTTAGTGTCTTTGACACATGTGTCCATTACTACTCTTTTAAAACCAAGAAGTTATTTAAGAATTTTCTTATTCTTTTCATTACTCCTTTCTTTCCCGCTTAGCTTGCTTTTCTGTCTCTATGACTATCTAACGCTACAGTTATAAAATCAGTTTGTCTAATTTTAACGACACGCGTGTCCATCCCCATGAACATAATCAAGGATAATCAAATTACTCATCATTCACTCCTAATTTGTCCTCTGTCATGCAGCGAACTAAATCAAATGTAAAGTGATATTTATGCGTCATTTCTAGAATTAAATTAGGTGCTATTGCATGCTCATTAAATTCTTTGTAGCCGCATTTGGTTGTGTTTGTTTTAAGTTTTGGGATCATATATCATTGTCATTGTAATCAATAGGTTGACATCGTTTAGTGTATAAAGTAAAGCAGCATCTTATAAATGTGTCGTTACTCCTTTCTAGACGATGGGCCATAAAAGGGCGGTACTCTCCTCTCTATCTTTCTCAAGATAAACAAGTTTATTGATATTGCTACCTCGGCCGACAAAAAGCTTTGGAACCTGCCTATGCTCAGAGTCAACAGGCGCTTACCTGATCTAACCGAACAAGTTTTGTTGCATACCATTTTTACTAAGGTTCTTACGTTGCTTTTTATCGACGGAACATTCTCTAATACCAAATAACTCTAATGATATACCACAGATTTGTGATTTGTAAAAGTTGAGTATTTATCGCCTGCAGTAGGTATAGTTGGTGTTTCCCTACCAGATCACATTCCGTTATTCAGATGCTTGGATCTGGCTTGGTTCTGTTGGCTTTGAAGAACAGGTACTGTCTCTATGCATAGGCAGTGTTATAGCAAATTAAATGTCTGTGTAAATCCTCGTCGCGTTCCACATTTCATCACGCCATTAATGTTTAACAACACAACTTGAAATATGATCGCTATCAGTTCTAAATCTGTTATGAATATAACGATTTGGAGCAGAATTGCGATGGCCGTCAGGTCGCGTAAATCTAATATGAAGCCAGTTTTAGGTCAAGAACATTTTCAGTCAAATCTGTATGTTATAGTTAGTTTAACATAACTATTAAATAATATCAGTAGCATATTTTTTTGTTACTGTTTCGTTTTTAAGATTTCTAGGATAGCACTTAGTGCATATTATTACGATGACAAACAAATTGTTTATATATTTTTTACATAATACAAAATTTACATTACATTTCATAATATTATCATTAACTGTGCTTTTATAAAACTGTTATTTTTAACATCCGTAAATTGCAATTTAAACGTAATTAGTTAATTTGATTACATTGCTTATGCTGTAATACAATATAATGTGATACAGTTGCTTATGCAGTAAATTAATGTATCCTGGTCCTACGAATCTCCCGCAATTTCTATCTCGATGATTTGGTCTTTATGAATATATAAATAATAAAATGCCATAAATAAAATTGAGTTCATACAGATAGCGATGGTTTGATAAGTTCAAACAATTGATTCCATTAGCCCTTAGTTTCACTTTTGACGGTCAGGTCAAATAAGTTTAAGGCATTGTTAGTTTATTATGTCATTTGTCTCGTCCGATGGACTGTGCGATCAACAGCCAAACGAAAATGAAAACAAGGTCGACACGGAGATTGAGTATTTGGGCTATCGTAACACCATTGTAATCCATCTTATCTGCTCTTTAATGCAGCCACAATGAATCCGGTATATTGCACTAATGCTCAAATTTACCGGGAGTGATATCGTATGATATAAAGAAGGTCTTAATTGTTTGGAATCTGCCATGCCTTCTGAAAGGAAAGTAATTAGTTTAAATCTGAATTGGTAACAAAAAACAGTTCCATCGCATTACTCACGACCCGTAAATAAAAATGAGGTCAAGAGCTCATTTTATTTATGAATGATCTGCTCGCTTTTCAATGCGGATGATCTAATAGAGTCGAATCAATGTCGTTATATTAATAAATAGAGTTATCTCTTCACTATTAATGTTATGATTACGTAGATAATTTCTATTAATTCTCTAAACAACTCGGTTCAGAGTAAATAATTTGTTGTTTGCAAGAGTCGGTTTTCGCAAGAGCACTCCAAGGAATGCGGCAAGTGAACGTCAGTGTGGCTTCAGGCATCCCGAGCGATGCCTTTAGCTCAACTATGCACCTAAATGTCATAGAGGCAAGCGTGACCTCCTACAGCTATGGCGAAACAACCAATTGTATAATTTGGATGTAACGTCAATATGATAGTACATATCTTATTATCAGCTGTGCAAACGTCTTCTGTTTTACAATTCATTTGCTCATTTAATTATCAATTTTGTGTAATTTTGAAATACTTAACCGCTTTATCTTTAGTCTTTGCGTTTCCTACTCTTTCATTGTCATTGCGTTTACTATTTATATTAAACGGTCTACTATTGTTATTGAACAACAAACTCCATCAGCAATATCAAGTTCCTAATTACGCCGTCCATCAATACATTTCTCTATCTCGTTGGAAAGCCAGATGTTTATGTGTGGATCTCGTTAGACTGGCCGCTGCCCTGTCCCTTTTCTTTTTGCGTTGAGTCAGATAGTTCCGTCTGTATTTTATCTCTTTCGTTCCCCCCGCCCCTCTGCCCGCGATTCACCTGCGCCCGCGACGCGACACACATCTCGCGGTCTTCCGTCCATTGCTTTCTATTTTCGCTGGTCGCACTCGATTTGTTTTTGTGTGTGTAAATTTTACACTTACCTTTACTTCTTAATAAATTCATCTCATTCAACATAAATCTTTCCTATAAAAATAAACGCTGCATATTATTATTATAAGCCGTGTCAAGTTTACGGTCGGTTATTGTTTGAGATTGATGCTTTCGTGAAATTTTCCCATGTGTCTACATATTATACACCATTGTTTTGAAACTCTTACTGCGCATTATTGATGATCACGTCTTCAACAAGATCTCAGCAATTATTTAATTAAATCCTTTGAGATTTTCTCACCTCATCCTTACCACCTTATTTATGTGGATGGCAGTCATAAAATTATATAACACAAAATGATTGTTTTTTATAAAACAACTAAATGGTATGACCTTGATCGCCCTGAAGTTCACTTTATATTTCTTATTTGAATTCCTACTTAGCATTGTCAAGAGGCGACATGAATAAGTATTAAGAATTGTATTATTAAGTGTTAGAAAAGGTGTCTTATACTCAGAATTTAATTATTGCATTTTTGTCGCATGTCCGTAATTAATCATAGATTTACGTTTACTTACTCTTATGCTGATAATCTAAGATTACTCTTATGCTGTCTTGATTTTTTATTTCTTAAACAAATGCAAATTTTCACCTTTTTTCCAATTTGATTAGTATTACCACATACTGATAAATTTTGAAAAATATCTTGCTGTCAGTCCGGTCGCCCTCGCCATGCAGGTCGTTTATTAACAAAGGGCGTGATTGCTTTCGAATATTAATTGGAACAGCATTGCGCGCGCGCAGACCCCTCATTGGATCTAAATTCATAAATTCAATTATTCATTGATCCGGTATGAATATAATCACTGCAGTTTAGCCTGCGGCTCCTGTTGATTTGGTGTCTATTTATATGTTATGTATGTTCTAGTTTTGTGCACGATTGCTAACTAACGCAGTACAGGTATCTGTCTGTCTGTAAATGTCAAAATCCTCATACAATTGATTAGCTTATACAAAGTCTTGTGTTGTTATACATTCAAATTTTCATAACCCATATTGCACACACGTTAATCGTATCGGCCAAAAATAAAGAAATAGCGTACTGCAAATTGAGTAATCCGTGGAATTGTAAGCACGCATGTTTCGCGTTTATTGAGAAACCTCGTTAAATGTTTTTTGTGTTTAGTGCATATTATTTCACAAATTGGATCGTTTAAATTTCGTTGATTATGCTATCATATTAATAACAATACGATTTCTAGTTAATTCTTATTTTTTCTTAGGAATATCCCACTTATCTGTAACAGTAGGTCAGTAACTATCAAAACATTCTGATTGTGTTGGCTATTTAAAACACGGGATTTCCGCAACACTTTGTTTTTTTTATCGGTTGATTTCATTTACGTTTCGGAGCAATTAATTTATAGTGTCGCAATCGTAAAATTTGTACTAAAGGTTAAGTTCTATTCAAGCGTAAGTTTCTTCGCTCGTTTGTTGACCAGTTCTGATATTCAGAACCTTTTAATAGCAAACTGACAGCTCATAAACCACCTGACGTCTTATGATTTAACATTGATGTCAATCTATTTACCATCTATCCATGCAATTAGGTCAACGCATCGAATTAATAGTGATTTCTTAGTTGTATACTCGTATTTTGCATATATTTGTAGGTATAGGTATAGGTTTTATGATTGCTCTTGTAACATATAGATATTCGCTATGTTCAACCTCCAGTCCTCCAACTATTGTCTCTTTCAGCATCACCAGTGTTAGCTTAACTAAAGATGCAAGAGATATTCCAAGAAAGGCATATAGGTACTCGTAATATGCTGATGATAGCTTCATTCTAAAATTAATCCGTTATTTACGGCTGTACTTACACCTTATCTACTGAAAATAGACATCCATTGTGTATGCAAAAACCATTACAAGTGTAGACTAGACATATAATAATATAGGTGAACGATGTCACGTTTGTCCGTGAGTCTGCAACCACTCAATGGTCTATTCAATTCCTCGACAATGGTAGTTCTCAAAATAAACGGGAGGTTGAAGTGTGATAAGAAAGATGTTTAATATACAGACACATGATATTACTAAAGTTACGAACTGGAACAAACCAAGAGGCAATGTGATCATCTAAATCTTATTTTGCGTGAATTATTGCAGTTAAAACAAATATGTATAGTAGGCAGGTTGGCGTTGACCTAAAATATAGGATAATGCCTTTCTTCTCATTCTATGGGTATCGTAGATGGGTAGAAGTAAACGGGCAGCAGCGTGAATTGATGGTAATGATATTATTTCACATGCTGTGTTTCAAGTTTAAAACTAGCATAGATAGATTCCCAGCGATCTGTTGTTCCCAGCGACCCTTTGTCTCGAATGTGTCGGTTCTACAACTCGGTGTCAATTAAGGACCCTAGCCTGGATATATTTGATCCTAGATTAAATGTATTCAGGAAAGCAGTTAGGCTACTTCCCTAGAAATAATCCATCGCAACAACTGAGTTTGTTGGGCACTATCACACTTGTTTTAGAATTTCTGTGAAAATGCACTTATAATGATGATGTGTCAACAATCTAAGGATTCCAATCTTGGTCGAAGCTGTAGTTGCATTACTTGGATTATATATGATTGTAATCTGTTTTGCTGTCCAAGTACATAATAAAAATAAAATAAAATAAATAAGATCTGCCTCCTGCGGTTATTTTGAGGCTAGATTTTTGAGTAAGACGAGACATCGCAATACTTTAATAATTGTGGTGGTGCCTTTTGTTTTACTCATTACCAAAATAAAACTGGCGCCATATTATAAATATCATCGCTATAATGAGACTGAGAGTTAACTTGATAAATCGGATTGATAGCAAAACTTATTTGAATTACAGATATTCAAAGCATTTACCATATCGTAATATACCAGATGTTGACCTATTGACCTTGACACTGAATTCGAAACATATTTTACGTGGTCATTCTTGTATGCATTTAGTTTCCGCGATTTTGGTATTTTCATTATTTCGTATTTACAAATAAGCTATCTAAAATATCTGGGTGCTTCTAAAACGACAGTAGACAGCCCCCCACTTACATATTAGGTTTAGTGTAATCCTTAAGGATTAGCAACGGATGCACTTTTAATCCTGTCTTTTTGTTTGTTTATTGTTGTTGAGTAGAGGATCTATATCCTGTATGACAGCCGTGTTTATAAAGACACAATACATTCTAAACTCTTATTTTTATGTCTGAAAAGACAAATAGCTGCTTATGCAAATATCGTAAACTATACGATCTAAAACAAATCTATATCTACAATTGACGTAAAAGTGAAAACTTTGAACAAACAGTTATGAAAGTGAAACTGAAAATGACAAAAACAGACATTACATTACACTATTGGTGAGTACTTGCATAGAAACAAAACGTACAGTAAAGGGGACAGATACAATTACCCTTGGCTAGTGGAGTCGGGTGACCGTGCGCATCCCTACAAATGCGATCTCGATGCAACGCGACCTCTTTCAACATACTGCTTACTATAGAAACGCCTTGTTTTACTGAAGCAAACACGAGCGTGTGCAGTTTTGTCTTGAGCCCACGTAAATACAGGCGAAATATAATACATGTCTGAATTTATAAGCATTGTTAATAGGCGGTACGGTTTCTTGAAAACCAATTTTGCATGCCTCAAGTGGAATGTTTTTCAGAATAAAATTAAATTATATATGGAATCCTGGCTTGTTAACCTTTACCAATATCCTTTCAAGGGATTTCAGAGTTGCACAAATTCCATGTTTCTGAAATTCAATGAGCCGCTGGCATATCTATAAAAATCGCAATCAAGACTCTTTGATAAGTTAACATTCAGTTAATATTGATTTTGGTCATATGGGATAAAAAATATTAGAAGTCAAAGCACAGAAAATATTTATCTTTCATGCTGCTATAAATCGCATTAAAGTGAAATCTGAACACCGTAAAGTATGTCATCTTCCAATTAGCATTACTTGCATTATTGTTTGCTTTGCTTGTGACTAGCATATAAAAAATATGTTTCTAACTTAAATTCCATCATCATCCTAATCAAGGCACTCATCCTAATAGGTAACTGCATAAAATGTTTTGATCGAAAAAACATTGCGTCTTAGGCATTGTTTTGGTATTTCGAAACACCTAATTCCACCATCATTTTATCGCTCATTGACCACACCATTACCCAACAGGTGTTGATGCCCCCATCTCTAGTAATAGTAACGCTAATAGGTTGTTTGGTGTAGCAAATCGTTAACGCCTTCGTAACGATCAAGGTCGGTCTTGATGACGTACCTGGTCTAGGTGCATGGGGTTTTCTAACAGCAGCAGTGTTATTACGAAGATTCTTCTAAAAGATGTCACTTTGAAATAACTGTCCAAAATTGCATTAGGCGTAATTTATATTTTTTTGAAAATGCACAATATTTCTAAAGTGAAGTAGTCAAAAAATATGCTGGTTCAAGTTTTTATAACAAGTATTTCAAACTAGACTGACTTGATGCGGAAGTCGGAAAACGGATCGTAGTGACAAAGGATAATAAGGTGTTATGATAAGTTAAATTTTTATGTTAGTAAGGAATCGTCGTATTTTAATAAAATAGTAAAACGTATTACTTTTTTAATATAGCAACAATGACTACTGGTCACGGGGTGAATCTGAAACAATCACAGTCAACTCTTTAAACAAAGTCTTTCAATCGACGCGTCGGTATAATAAAACGCGTTTAAAAAAGACAGTAGTTTTGGCAACGCGCCGACTCGAGCAGATTCCGTACTGCGCTGGCGCACGTATGTCATGCGTTCAACGTTAGCGACTCGCATGAAATTTTTACAACTAGATAACCTGGGATAGACAGAGGGATTTTCAGTAAGGTCCTACGAAATGCCTAAGGGTAAATGAACTTCAGTTGCATCGTTTAAATTGCAAGATTCAATTTGTGGTTAATGATTATTTGCTGCACGACCAGAATTTGTTTGGTATGAATCCTGTCATGTTGAGACTTTTTGATCGATGAACCGAATTAACAACAATTGAGTGAAACCGGCTTTGTATAATATTATGCATAACTAAGATTTATGTATTTTCTATTCCTTCATTAAATCTTTTGATTTGTAAAAATGTTTTATAGTTTCTGTTATATAGTTTCTATATATAGTCTTATTTTTTGTTTTGTCCATTTTGTCTGCACCATTTGGTTTACCGTGACATCATACATCGTCCTCGCTTAGTGTTCTGAATTCGTATAAGTAACGTAAAAGTAAATGTTTACAAGCATATTAAACATTTCTACACCGTAATGCAGTATAGTTACATCAAATAACGCTGTTAGTTTTAACCTTGCGGCTCCAGATAAAGAGATATGCTGTGTCCACAAATTACAAGTACAAAAATTAGGTGTGGTAATGTCATCGAAATACTTTTAAGCGAATGTGACAGTTGTGACCACTGCAAAAGAATCAAGAAGGAGGGAATCAGTAGGAAAAAGGTGAAGAATTAGAAAACATTGCTCAAAGAATTACTAAGCTGAAGTGGCAGTGGGCGGGACAAATAGTAAGAAGATCCGATGGACGTTGATGCGGAAAGGTACTGGAATGGTGCTTGGTGCTGTGTGTTGCGACGATCTGTGATGTATTGACTACCCAGAGCCCCCACCAGGTGGATTATCAATCTGGTAAAGATTGCGATAAGCCGCAGAATGCGGACAGCAGGGTACCGATCGTTCGTGGAGATGGGCATAATTTGGCTAAGATGACGATGATGACAGTTATTAAATATATTCTCCATAACCATAAAGTTAGCTCAAATATTTATTATCATTGACTAACATTCAATTTAATTCTAGTATTGCTAGAGTAAAGAAATAAAATACAATCCAATCATATATTACAAATGTATAAGTTGGTAATGTGTACTAACATAACCTGACATTATTTGGTTAACAATATGTGAACGAGTTGTGTTTGCAAACTAGAGATCTAAAACAACACCTGCTCGTAGATATTCTTGTCTTTTACCGTTAGAACCCTAAGTGAACCGCAAAGACGGGGTCCATTTGATTGATGGCCGCATTGTGGAGTCGACAATGGACAGTGCTGCGTACACGCACAGACCAGTGACAACAGCCAAACAAATCCACAAAGTACTACGGTATGAATCAATCAATCAGTGTTTCACTGTCCACGGCTGGCTTGAAATACATTCATTTTCCTTGACTTTCGCTGCTATCCAGTTATCTTTGTCATTTGCCTTTCAATTCTCCAAATATTTCATCCGAATCCTTGTATCAGCCACGAAATCCAATGTTGGTTAAATTTTTCGCCAGTTCTGAACAAGAAATAGATCAGATATTAGTGTTGTTATATTTTGGCAGGATGGTCTACAGTTTAGCTACTGAGATACAAGAAATCCAAGTTAGTCTGATAATATTGTTGTCCTACTCATCGGACCCCTCTAATTCCTTTGTACTGTGTTAATTCACGCCTTTCAGGTATGCCTATTGCTACTGACCTGGCTCTAATCTCTAGGCTGCGGTACAAGTGAGACATTATCGCGAACTGCTGTTCAGAATCCGAATACACAAATAGCCTTTCAAATCCCTGCTCATGTTGAAACTTTCGCCTCAAAGAGCGATAAGGTTTGTTAGAAATCGGGATTGTTGTATTTGTAAGATTATGTAACCCTCTGTTCCAAGTCATTAGCGTTTAGTAACATGACAATGATTGCAGGCTTTGTAACTGCTTCAAAAAACATGGAAAGCATTGTCCTACCATGGCCCTAACATAAAATGTTTGAAAATTAAAGAAAGTTATCTCTATATTTATTAGATCAAAGTTAATATTACCTTTTTTTAGGGTTCCGTAGCCGAATGGCAAAAAACGGAACCCTTAATAGTTTCGTCAAGTTCTGTCTCTCCGTCCGTATGTCACAGCCACTTTATTCTGAAAGTATTAGCATTGCACAGTTGAAACTTGGTAGGTAGGTGTATCCTGTTGACCGCTTTACAATTCTCATACAAAAAATAAAATATAATATTTAAGGGGGGCTTCTCATACAAAGAACTAAAACAAAAAAATGATTTTAACTCAAACCTATGCGTATGGGGTATCTATGGATAGGTCTTTTAAAATGACATAGAGGTTTCTAGAACCATTTTTTCCAAAAGTCTTAATTCCAAAGTGGTAAAATGGGTGTACTAACCCTCTAACTTTTAAACTAAGCAAGTGAAAATTTAAAAATTTAAATACATAATGTAGATCATAATGTAGACTCAACGAAAATTAGTTTGAACGAGATAAAACCGGTAGTTTTTGAGAAATAGCACATTTTTAACAACCGCAAATGTAACTCTGTACATTCATACAAACACCATGAAAAACAAAGTTATTGTGGTATTTTGGCTAAGTGGAAGTAAGTGGACCCCTAATTCAATTAAAGTTGGTACGGAACCCTCAGTGCGCGAGTCCGATTCGCACTTGGCCGGTATTTATACCTTTTATACCTAGCCTTTTTTTTGTTCATACTATTTATTAACCAGGTAACAGTAAATGTGTGCATGTGAAAAACAAGTAACTTAAAATACATTAACGAACGACAAAAATAGTAACGAAAATCAATAAGTACCTGTAATTTAATCACTATGTAAATCTTATTTTCATTTACAATTTTAACACATTCTTCGATTAAAGGATAAAGTCTTTTTTTTTTGTTGTTTTTCGGTATTTCTTTGCGTGGTGAACAATAAAAAGTTTTGTCTATCTTTTATTCCACCTGACTCGTATTACAAATAGTGTAAAAGTATTAAAAAATATTAATTATAATTAAAGATATATTTAACTTTATTAATTTCTGTATTTCCAAAAGCTATAACTGCAAAATTATTTCATATCTTAACTGGTACTTACTTGGGATTTTATTACAAAGATTTATTGCTCTATAATTGCATTAAAACCTTTTTTGGCCTAAATAAAAAAAAACTGCACATGACAACTGACCTACACTTTGATATTCATTGTAATCTCTACTAGTGATTACTTGCTCAGTGATCTCTACCTGTATTGCAGTAATTATGCGGTTTTCTCTAAGGTTTAGCCTTATTTGCAAAGATACCTGTGCCAATCGATATTGAATAACGATATCGTATTCTCGCAATCGTTAATGTACACTAGTATTTGCGGTTGGTAGCAAGCACTTGCATCCTGAGAGTTGGAAATATCTAGCTCTTATTATGAAACCCAACTAACCGTCAGTCACGTTTTCAGCAGTCTATTTATCCTCTCTGACGACTGTTTGTGTAAACTACTTTGTGTACACTTTGATTTGCATCTTAAGTTTAATCTTTAAATACATGTGAAATTTAATGAAGTCATCATCAGCCAAACAACGCCCACTGCTAATCGTAAGGATCTCCACAATATTAAATGTTTACAAATTTACAACACTTTTAAATTATAATCGTATCAAAGCATCTGCTATTCAAAGACTTCGTCATTTGAATGCCATTAAAATATTAAATCACGTAATATTAGGTTATAAAAATAATAATATAACTGCGGTAATATAACAGCAATTAACTTCCGAAGCAGTTGGAATGAGTTGCAAAATGACTTCACGTTTAAAATTAACAATAGGTCATAAGATATCACTATATTAGTAGCTCGGTTAAAGTAAGTTTAATATTAGCCGTATCATTTGCTCATCAGGGTCAAATATTTGGGGATTAACTCTCTAAATAAGCAATTAAAATGTAAAAAAACGGTAGTTTTAAAAATGCGAAAGACTTCTCATTGATAACAGAAATTCAACAGTTAAGGAATTTTAGTTATTATCTAATGTTCAACTGGTATGCGAAAGTTTTTCTTAATATCTTATCATTTTTATTACTTACATCTTGATCTTTAGCTTAGCTAATGTAATTCAAGTGACGTCTGAATATATTCACCGCGTGATTCAACAAAAATAACGTTGTGTGCTTGCAAATTGACTTTGAATGAAACAGGTTTTTTACTAAATGGAGCCCAATTGAGTTGCAAAATCTCCCAGGACTAACTGTGTAGTTGAAATTTTATCACGCCTGTTGCTAGTTCAGCGTCGTTTGAGGTCTGTGTATTCACGTCTCAAGTTTTTATTGCATGATTGTCGTCAGTTGTCAACTCCACTGCAATTACGTGTTTGCCACGGCCGTGTGTCAACCTTCGTTCCAGTCTTGCGAAGATAGAAGATACAATATGCAAAATATAGCATCACTTCGAATAACTTGGGTGGATAGTTTAAGGATTATATACAAAATTGTAGGTTAATTTTAAAAAAGTGAAACTGTTGCCGATGGAGGAAATTCTTACGATAAAGACGTAAAATATAAATTTAGCGACACGTCAAATCTAAAAATAAATGAACCATATCAACAGTTGACTTTAAAATCGATGATAAATTAGATGTTCTAGATCGACTTTTATTAAGTAGGACTCCTTCAAGCTTTAGCAAGTGTTTTCGTCGAAGGTGGCCCTTTCTAAATTCAAGAAAATGTGGTCGTGTTAAAAATATATGTAATTAAGACTAGGATGATGTGCTGATATTAACCTTAAAGAGCGAAAAAACAAAAATAAACCGAAAAGCCTATATTAAGCGCATTAATCATTTCATGCGACTCCAAACGGACATTTTAAAATTGCTTTAAGCAGAATTTGTTATGTTTTATTTTATGCATCTACAAAGCAAATCAAAATCTTGTTTATCAGTTTTAATTTAACACGTAAACACGTAAAATGCTCCTACATGGTAAGCATGAGTACAGTTACTTTTGATTTATAGCTCCTCTAAAGACCAGAATACCCGTTTGCAAACAACTTTTAAAATATCTTGCATCTGTCTTCGTACATCACAAAACTTGAATAAAACGTGGGAATCCGTAGTGATAATTGCTTGCCTTTCGTGCATTCGAAGATGGGAAAGCAAGTTTGACCCTGTCTGGCAAGGAAGCGTAATTATTAGATTTCATACACCTCCGTTTCACACCTAATGTTTTTAATTACGTCTGTTTTGTTCCTTCCTAAAACAATTCACTTAATATAGCCTTGTCGAATGCAAATTAATCAGTGATTTTGTTGTCTTCTGATTTATTGCTATATCCTGGTTTCAGTTTAACCTTTTTATTGGTTAAAAAGGAACCTAGCAGTTCTATTTGCTTTGACCGCGTAAACGAATTTAACATTGCACAACCTTCGTGGATGATTCACAACGCAATTCATTATGTTTTCTGACACGTCTTCGTTTTTTTTTGGTTTTCTTTGACTGTTATGACTTTGTTTTTCATGTTTTTGTATATATTATTAAATTTGCATCAACTTTTTAGATGGTTAAACAAATATTTATTAGTTTTTAGTGAAAACATATCAAAAAACGTGGTGTGACGGTTTGGTCAATCCATCGATTTTTAGTATCATTTCAATCTTGTATAATGACTTATAGAACCGTAAATACTTACAATGACTTTTGTAATAAACAGGCCCTCTATAGTTAATTGCAGGTAATCCTATTGAAGTGTTATTTTCACTAAAAGGATTATTTGGTAATCCCAACGGTGCATTAAGGTTGCGTTCACCGCTCATACGTGTTAATGCAATGGAGGCGCTGAACGCTCTATTTCTCCTTCCTTATTTGATATTTACACTCTTGCACAACACTTGCCACATTGGAATATGTGAATACCTATGTTGCTTGACAAGTCAGAACAGTTGGCAAATAGAAATAACAAAAAAAGAATTGATTACCCTGATTTTGTTTAAGAGTATATGGTATAAGTCATTGAAACATTCCATGCAGTGGATTTTAATCATTTACAAAATGTGTTTGAATCGTGTTGTAATATAGTTTTTGTGGAAGTTCTGCTAGAAGTAGTTTTGATAATATCAAAATTGTATTCGTCTCAAACTACACTTATTTTAAGCTAACCATAAGTTTTAGCGGTGCGCAGAATCAATATTTTTCCGGATCAGGGATTAATAAATCTTTTCATGAAAAGATTTAAATCACTTTTTTTTTGTAAATACTGGGCTTGCTCTTGACTACATACTTAACTATACGGTTAAGAAGAAGCCTAAGATGGAGCGAGCTTACCCAGAGGTACTGGTTCTCCCACACACCAGCGGAACACAGAAAAATTGTTTGGCGCTGGACTCCGGCAGGAGGGTGGTAGCATCCAGGCGGCCTCTTACTAAGCCTACCACCGCAGAGGGATCTGTTAGCCGTCATCATTGGTTAGATAACCAAAGATGCCGTTGCCCAGGGTGGACCACTAGGAGGTAGATCCCTCCACCCCAAACTCACTCTTTTAAATCTTTAAATCCCAAATACATCAGCGTTGTAAAGATTCAATTTGACACAAAACTTTAATGATTCTTTCAATCCAATGTGATTGGAAGAGTGGTCGGCGTTTTAAAGGATATAAGTTTTATATATTCAATCATCTTTTATCTTTTTTCATTTTTAGTCACGCTGCAATAGCCGTCTCGATCTATACATCTTTTCGTGTTTCAATCAATCCTAACTGAATCTTAACTCAATAGATTCAAGGCTCAGTTAGGATTTACAGATTTAAAGATGTATTTGGGAATCGTGGGATTTAGAGAGTGAATCGATCCTTGACACGGATGTACATCTTTTTTTTAATCACTCTGCAGTTACACACCTCTAATAAGTTTCTATATCATCTGGTTTGTTTTTATCTTGATTGCCAATTAGCTCACTTTGGTTCCATACTGGACCTAGAGTTCTCTCGTTAAACCAGAGCCTAAATTGCCCAAATCTTTTGAAATCGCTGCAGATCCATAGCTTAATTTTTGTCGGCATTTTTTAAATTCATCGCGATTATAAAATCAAAATGCACCGTTAATAGACGTATTCATTAACTTTAATCTATGCTCAAATGTAAGCAATAAAAGTTTACTATTACTATAAACTACATCCAAGTTTTAGATAAAATTGGAACAAAACGTGCATAATTATGAATACCTATGTAGATTGGAAGAAATATCCATTCTACTACCAGGTATGATGGGGAGAATATAATTTATGGATCCGTGCCGATGAAGTATTAATTACGTTTATTTATCATTCATTATGGGATAAGAAAGAATGGAATCATGAGTTTTGGTTCAGTAAATACAAATGTACCCCCCGCGAAGATTAGCAACATTTCAGAGATTTTATTATTAATATAGAATGTAACAGAAATGTCTCAGTTACCACGATGACGTCTAAAGGTATTTTGATTTCGTTCCGTTTCTTGGTATTTGTTTTATTAATATAGAGACTAGCTCTAGACTTTGACGCTTGGAATTTTGACTTTGTAACTATTCTACGATAACCGTGATGTTTTTCGGGATAAAAGTAGCCTGTGTGCCTAAATTGACTCACTTGTCCAATTTCATCCAGATCCTAATAGTCATTCAGGCGTGATTAAATCAAAACAGATGTATAATCATAACTTTTGTATGTATTAATAAAGATGTAGGTAAGATTCTAAATATACTCTTTCTGGGCGTTCTAAACTTTATTATTTCCAGTGAAACGGCCGGCGTGCATGCTTTCTTTTTTCAGAAATCAAAATTCTATTCAATCATCTGCATCGTTTAGTAAAGTCGTATTTACCAATCGCACATTTGCCTACACTCGTCAATCTGTGTAAAGATATCCAAGATAAACACATCGTAGCCTTTAAAGATAGGTAAAACATTTTAAAAAATGTGATTGGAACAGCTAGAAAACAAAGCGAGTTATCGATGTGTTATTTTTAGATAGCAACCCGCATAGTCGTAATGCAACATAGCTCAGGAAGGTTCAGTTACTCAAATATCTATCTATGATAATAAAAATTATCAGATTATGATGAACCTTTGTGTGATTATGCCTGTAGGTACCCATCATTGCTGTGATAACTTGAATTCAATGATAGAGGCCTTTTCCCTGCAGTGGGATGATTATAGGCTGTCACTTACTTTACTTACTTACTTTTTGTGTAATTTTTTTTTAATTATTATTAACACAGATCGAAGTCTATTTAAATATTAAAAGCCTTAGACATTTACAACTTTTTATTCATGAAATTCTACTTCTAATAAAAGTAGTTAATTATGCCGTACCCTTAAAATATGCGTTCCCATAAGACCAATGTACTCTGCTACCCTTGGCTCAATTGTTTCAACGCTAATAATGACACAATTAGCTAATGGGTTCAAAGGTCGACAGTAGGTTTCTTTCTTAATTTATAATGGCATTCTTATGCCATGACAAGCTTAAATATAACTATTCAAAAAAAAAAGTTTTTTTAACAAAATACCTATAATTAAATTAATTAATTAATTTTGAGTCAATGCCTTCAAGATAATCTGTCATGCTTCATCATCAAATAAGTAGATAACTATTTCAGATTTCGACTCTGAAATAGTTACTTATTTGATGATTTTTATTCGTTTTTTAACTTTTTTGATCTTGTTTTATTTTAAAACAAGTTACTTACACAGAAACTTATAACATCTATACAATTACTAGACATGTGAAACACACTGAAAACCTATTATTACTTACTGATTTTATAAATCTGTACTGTGGCTTGAGTGCGCCTGCGCACTGCTGATGCATCGTTTACATATTCATAGTGTCGTCCGTCCGTCTGGCCGCGGCGATTCGAGCTAACTCCACAATAACTTTAAAACTTTATGAATAAATATACGAATGCCATACCAGTCCATTCACCCTGTTGTGTGCGTGAGATGGCAGCGGATGTATAGAAACTTAAGTGATCCCCATTTACATTGATTATTGTTTTTTAATTTACCAGTACCTACTACGTGATTATATTATAGAAATTATAATCGTAGCTTACGTTCTTTTAATGAAAGCTTTATTATTCTATACTTAACGAAGTTTGTATTTTTCAATTAACAATATTATGGATCAACGAAACTACTGGAAATCATACCTACACTGGGCTAAACAGACTTCTTGCTACTACAAGGTACATACTACCAATTTGGTACACCTAAGTGTAGTTTTTTTTTTAATAATATTTAACTTCTTCCATAACAACGTTTATTTCCAAGTGTATTATTTTATGAACCTAATCAGGTAAGAACCTCGCAACAATATAAACAGAGCAAGGCTGCATTGTTTCTCCTAGCTAGAACACCACAATTTAATTTAGATAAGTCTATGTTGGTATGAGTATGTTTTCAGCATATTATTAAAACTTAAGTGCTTCCTATCCTTGTTTTGAAATTACCAATAGGATAGTATTAGCTAGCACTAACACACTCATTACTGAAGCAGACCAGACAAACTAAAAGCATTATTGGCAGTAAAAAGCTTTTTAAGTGAAAGTTTGGTTATGAAATTATCTATTCGAAGAAACATCGCACATTACATTAGCAAAACGATCTCTTAGAGTATAATTTTTATTTACACACATCTTACAATAGTCAAGTCACATGCGTCCGAAATGGTGAGAGAAATAAAAACAAACGTCTAAAGAACACTCGGTTTCTCATTGTATAAATACATACATTCAAGTTTCTAAGATGTATGCAGATATACAGTAGGCATTACGATCTCAGATATCGTAGAAATTCTTACTTATGGTTAATTGTTTAAGTATGCGTTAACAACGATTTAATTTACGTCAGTTATTTAAAACATAAAAACAATGCTTAATGCTCTGTAGTTTCGAAATAAAACTTAACAAATAAAAAGTGAATTGACTTACACTAGATAAACCACAATTTTTTTTTAATCGGTGTATGACGACTGACATGGATTTTTTGTTTGGTGCCGATTTAGAATCATCAAAAACATAGAAATGTAAATATGTCGAACCGGGACCTCCTTTTTAAGTTGGTTAAGAAGACAAATTAATATTTTATTACACTTTGATTACGTATCGATAAGAGTCATTGAACTAATGCAATAAAATAACGTGTAATCCGCATTTAATCTGACAGCTATAATAAACAAACAAAAGCAATCGATAATGATCCTAATCGACATGGAGGTAAGAACGATGATGATTACGATGTTTAAATTTTCGACGCGTGCGCAAAGACAATGGACGCAATTAGTGAGGCGCACCTATCGACATTTTGACCTTGTAGATTGCACTGGCAAACTTTTCTATTGAAGTTTGAAAGCAAAATCATGCATGAGTGCAATTTGAATATTGACTTTCTAAATACTGCCTGCAGTTTGGCATGCGTCTATCCATTGGAAATTTTATATTTAAGTTTTGTAAGCTGATAACAAGGTATAGGTACCTGAGCTTAGAAGATGTGGTCATAATTAATGATAAAAAAATATTTGTAACAGCACTAAAGATATTTATAAAATTTATCACTTATTAATTCCATAGTCATAAAATATCTACGAGTATGTATTATTTGTGCTATTGTTATCAATAACTATTTACGTAGGGCTGAGCAACCAGAACTATTTTAACAAAGAGACACATCGTGAGAGTGGGAGAGGGAGAGTTTTTCCTTGTATATTTCCGCATTTTATTTCTATGCTCGAAGACTGAACGAAAAACGTTAGCGTTGAATAAAAACTCAACAACTCGCCAGTGCTAAAAGGACATGATTTCCTAATTTGGCTTGCTCGATTAATAGTATCCCGTTAATGCATACGGATCAGACAATAGTATCGATATGTCGAAACTAAATATTTTTCACAACACTATGTAATTAGAGGCCTCGGTCAAAGACAATCGAAAATGAAAGGAAGCGTGTGAGGATGTGACGTCACAGATTGTGTTGGAGTTAACTACTCACCTGATGGCGACTTCCGAAAATGTAAGTGCTTGTCTTAGATGAAGGAAATGATAATAAGGAATTTGAGCAATCAGCTTGATTTTTTTAAACATACTTACATTATGATTTATATTAAAATTATTAAAATTAGTAAATTGATATACTACTTGTTGTACCTACTATATGGCTTCTGATTCTTCGGTGCTCTTTCTTTTTCTCCTTGGAACTGCTGACCCGAACAAATAAGACGAACTGGGTAGCCCCATTTGATACCCGATAGTTGTCAAGATTACATTCAATATTTAATATATCATACAACATCCAAATCACTAGATATTTAGAGTTCCTCAATGCTAATTATGTGTCTCGAATTAAATGGATGAATTTGATACATACTCGTAGTTCAATGTTTAGGTATTATTTCTGCAAACATAATTAAAATTTATTATTACTTCTATTGATCTTTTACTCGCCTTAGTTTCTAATGAAGAATTTATAATTAGTTAATAAACAGTTCTCGTTTTCATTACATACATTTATGATGACGCAATTCAAGTCATGATTGATTAAGAGTAACTTTCTATACAAGTTTCTGCCAGCGTTCAAAGATGACACCAATAGGATTGTAATGTAATCATAATCTATACTCATCATTAGGGTCCGTGTGAAATCTCCAACTAGCTATGATTAGTGGACTTCAAATGAATGGTTCTACCTCCAGCCAGATGCCGGGAGAATACTGTTATGTTGAGACTTTGGATTGTAAGAAGGAAACGTTCTGGAAATAAGTCGCTTAATTATTCATAGTATGCTTTTGATAACCGTCTGGAGACTGCCATTAATAAAGTGTTCATAAAATTTATTGGATCACAAAATCTTACCTTGTGATCTTTGGCTCATAAAGATCACTATTTTAGACGATAAATTGTCTCGATAATACTTTCCTTAAATAAATACATAAGATCACAATTATTTTACTTCAAACTATTCTCGAATCAGTAAATCAGTAAAATCAGCACTTTTGATAACTGCACTAAGCAAATACCTACACCACCATCATCGGCCCATATAAATACACTGCTGGACATAAGCCTCTCCGAAAGAATAATGCGTCTAAAATTTTGAAATTATCAAGATAACAAAATGGCCCAAACACCTAGTTAACAGAACTCTCTCTAGGTACAAAGATCTAAATCTAGTCCATGTCTCGTTAAGACTACATGGCAGTGTTGTTACTTCACACAACATTGATGACATTATGACAAGCCGTCACAAAGCTAAGTTTCGTAAAGATGATCCGTCATTTCAGTCGACCTTGTAGCAGACAGCCGAGGTCTATTGTTCTCCGACATGGTGCATCTGTCATTGATCATCTTGAAGTTTGGTTTAGACATAAGTGAATTGAGGGCCTACGCCGTTAAAATTTTGCTCTGTTTGCCACAACAGATCATATCGACAACTGAAGATTAGATATCTTGAAAACCCTCCTTCATCCAGTAGGTTGATGATCTACTTATGATTGCGGAATGCCGTTGTATGCAAATTGCCCAGAGCTGCTTGTTGCAGCATTCTATGACGAAGGCGAGCGAGCAGTAGTATCTGGCAGTAGACTGTTAATGGTGATTTTACATATTTTAACGTCGTTTCCGTAGTGACAGTTGTAATGTCAGCCAAGTAATGTTGCCTTCCCGCGGTGACAGTCGTTATGGCAGCTAGCAATTTTTTTGGGAAATACGAGACGATATTTAAAAATAAAACAAATGTGCATTTTTAAGAGACCACTGTCAAGGGAAAATTTAATGATAAAGTTAATGACATGAGTAACATCCCTTATCAACTAAGACTAACCGTTACGAAATCAGTTGTTTCATCCAAATCGCGTTCACGGTTTATCATGTAGGTGGCACAACTAACATTTAGTCTGTCAGTCCACTTTCGCTACTTCCCACGTGTGTTCTAATCGTGCATGCTAATGCACCGACCGGCAGGCTTGTTACGTGGTGTTACGTGTCAAGGCGGCTGATTAATTAGGATCGAATTAGTGTAACCTTGGATACGCTTTGGTACACTCGCGCCGATAGCGTGATGAATTGATTAAGTGTTACTTTAGTTGAATGATCTATAAAATAATAATAAATAATAAATAAATATTTTAAGACATGCCTCACTGGGCCACACAAAGCCATCTAGTCCCAAATTAAGCTACTATTAAGTACCCTGTCGTATGGGTACTAGACAACCGATAAACTTACTTATATACTTTTTTTTTTTTTTTAAATACATACTTATAATACATAGAAAACACCCAGACCAGTACAAACAGACATGTTCATGCACACAAATATTTGTACTGAGCGGGGATCGAACCCGCGACCCATGGGTCAGAAGCAGCGTTAACTACCGCTGATCCAAATGATCTGGATCGATAATAAATTAAAAAACCAAAGAAAAAGTTGAAATTAAATCATGTTCGGTGATTGTTGGCGTCGACTTATTTACGAAAATTATTACATAAATATCTATATAGATATTTATGTAATAATTTTCCTTACTCAAATCTAAAATAGATTATTCTCGTGTCACAATGTTTATTATTATATTCTATCGTGTATCTCTTTACCGTATAACCTCGCTAAACCTATGCTAACGGTACGCAAAAACAATAACATCAACTAACTTTTAAAACTTATGTATTCCGCACGTAGTAAGTGACATTAGAGTACGTTATACTTTATTTGATATTTTAGCAACTTAATTGCACTTATAATATCAGTATATAAACTTGAAAAATTTTGTCTCAGGCGGGACTCGAACCCGCATCTCCTCGCATGCCGGGCGGGTTCGAGTCCCGCCTGAGACAAAATTTTTCAAGTTTATATACTGATATTAGAGTACGTTTATATATGTTTCGAAGGTTTTGGAATAGAAAGCTTTCAAATAAGGTATGTGGTGCTGCTTTGACGCTTTCAAGAGAAAACATTAAACTGTACAAATGGTTCGCACTTCCTTGTAAGAACGTATGGCAAATACCTTGAATTGCGTTGATATAATATAACGAGACGGAAATAACCGACAGGATCGGTTAAGACGCTGACTGCAGCCGATGACCTTGAGCAATGAACACGCCCATAAATCGTCTTTGAATTTCTTTGGAACGCGCCACAGCTATCACTGTCGATTCTCGTAGGAGTGACAGAGAAAAAGCGCATGGAATAGAAGGGCCTAAGTGCCAAACAACAAAATTCGTTGTGCAATTTAAAATTGCCATTTTATTAATCCCTCAACCCCCAGGCGGCAGGCGCGTGCCGCGATAACAATTGATTTCAATTGTGTCTGGAATAACTCACGATCGAGGGATTAAAAATCTAAATCAGTCATTTGCTTAAGCAACATGTAATATACAATATATCAAAATTTTATTAGCAGCGTTTTACCCTGAAATAAAACGCATATTAAAATACTTACCTCACTGGAAGCTTTATATTGAGATAGCATTTCCGTTTCCCGTCATTTGCCTACCCTTTTTAGTACGTAGTTTCCGGCTAAGTGGCGCCACCTGGCGGTCGTGTGCTTTTGAAGTTTCTTAAAATTTGCGGCACACCATTTTGCTCATTGGCTCAATTGCACCAGGCAGAAATAAAGTGAAAGCTTCCAGTGAGGTAAGTATTTTAATATGCGTTTTATTTCAGGGTAAAACGCTGCTATTAAAACACTGTACCGTAACTGGAAGCTTTATATTGAGATCTGTTTGTTATCGCCTGGTGACGCCACTTCATATTATAACGCCTTAGCGTAACGCCAATGTGACATTTAAAAATAAAAAAGTATTTATGATAATTGAATACTTTTTATTTTAAGTAAGACAGTATTCTTTTCCGTGTATTACACAGGAGTAACAATAAAAATTCAAACTAAAAAACTTTCTAGGAAATTCTTCTAGCCATCGCATTAGTTGTGTAAAAGTTTATCAATACTTGATTTAATTTCACACATAGGATTGTTGTGATGTTTTAGCTGATTACCAATTCCCATAAGCTAGAACTTCGTCGATGGGGTGATTTTCTAACCAGTTCTTAGAAGCTACACAGATCTTACGCTATCTGGGGTAGCTGTGTAATCAAGAAACGTTTTTACAGTTCCTGCTATAACAGTAGGGTACCTACGTGACGTAGTACTGCACCTCAACTGATGAAAATATTGAATAATTTAAAATCGTTTTTTATCTATCACTCAGCGATGTTTTAACTAATAGTAAATATTATAATTTTAACCACCCAGACAGAAGGCTAACATTTTTATTATTTATATTCAAAATTTATCTGTAGACAGTCTGTCAGTACCTATGTATTGCTATCGGTTGTAGAACCAAATTCAGGCCATACGGTAAAGTTTTTGTATTATGGTTAGGTAGGTACTTTAGGTTCTATTGTATACTCTACTATATTCTAAGGTCAGGTCATGAATGCATCTGCCTGAACAAATAAGTATTAAAATTGCTGTTTGATGTAATGATTGAAACATTCTTGTGTCGGTTATAAATTTATAAGTACACTGACATCCCATACGGTTTGGGGTTTTTATTCTTTGTAAAAGCAATTAATTTAAGAATATGTTTTACTAGAACGTGAGTACTTCACTGTTCATGGTTCAGAAATCGCATTATTTTCAGACAGCTAATTTATGTGTACAAGTATTGTATTATGTGATAATGCATATATTAAATGTAAGTCTGATAAGAATTGCGCCAATTGCGGAAAAGTAAGGCTTTTAATCTTTATTGCTATTGAAATTGTCCTTGAACAACAACAATTCTAAGTTACTTGACAAATTTATAAAATAGGTTCACCAAGAACTTTTAAGTAAAAGCTTTTCTTTAGAAGTCTAGCCTTCCACCGCCTCACCAACCCCCAGATTTCCTTTTTTCCATCGAGGAAATGTATCTGGAGGTTACTAAGGTAAGTGGGGCTGCAAGTGCTCAGTCTCTGACACGCCAGAACACTTTCTCCCATCATGGCAAAAACAACCATGTTAAAAGATTTAGTTGAGTGAGAGCACCCTGGATATTAGAAATGTTTGTAGGAAGATCCAAGTAATGGGTTCGCACCATGAAGAACCGAACGCATCGCCAATGTTTCCTGAAATGTATTCGATGCCGATCTAACGTATGATATTTTCATTAGAAATAAAGATTTCGTACTTTCCCTTTGCGAAGATGTAGGTACACCTGTTATTATTTTGTCACACTAAGAATCAAACTGTGATGTAGTAGTGAATGTGGCTCTGAAGAGCATTTAGTATTGGTAGCATTTCTTTACGGATGCAATGACAACCTTTTCTTAAAGAATTTAACTTCCCGCTATTGCAATGCCTTTTAAGTTAAACAGTTTAACTCTTGACCCTCGATTTCTAAACCTTACGTATTTGGCATGCTTAAATGCTACAATTGCGTCAAACTGTATTCCTAGTTACGGCCTATAATCATCCTACTGCATGGAAAAGGCCTCAATCATTGAATTCAAGGTACCAAAGTAATGATGGGTAAAATGAATTGGAAAAGAGCTTGATCCAGGTCCAAGTCAAATCCAGGGTCAAGTGATTGCTGACAATGTGAGCAGCTTTGGAGGCAAATAGGTCTATTATTGGACATTCCTGTTTTATAATCACGAGATCTGTACAATGTGCTAGTCGGTTCGGACTCCGCAGTCGACAGTGCCTATTTGCCGAACATGTGGAATTTAATGGAACTATTAAGTTCAAAATTCGAAATATAATTATTGAAATCAAGTCTAGGTTTAAGCGCAAACCTGTTTGGTCTAAAGCATCCGTAGTCAAAAAACGCCCCTGGGAAGGGCAATGCAACTGTCGATCTACTACTTCAGTTGTTCGATAACCACCACTAGGGGCTGGAATCTTATCAACTATCTATGATTTATGTGACAATGCGGCACGACAAAAATGACGAAATTCATTCATATCACTAATTCAATTCATCTTTGTAATTATTATTTTACTTGATTGATTTCTTTGTAGCAGTTTTTCTATTCGTTCATGCTTTCACATTATTAAATTTTTCATTACATAGTTATACTTTTTTGGGGTCAAAAAACCGATATTTCTAAATTCACTTGCCATCCCAACTTCTGCAATGTTTGAAACATAACTTTTATATGCTCGCGAGCATTTAGATGTAACAGTAAGTGTCAAGTACACTAAGAAGGGTTCTGACATGAAATATTCGATTTGGCCTTATACAGGGATAATAACCAACTGCATGACTACATTCGAGTTCACAAGTTGAGACTTTTGACACAAAGGAATGGGATACTATAATTCTTTCAAGTCAATTTTTTTAATACCTCTTGGAGTATAAAAACTACCTCGGGTACTTTAATCGAGGCGCGAGCCCTTTTTTATGAAATGAACATCTGGCCATGTTGCAAAAGCAGGTCCATTCCTTTTTGAGGGTAGCTGGTACAAAGCAGGCGAGGTAGCCCCGCAAGGGTGGATAATTTTAGGCGTATCGCTTGCATGAACAAGCCAAATTTTAAGTCATTGCTTGAATCTCTTTGATCTAGCCTTGAGCCCTAATTATGAAATGAACCTCTAGCAATGTTGCTATAGCAGGTTTATCACTTTTCGAGGGTAGTTCGTGCAAAGTAGGCACCCGCGAGGGTGGATAATGAAAAGGCATAGGCTTACATGGCAGAGCCCGATTTTAAGTCATTGCTTGAACCTCTTTGATCGGGCCGCTAGGGCCCTGGTTATAGAATTAACTTCTAGCAATTTTGCTTTGGCATAACTTACCTTAGGAGGATAGTTGATAAATAATAAGGCACCCCGCGAGGGTGGATAATTAGAGGCTTGCATGGCAGAGCCCGATTTTAAGTCATTGCTTGAACCTCCTCGAGCCCTGGCTATAGAATTAACCTTCATTTTTGCTTAGGCAGTACTTACCTTACGAGGGTAGTTGATAAATAAGTAGGCACCCCGCGAGGGTGGATAATTAGAGGCATATGCTTGCATGGCAGAGCCCGATTTGTATATCAACTACCCTTTGGAGGGTAGTTAATAAATAAGTAGGCACCCCGCGAGGGTGGATAATTAGAGGCATATGCTTGCATGGCAGAGCCCGATTTGTATATCAACTACCCTTTGGAGGGCAGTCGTTAATAGGTAGGCACCCCGCGAGGGAGAATAATTAGAGGCATAAGCTTGCATGGCAGAGCACGATATGTATATTGTAAGTAGGCACCCCGCAAGGTTGAATAATTGATAGCATAGGCTATGAGACTTCTAAATTTTTTATGCCTCGTCCACACGAGAGACAGCGCTTTGATTGATTGTTCTTAGCTGTGTGGATTTTTTGCCCTTTGGAGGTCAAAAAGCTTTACGAATGCCATCTGTTTTCTCCAGAATGCATTTGAGTGGAATGTGGATCTACACTAAATAAGTCGGGTTTGTAAAGGTATGCAGGCTTTAATAAGTGAATCTCTAACTTGACTTATACTGAATTCTCGTCGCATCTCTGTAAATGCTGCCCGGTGGCCACAAACTAATTGCACTTTATTAGAATCCGATTTTATTTGTGAATAATTCTTTTACCTTCGTGTACAAATTGTTAAAATTAACGTCTGTTTAATTGAAATAAATTTACGACTTAAACTCGCGTTTATCAATACGGACTTACGTAATATTTTGGTAAATTTCTTCCATTTTAATGAATAGGTGCGTGAATTCAAAAAATCTGTATACTTAGTAATCTGTTGATCAAAAAAGGGGCTCCACTGACCTCAGAGATCTTATATCAATACTGATCATTAGCGGTGTGTAGGTATGCTATTTTGAGGCACTTGTTTGCCAATGTTACCCATTTCATAAAATTTAACACTAAAACGGGATTCTCAAGGCACTGTTTTATAATTTAAATGTAAAGAAAGGCAATTCGCCCATTTCATCAAGCAATTTAGCATTAATTTGATTAGAATAAAGATACATTTATTAAGCGTATTTATTTTATGACGGCACCCGAGGTGCCGTTCACCTCGTTAACCGGCTAAAGAGGAGCTCGAGGAGCTGCCAGCCGAGCCAAACAAACCACTCAATGCTAAACGGAAAAGACACCATACACTTTTACGTATTACATCATGACTTTAATCCGAACGGCAAAACCGTTAAATTCATTATTTAAGTCACACGAATATTAAAGCAAGATATTTCATGTTTTATTAAAAACATGTTTTAAGCAATAAAATTGCTTTTGGAAACTGAAAATAAAATTCCTTGAAATAAAATACATAACATTTTAAAATAATGAGGGTAGGACTTACCAGATTTGTGTACTAGTTTGTATAAAAACTCACTTGGTTATAATTCTGCTCTGAGAATTATAATATCACTGAATTTTAACGATCACAGAGACAGGGCTTGCAGTGAACGTGTTGTTACGACGGTAAACTAAACGCCAATGAGCAAAATGGTGTGCCGCAAATTTTAAGAAACTTCAAAAGCACACGACCGCCAGGTGGCGCCACTTAGCCGGAAACTACGTACTAAAAAGGGTAGGCAAATGACGGGAAACGGAAATGCTATCTCAATATAAAGCTTCCAGTTACGGTACAGTGTTTTAATATCATTGTTATACGGACTGCTGAGAAAAATGGTAATTTATGTATTTTCAGAGGCTACTTTGAGATTTTTTTCTATCGAGAAAAGTTTTTAGAATCGTGTTTTGGAAACAGCCACCTGGTCGAAAATATGATCAATTACAACTACATAGAATTTGGCAACAATACGAGCCATAGGCTTAAAGCAAAACAATCTTCATTGAGCTCAATTTGGCTTATGTCAGCGTCTTAATCCTATTGACCTTACTTGACCTTCCACCCGTGTCGCTTTAAGCACCTCCCATTAATTAATTGACACATACAAATTAATGTAACACTGAAGGACAAGGCGCAGAAAAAATATTTTATGAAAAATTAAGCCGACGAAAAGCGTGAAATAAAAAGCCTTACATTTTGAATCAGTGCATGATTTGGTATCCTATATTGGGATGTGTAAGGACGCCTACCGAATATTATTCGACTGCCCTATTTTTATCCTTTAGCTTAAAAAAATGTAGTACCTATACGCATTGACTTTAGATCCTCGTCCTTTTTTCGTCGGTTGAAATGTATGGACTATGTATAGGATCCTGGTAACTCTATATTTATGATGCCGGAACATGGCAATAAAGTTACAATTGTTATAGATTAAACTGTGCCGTGTTCAAATTGCATTGAGATGCGTTTATTGTACTTGATAGATTGACCTCAGACCTCAGTGTCATTGCATTTATAAATAGTTCTAAAAAGTAACAGCCTATAATCATCCCACTGCAGGGCAAATGCCTCCATCATTGTATTCAAGTTACCACAGCAATGATGGGTACAGGCATAATCACCACGCTTGCCAAATGCGGGTTGGTGATCACGAACCCGAGCAACGTTCGAGAATCCGAAACTTTTTGTTGCCCAACCCGAGGATTTTTTTTTATTCTTTTATTTTGTGTGGGGCTTTTATCCACATGGATATGCCAGCCCCACTGTATCTTCTCGTTTACATTTCAAAAAGTGACATATACATTAACAAAGAGGGAGAGAGAAGAGGAACGGGTATTTTATATTAACAACATTATGATACTAGTATCAATATAGGTACCCATTTAGGTATGATATAAAATATGGAATCACTGTTCGACCAGTTTAACTAAATTACACACTTTTTTTAGCCATTTCTGATGTTGGTTTGGCTAAAATAATTTGGATTAATCCTATGTCTCCAATATTTAATTTGTATTCCTCAAACAGCGATTCCCTTTCAGGCTTTCAGCTCGGTTCTTGACACATTCCATCAGCAGATGTTGTACATCTTCTATTGTGTTACAAGCGCTGCAATTAGGTGAATTAGTTTTTTTCATTAGGTATGCAAACTTTGCCGATGGGTAGTGCCCCGAACGTAAGCGTAGTGCCATTTTAATACCCGAGGATCTAACCCAGGATCTTGGTGCAGTACTTAAAGTTGGTTAGTCAACAATGAAATTAACTATGAATACTAGTTTCTACGATCAATTCTTGCCGTACACAAATGATGTGTCATGACAGTAAGTAGGTTTAAGGGGTCATCCATAAATTACATCCCACGATTTTTGAGAATTTCATTTTGCCCAATGACACAAAAAGTATCCCCCCCCCCCCCCCTAATGTTTGACGTAAAATGTGGACGGCCCCTTAGGTAGGTAGGACTTATTGTTAATATACCAGCAATACCAAACAAGGAATTCAATGGACTCCCGCAAAATGAGCCCTTGAAGGAATAAAGGGCTCAAGTGAAAGATAAAACACAAAAGCGAGCCGTATTTCATCGGTTTGAATAACAAATAAATTTCCCTGACTTTGTATTGCTATTGTCTAGTCTCCGGTGTTTTCACAAGACGATCTAAAATGTGCGATGTCTCTAATATTTGTAAACTAAGTGTCGGTCCCGGATTTGCTCGGCTTTGCCAATGAAGATAATTCCAGCAAGCGAATGGTCTGTTTAACCATGTTAACCATTTACAAATTTCACTTTTCGTGTTGATATTTCCAGAACGTTTCTTTTTCATACAATTATTTAACATTTTATTCCATACAAACCTCCTGACTATTACAAACGCAACAATTAACACATTGAGCGCCATGGGGGTCACCGGTGACCTCCAAACAATAAAATTTTTATTGTGTCTAGTACTTCGGCAGTTAAAGGCTTAAGCAAAAGAAAAATCCAGAAGCCCTTCATAATTAACTTCATGATATAAGGGGATTCCATTTATAGAGTATAAGGTTTAGTTTAAGATCAACATGATAATAATATTATAAAGATGTTTTTTTTACTTTAGAAATAGATTACAATTACTAACCTCTGTAGCAAAACCGTACAGCAGCAACAACACTAACGTAATGTTAGTGTTGTTGCTGTTGTACGGTAATTTCCTGCAAGATCACAAATACATCGATCTCTAAAATAAATACTAGATATTTGTGATGTCTGAACGACTAATAGGTAATCCGTATTACCATTATTGACAGTTTCTTCTCCTTTGTCTCCAGCTCCTCCAGAACCTGGGCAAAGTGGACCGGACCCTGGACGACATCTTCGAAGAGCACTTGCAGAACTTCAACCGGCAGCATCTGCAGGCGACGAGGCTACAGAAAGAGTTCAATAACTACATAAGATGTATAAGAGGTAAAGATTTCTTGCGTACTAGTTATTATGGCAATGATAATTTATGACAAATTTCTGATTTGACCAATAATAAATCTAAAGAGTTGTAAAATGAGGCTCTAATCATCATATCATCGATTTTGATGAAAAGAAAAGTTTCAGTATTTTAGGCGTAAAAGAGTAACAGACAGACAAAGTAACTACGCATTATAATAGTAAGGATTGATCACCCTCAAGCAGTCGAATTGTATTTTGAATAACCGTTGAATTTCCTACTTGCAGCCGTACAAACAGCGTCCAAAACGCTGATGGAAGCGATCACGGAGGTGTACGAAAGCGGGTGGTCGGGCCACGACCTCCTGTACGTGCAGGCGCAGAACATGGAAATGCTCTGGCAGGACTTCTCGCACAAGCTCGGCGACCAAGTGCTGATACCGCTCAACACCTACACCAACCAGTTCCCAGAATTTAGAGTGAGTCATCATCGCCATTGGTTATGCACTCGTAGACCTTTTTAGTAGAGAAGTAACTGTAGACACAGTCCTGGAACTAGGAGAAGGAAACAACCCAAGTAACAGAGGCAGTGGTCGAGCCATGACCTTCTGTACGTGCAGGCGCATTACTTGGGAATGCTCTGGCAAGACTATTCGCACAAGCTTGGCGACCAAGTGCTGATACCGCTCAACACCAGCTTCCGGAATTTAGGGTGACTCGTCATCACTATAGTGTATGCACTCGTGCAAAAACGACCCAACAAGTATTCAGAAACAACATAAGACACAAAAAATGTAAGGGGAAACTAAATTTGACTCTATGGAATGTAACTAAAGAGACATGGGCACCCAGAATTTGTGCTATCATACTGATTTTAACTCTCATTGTGACTATCACAAGAGTCAATTAATTCGGTGTTGATTTCATACCATGTGCCCACCCAGTTCTTCGTAATCATGGCTTTGCACCAGTGCCGAAAAATCGAAAACTTATAAAATAAGGTACGACATGGTATAAACCCAAAATCAATTGACTCTTGTGTGCTATCTTTTGTATAAATACTAGGGTGATTTTTGTGTGAACGTGTACAGAACAAGGGGAACATATCCCCCCTTTCATTCACTTAGGCGCCTAGTGCACTCACTGTGTCAGTAGCTTAGGATATATGCAAAATTGCAAACCTATTTGTTGTCCGGCAAAATCATGACTGGTGTTTTACATATCCTTTTTCTTTGCATGCACGCCTTTGAGCTTGCAAGCAAAGATTTCCTGAAACCTATGCTACGACATTTAAGAAGCTTTTCTCACTAGCCGAGCATGATGTATTAGAGCTAGGAATCTAGGCATCTCAAGGTATTGGACATCATCCAGAAGCTGGCCCAATACGAAGTCAGAGTTTTAAAGACGAGTTTTAGAACTTTAAAGTTGACTGATCGTCAAAACATAAAACCAGAATGTTTCAAAGTAATGTGTTAAGTAAGTTCTGCATAATTCAACGTATCTTATTATCATTGTTATACAGGAAAAGTAAAGTATAGTAATGATTATTTGTAAAATATTTGATGGTTTTCGAAAAACACACAGAAATATTGACGTGTTATTATTCTGTTTCAGAAAAAAGTGGAGAAGCGAGGGCGCAAACTAGTGGACTACGACAGTCAAAGGCATAGTTTCCAAAATCTACAGGCGAACGCGGCGAAGAGAAGGGACGATGTCAAGGTAACAGGACGGACATGAATAGGCCATTGCCATTAATTGGGTAGTCTTAACTAAGTACTAAATAACTTCAATCAATTTATCCAGACTTAGTATGGCAGTATTAAACTATGACGTCACGATAACCGTACGCAAATAACTAACTGTTTATAGATTTGAAAGCAACCAAAAATGTTATCAAACAAATGAATGAAATGAATCGTAATGATTCCATTACATTAAAATTTTAAGTTCTCATAATGATTATCGCTCAGGTTCAGCCGTGATAGTCAGGACTTATCACGCTGGTTTTCAGCTGCTTGATTGGCACGTGCGACCAGACAATATAAAATTTCTCCTACTGACCCAAAATCCTCAGTAAAGATACAAATCTAACTGGATTTTTGCGTATTCCATCTTGCGAAAGAATTCTGAATCAACAGCTTAACGTGACTTAAATACCATATCATTAAAAATATAAAGTTTCAAGATGCTTACCAAAATCTTTTGATCATCATCATCATGTCGTATGGCTTCTGCTTGTCCTTATAAGTTATATGTTTTGTTATATAAGTTATATAATCTTTTGATTATGCTAATCTAATGACAAACCTACATGGTTTTCAGGTAACAAAAGGCAGAGAACAGCTGGAAGAAGCCAAAAGGACATACGAAGTGCTGAACTCGGAGTTGCACGACGAACTGCCGGCATTATACGACTCGCGCGTCTTGTTCTACGTCAACAACCTGCAGACGCTGTTTTCTGCTGAACAGCTGTTTCATTCAGAAAGCTCCAAGGTGAGATTCAGTTGTGTTCTTGGCTAGCAAACTTTATAATTGTACTGATTGACTTTGATTATTCACAATGATGCAGCGATGGAGATTGTGCGATATGCATTTCTAACTGCTGACATTAATAAATTTATTGAGTAGTCATCTAGCTGTATTGCGAGCCGTGATGGGTCACCAGAGTTATTTCGCACTAGTCAAGAGTGCTGAAAAAACTTAACTACTAGGAATCCCAGACACTTTCTAGGGTCTACTCGTATCTAAGTTTGATATTCTGTCAAAATGGATTCGGTTATTAGTAGGTTACTGAAAAATGTTGTGGCATGACTAATGTCACCGTGTCCAGCACAACCCCTTCTCTTTCTATGGGTGTCGTAAGAGGCGATTAAAGGAGTAACGCCATAAAGATCCTCAGCAGCGTCAGCGATTGTGGTAAAATCCTCCATTTAGAGAGATCTCTGTCCAGCTGTGGACTATGTACAGCTGGTTGATTCTGGTAAAATCTTTACTGTGCACCTTGTCTATCAGTGGAGTAGAATGATAATCTCTCACTTTATTTGATATTTTAGCAACTTAATTGCACTTATAATATCAGTATATAAACTTGAAAAATTTTTGTGCGAGGAGATTCGGGTTCGAGTCCCGCCTGAGACAAAAATTTTTCAAGTTTATATCCTGATATTATAAGTGCAATTAAGTTGCTAAAATATCAAATAAAGTATATATAAATAGCTGTTTCATCTTAACTGACTGTCAAACATCTGCAAAGATGTTTCTTTCGGGTGTTAGGGGGCAAACTCCTAACATTTGATGAAACAACGCTGGCTTACAGCGTAAGAATATGCTTGAAAAATTCGCGCCGTGTCGCAGTGTCTCGGTGGCCTAATGGTATGGCGCCCGCCCGGCATGCGAGGAGATGCGGGTTCGAGTCCCGCCTGAGACAAAAATTTTTCAAGTTTATATACTGATATTATAAGTGCAATTAAGTTGCTAAAATATCAAATAAAGTATATATAAATAGCTGTTTCATCTTAACTGACTGTCAAACATCTGCAAAGATGTTTCTTTCGGGTGTTAGGGGGGCAAACTCCTAACATTTGATGAAACAACGCTGGCTTACAGCGTAAGAATATGCTTGAAAAATTCGCGCCGTGTCGCAGTGTCTCGGTGGCCTAATGGTATGGCGCCCGCCCGGCATGCGAGGAGATGCGGGTTCGAGTCCCGCCTGAGACAAAAAATTTTTCAAGTTTATATACTGATATTATAATCTCTCACATTCCAACATTAGTTTCAGGCACGCTATAAAAGAGGTTTCATGTTGGTAAATGTATTAAACGGTGTTACTATCATTTTCCATTAAGGCAGTTATGACAGAAGATTAATCGGAGGCATTTTGATGTGTAATTTTTTATGTATGATTGTTGCTTATTATTGTAACTTTATTAGAATTATGACCGCACGAGTCTAGAAATAGATGTTTATTCTAGCTCTATCCAAAATTAATTGCCATATCGTTACTTCATTATTTAATAAAACATTCTTTTTTTGTAGGTGTTCGCGGAACTCGAAGCCATTACGGACAAACTGGCCAACGATTGCCAACGCGGCTCCTACAGCAAGAAACCGAATGCAATGAACAACGTCTCGCCGACGGCCAACAACGCGAACGTCAACTCGCACAACGGCAACGGCAACGCGCCTTCGCCTACGAACACCGTTCAGAGTGAGTCGATTTGTTTGTTGACGAGTGTGGCTGTACCGTGTTGTCAGTGTTGTTAGGATATTAACATGAATGTGTTTTTCTGTGCTTTAAACAGCAAAATATGTTGTTAGAAAAATAGGATTAATTGACGGTTTCAGCACATCATAGAGTGTGTTGATGTCTTTGGCTCTTTTATATTACTTTCTTTTATCACACAAAATAAATATTTAATATAAATTAGAGTTAAATACAAATATGTGATTACGTATACTCACATCATACAGATTGAGTTATTATTGTTGACGGGGCGGTTGATTATTGTTGCCACTGTTCATTTAGATCAATTCATGGCTTTAGTTTCGGATATAATCAATTAATATTTAACATAAATTAGGGTAACATTAATATATGTGATCATTAAATATAAATGACAATTGCCAGACAGTAAACTTTTTGGCATTATGTAAGTAACGAATATCCATTTGTTACAAGGTCTGATTCCTACAGTAAAATGATAAATAAATTTACAAATTCAACACTCTTTATTAAGGTTTTACAACAAACAGCGTCCATGGTCACGGGTAGACAATTCCTACGGTGAATTTAATGAGGAGTTTCTGGCACATCCAGATATATATACCAATTTAGGAAAAACCTCTTCAAAGTTGGTGTCGTGCCGTCAGGCCTTAAGACAACAATTATTATTATGCCATCACATGGTTAAAAATTCGAAAAATTTTGTTTCGCAGATTTTATTTTGTGTAAAAATTAATGTTTAACACAGAAAAGTTAATATTAATATTAAGTAACGTTTAACCAATGTTGTATTTCAGCCTTTTTGTTTTACTTGTGTGCAAAATATTCTTGAATGTTCGGAATACGGTTGAGAATTTTAAGGGTGTTTTCATTGTGTTGTCATTTTGAAAATTACTGGTCGTTGATATTTCTCTTTGTATTATTATTTAAACGCTGGGGTACCTAATTATGATAATTTATCAATTCTTTGTTAGGCTTGTTCGTCCAAAATTATTTTTTTACTTATTAGTAGGCTCAATAAAAATGAATCCATACATAATCGCTTATAAAACGTTATTTATTTATTTATTGCATTTTCTTTACAAAATAAGTGTAACAAAACCCTGTAAGGGTATAAGCAAACAAAAGACTTTTAATAGCTCTACAACATAAGCTCAGACAAAGTTAAACATTAACTTAGCTAACATACCTAGCAAGCGTCTAAAGCTACGACAATAGTTACGTTTCGTTAGCTATAGTTCTTCATTTTTAAATCATTGCTATTGTTATATTGAATATCATAAAAGTTGGATAATCAGCAACAACAAAGGTAACGTAAGCACCCAGACCAGAGACAATAAAGATTTTTTTTCTTTGCTACTTTAACCCGTATGCGATTTGAACCCAGACCTCGTGGTGGATACACCTTTGAAACCGGTGTGTTCACCACTCAGCCCCGGAGGTCATCGTTCGAATAATTTCTTAATCTATATTATCAATTACGGTAATAACATAGTGTTACCCGAGCACAGCCGGGGTCGCAAGTTTACAGCTAAAAATAAACTTTATTCCAATGTATTTAAAGAACTCCCATTATGTTTTGATTTAGCGTTCAAGATGCGATCACTTGGCAACGAAACGAATGCTATGATGCGATAAATCAGGCACATTTTTGAGAGCAGGAATGTATTGCAATTGCAATTAAAGATATGTGCCGATGTATCGAAATACTTGGGCACGTAATGTTATATCAATTCTTTCTGATATTTTACTTATAAATGATCTTTTTGATTACTTTGCTCGTCGTTATTTTATTTAATCGTGGATTTAGATGTTAACGTTTTATAAGTGTAATGTTTCATTATATTTTTTTTAATTATAATTCTTTATTAGCAACATTTCTATTTTTTATCGTGACACGTTTGCACTTTTTAAAAAGTAAGCATTATGTGCTTCTAAAGTTGAATTTTAAAGTTCTTTCGAAGTAATTTCACTAGTTTTAAGGGAGTTTCATAAATTGGAAAAACAAACTTGAAGTCATAATATCAGTATATAAACTTGAAAAATTTTTTTTTTTTTTTATATATACTGATATTATAAGTGCAATTAAGTTGCTAAAATATCAAATAAAGTATTGAAGTCATAATTTTACTTAAAAAATACAATATTTTAATCTAAATCACATATTACTTTCAATGTTGCTGTATAATCATAAAGATAGTAAGCGTTCAATTAAAATTTTCTTTAAGCTATTGCATAGCTTCTATCGCGGGCCTTGAGCGTGGAGACCGAATCCAGAAATTTCGTAACGAAAATAACCTAACCTAACACTCGGGGCGAGGCACGATCGAACAATTTTTAATTTCCGAAATTTAAAAGAACTTAGAAGAAAATAAGGATTCTGACAGTATGGTTGCCTACGGTAACCATATCTGCCAAAATAACAGAAAAAATAATTACTAAAGTCAAAATTAGAAAATACATTAAATTATAAAATTAAGCTATTGCATAGCTTCTATCGCGGGCCTTGAGCGTGGAGACCGAATCCAGAAATTCCGTAACGAAAATAACCTAACACACCCCACTCCGACCGGCACAGCAATGATACTTTTTAGTATAATTGCATAAGTTAATAAAAAATGCTATGCAATAGCTTTACCGCGGCAGTCTCCGAGTGCCACACGTCTTTTTTATAAACTACATAACAGGACACACCTGATCAATGTTACCTTAACTTTTCGATCCTAATCCTTCGTATGTTTATGTTTAGGATCCGTCCCAGACACAATTGAATTTCTATTGCCTCTAGATATGCCACATACAAAAGGGTTAATGAAACTTCACTATTATATCAAGACCAGTGATTTCCAAACGCATGTATAGTGAGCATGTCCGTGTGCGTGTGTGTAGCGCCCCCCTCGCCCGCGCTCAACGGCGACGCGCGCCCCCCGCCCCCCGACACGCCCCCGGACTCGCCCGCGCCCCCCGCCGTGCCCCCCGCCGCCCCCGCCGTGGCCCCCGCCGCCCTCGCACCGCCCGCACCGTCCGCACCGCCCGCCGCGCCCGCGAGACACAACACCGAGGAGAAACAGCTGAACGACGTAGAACACAACGATAAGAAGGTCGAGGAACTCTACGATATACCCGTCGGTGAGTATGGCGCCCTGGTACTTTGTGGGAGTTGACGTAAGGTTATAAAGAATTAAATTATATAGATTGATAGGTACATGTCGAATTATGGAGAGTTGAAGCTTTATATAGATAGATATACAAGGTGTAACAAAAGGCTTAACGAAGCCGAATACCACCTATTCTACCCTTTTGTACGATCTTTTTTTTCCAAAACACTATACCTGGGAAATGAATCTTTACTGAGATATTGAGGGAGAAATTGAGGGAGAGGGAGAGCTTTAAAGAGAGCAATCCGCAACGAACCGCGCGCACGCACACCTAAATGTATGAAGTTAAGTCACAATCCTCGTCTGTAGCGCTTCGTGCGCGCTATACATTGCGGGCAATAAGTACTTGATTTATTATAATGCCTAAAAAAAAGTCGTTTGCCAGCTATTATTTTTGTTACATACGATTTGGTTTGATGAACCGAATGCTAGGTTTAAGGCTTCGTTAAGCTTTTTGTTACAGCCTGTATACAATTGCACACCGAACAATTTTAGGACTATAAATAGGTACTTAGGTTGAGAAGCTCTACGATATACCGGTTGGTAAGTATGGTGCCCTGGCAATTTAGTTGTAAGAGTTGGAACGTAAGATTATAAGTAGGTACGAGTACATAGGTGGATGTGAGATTTTAATGACTTAAATAAATAGATAGATATCTTGACTTTGTGATCTCAGATATGTGAAAAACTCTCGCTACGCCCTAAGAGCCTTTAAATATCTTGTTGGGACTTCAGGACATATGATGACATATTCCGTTATAGTTATCTAGGAACTATCTACTATACAAGTAGGCACTTATGAGTATCATAGCACCATAGTAAGCCAAGTCAATTGTAATAACTATATCGGAATCGTCAATAGTTATGGACTATAATAATCGTCAAAAGCAGTGTATGAACAGTTGTGAGCTTTTTCCATTGATTGTTGTTCTAAACCATGTTGCTAGTATATGGTGATGATTAATACAGGATGAAATTTTAACCACATTCCGAAATTTTTGTAGGCGTTCAGTATCGTATTTAGAGCCCATTTATGAAGTAAAAAATGTAAATCAAGTTTTCACACGAAAATATTTTTCGCAATATAGTTTCAAATTTTTACAGTTTTAGGCCTGTTTAGGTATAAATGGAAAATCAAAAACTTATGATTAGTATCGTAATGAATGAATGAATGTGATGTGCATTGCGTAAAAAAAGTGTTGCTAGGCGGCCGTATCAAAAATTTTAGATTTTTGGCGGACATTTTCTAAGTACTTTATCTTGACATTTTTGTACTGGGCTACACCAAAAGAAAAAATACGTCATTTGTTATTTGTCTCGTAGATTGATATATTAAAATTTGGAAGGTGGTTAAAATTTCACCCTGTATTTTATGGTATGATGGTATGCACCTATTAACTAATTGTGCACTGTAAATCAGTAGACGTAGTTTTCATTTAATAACATAGCCTCTTGAAAGACTTGCAAATACTACAAGTTGTTCTTACACCATTCATGAGCAGTTCTTTTTGGAATAATCGCGGGCTTGTGCTGGGAATAAGCAGCGAAAAGAACTCTAAAAACATAGACAATATTACTATCGCAGAACCTGATTATTATTATGACTATTCATAATAACCAAACACTTAATCCGCAATTCCGATCCGTTCCACAAAAAAAGGAAGATAGATATACGTTTCATCATTACTAAACTCGTCTAAAATACAAAGTTAAGACTCATTCAGCAGAAATGTTGCAAGTCTTAATCTATCTTACCAATTGTTCTTATTTTGTGATTGTCTTGTTGGTTGTCCTAATAAATAAAATAAAAAATAAAAAATAAAAAAAGTCAAAATTGTCCCAATCGATTGTTCACTATAAGTTCAACACATACTGATTAAAAACAAAATTGCAATTAAAGCCTGCAAATAAATAATGTGCAGTGGTATTCATAACTTACTTGACATTACTCCACACTAGTGCCTCTAGCGGTGAATTCAACTTAACTTCCTTGACTTTACTCGACACTAGCGCCTCTATCGGTGAATTTAAGCGCTCTATAGTAGCCCGTTAAGTACAATATCAATTAGTGCGGCCACCGACATTGAATACATTCTCCCAGGGTCACCAGTCACACCGGAGAGGTCAAATAATAACGGCGAGGAACACCCTGTAGATGTAGAACCAAAACAGAAAGAGACAGAGAGCAAACCGAGCGAGAGTGCGAGCAAGACGGACGAGGTCTATGACATACCTGTTGGTAAGTGACGGTGGATAAAAGCCTGTTCATACTTGAAATAGAGTAGTTACAGTAAAATAATTTAAAAAATAGATAGCAAACTTAAGCAACAATTGTTTTGTAAACAGTTTTGTTACAATTGATAGCTTTTTTTAACTTAAATGTCTAAAAACTAATTGGGCACGATCCTTCAATTCGATCAACAATCCTGAGAAATTAACTTTTATTGTTACGTATATCGTAATTATTTATTAAAAAGAAATTATCCCAAATAAAAAAGGAATTAATTTGTTATTTGTAGTTTAAAGAGGAAGCAGCATTTTTATTGGCTTCTAGTAAAGAAAATTAAAACTTTATGAAAGCGTGGAGAACAATAGTATAATATTAGTTAATAACTATTAAGTGTGAATGGGCTTTTATTAAAATCATAATAAATGGTCAAACCAAATTATAGTAATTATATCTATATTATAGATGTTATCGGTATAGCGGGATAAAAACGTCGGTAAGGTTGTACTAATGAGTTATAATTATTGTTACTTGTTGTCATATTTATAAAATTCAGTCAACAGCAACACAGTCAAGCAATATCAAAATTTCCCAATCACTTTTCTACTGAAAGTACAAGTAAATATTACAAGAAAAAAAAAAGAAATTTAGTAGCAGATATAAAAAATGTTTTTAAGAAAATTTTGTTTTTTATCAAAGATGTTGTTTGTCCCGATTTTGTTATTAGTACAATATGTAAATATCAATAACAAATAAAATAAACAGTTGCATATTTTTAAATTGTTTTCTAGAAAATTCTGAGGCACACAAGCTTGGTCTATAAAAAGTGTGTGTTCGTAAGTAGAAATGAAATCGAAGTTAGAAGAAGATAGCAAAAATTCGCGAGTTACAATATTAGTACAATATGTAAATATCAATAACAAATAAAATAAACAGTTGCATATTTTTAAATTGTTTTCTAGAAAATTCTGAGGCACACAAGCTTGGTCTATAAAAAGTGTGTGTTCGTAAGTAGAAATGAAATCGAAGTTAGAAGAAGATAGCAAAAATTCGCGAGTTACAATGCCGTCTGGGGCAGATAAAAACTTTTTTTTGATCGATGATATTTTAATACTGTTGTAAGTGTAATAAGCTGTTGACTGTTATATTTTTACTGTAGTAATTATTGTAAATATTTATATTATTTTGGCTATTTTATAATTATAATTATTTATGCAGATTTATTTCTAATAGGTATAATACTTATCAAAAAGGTAATCTTATATATTATAATTTATTTCTACTGCTTTGTATTGTAATGCTGTACTAATATGTAAAGTTTGTTTGCTTGGCTTTTTATGTTTTAATTTTATTTTTCAACATTTTTACATTATTTTGTCATATTCATTTTATCCTTCAGACTTAATTATATTTCTAAAGGGAAATGTATTTTACTTATATTTGTAACGAGGCTGTTAAAAGATTACATCATTTACAACACTTATTGACGCTATGAAACACCGCTGGCTCACAGCGTAAACCTTAAATAATTTCGTCAACACAACAACTGTCTTGGTAGCTCAATTAGTTAGAGCAGTCAACCGCAAAAGATTGTTTTTAAGTCTCATCTAAGGGCTCGTACACAATAACACGATACGACGTCGCATGGTGCTACGACACGACATCGCAAAGTGCAACGACGATGGACATCGACGATGCCAATTTTAAATAATGGAGCACATCAGGAATATTGTAAAATAAATGCGCCACCGTCCAAGGAGTGCATCGTGAGTGCCGCGATGTCGTGCTGTATAACGACACGACGTCGTAACGAGTTTATGTATATGAGCCCTAAGTCGGTCGAAAATTTTGCAGTCAACGAATTGCATTTTTTTTTATTTATACCTACCATGTTGTAACATGCCGCGTCCGCAGGGTCGACCAAGTGCCCCCCACTAGCGTCTCACGAGCGTCGACGTCGTGGTAGTGTTCAATCAACATTCAGCAGTAAGTAAATGCCGCTGCGCAAGCGTTGCGTTAGCAATGATTAGACGCTGCCACGACGACGTAAGTGTACCTGCACCCAGCGGGATCCCATGTTCGGGTGACTTTTGAGTGATGCAGAGAATTAGGTCCGGATATATGTTAATTAAAAAACTAAATTAAAAACGAAAACATAAACAAAAAATATTCTTCTAACGCCCTTACTTCAGCCACAATCAAGCTGCAAAGAAACCTCCGGTCAGCGGACTTTTTTCTTTTTTATACGGATCAAATTCTGTTTTCATTGTAATTCAGTAGAAAATAACAAAATTTATCCTCTGCATCGCTCTAAAGTCTCCCAGACATGGGATCCCGCTGGGTGTAGACGCACGCTTGAAAGACGCTAGCGGGGGGGCTAGGCTTACGTCGAATAGACACTAAACTTGTTGGAGCACTTATCGTCGCTGACTGAAGACGCTGACTGCAGTCGATGACCTTGAGCAATGAATACGTCCACAAATTTATTCGTCTTTGAATTTCTTGCAACGCGTCGCAGCTATCACTGTCGATTCCCGTAGGAGTGATAGGGAAAAAGCGCATGGAATAGAAGGGCCTAAGTGCCAAACAACAAAATTCGTTGTGTAATTTAGAATTGCCATTTTATTAAAAATCTAAATCAGCCATTTGCTTAAGCAACATGTAATATACAATATAGCAAAATTTCTGAGCAAAATGGTAATTTACGTATTTTCAGAGGTTACTTTGAGATTATTTTCTATCGAGAAAAGTTTTTAGAATCGTGTTTTGGTAACAATCACCTGGTCAAAAATATGATCAATTACAACTACATAGAATTTGGCAAAAATAAGCCATAGGCTTAAAGCAGAACGATCCTCATTGAGCTGAGTTTGGGTCATGTCAGTCGTCTTAATAATATACGACCGCAGGGGCGACGCTGGCGGGGCTGCCGGCGGGCGCGCTGTACCGCGTGCGCGCCACGTACCGCTACACGCGCGAGGACTCGGACGAGCTGTCCTTCGACGTGGGCGACGTCATCCGCGTCGTCGAGTACGACGACCCGGACGAGCAGGTGACCGTGACAACGTTGTGCTCCTAATATTTATTTCGATATTTTATTTTATCAAAGGAGATCTCCCATGATAGGATTTTTTTGGATTGGGAAGAACCTGTTTCCTAGAATACAGGTATAACCTAAACTATGAGACAGAGTAAAAATGTTAATGCGAGTAGTATTAAGCACTACATTTTGTCATAAGCATCGTACCTACTCTGTATTTGATTTTCTGTGCTGTTATGGACAATAAAGAAATTATTTATCTATTTAAAATTTACTGTTTCTGGGAAAAGTACATACAAATTTATATAACGTATAATTTAGTAGTTCAAAAATAAATAAGATCGAGTAATTTATCAAACTCCATTAGGCATTCCAAGATGGCGTCAATCTTAACAAAAACTTTAAATGTCAGTAGCTGTAGATACCCCTTGTCACTTTGGCATAATCATTCACTTCAAGTTTTTGTTCTGCTTGTCGCGTTTTAAATGTAGTTCATTATAACGACCTCATTTTCGATTTCTGGGTTTGGTATTGATCGGCATTACTTTCATAATGTTTGTTGTTACTACAGCAAGCGATGGCACTCGACTCCTAGATGTGCGATTTTTAAACTGCCAAAACTGACAGACGTCATCAAAATGTCATCTTCCGCCATGATGGTTTTGTTATATTGTATTGCTATTTTCTTACTTAACTCTTTATTTGAACCACTTAACGAAGCCATTTTAAAAGAATTGGATAATAACAAAATCTTGGAGGTGTATTGGTCTATCTTTTGGTGGAGTGTACAGGTTCTGGGCCTGGCCTCCATACAATTTGGGACATCTCCTTTGACTAAAGTTTTCTTATTATGTTTATGACTACTTTAAGTATAACAAAGTACTAGTATTAAATGAAATTCTAAAATATAGGACTTAGGAATCCTGAAACAAATTACATATTTATTTTGTACTTTTTTTGTCGTGTGATTATTCTTAGTGTCAGAGTTTTCCGAGCCGCCTATTGCAGGCTTCTGGAAATATGACTGTACTCAATTTAGAAAGGGTATCCTAAATTGACCGCACCGGGAATCGAACCCGTAAACATTGCATAGAAGGTGGATCGCATCACCTCTACACCAACCGGGTGGTAAATACTACTATTATTAAACCACTGATTAAAATATTTGAGTGAATTTCTATGTTAACTTATAGGTAATGATTATAATCTCTAACGCAATTTGCCATAGATTTTATATGGCAATAGTGAACTATGACGTCATGAGTATCTGTTTTAAATGCCATCAATTTATTTATAACACTGCAGGGCAAAGTCTACTACAAATAGAAAACTTTGCCATAATAGGCATGCTAGCATAAATCCCCTTATAACTTATTAAGTTTATTTATTTATTTATTTATAAGTATTATGACGTCATCCTCTCTGTCTACTAACTTTATATTGCTGTGCCCGAACAGGGTCTTAATGAACTTTATTTAATATACTTGTAATACCTTTGTAACATTATAGAAAGCAATAAATTATTTGAATTGAATTACATATGCCCTAAAACATACTTAGTTAATGTATCCCTACTATTCACAGGAGGAAGGCTGGCTCATGGGCATCAAGGAGACTACGAACGAAAAGGGAATGTTCCCGGCAAACTTTACGCGGCCCATATGAAAGGCTCGTCCGTCTCCGCATCCACCCGACCCAGCAGAGTAAATACTTAGACAAGATGCCTCAACTTGAACACTTCAAATATACCACAGAATTCAACAGTTGTACCTGGATTTTGGTTTGGAAAGACTCAGATGGTTTTTTGCCTGACCTTACAATATCTACAGATTTTCACACTATAATGTTGACGTACCTACACAGATTACTTTAAAAAAATAATATAAATGTAGAGTTGTTTAGAGTTAGACTAAAATTCTTAAACATTGAGTATATGTGTAAAGTATTTTAATTTAATGACTAAAAAATCTTCACTTTCCTTATGTGGTAGTAATTATTTTACAATGTTTTTGTTGATCCTGTACAAGAAAATAGATAATTTAAAATAATAATTACGGCATCTTGTCTAAGAATTCTACCCAACGTATGAAGTGTTCCGCGCTTTCACCACAACAATTCTAGCCAAATAATGACACTATCATTATTCCCTACAAATAATGACACTTGGTGTTATTTTTTTACAACACATAATGACACTATCATTATTCGACGCTAAACGCCCAACACTTCAACTTTTTAGTCTTTAGTTGTTGAATGTTAATAGAATTCTATTATTTATTATTATTATTTCGTGTTGTATCGCAACGAATTATGATTATTTTACCCTTTATTTAACAATTTGTAACGATTTATTATTATTTTGTAAATACAGTGTTTTTAAAGCAATGAACAGAATATAGTCACGCCTGGTGTAGGGTTTTATTGTAAATCCGATTTAATATTTATAAATTTGATTTTTACCTAACCATTTTAATGATCAATGATTCATGTGAAATAAAAAGTTTATGTGGCTTGAATCATTCTTAATGTAAAGTAATTTTCTTAACTTGGTAATTAAAAAATTCGTATATTTGAATTAACGCTCAATGACTTTTCATCAGCGGTTGGAATAGGCAGAACGTCTTTTGGAATTTGTCAAATCTTGTTTTAGTATAGACATGCCTAAGATTGAAATTACTTTCAAGAAAACTTAATTGTTACCAGTCTTATGGAATGGATATTTTAAAACAATGCAATCCCGCGGCATGTTTATGTTAATATAAATAAATTATTGAATATTTCTACCTACTTCGATCACTGCTTATGATAGGTTAGTACATGTTATTATGACAATAAATATTTTGTTCATTAATATTTGGGGAGAAATATTTAAACTGCTCACTATAAATTATAATAAAAGAGTGTGTGGTTAAGTGACCTTATCAACAATATATGAGCAATCTTTGGTTGTTATTTTACAGTAGAAAATTATTTGAGCAGATTTTACGATGTTTATAAGAAATAATTAAATTAGGATGTTTAAATTCTATAACACAATGTGGTGAAACGCTTTGATATTCTATTTATTGTCTTTGTTTTTATGTTACTCTTGGTTAGATAGGAATTGATAATCTTAAACACTTTATTTAGCCCAAGAACAAAATTCAACCTCTGTCTATATTCCATCGATATATTGCATTTCATAATGAATACCTACTGGGTATATGCATTTCGATAATGTCTATTAACACATAAATAGCTGTAGATTTATATATTGTCAACCCATGCTATTGCCTGTATCAATTCATCGTCATCACTCTCAGCTAAGTTTCAATGTATATAAATATGATTTAGAGATTTTTGTTGACCCTTTTATTGTTAATATTTTTTAACGTAGTAAGTAAAATAATTCGAATATATCATTATTGTACTCCATAGAACAAGTTTCGTTTCTGTAAGTATATTATAAATTATAATACTTTTTTTTTGTAAATTTTAATCATATTAGCAAACCATGTTGTAACTAACTTGTACTGTAATTAATTATGCTTTTGATTAACGTCAAGTATTATTTTAATGTTTTCCAAATGAATATAAAGGTTAAACAAACCTATGCTTGCTGAACTAAACATAAAAAAATATTTATTTAAAAATAAAGTACATGGCAGATTATTCGAGCTAACTGATTATGTATTTCCAATCATTCATCCCAGCAACTTGATTTAAGAAACGTTAATTTATAATACAATGCCTGTGTCAAAAACGGTGCTTTGAAGATGTGTACATAATTTATATGTATTTAACATTTTTACTCCATTTTAGACTAAGGAGCGATTGAATCATGTGTTCCGTATTTCATTAAACCTTTTCCAAAACATTTCTTTGTGCCTATTTGCTGGTTGTGTGCCAGTAGTAATGTTTTTGAAGTTTTTAACTTGTATCGCTTGGATTCTAATTGGAATTTAATATCAATTGTTAATATCAAAAGTATTGACTGATGTTTTATAGAAAATGTTGAAAATGTAAGTTGCAACATAGTATAAGATACTGTCCAATGTATTGAGAGTTGTGGCTTACGTCAGCTGTGCCATGCGAAGGTCCATAATATAATGTTAATTATAAGTTTGTTAGGACTTGTACAGTTTTTACAACTGCAAATAAAATGTTTCTCACAACTCTGGAGGTTTAATTTTTACTTCAATCTCCGCTCAATTAAATTTTATCTTCAATATCCGAAAATAGGTGGGACCTATTTTCGGCTCTACAGAATTTATTTCGACACTGCAGTTTATTACAATGGGGACTACTGTTTCTTTGCTCACCAGTTGGCGCCACTGTAGACTGAGGTCCGGAGGTATAGCTGTCTAAGGCGATTGGTGCCGAAACAAAGTGTTATATCTTGAATCTAATTAAGGTTATATTGTTTATAATTAACTATCTTGATATCAACAAACTAACTTCTGAAATAGTTGCTCTTGAGGTCGCCTATTTTTGCGATTTTTCTTAATTCCGCTATTAAAGCGTTCACATTAATCGCCAAATAATCCATATTTGCAATATTTCACGAAGGAGATCACTTTCCAGCAGGTTAATTAAAGAAATTATAATTTATGCAACAAATTCCGCTAAAACCAGTACAAAGTGAATGATTTTGGACCTCACGCGACACTAGCGCCTCTAGTGGCAAATTCACTAGCGATAGCCCCCATTAAAAAAGTGGCAGTAAGGTTACTCAAGTCCTATGCCAGCAACGTACTGCTGTGAACATGCATTCCACAGAAAAAGTACCTATAGTAAGGAGGTAAAAACTACTAGGTTTTCATGCATACCTCTGGAAGTATAGGTTTTTAAACTTTCTTGATGCATTGTTACACATAAAACTTATCACTGAACCGGGATTTACAATGCAATGTTATAATTTATAGGTAAAATCGTATTTACCTTCCCGACGTTTCGATCCGATTGCACGAATCATGGTCGCGGTAGTCTGCCCGCGACCATGATTCGTGCAATCAAATAGGTAGGTAGGCAGGTAAATACGATTTTACCTATAAATTATAACATTGCATTGTAAATCCCGGTTCAGTGATAAGTTTTACCTCTGGAAGGTTTGTAAGTATGGTATTTTTTATTTGAAAGACGCACCTTTGACGATCGGATATTCCAGACACAATTAATCCCTCGATCGTGAGTTATTCCAGACACAATTGAAATCAATTGTTATCGTGGCACCCGAGTGCCTCCTGGGGGTTGAGGGATTGAAATCAATTGTTATCGAGACAACCGGTTGTCTCTTGGGGCTTGAAGCGCTAACGTTTCGTCTAAAATAAATTAAGACTGTTAATCTTCAATAATACTACCTATCATGACAAATTTTGTTATACATATAAAGACGATTAGAATCAATGACATAATTAAATTGCTTTTGTAATTCAAACAATTTACATATAGGTTATAGTCAGAAGATCTAATTTGGCGGCTCATAAGCTGTTTACGATAATGTAATTAACTAAATATTTAAATACATTAATTACACCTCTCGATTGTATGTTATTCCAGACACAATTAAAATCTATTGTTATCGCGGCCGCCGGCGGTCTTATGATCCTGTAGGAGTTAAAAGTAATAAAAAGTAAAGTAACAGCCTATAATCATCCCACTGCAGGGAAAAGGCCACCATCATTGAATTCAAGTTACCACAGCAATGATGGGAACTGGCATAATCACCACGCTTGCCAAATGCGGGTTGGTGATCACAAACCCGAGCAACGTTCGAAAATTCGAAACTTTTTGTTGCCCGACCCGGGGATCAAACCTGGGACCCCGAGACCTTGGCCCGGTATTTAAGCCACTAGACCAACGGGACGTTAATAACTTATTGCTATTAATTTTGTTCGCGGTACTTATTATTGAAATTGTAAAGAAAAAACCCTATTTATTATTATCCTGACTAAAAAAATATTATATTGGGGTCATCATAGTTACTCTGTTGGTTTTCTAAATCAATATAGAATAGGTTTTGTGGGGAAGGAGGAGTTACTTTATCATTTTAATATGGGCTGAACGTAAATTCTTAATAAGTTTTCGCATTATTCTGTTATTGTGGCCATTAAACGCCCAATTGATCAAGGATGTTTGTTTAGAACTTAGATTTAAATTAAAAGAGATTTCCTTTTCGTTTTAAAACAGATTTAGTATATTTATAGCTTGAAGTTTATACCTGCTTTGCCATTTAGCTTTATTACCATTGACAAAAATTTCGTTCCTGTTTTTCCGATACATTAATGGATACATTTTAGTTTTTCCCTCCAAGTCCATTTTCAAGCAAGCAAAATACAAACAAATTAGTTTGTTTTTATTGGTTCCTTGCCGAACCAGCTAAGGTCTGAGTACATGCTGCCATGTCTTTAATGACAATTCGATCTTATGTAATAAAATATCTTAACCCAGTGTTTCCCAAACATTATTTTTCCATGGCCCGGTTATTTTCACATGGCCCCTTTGTGACCCACTTAATACTTTTAAAATCAAACTGGTTCCATTGGGTAAAAAAATACACATTTATTAATAACAAAAATGCTTTATTAAACTACTATTTAGTCACTAAATTTTAGTGCGAATACTTCACACACTGCCTATGTCTTACTAAAGAATTAAAATTCCCCGAAAATGACTAAAGTTTAAGAAGAATATTTACTATACCTCGATCGATAGTAGGTAAGTATTATTTCATAAACAAGGCGAAAATGTTGCAACCCGGTATTTTATTTTAATGGCCCGTTACCGGGTCGCGACCCGGCAAATGGGAAACGCTGACTTAACCTAACCTAACCCTTAACTAACCCAACTCAATAAAATGTATGGGTATGACAGTCTTTAAATATCACAATAGAAACTGGCAAAAACCAAATATTTTCCGAAGTAAGCCAAATTCAATTTAATTTTGTACTTTGGGATCTTGTATGACAGAACTTGTGATGCGTTCAGTTCAGTGGTCGTGCCGTATTAAACTTAACGGTCGCTAAAATAACAATATAATTTCAAATCTTTTACCAAAGATCAGTGATATTAAATCATTTTAAATGGCATGGGATATAATTTACAATTTTAAATTTTAAATAAATATGTAGATACTGACAGCAATTGTTTGTTAGTACCTACCTAATATTATGATTTTCATTTTCATAATGCACAATCTGCGTATCTACTACTACTGAGTACTACTACGTCTTTGTAGTAATACTAGCTGTTGCCTGCGACTTCGTCCGCTTCAATTTCTGTTTTGATGTCATGATTGGTCACGGTTCGCTCCTATTGGTCGTAGCGTGATGTTATATATCCTAAAACCTTCCTCGATAAATGGACTATCCAACACAAAAATAATTTATCAATTCGAACCAGTACTTCCTGAGATTAGCGCGTTCAAACAAACAAACAAACAAACTCTTCAGCTTTATAATATTACTAGCTGTTCCCCGCGACTTCCTACGCGTCTAATTCGGTTATTATGATCGCGATTATTTTTGCAACATTTTTCACTATTGCTTCGCTCTTATTGGTCGCAGCGTAATGTTATATAGCCTAAAGCCTTCCTCGATTCATGGACTATCCAACACAAAAATAATTTTTCAATTCGAACCAGTACTTCCAGAGATTAGCGCGTTCAAACAAACAAACAAACTCTTCAGCGTTATAATATTAGTATAGATATAAATATTAGTATGTATTATATACTACTACTTAAACTACCTACTTTCACAGACAACAAGTACGAGTAAGTACTTAATAATGGCACAATATCGACGCGACGCCTTAGAATAAAAATCTCGGGAATTGAATGCATTTTTGGTCTTTTTAGGGTTCCGTACCCAAAGGGTAAAAACGGGACCCTATTACTAAGACTTCGCTGTCTGTACGTCTGTCCGTCTGTCCGTCGCTCTGTCACCAGGCTGTATCTCAAGAGCCGCGATAGCTAGACAGTTGAAATTTTCACAAATTATGTATTTCTGTTACCGCAATAACACCAAATACTAAAAACTAGCGATGGGTCGTTATCGGTTTTTGAGATAACGTAACCTAACCGTGATGTGATTTCCAATAACTGGTTTAATAACTAGTGATTTTTGTAACTAGTTATTTTTACAACGCTCTGAGGCAAACGTGATTATTATAAGGTTAAAACGTTTGGTTAGATAGCAGGTATAACTTAATCACTTCACGCTGCTGACCGAAAGCCGAACATATACCTGTTTCATTCACACTTACGCTCGCGTCCTCTAGTTGTTTCATTCACACACGCAACAAAGCTATCACTCTTTTGTTGCGATTCTTTTTTTGGACCCTTTATACATTACTCGTTTTACTCCTTCATGTAATCAAAACGATGTGTGGGATGTGCAATGTAAAACGTCGTTTTCAACTTGTCGTAACGAGTAACTTAAAACCAGTGATTTTTCGTGAGGAGTGAAGCCAACCAAATAACTACGCTAGACCTTTCACATAAGAGTGAATTCAATTAAACTTCAGAGCGTTGTGATAAAAAGCAGTTATTGAAGACCTATGCCTATTTCGATCGTTTCAATAAGAATAAGAATAAGAATAAGAATAAGAATAAGAATAATTTATTTGCTCTTGAATGAGGTACACCAGGATGACAGATAACATATTACAATAGAATCACTCATCCAGCCATATGAAGCAGCATGCAAATACATAATTAAAATTTTAATCAATTTAAATGTCATTAATAAAACAAATTAAATATTAAATTAGATTAAAAGCACAGATGTATAAAGTATGTCAAACCAATAATAATAATAAAATTCAAATTTAAAGTCACAGTAATATTTTAGATAGGAATTAAATGTCAGTTATACAGGAATCAAAATTTATATGTCAGATAATCTTTTATTGAATAAAAACAGCCGCTAACCAATAAATTAAATAATTGACGATTAAATAAGCTTCCCTTAAGTTCTTTTATTCGATCCGGTAATTTATTGTAAATAGTAACAGCCATGGCGTAGCAATTACGACCGTACAAAGCCGATCTTGATACGGGTTGTGCTAGCCTGTTTTTATGTCTGGCACTATACTTGTAAACATCTTCAAATTTCGCAAATAGTTTAGGATAGGTTTTGACGAACTTACAAATCTCAAAAATATATAAACTAGGAAGTGTAAGAATCCTATGTTCCCTAAATATTGGTGCACATGGCGTCCAAGGAGGCTTATTAAAAATAGCTCGTATACATTTCTTTTGGACAATAAATGTACTACTCAATGGCGTTATGAATCTAACTAGTTATTGTTGTTGCGGATAACGAGTGATCACTGTTTGGGCTTGTAACTGCTTAAATAACTAGTTGCGGTTAATAACGCCCATCGCTACTAAAAACAAAATAAAATAAATAGTTAAGGGGGGCTCCCATACAGCAAACTCGGTTTTTTGGTCTTTTTGGTAGGTACGGAACCCTTCGTGCGCGAGTCCGACTCGCACTTGACCGATTTTATTTATTTTAACTGCTTTTCAAGGAAGAAATCCTGCCTGATCTCACTCATTTGAAAACTTTCGTCTTTTACACTTACGAGATTTTCACTTTAAGGCGTCGAATATAATATGTCAAATCAAGCTGTAAATATTTTGGTGTGTGTGATGTGATTGTATTGTATTCTCTTTGGTGGCTTGGGTGGGTTTGTTTTTGAATGATCAAGTTTAGTGCAAAATTGTGCAAAATATTATTTAATGCTTTTGTGAGTTAGTGAAGTGATATAAATTATGCTTTGGCAATTAAAATGGGTGTTTTCACGTATGAAAATGTCTAGGAAGCTGTTTTAATTATTAGTGGTCAACAGTCTCATGTCTGGCGTGATAAGATATTAAGGTAAGCATACCCAAGTTTTTATAATGAACTGCGTAGTTTTTCAAAAATTAATGTAACAACAATGCTTTTGTATGATATGATGATGATGATGCTCTGAGAAACCATAGCTAATACAAAAAGGTAAGATTTTGTCTTTTTGAAACTGTAATCAGAAAAAATCTTTTCCTTTTTTTAAAACTATTTTCACTTTTTCTACATGCACATAGGTAAGTAGGTACATAATAAGCTAATTTGTTTTTATTATTTTCAGCCACAATCATAAAGATGCCATCAGTAGCTTGTGTTTATTTTGTAAGTGTTTCTTTTGATTTTTAATTTATTTTTATGACTTTTTTACACAATAATATTTTTTTTAACTACCTAGTATTTAACCCTTTGACGATTGGATATTCCAGACACAATTAAAATCAATTGTTATCGCAACCGGTTGTCGCTTGGGGTTTGAAGCGTTAAGCTTATGATAGCTAAGCAGTCTTAACTTTTAGTTTTAATCAAGAATGCCTCTATACATTGTAAATCAACATTGCAGTATGCCTTTGGCTGTTGCGACCAATGCTGACTTTTTGGCACATCAAAGCACATCGAATATCAAAGTGATAAATAAACTGTTTCCTGCTTCTATACACATTATTACACATGCACACTGCAACACTGCACACATTCATTGTTGTATGGAAATTGTTAAAAAATTCCCTCCATTTCCATAATTTTATTCAGATTTTGCAATCTGCCAAATCAATTTTATTACGAGTTAAGGATATTTTGGGATATGCAGTGTCAGATTCTTTTCTTTATAACTGTAACAAACAAAGTATCGATTACCTATGTTAAAATTCTGCTTTTGCGTAAAGGCCTCTGTCCAGCCATGGACTGTTGTCCACCACCAGCCCAGACAGTCGTCAAATATAACAATACTAGCTTATGCCCGCGATTTCGCACGTGTGGATCTGTCCCAATATCTGTCAGCCTATGGCTGATTTTAAAGTCACGCTGATCGTCGTTCGGGGTTGGTTTATTGATAAATAATATTCATAATACATATAACACCGTCCAAACTTTCGTATTTATTTGTGACACTAGCTGTTGCCCGCGATTTGTACGCGTCAATTTCTGTTATTATGATCGCGATTATTTTTGCAACATTATTCACTGATGCTTCTCTCCTAATGGTCGCAGCCTGATGTTATTAGCCTAAAAGCCTTCCTCGATAAAATGACTATCCAACACAAAAATAGTTTTTTCAATTCGATCCCGTACTTCCTGAGATTAGCGCGTTCAAACACACAAACTCTTCAGCTTTATAATATTAGCATAGATTAGTTAAAAAAGTAGTAACTAACCACAGATAGCAGCAGGGTGCAGCCCCCCATCATTGAATTCAAGTTACCACAGCAATGATGGGTGTACTGGCATAATCACCGCGCTTACCAAATGCGGGTTGGTGATCACAAACCCGAGCAATGTTCGAAAATTCGAAACTTGTTTCCCGACCCGGGGATTTTGGCCCGGTATTTAAACCACTAGATTACCGGGACCTTAGATTCGTAATCTATTAAAAGCGGCCTTATTTACAAGCATAAAATCGTGAGATATTTACCTTAGTAGCAATGTGAAGGTCCCTCTCAATTTAATTAGATTATCAGATGCCCTCCTGATTCACTCAACTAATATGCGTCGAACAAAAACAAAATCCCTCGATCGTGAGTTATTCCAGACACAATTGAAATCAATTGTTATCGCGGCACGCGCGTGCCTCCTGGGGGTTGAGGGATTAATGCATCATTTGCAATTTATCTTCATTTAAACTGATATCCTTATCTAGCTTTTATTGCAACGTATATTTATGGACAAGGCGATTGGTTATAAATAAAATAATATTATTAATAAACTAAATATTAAACTTACAGTAACCGACTACGGAAAAAATTACGACTACTCTATTGTTATAGTCCGTCAAGGTGCCTATTTTACGCGGGTCATAATAAATCATTATCATATTTTAATTTCTTTTTAGGGTTCCGTAGTCGAATGGCAAAAAACGGAACCCTTATAGATTCGTCAAGTCTGTCTATCCGTCTGTCCGTTCGTATGTCACAGCCTGTGCTAATATTCTGAAAGTATTAGCATTACACAGTTGAAACTTGGTAGATAGGTGTATCCTGTTGACCGCTTTACGATTCTCATACAAAAAATTAAAAATAATGGTATAATTAACCCCCTTAAGTACCATTATTTTTTATTTTTTATTTTCCTATACATAGAACAAAAACAAAAAAAAATTAATATAACCTACACTCTTTAGGTCTTTTAAAATGACATAGAAAGTTCTAAAACCATTTTTTCCAACGTTTGGAAGATAGACGCTTCCAAAGTGGTAAAATGGGTATCCCTCTAACTTTTAAACTAAGCAAGTGAAAATTTTGAAAAAAATACATAATGTAGATCTTAACAAAAACTTACAACGAAAATTGGTTTGAACAAAATCAAACCGGTAGTTTTTGAGAAATAGCACATTTTTAACAATCGCAAATATAACTTTGTCCTTCATACAAACACTATGAAAAACAAAGCAATTTTTGCAGTCAATTATTTATTGTGGTATTTTGGCCAAGTGGAAGTAAGTGGACCCTAATTCAGTTTAAAGTTGGCACGGAACCCTCAGTGCGCGAGTCCGACTCGCACTTGGCCGGTTTTTCTTAATTTTAATTATCTCTGCTTTTATTGTGAAAGTTTGTTTGAAAAACAATTTTTGCAATTAGGGCAGACTATTTTTTTGTCAATATTATAATTATGTATTTATTTTATATTTTAAGACCGTTTGTTAATAAACGTATCAAAAATAAAAATAATCATAACCAGCCTATATCGTGACATATGCGATGGTCGCCAAGCTTGGCAGGCGGATTGGCGATCGCTGTTCGGCCAATGGTAAAGAAAAGACGCTGTTGCGCGTGTGGTGTCATCACATTATAAGAATTATTTTTGACGACCTCCGTGGTGGAGTGGCGTACGCACCGGTTTTCAAGGTGTCGCCTGCTCCGAGGTCCCGGGACGGGTCAATGTACTCGTAGAAAAAAGTACATTTTCTCGGGTCTGGGTGTTTTTTTTTTAAAACCAATGTGCTTGCTCTTAGCTACATACTTAACTCTACGGTTAAGAAGAAGCCTAAGATGGTGCGACCCAAAAAGTGGCACTGGTTCTCCCACACATCAGTGGAACACAGAAAACTGTTTGGCGCTGGACTCCGGCAGGAGGGTGGTAGCATCAAGGCAGCCTCTTACGAAGCCTACCACCGCAGAGGGATCTGTTGGTTAGAAAACCAATGATGCCGTTACCCAGGGTGGACCACAAAGGAGCTACCTCCTTTGTGGTCCACCCTGGGTAACGGCATCATTGGTTACCACAAAGGGGTGATGGTATCTACATACCACCACCCCTTTGTGGTACCTTGTAGGAACAATGTATGTGATGTTGTCTACATTTATTTATTATTTTTTATTTATCCTAATTTTATAGTACTCGTATATACAGGATGAAATTTTAACCACCTTCCAAATTTTAATATATCAATCTACGAGACAAAAAACAAATGACGTATTTTTTCTTTTGGTATAGCCCAGTACAAAAATGTCAAGATAAAGCACTTAGAAAATGTCCGCAAAAAATATAATCTTTGATACGGCCGCCTAGCAACACTTTTTTTACGCTATTTACATCTCATTCATTCATTACGATACTATTCATACGTTTTTGATTTTCCCTTTATACCTTATCAGGCCTAGGACCGTAAAAATTTACAACTATATTGCGAAAAATATTTTCGATATTTTCGGGTGAAAGCTTGATTTACATTTTTTATTTCATAAATAGGCTCTAAATACGATACCGAATGCTTATAAAAATTTTGGAAAGTGGTTAAAATTTCATCCTGTATACTTATTATTATTCCACTAGCCTTTCTCTTCCTATAGGTACAGGAGTACTGCCAGGAGAATACGGTCAGTAGAGTATTTTCTCTACCATGATAAATCGATGCCATAAACATCATAATAGGATAAGTTTAAGCGCTACAGAGCAACTTATATAAATACAAACATACCTACATAAGGAATGTGGAAAACATCACCAATTGTTACGGTCTAAAAAAGCAAAGCTCTTGTTTTATGTTATTGAGAGGTTGTATAGCACTGGTCCTGTACTCCACCGTCATGTGTCATAATAAGACAAAACTACAACCAAGTGTGAGACGGACCCTCAAACCAATGGTTTCGTACTATTGCGCATATTACAACAATATTACCATATTATTATGTACTTTTTATTTCGTAGTAAAGAGATACAATGATCACTATCACGTATCATTCGATAGAAACACACAATCGTGTTAATTTTTACTGCCTCACCTATTTATTTTCATAAGAGAAAAACAGCACAGGGTCCAGTTCTTTAGGAACACTAAAAATATTAACACAATTATGTTTGCAGTTTGTAAATGTTTGTTCGTTGTGTCAACTTAAAATGTACCAAGGTCGAATGTTTGAAAAATAGCGCTAAGTAAAATGTGTTTGAAGACTGTTGTGTGATGTGTCCACTGCCGGACATGACATGGGCATATCTAAACAAGTTTTTTTCTATAAATGCCACGTTTGGCAGGTGGTATGGCAATCTCATTTTGGCCAATATTCTTCATCATCATATGAACAGCGTCACATACATTTGTTCTGATCCCAAATATGGATAACATCCCAAAGTAAGTAACTATTTAAAGAACTCGTATTGTGGAAATAATAAAAAAAACTAACCACCCACAAACACCTAGACCTGAGAAAATGTGGAACAACACTTTTTCTACATTGACCCGTCCAGGCCATCCTCGCCTGGGTCCTCGGATCAGGCGACACTTTGAAAACCGGTGGGTACGCCACTCAGCCAATGAGATCGCCAAAGATACCTAAGCAAGGAAAGACGTTGGTAGAGGCCTTGCAGGGTCAAGCAGTGTAGAAGTAGTAAAACAGTGAGTGAAAGTCCGTTATCATCGTAATGAAAGCCGCGGGCACAGCTTATGTTTAATAATTCTGAATTTACCCCAAAGTGTCTAAAATGCTTCAGGGTCTGAATTCTCCCGCCAGAAATCACACTCCACATATTGCGACATTACCATAATGTAGGCAGGTGAATGGACTATAGTTGTGAAAGTTACGATAAGTGTATAATAAATATATCGATTGTCTGTCTTACTAATCAGATGATTATTTCTCGATATTCTATATTAGGAAATATCTTTATTGTACGTACATATTTACGTTTTACTGAGATCATTGAACATTAAAATCTTGCGATTCGCCGCGGCGGCGCTTAAGTTATTAAAAACTCATTGAATTACATACGAGGTTAATATGGCGGTATTAATCAACCTAGGTCGCTGTATCGGTGATGATAACATTATGTATTATCATAAGGTCAGGTGGTGATCAAGATTATCAATCTGAAGAAATAATTTCATTTAGTAAATTCATTCGTTTTTAAAATTAAAAAAACTGAAGAAGGTTAGGACAAGCTATCGTTATACTATATCGCGCAAGTAACCGAATAGAGCCTTCTAGATTGTTGACGATGTTTGTGTTAATAGCCTTGTGGTGTTGGCTTAAAACAGAATTCTCGTCATAAGAAGCGTCTAAAGGAGGACTGCCAGAAGATAGCGGACAGTAGCGTCTTGTTCCAATCATCAGCTAAAAGCGGTTATAGCATTTCCCTCATTTAGGGGAGTCCATCTGTCAACAAATATGGGATTAGGAAGATTAGTGATAGTGACACAATCAGTTTGAAACTATTATTTTTTCATGAAACTGCGTTTTCGATAATCAAGTTTTCGCATAACTAAAACTGATATTGGCTGGGATCGTTTGGCGTCGTTCGTTGCACTCGCAAAATTACTAGCAGGGACATACTTATAAAGGCGGTTATAGCATTTCCCTCATTTAGAGGAGTCCATCTGTCAACAAATATGGGATTAGGAAGATTTGTGATAGTGTCACAATCAGTTTGAAACTATTCTTTTTTCAAGAAACTGCGTTTTCGATAATCAAGTTTTCGCATCACTAAAACTAATATTGGCTGGGATCGTTTGGCGTCGTTCGTTGCACTCGCAAAATTATTAGCAGGGACATACTTATGTATGACTTTGAGATTTATTTACCATTTTTGAGGTTGTAGCTTCCCTAATGTGCTCAAAAACAGTAATAACAGCCAGGCACCAGTTCGAATATAGATGAAAAATAATAACTTACAAAAATGACACTTCAAAATGTCTCAATGGATCTATCGCTAGTGAATTTGCCCCTAGAGGCGCTAGTGTCGCGTGAGGTCCAATATCATTCACTTTGTACTGGTTTTAGCGGAATTTGTTGCATAAATTATAATTTCTTTAATTTACCTGCTGGAAAGTGATCTCCTTCGTAAAATATCGCAAATATGGATTATTTGGCGATTAATGTGAACGCTTTAAAAGCGGGATTAAGAAAAAGCGCATAAATAGGCGGCCTCAAGAGCAACTATTTCAGAAGTTAGTTTGTTGATATCAAGATAGTTATTTATAAACAATATAACCTTTATTAGATTCAAGATGTAACACTTTGTTTCGGCGACAGCTATACCTCCGGACCTCAGTCTATAGTGGCGCCAACTGGTGAGCAAAGAAACGGTAGTCCCCATTGCACACATTAACTTAGCCGTTGTCATGTTTCATATCTGCCTAATATCTTTCTTTCTTTTACTCCACAATATGAGGTCAGTGTTATAGACCCTGTCGGGCACAACGTAGGCCCATGAGAGGCAGCAGCGGGATAAAAGTAGGTATACGTTAGTTTTATTTTTATTTTAAATTCGCGGTCATCTAGCATAAAACAAATACAACAAATCTTTCAATTTTATACCATTTCGCTTTTCTTAATTTCCTCAAAGTTTTTTACGTCTTTTCGCAATAACTTTTAAATCTTGCAAATGCGGAACTTGTTACTCAGTCACACACAATAGAATAAAGTGATCTGGATGAAATTTTTCACGGTGATAGAATATATTGAATAAGACTTAATCAATGTTTTTCATACCGTTAAGAATTCCTAAAATTACGACGCTTACGAAATCGGGCTCAAGTTAGTGTGCAATAATCACAAAATAACCATATTGTACTTAGCTATAAAAAATTTAAGTGTCGTCTTAAGATCACCGGTTCTATTAAAATGACGTCACGAGAATTATTCCATCCAATAACCGATCAATAGATACTCGATCGGTCATATGAAGCATTTGAACTTGAAGACAAAATATGGCGAATTTTTTTTATGGATCGTGTACGTGTTGTATTATGATGTTATTTGACTCTAAAAGTTTATTTTGAAACGCCTTGATTTGGATCGCAGGATAGTACTCTATCTACAAAGTATCTGTTTAAGTGTCCTCATAACATTAATTTGATTATGCGGTTTTTTCTATGCTTCGTAATTAAATTATATCGTTCAAGTAACAGTAATGACACGGTAATATTAATAATATTACCGTGGTAATGAGTTGCATATTCATAGTAAATTATTATTAAAATGAAGTGCCATCATTAGTTAATCATCTTTTGTTCAATTATCTTCTATTACCCTCTCTTTTCAAGACAATTGCTGTGCACAGGCATAATTTGTTAAGTGCATATTTATGTCATTTAAAAATAATTGCAGTTATTCCATTACATAATTTAAAAAAATTTACGTACCGATAAAACGAAGTCGCTTATTCGGTTCCAAAGAAAAATAATTAACGATCGTAATACATTGATCCAAAGTGTTACCTATTTACTAAACTTTCCTAGTTTTTTGTTTTTCTTTTATAATAACATCAAAAATACTAAACAATCTTTGAGGTTGCTTCTTAGGTTTTATGGTTTATCCTTAGGCAGGTGTCGTACCTAACACCCATAGAAAAATAAGTATTGGTAAAGTAAATTAACGGCCTATAATAATCCCACTGCAGAGTAATCATCATAATCCTCCATCATTGACATCAAGTTACCACAGCAATGATGGGTACAAGAAGAACTTACAAATCCGAGTATTTTTTGAAAATTCGATACTTATTGTTGTCCGACCCGGTGATTGAACTCGGGACCCCGAAATCTTGTTCAGGTAATTAACAACGGGGCGTAGAATTGGTCTCCTTTTACTTGAGCACCCCCACCAAATGGATGGTGATATTCTTATAATATGCCGGCACAACTTGACTACAACTACTATTGCATGGAGAACCTTCCCTTCAGAAAAGGTGTTATGATGATACAGTACCAAGAAAAGTTAATGTCGGGTAAAAATTAAACGAATGTTGCAAGTAAACCACTTGAGACTTCCCAGCGAACTTTGATCGGCTACTTCAGTCCCTTCAACTCAACTTTTGTAATTAGTTTTCGGCTACTGCGCAGTTAATTATAAGTTCCATTTTATTACCACCCCGATCCAAGAAGAGGGAGTTATTAGTTGATATACTTTGTTTACAAAATAATTTTCAGACGAAAAGCGTGATATATTTTTTGTCACAAATTTTAAATATGTTTGATGACTGTCAGTGAATTCTTGTTGGATGTTTTTATATTTCAAATTGAAATAAACTCTGATTCTGTCGAAAAAAACACGTTACAATAATTATTATGTCTAATTGACAGCTTCTTATTTTTCGATGGATTATAAGTTTTCCTAGCATTTTTATACTTCATTCGCTCATTGAGTGTCATGATAATCTCTTCGTTCGATCCACTTTTTTTGGCGAATAGAAAAACAATTGAAAAACAACGGGAGCGTGTTTTTACTTTTACCTACGAAAATACTTCTTCTCCTAAATCTTTTTAAAACATACCATAAATGACAAAAAATATTCAAACTACAAAATGCTTTTTCTAACTACCCACTAGTTTCTAAAACCTATACAATACATTTCTAGTTTTAAAAAAGACGATATAAAACAATATCATATACTCATAACAATTAGGTCAGGAAAGGTGCATTAATACTATTCCACTAAAATTTCATATCGCGTGCAAATTCAATGAAAGTTCCAAGGAAACAAACTGGGACTATCCCCAACGGCAGCTTGGATCCGTTACTTCAGTTACTTTTACTCTCGAACTTTTCTAATTGTGTTCTGCGACAGGGCAAATAATTACTAAATGCACTCATTTTTTATTTGTCTCTAGATATTAATATTTTCGTTTAACGCTTTTAGAACTCTGTTGTTAATTATGATTGGCTGCAAAATATTGTTTTATGTAATCTATCAACACTAATGTTCTAAATTTACTGTTTTCTTGAATTTACGCGAACATTATAGGTGTTAAAATGAAAAATAGGTTTTGGAATGAAATAAAAGAAGTGTTTAAACTAGCGTAAGTATATTTTTAATTTGTGAGTTTATTTTTTTAAAAGTCGCAACAAAAATCGTTTGTGTCTAACCCAATGGTTAAATGGTAGAGAATCTTCTCTTTTGTGCAATAAAGATTAAATAAATAACTAAATTATAGATTTGAAATGAAAACTATAATTGTTGCGAATAGCACTATCCGTGCCACTCATAAGCCGGATTATCATTGGTAAAAGGAAATCCTAATTTTTAAGTAATACCCATCGTTCAGACAAGGGCACTAAAAAACTTAAGGATTTTCCTCCATAGTAACTCAGTTTGTTCTTTTGTTTCTTGAACGGCAATTAATCTTCAACGAGGCCAGTAAATAGACAGGTTACCTTATGCAATTTTGAAAGCACTAACTCTTTTCTAATATTAAGTTTTATTTAATAAACTTGTCTTCCTTAAAACATGACTTAAAGTTATTTATTACAATAAATATAAATTAAGACTTATCCCATTATACCATATATTCTTAAACCTTTAAAAGTTGATAAAAGCACTAAAAGCTTTTCTGAAAAAAAAAACCTTTACCTACATTTAAAGAATAAACTCTACTATTTAATAGAGGGTTCTCCTTACGAATTCATACACGATAACATTTATATTTTCTTTAAAAATATTACGCAACAAGTCAAGAGCGCTTTTACATACATCCTCACATCGCGTACAAATTGAAAGTTTCAAGGAAAACTCTCGACAATTTTCCTACCGGCACGCGGAGTAAAACGTCCGCTACGATTCAGTCGATTCTTAGACGCAGCGCCGTTCGCACGTCACTTGATTTTATAGTCGCTTCGCAACGCGTTTTATATTACGAACTTTATAGTTGAAAGTTATTGTGAAGCTGCAGATTGCAGATACTGTTTTAGAAGCCTCTTCGTTTTGGTGACGTGATAAAAAAAACACGTGAGTAGTTATTATAAGTTCGCATTAGGTATTTATAGCTTTTGTTTGTCTTTTAATTTGTGACTATGTGTTAAATTTTGTCATCCGATGTGTTAAGTCAGAGTTATTTAATGTGTTGTTTGAGTATGTTTATCAGTTACTTGCTGTTGCCCGCGACTTCGTTCTCGTCAATTTCTGTTATTATGATCGAGACTATTTTTGCAACATTTTACACTCATGCTTCGCTCCTATTGGTCGCAGTGTGATGTTCTATAATCTAAAGCCTTCCTCGATAAATGGACTATCCAACACAAAAATATTTTTTCAATTCGGACCAGTACTTCCTGAGATTAGCGCGTTCAAACAAATAAACAAACTCTATATATTAGTATAGATTTAAGTAAGCTCCAGTAATTGTTTCAGGTCTTATTTTTTTAGGAAATATATGGTTTGATTTTTGTATCTATAAAATTAAAGGCTTCATTAGCGGATCATAACAAGAGTTTATCATATAAAATTGCCGGCATATTTAAATATTTGTTATTAGATATGTACTCAAAGTCATCGAAGAACTAACAAACCAATGGAAAATTATTTGAGGAATCGTGAATTATACTTGAAATATCATCACTAAATCATCCACTAACGATAAATCTCTAAACCATTATTTCCCAAACTTAAGGGTTTAGTTTGGCTTGACTTCGCCTATCAATGTAGGCAGATAATATTTTTATATTTGAAAAAATGCAAACCATGAAAATATTTTTTATTTTATTTTATCCACTCCGAATCGGGAGTTTTTTAAATAAAATAAGTGTGAATTGATTAAATTTTATTGTTGTGATAAGATTTTAAAAACACTAGGTTTTGAACAAACAAAATTTGATTATGATTGACTAATTTCACTTTTTTGACATTCACTGATAGTCATAGTAGCATAATTAATTAAGTAATTAATTGTCACTTTCTTTTTCGAAAACTGTGATTTGTTAATTGTAACTTAAGCCGCATCTTAAATATCCATCCATGGGAACAAGGCGGAAATGTAGCCGCGGGGGTCTAAGTAACCAGAAAAATTTTTAAAGAGGTCTATTAGAACAAAAAGTTTGAGAAACTTTGCTCAAAACGGTGACGCGTGCGGCATACCATATAAACGCTACTGGCACAAATTATTAATTATGAGGTAGGTATGAAAGGTCACTTACGTTGCCGAAACCGGCATTTACCTTGTACTATTTTCAAGTCATACATGTATTCTAATGGTATTTTTTATGACTTCAAACGATCAAAGGGAACGTACGAGCATTTCTGGAGTTATTTGATTCCATGTACCTTATTTATTATGAGTTTCCGATATTTCGGCACTGCTGCAAGCGCCATGATCACGGGAGAACTTCCGTACATGGTATAAATCCCGAATCAAATAACACTAGTGGTAGTGACCATGGAAGTTTAAATCAGTGTACGAGCATTTGTATCAGCGGTAGTTAACGCTGCTTCTGAGCCATGGGTCGCGGGTTCGAGCCCCGCACAGTACAAATATTTGTGTGCATGAACATGTCTGTTTGTACTGGTCTGGGTGTTTTCTATGTATTATAAGTATGTATTTACAAAAAAAAAAGTATATAAGTAAGTTTATCGGTTGTCTAGTACCCCATACGACAGGGTACTTAATAGTACCTTAATTTGGTACTAGATGGCTCAGTGTGGCCCAGTGAGGCATGTCTTAAATGTCTTAAATATTTGTAAGGATAACTGGTTTAGTTCCTTGTTTTGAGCTTAGACTGCAGTATGTGAATCATTCGAACTGTTTTTATATGTAACTAGCTGACCCGGCAAACGTTGTTTTGCCATAAAAATGATTAAATTACTAAAATGGCTAACAAAAAATAGGGGTTGGTGGTAAAAGGGTAAAAATTTAGTGTTGTATATATTTTATAAAATTTTAATATTTTACTACCCTACCCCTACCCTACCCCTACCCTACCCCTAACCTACCCCTAACCTACCCTACCCTACACATACCCTACCCCCACCACTACCCTAAACCCTTCCCTACCCCTACCCTACCCTTACAAAAAAGACGATAATTGATCAGTTATCGAGCGGGATGAAAAATGATTAAATTACTAAAATGGCTATTAAAAAATAGGGGTTGGTGATAAAAGGGTAAAAATTTAGGATTGTATGTATTTTTGTATGTTGTATCATAATAAAATAGAAATTAAAAATTTTGTCTAAAAAAATAAAAATAAAAATTTAGGGGTGGACTACCCCTAACATTTAGGGGGATGAAAAATAGATGTTGGCCGATTTTCATAGATACCGGATAAGCACAAAAAATTTCATCAAAATCGGTCAAGCCGTTTCGGAGGAGTATGGCAACGAAAACTGTGACGAGAATATTATATATTAGACTAGCTGTTGCCCGCGACTTCGTCCGTGTCAAATTCTGTTATTATGATCGCAACTATTTTTGAAACATTTTTCACTAAAGCTTCGCTCCTATTGGTCGCAGCGTGATGTTATGTAGCCTAAAGCCTTCCTCGATAGATGGACTATGCAACACAAAAATAATTTTTAAATTCAAATCGGCACTTCCTGATATTTACGCGTTCAAAATAACAAACATATATATAGCTTTATAATATTAGTATAGATATTGTGTGCGATGCAATGTTTAGCGTTCGTGTAAATGCAAGAAGTCGATTACAACTACAATAATTAACCAATTACCTAAAATAGTACTACATCACATACTTTATTTGATATTTTAGCAACTTAATTGCACTTATAATATCAGTATATAAACTTGAAAAATTTTGTCTCAGGCGGGACTCGAACTCGCATCTCCTCGCATGCCGGGCGGGCGCCATACCATTAGGCCACCGAGACACTGCGACACGGCGCGAATTTTTCAAGCATATTCTTACGCTGTGAGCCAGCGTTGTTTCATCAAATGTTAGGAGTTTGCACCCTTAACACCCGAAGGAAACATCTTTGCAGATGTTTGACAGTCAGTTAAGATGAAACAGCTATTTATATACTTTATTTGATATTTTAGCAACTTAATTGCACTTATAATATCAGTATATAAACTTGAAAAATTTTTAACAACGCTGGCTCACAGCGTAAGAATATGCTTGAAAAATTCGCGCCGTGTCGCAGTGTCTCGGTGGCCTAATGGTATGGCGCCCGCCCGGCATGCGAGGAGATGCGAGTTCGCGTCCCGCCTGAGACAAAATTTTTCAAGTTTATATACTGATACTACATCACATACTTTGTTCTGATCCCAATGTAAATATTTAACTGAACCAGTTTTTTTTCGTAGAAATCATAAACAACGAAGGCACCACTAACACCACGGCAATAAATAAAGAATTTTTTTTTTCCTAGATTAATTAAACCCGGGATATCTGAAACAGAGGATACCTTCAAAAGCCGATGTGTAATATGCCATACCAAGGAGGTCTTCGTGCTCCGAGTGCGACAGGAGCAATTGTCTTAAATAATTAAAAACTTACCATAGGCCGCCCCGTTGGTCTAGTGGTTTAAATACCGGGCCAAGATCTCGGGGTCCCAGGTTCGAATCCCGGGTCGGGCAACAAAAAGTTTCGAATTTTCGAACGTTGCTCGGGTTTGTGATCACCAACCCGCATTTGGCAAGCGTGGTGATTATGCCAGTACACCCATCATTGCTGTGGTAACTTAAATTCAATGATGGAGGCCTTTTCCCTGCAGTGGGATGATTATAGGCTGTTACTTACTCTTACTTACATAGGGCGTAACTTCCTCTGTATATAGTATTTACTGTACCTAGATAGGTATGTACTAAATACATATCTATGTATACAACTAAGTTTTTATTATGCACTCAATTAATCGCTTAAAGAGCGACCTACTTCGTCTGATTGAAAACATTCAGATCTTCTATTTGCACTGTAAACTTTAGAAATTGAACTTTTCCGTTCGTAACAATCTATATTTTTTTTGAGTCAACACAAGCTTTTGAAAAGCTCTTGCACTTTTTCTAAGGAAATTTTCTCTGGAAAATGTAAGCAGTGAAATGGTAATAAAGTGAGGAAATAGAATGAAATTATGTTTTCGCAACCATCGTAATAGTTTTATTTTTCTAAGCTTTCAAACGTATATTTAGTTGTACATTTATAAATATAGGTACCGTTCGTAAATTTCTATGGGCATATGACTTTCTTATATTTATGATTGTTAATGAACTGATGACTTAACCGACGAAATAAGTAAATCTTAGTTCGATGTGCATGTTTTTTTTTCATGAATGAAGTTCTTAGTTATCTAACTTTAGATAGTGTATACGATTTGAGTAAAAAATAATATATTCGGTAATGATGAAAGTGTTTTAAATTTTAAAATATTGCTAACCTAAGTTAACAAGATCTGAAAGCGCATACATATTAATGCACCCTGTACAATGAAGGGAAAAGACCTATTGTTCCGTAGGAAATGCGCCATCAGTTCGAATAGCAACTCAACGCCCGATCGACGCTGAAAGGGAACAAAGGGAATTTAACATTTACGTATATACATCTAGGTTAGGTTGTATTACACAAATCGATAGCCTGCGATATGCATGGCCAGACAGAATTCGTGTTTATGCCTAGGTTCATTCGCCCCGACTCACCTTAGGTGGATCCGGATACGGATTGGGCGCGGGAAATTTGAAACATGTAGGTACTTTCGCTTTTCCAATCCAGGGGATTTCGCCGGAGCGGAAATTCGCTGGTTTTTAATCCTATTTTAATCACGTTCCGGATTTTCTCGCTGTGCCAGGATGCTGTGGAATCGTTTTTTTTATCCTGTTACATATTTATGTTACAGCCGATTGCGTGTTTTTATTAATAGTGTCGTATTGGACTCATTTATTCTTAAACAAAATGTCATGTGTGTTTGTTTATTGACAAAATTCGGAAAACAATCGGAAATTATCGAGATTTGCCAAATTTTACGTAAGTGACCGCTAATCTCTTATTGGATCACCTTGTACTTTAGGAACAGTGCAACTTTAAACTTGGATTCTGTAGTAATTACTGGGCAGTTATTATTCGGAGTCTGTAATAAAGGTAGAGTCAGTGTACTGTTACGGACTTTTAAACTTTGCTGGCAGATTAGCCAGGGTGTGGACTAATTTAAATTTTCTAGGACTAACTGACAGATGAATCAAACGCAAGAGCATGCTTAAAAACATCACGTCAGACGACAATGTTTGCTTGCATAAATTTTACAGTGTTTTGTGTTGTATCAATATTTTCTTATTAAACCATCTTTATCACAATGTCTCCGAGTTTTCTGCGAGTCGATTCTATTTGAATCGCATCTTTTGGACTGCAGTAGTGATCAGTTGATTTGGTACATCCTTACGAATATTATGAATTTGAATGTAAGTTTGTTTGTTACGAGTTTACGCGAAAACTACTCTAGCGATCATCATGAAACTTTGTGCACATATTCTTGAAGGTATTACAAGTAACATAGGTAATTTAGTATCCCACTGTTGGGCATAAATTTCCGCACGCGAGATATAACGTGTAGTTCAAGCGGGCAGAGCTGCGGGTGAAAAGCTAGTATTACATAGTTTTCTTCTTCTGAGTTTTCCAAGCCGCCTATAACAGGCATCTGAGGCCTTATTCAGCTATTTCAATTGCAGATCGATCATGATTGAATTGTGCGATTTTGACATTAACTAGAACTGTCAAAAACCTGATCTTTAATTACGATTGTGATACGATTTGGTTAGCTGAATTAGGGGCCTGACGTGACTTTTGTTTACGACTTCTATCTTGAGAATTAATTCAAAAGTCGGGACCAACGCGCAACGGCTTGGCCTCCGATGCAGAGGTAGTCAAGGTGCCTCACTCTGCAACACAAAGTTCGTATTTACGGATATATCTGTCTCTTTCAGTAACTTTAAGACATCGGTATGAGTTATAGGATAGGGACAGATGGATTCGAATATACGGACATTGTGTTCCGGAGTAGGGCCTCCGCTTCGGCCCCTTCCACACTCAAGAACATTTAGAAAAGACCATTGGTACTTCTAGGTTTGATATTGATATTATGATTAACTAGCTGTTGCCCGCGACTTAAAATTCGAACTCGTGGAACGTTGAATTGAAAACTATGTATTAAAATTATCCCACGGGAACCGTACCTTTTCCTGGGATAAAAAGTAGCCTATATATTATTCCAGATAATAAACTAACACCTAGCCAAATTTTACTCAGATCCGTTCAGACGTTTAAGCGTGAAAGAGCAACAAACATTTATACTCACACTGTCACATTTATAATAATAGGGGTTAAAGTATGAAATTGCCGATTATTTTCCCACTTTTTATTTTGTTTATAGCTCTTAAGTATAGTCATATTATTGCGTAATTCTTTTTGTATTGTATCAAAAACTAAATAAGTAAAGTAACTTTTGACTAAAAAAAATATGCAATACTAGTGCCTATTACTTCAAAGGAAGTCGTTGAAAAGACCCCTTACAATGTGTCAGCTGACCTTCTTGCTTCAATTAAGTATATTTGTATTATATACTTTGATTTTCAGAAATTTAAATACTATAATGCGTAGCTTTATAACCATCTAACTTTCACCTTTAATTGCATCGGAAACGGTACAGGCGTTTTTAAAAAAAACTAAAAAATTGTTAGTATGGAAAAATGACTTTTCTCGATTTCGTCTACAAAACGGCAATTTCATACTTTAACCCCATATTAAGTAGGATACTTTTTACCTGAGGATAATCTAGCCAGATAATAGTAGTTCATGTGTCTAAAACATGTTTGTATTCCAAACCAAATCGAGGCTATTATTCCCGTCTGCGGAGTCGAGTTCATTGCTCGTCCAGACTTTGAGGATAGTTCGTAAAGGCTGCTCAACTTTGTCGCTTATCTAAATATATAAAAATGAAAACTGATTTAATGACTGACTGACTGACATATCAACGCACAGCCCAAACTACTGGGATTTAAAATCTGAAAATTTTTACCGTGCCTCCTTTTATAGTGTAGGTGAGCACTAAGAAAGGAATTTTGGAAATTCCACCTCTAAGGGGGTAAAAAGGGCCCCATAAGTTTGTATGAAACTCCCTCAGTTTTGAAGCTAAGTCTATGAAAATTGGTATCCAGCTACCTGATTAGAAATTAAGAATGACGTCTTTCAGGATTTTTGAAAATTTAATCTTCAAGGGGATAAAAAATGGGGGCAAAGTTTGTTCGGTTCCGTGTCATATCCATACTCTTTACATATTTGTACTCTCTGACTTTACTTAGTTTGTTATGACATTCAATGTGTCAATCAGAAAATAAATAGGTAATTTCTTGCAAACAGAATGGTATTATTTTAGAATTTAATAATTGGTGCCGAAATGGATGAATTAACTGAATTAAAACGTGTAGAACTTTAACAAAATTTGGCAGCCAGATACAAAACCTATGAGAAATTTGTGATTATGAATTAAAATTTGTGAGTGATCAGCTGGTGAAGTGACAAATGAACAAATTTACCAAGAATAATTTGGTAGAGATACGACTACAAATAATTTCACTGATGACCTACAGTTGAAAACTGAGATTGAAGAAAAAAATAACCTTCAGGGTATTACAACACAGCTTAAACTATAACTGCAGAGTTTGAATTCGATAGCACGAAACAATTCCATGTATGCAGAAGGTACTGAGGAGCAAAGGTCGGTCACAAACAAATCTTAGGACATCTAAATTGAACTCAGTACCATTAGACAAGGACGAAACATTCAAAAACATCATTAAACGGTTGGATACGTACTTAAAACTGAACAGATGTGATGATATCGATACAAGGAAATACACGTCAATCATACATCTTTGAGCCCAGAATTACATCAGAAAACGTATTATATTTATTATATTTTTGTGCTCCACGGGATCCTTGTGAGTTAGAATTTGAAGAGTTGGATAAAATTCAGTTAGTAAATTATCAACAACTCAAAATTGGACAGATTACTAGAAGATTTAACAATGTTGTTTGACGGAACTCTTGTTTGAATATCAAACTACAAAGCTCAATTAGTGCTTCAAGAAAATGTGACACCAATTTTCATCTAGCCGCGACGTATTCCATATGCCCTGAAGGACAAAGTTGACGAAGAAATAAGGAGGCTATGTAACGAAAAGACAAAACTTGAAAATTCCTATTGGATGTCTTATCTATATGTATATTGTAAAAAAATTCTGAAAATCCTTTCGTTCAGAGTAGGTTTTCATAGGAAACTGTCGTCCTATAGAGACAGATTAATTAAATTTAATGTTGAGTCCCTTGAGACAAGACGCAAGAAGTCAGATCTTTTATACTTGCATAAAATTTTGCACTCTTTCATCGAAAATCCGCCACTTCTTGCGTCTATTAACTTCAACACTGTCTGCAGAACTCGTAACCCTAGATTGTTTTCTCTTAAGATATATCGTAATAATACATCATTTTATAATCCCTTAGTTCGCATGTGTCGCCAATGCAATGAATTGGCGACCACCACGCACCCACTAATGACCAAGCAGCAGTAATTAATTATGTTTTGCTGACATCATTTAAAGCTGAAGGAATAAAAAAAATTATAGACACAGTGGTCAGTACAGTCGAATCAGTTCTCTATCCTGTCAAGTTTCTGAACACTTTTTATCCTACTGATCATCCTCTACCATTCATGCCTCGAACCAACATCCCACATGAAAGTTTTGTGAAACTACGTCAGCTTTTTGGTATAAATTTTGTTATGTTGTTTATAAGGATTTTTTTATAATTAAATATTTGAGGAGGTGAAAAACGGTTGAAAATTTTGTGGTTAATTATTTGTGTTTAACATCATATTGAGGTACTTGAAACTTCGTTTATCGATCATGAAGGGAGAATGACATAGGACTGGCTTTTTCAGAGGTCTACACCGATGCTGGTACTACACCGGTCTTCTATCCAAACGTAGTATGCAAGCAAATTGTCTTTGTAAAATCGCCTTTTTAACGCTTATGGATCGAGAAAAATGGTAACCTACTTGGTTGGAAATTAAGAATGTGGTCTTTTACACAGGGCCACTTCTTTCAGGGCTCTACGCCAGTGTTGATCATATTCAAAAACAGTTTGCAAGCTGCTTTGAATGGTTTGTTGTACTACAGCGTTGACAGTTTTGAAAGTTTCAAATGATATTGTACTTCAGATTTCATGTAAATGCAAACAGATGTAGTGCGAGCTCGCTTGGACCACGGTTCGCTAGGAGAACTAACACCGGATCCCTAAATAGTTTAAATCGGCCCCTTTCATCCAACTATTGTATCAACGGGCCCCGGTAAGTCGGCAACGACGTATCGGCTCCCACTAAGTGCCCACCACCACCTCGCCCGAGATGGGCACCCTCGGCACCGTAGGCAAAGGAAGTTGAGGAAAAGAGTGGAGGAGAAAGTCGTGACGAAAACTTTGTAACAGATCAAAACCCACGCGTGCGAAGCCGCGGGCATCAGCTAGTGACAAATATAAAAACAGAAATTTCGCTTAGGTCAAATGTGGATGTTTACGCTAGAAGTAAAATTTTTGAACTGGGATAATGTAACACCTACAATTTTAATTACATTTAATTTTGTAAATGCTTACCGCGAGTACAAGGTATCTAGAAAGCTAGAGCATATTATAATATTTATTTTTGAAAGTGTTGTGAAAAGGGCGGCGACTCTTTTAAGAAATAAACCTATTAATTGGAAAATATGACTTCTCAAATTGACCCGAACGGGAATCGAACCTGTGTTTTGGATCACCGCACCACTACACCAATCAGATCGTCGCCGGAATGATGATGATGATCTGCACAAATCACACTTCCAATGCGGACCTTTGATAATGACTCTACATTCGTTATCATAATACTTTTGTATCAGGTTTTGCGAATTTGCACCTTTGACCCGGCTTTGTGATAACAGCAACTCGTTTTCTCTGAAAACAAAAGATAATAATGTGCATAATGCATTGTTATATTTTAAAATATAATTATCTCATTGACTTTCATTGATGAAATGGATAAAATCTTTTAATCAAAGGAAAACATGAGAAAGGGCTGTTAACGTTCCGTCGCTATAAAAAAGTCTAAATTTCCTATTTCTACAGGTAGAATAAGTTTATTTTTAAATTGAATGAAACCTTTTCTAGAATATAATAGGCCTTTCCAAAAGGAGGATTTTCTCATAAGCGTTATTGATGTCGAAATTGGATTACATATCAGCAATAGAGTAATATTCGAATAACCAATATTCCAAGCCTTTTTTCCCCCCAATGTATGCAGAAATGAATATGACATCAGGGTACAATATAATTTTGTAAGAAAAACTACAAAATTGATTTTGTTTATCTTCGTAAATTCTGGTCGTCTTGTAGGTATGTTTTATTGAAAGCATCTTAATTACATTTTTATCTCAAATTTATCATTCTTGGCAGGCAGATGGGCTATTGGTGGACAGAAGGCACACGTTTCGAATTAAGAAAAATATTTTTTGGTTAGAGAAAGAATACATTTTAATTAACTACACATAAATTAAAAAACACCTCGAGTGAACAATTAGCCAATCGAATTGAATAATATAATAGGTTGGCTAATTGTTCACGCGACCAAATAAAACGCAACTCTCGCGGCTCGCCAGGGGAAATAGGTTTGTCAATTTGCTAACAATTTATTCCGTCATACATTTCGATTCCTATATGGGAGCGCGATATACATATTGTATCAAATATATATATGAATTTTACATTGCAATCTCAGAGCCCCTGAGGGTGCATCGTAAACTTTTACAGCTAGCAACGGTGGGTGTTACATTACGGATTTAAAATTTTACACGACGACTGAGAGTTTAGGGACGTACCCGGCTCTGAAATATTTGAGCATTCAAAAAAGCCTTGTGTTGTTTGATTATTGTGACCGAGTTTCTTGCGCTGCTTCTTGTTGACACTAATCTAGCCCATGATACCTGTCTCGAAACATTGGTAGGTTAAAATGTTTGGACGCGTCAAAGCGCCTCCTGTTTGCATAAATGAAACTGATTTTGGACCCATGCAATAATTTTTTTTTTTTTTTTTTTTTTTTTTTATTTATTTTAATAATCAATACTATAAATATTCATCTTCATCGTCAGCCCACATCAGTCCACTGTTGGGCATCATGATCATCTCGTACTAATGGCACCCAGAGCTGGACATAGGCCTCCCCTAAAAATCTCCATGCAGACCAGTCCCGCTCCACCCACATCTAGCGCCTTCTCGCGATCTTCACCAGATTGTCGTTCCACCTAGACATAAATACCTTCAAAAAGAAGATTTTTCCTTAAACATCAGCTTGGCAGGCGGGTTGGCGATCGCAGTTTGGCCAGAAGCTGCTACCCGTCTACTTCTGCCGCTTCTACATTCACCCATTAGCAATAAATGGAGAATCTTGCAGCAATCTCGGTATTTGAGGTTTAATCCCGCAAGGTCTCAGTGTTTTGCGAGATATTTGTATAATATTTTTTTCACTTACCGTCCGTCCCGGCTTGCACGGTCATGCATGAGTCATCTGAGTTTAAATAGGAACATAGGAATTTGGATACGATACCCCGAATCGCTTAGTAAATCAAGTGTTTTTGATTGATTTAGATTCGTATCATCACGAGATGCCTGTGAAGCTACACAGAACTGCAAATTTTGCGAGATTGCTCAAGTTTTTGGCTAAAGGATTCATCTCTCAAAATTGATGCGATATATTGAGATTGCACTCCCTATTGGCGTTGTTCTATTGAACAATTTAACATGAAAACAATAGAGTAAAGTTTCTGCTAAAGTTTTAAGTATTTGTTGTTTTGTCAACCGTCTTACTAGCTAGCAGCCCTTGGGGATTGGATTGACGGACGGCTTTATGACTGAGTGGCATCTGGATCTTCAGAGTGCATTGTCTACAATTTTTATAGCTTGTTCAACTGACGAAAAACAAAGAAGTTTTTGTAATATCTCAACGGGTATATTTTTTCAATTGACGAAAACGGAGGTTATCAATTTGAATCGCATATTAATTTTGTTTTTTTTTTACTACGCATAGTTTTTACCATGTAGACCGATTTCGATGTTTTTATTGTTCGATAAGGTCTTAAGCCGGTCTAATTTAAGTCAGCAAAGGAATAATAGGGTAAAATCAAAAATAAAATTCTACAGAAACTTTTACGAAGCGAAATAAGGCACCAATTTTCAGTCGGTGTTAAATCAGAAATCACAGTCGAACGTCGTGCACAAATTTATTTTTTACTGTGTATAATGTTTTTAATGTATGTACCTACGTCAAAGCATTTTTTTTAACGGGTCAATTTTACCTATGCATTTATATTTTTTGAAGAAGCCTGTCCCTCTTTAATTTGAACACAAAATCTAAAGTGATATTATACCTATGTGTGCAATTGGTGTTATCAGAGTTCCGTAGCAGTGACCTTTGACAATGCACTGTTCATTGAAATAAGGAAAAAGAAGACAGATAACTGTAATTTTAAACATGAAAACCTTACAATTTATATTATGAAGTAACTGTTATTATTTACTCTGAAAAAAAAAAGAGTGGCGAAGTCGAGTTTTACGAATATCCGATCATGCCTCATGAACTCCGTAGGAGAACTAAGATAACGGCCATCGCTCAAGAAATCGCTGGCTGCAGTGGCTATGGGCGGGAAACATAGTTAGAAGAACCGATGGTCCCTCGATCTGGTGAAGGTCGCGGGAAGCTGTTGGATGCGGGTGGCGCAGGACCGATCGTCCTTTTGGGTAGTCTATGTCCAGCCGTTTCAACGTTTGCTGATTCGATGATAATGAATGCAATGCCATGTAGTTTCACCTTTCCGATACGAATTCATTTCCATACAAATTTTCGTTTACTCGTTTTATGAGTTTGATCTCGTGATGAAGCTACGCATACTAAGCTCATATATTTTAAATATTTGGAATGCCGCATATTATTATATCAGCTGTATGAGATGAAGAGAAGTCATTTAGTTACGTAAGAGATAACTTTTTTATTGTTAATTGTTAATCAATCTTTTAATTATTTCCATTTAACAAAAGTTTCTAAAGGAAAGTCGGTTACATAGTGCACGATGATGAATAGCCAGCGGTAGGTGACAGGTGACATCGATCGATGAAGTTCTGCGGCGGTGGCCTAGTTTAGATAAACGATATCGATTACTGAAATAATTAATATTCGAGATTGTGTCTAAAAGTCTGAACAGACATTTTTGATAAAAAATATTTCAAGCAAAGGAGAACTGTAGCTCTATTTGACTACTCAGCTCTACATATTTTTTGCAGTTAAGTAGGGTCTTTTGGTATAAGGCCCCGTTGGTCTAGTGGTTTGAATACCGGGTCGAGATCTCGGAGTGTTGTTCGATCTCCAGGTCGAGCAACATGGGTTTCGAATTTTGGAACATTGCTCGGGTTTGGCAAGCGTGGTGATTGTGCCTGTACCCATCATTGCTATGGTAACTTGAATTTAATGATAGATAACTTTTCCCTGCAGTGGGATGATTATAGGCCGTTACTTATATGCTGTGTTACATTTCTGTCGATAAATGAATGAAGAAAATCTTTAAGCATATTTGCACATTACTGGTACAGAACATTGCACATTACTGGTAAAGTTTACTATCTTAATTATTACCTAGGCGTATTCTTTGTTGGTCTGTATATGTCATCGTGAAATGTAAACTTTATTAGTTCATATTTTAACGTCGATGGATTACAATCTATCCTAACCTAACCCACCGTTGTTGTTTTGTAAACTGACAGATCTAACAATTTTACAGTGTCATCTATAAACGAATAAATAAACTCTATTTTTACCATTTTTGCAAAACCTTGCATATAATCTATTATATAACTTTTTGTAAGCTTAATATAATCTGATAATATTAAAGTATTCATCATTAAATCTTGCATAATTCGGAAGTATGTTTTTACACTATCAGTTCGTTTTTATTGCATATATAAACTAAACCTGTTTGACAGAGGTCAAGCAATGTTCGTTACGTGGGCTACACGTACGTCAATCTACGAGGTTCAGCGATCACAAGTACTGTGTTATCTATCGAGGTTAGAAATTGGAGTGATCGTATTTCCGCACAGTGTAGGTACCCGCTATCTAAGTTCTAAATTCTAATATATACACGGAACGGCATATTATGTTTAAAATGTCACGGTCAGAAATAAGACCATGATTCCAAGACAAAACTTAATTGGGAGTAGGTAGTTTTTGTCCGCCGTATACAACTAGGCCTGGGTCTATTTACTCAGGTCGATAATGCGATAACTTGACGATTTGGAAAGTCAAATCAAATGGGAGACTTTCGCCCTTTGCAGAAAGCGTGGAGGGAGTTGGAATACATGTTTGCACAGCAGTAAGACCATATTGATTTAATAAACAAATCATGTCCGATCGACCGAAAGAGATATGTCTAACTTGGTTATAGCAAATCGTGCATCTAGTTTTTACGGACCTGCTTAAATCATAATGGTGTAACTGTGTATGTATGCATATACTGTATAAATATACAAAACCATGGAAAAGATGCTTTATAGGGTTAAATAATAGAAAATATATTCATAATATCGTTTTTTATATAACTCTTATCTAATTATCATTGAAATTGTAGTGATTTGAATTCTAAAGAAAAGCTGGTTTGGTTACATTTTTGTCGGTCAGGTATTGATTCGTATCGTCCGTTTACGTCGACTATACGTATGTACCGGCGTACCACGTATGCCTATTTAAATGTCTGATTAATATGTGAATGTTATTTAAGTATCTTTGACCTTTAATGGCTTTGCAAAAGAATGGTATTTTCCGATAATTTCTTTTTTGTTTACATGGTATAGGCCTTTACTTTCCATAGCCTTAGCTGCTCCATGCTCCGGTACAACCTGTATAACGCCACAACATATCATCATAGTGCAATCGCTTGGTCGAACTACGGCAAGGTTTCTCCATTCTCCGTCAACGTTTCTGGAAGCCCGTAGTGATCTGAAAAGATGCAGACTTTTTGGTGACGCCTAGGATGGTTGTAGAAGACGAGAATCACGTACAATGGCCCAATAAAGAAGCTAAGTGCTGGTAAAGCACAGCTATACTAAATTTACTGTATAATGAAGATCATAAGGTTATGAAACAACATCTCCGAATTGACTTCAATTACCGACACACAGCGTAAACATAAACAAATGCAATCAATCTCGTACAAAAGTGGGGTAATTTTACAATTGCCTCGTCACTCACGTAACAATCTACATAAAAGGGGAACCTTGATTCATTCGAGTAGTTTATCTCTGTCCACTAGCGGCCAGAACTGAATAGGAATCGTTGAATTGCGCAATGGCAACACTTCATCGACAATAGACTATGGAATAGACGTGGGAGAGAATTTGATTTATGTACATTTATGGGTTGATTAGCACGGTAATAGCATTAGAGAAATGATCCCATTACAGTCCGGTGGCCTAATGATAGGAGATTATATTGAATTTGATTTGGGTTTCGTAGTAGCGTTAAGTAATTCTTTGAGAAGCAATAGATTAGAATTTGGAACGATTATCGGAATTAATAGTCCTTGTCTTTAGAATCATTAATCTTCACAGGAATCTGTATCGCGGAGAGATGTGAAATTAATTGTTTTGGATTGGGTTTAAATAAAATTAATTGTTTGCTATTGGATTCAAATAAATGATTATATTTTTATTTCTGATGATTATAGTGACTACATCAAATGCTAAACTAGATTTGATAAATAAGTTATTAACGAACAAAAATAAATAATGTTAATACTTATTATTAATTACTATTATATTTCGTCACTTCATTCTTCAGATATAGTATATTTATTACCAGGTAGTCCCTTTAACCTACAGGCAACATCGCACGTTTTTAGAGAAAATCGATATTCGATAATCGATCTTTTAACTTTATCGAATGGCCGCTCGCCCCTCTCTAGGCCGGCCATGTTCAAGTCATTCCTTTATCGTGCGGCAACAAGTGCACACACTTTTCGTTAAAAATGCCTAAACGAAGTGCCCAGGAGAAGTTAAAACGATACGAACGTAAAATAAGGAGAATTCAAGAGCAGGAGAATAAAAAACGTCGAATACGACGTGTTTTTGACTCCTCAGATGACGAAAATATAACAGGTAAGCGAAGTATTAATTATTTGGTGATAATTATGAAGTGGTTTCGCCGATATTTATCGGGATAGGCCGCGAGTCTATTGCGATGGGGTGTAACTGCGAGTTACACGCCAATACTTAGCATTATGAATGTTAAAGTCGGGATCAACTGCGAGTTGATCACGATAACGTGGGTAATCGTGAATTAGCCACGAATGTACTATGCTACATATAATTAAGCCTAATAGGTGTTTAAATGCAATGATTTTGTCTGCGAGACAAAATTATTACTTTCGAAATACTATCACAATAAATTTTATGTGTGGTTTATGAACTACCCACATTTATTTTTACGTCCAAGTACTAAATCTAGACTTGCATTCTAGATATGGATAACGCTGAATTCGCGGTTATCATGGATGGACAAGCAGAGGCCCCGACTATCATGCCGGAATGTCAACCATATGAGCAGGACGAGCCACCACCTGCGATCTCGACCCCGCAACCGTCCGTGGCTGTCGACACGGCGCAACCTGATGACACGCAAGTACCAACCGCACCCTCCACAGAGGTCACACTCGAACCTGAACAGCCATTAGATGCTGAACTATTATCGGCCTTAGGTGCTTCGACGTCGGACATACCTGAATTTAGGAAAGCTGTACACGACAGCTTAGCTACTTTGTGGCTTCCTTTACTCCGGAAAGGATTGCCCAAAGACGATAAAGATAAACTAGCTAAGGACCATTTAATTCCTAGTAATTGCAAACTATTACAATCACCAAAATTAAATCCGGAGATTGCAGCTGCGGTCTCAGAGATCGTCAGAGGTCGTGATAAAAAGCTAGCTAGTTTCCAACAAATGCTCGGGATAGGTATCTCAGCAGTGAACCGAGCTATGGATACTTTACTTCGGTCTGATGATAAGATTAAATCTTTAAAATATCTAAGCGATAGCTGTCGTCTTTTATCCAACTTACACTATTCCTTTACAAAAGACCGAGTAAAACTTGTCACACCAAGTTTGGAAAAGAACGTTTTACACGTTATTCATGACGCGGAACGCGATGATACGCTTTTTGGTAGCTCATTGGGTGAGAAAATAAAAACAAATTAGAAAAACCAGTTATCAGAACAAATAGAGTACCGTTCCTCAGCCCTCAACAAGCCGCCCTGTCCACCAAGGAAATTGGACAGGACCTCCTCGTTACCCCTCAAACAAGGGGGGGCGGGGAGGTCAGCAGAGACCAGCTTCGAAAGTGATTCGTCGCCCATATCCCGCGACGACAACTCAACAAACGTCGTCGAAGAACTTCAATCAACCCAAGAACCGTGCCAACGCACAGCAATAGTGCAGGTACACGCTGGTAGACTAATTTTTTTTTATAATTGCTGGGAAAGTGTTACAAATAATGTGGTTGTACTATCTTGGATTGAGCAAGGATTTACAATTCCATTTAGTCAAAAAGTGACCCAATCTGTTATTCCACGGTGTACATTTAATATTGAAGAAAGTCGAGAAATGTCCGATGCCATAAAAAAGCTGGAACAGCTGGGAGCTGTAAGGCCTTGCTCTCTTTGTAGTGAACAATACCTATCTAAGATATTTTTAGCGCCTAAAGCTAATGGTGGCAAAAGATTCATACTAAATCTTAAGTCATTAAATGAATTTATTCCACATATGCATTTCAAGATAGAAGATTATAGGACTGTCTCTAAATTGATCCCTCAAAGTGGATTTTTAGCCACCATTGACCTTAAGGAAGCCTATCTTTTAGTTCCAATAGCAATTACTGACCGGAAATACTTAAGATTCGAATTCCAAGCGTTTAATTCAGTATAACCGACTATGTATGAATTTTCAGCAATGCCCTACGGTCTGTCAGTAGCTCCTAGAGTCTTTACTAAAATTATGAAGGAAGTTGTAACTTACCTAAGAAAACAGGGCTACAAGTCGGTTATATTCTTAGATGATTTATTATGCCTAGGAAATGATCTAGAAGAATGCCAAAACAATGTAAGAGCAACTTTAAATTTATTACAATTTTAATAATTTTAATTTTAGGCTTTGTTATAAATTATGAAAAAAGTTCCTTGCATCCTGAACAAGTGAAAAAATTTCTAGGATTTTTATATGATTCAAAGAATCTTACATTGTCTTTGCCAATTGAAAAACGCAATATTATTGCTCAATTAGTTGATAAATATTCATACTTACCCAGGTGTACTATTCGAGAGTTTGCCCAGCTTATTGGAGTCCTCATTGCAGCATGTCCAGCATCTAAATACGGATTCCTATACACAAAGATTTTAGAGCGACAAAAATATATTGCCTTAATAGATCACAATAACAATTACGAAGCTAAAGTTTGTCTTCCAAACATTATTTTGAAAGATTTAAATTGGTGGAGAGATAGCATATTCACAACATTTTCCAACTTAAGAGAACCTTCATACAAATATGAAATATTTACAGACGCCTCCCTAACAGGTTGGGGGGCCGTTTGTAACGACAAGAAAGTGAATGGAAAATGGAAGTATTTGGAAAAACAATACCACATAAATCAGTTAGAATTACTGGCTGTATTCTTAGGACTTAAAAGTTTAGTTAACAACGAATCTAATTGTGCAATATTATTACGCATTGACAACACCACAGCGATAAGCTATGTTAATAGAATGGGAGGAATTCAATTTCCCCATTTAAACGATCTGGCTAGAGACATTTATTTGGCAATGGTGCGAGAGTCGTAATATCTGGCTATTTGCTTCATACGTTAATACCAAAGAAAACTGCGCAGACGCCGAATCGAGAAAAAATAACCCAGATACGGAATGGGAGTTATCAAATAACGCGTTCACAGAAATGATTAATCTTTTCGGCTCTCCAGATATAGATCTTTTTGCCTCTCGCCACAATGCCAAATGTAATAAATTCATTTCTCGGTATCAGGATCCAGATGCTATTGCCGTTGATGCTTTCACTGTTAATTGGAAATCACAATTTTTTTACGCCTTTCCACCATTTTGCCTAATATTAAAATGTCTAAGAAAAATCATAGACGATCAAGCTATGGGCATATTAGTATTCCCCCACTGGCCTTCACAGCCATGGTTCCCAATCCTACAAAATCTTTTAGCGTCAAAAGTACATTACTTTACACCCAGTAAAAATCTCCTCCGTTCTTATTCCAGGGAATACCACCCCCTGCACAATACTCTTATCCTGGGTGCCGCGAAGCTCTGCGGACGGCGCTCGCACGCAGGGACGTCCCGCCTGACGCGTTTGACCTAATGCTGGCGTCGCTTTCCGACAATACGGTCAAACAGTATAGCGTATCGTTAAAACTCTGGTGGAATTTTTGTATGGTCAAAAACATAGATATTTTCGACAACTCCATTTCCTCTGTGTTGTCTTTCTTAACGGAGCAGTTTAACAAGGGGTGTTCCTATGGGACTCTTAACAGCCACCGTTCAGCACTGGCGCTCCTTTTAGGAGACAAGATCAGCTCTGACGATCGTATCAAACGTATTCTTAAGGGCGCCTACAAAATCAAACCTAATTGCCCTAAGTACCATTCTACTTGGGACCCACAAGTTGTACTTAATTATATATTTAATTGGCATCCAAATTTAGAATTGCCTCTGGGAAAAATCTCAAAGAAATTAACCGTTCTTTTAGCACTGTGCACTGCGCACAGAGTTCAAACTATTTCATTGATTAGGACAGAGAATATCATAATAACAGACAGCGGCGTTAAGATACCCACCCATCACGGACACAATCAAGACCTCCGCGCCCGGTCGCAATCAACCGGTGCTATTTTTACCATACTTTTATGAAAACTTAAACATCTATCCCGCTTCCGTCCTCAAGGACTATATTTTTTTAACAAAAAATCTGAGAACAGAGAACGTGGGTAATCTTTTGTTGACCATAAAAAAGCCACACAAGGCCGCCACCGCCCAAACCGTAAGTCGGTGGATCAAGGCGGTACTGTCGGAGAGCGGCGTCGACACGCGCACCTTCAGCGCGCACAGCACGCGGCACGCGGCCACGTCCGCCTCGCTCCGCGGGACTTAGCGTAGACGCGATTAGGAAGACAGCTGGCTGGACTTCCACGTCTCAATCTTTCGCGCGTTATTATAACAGACCTATAATTAATGCTGATGGTGATTTCGCAAGATCTGTTTTTAATCAAACTATTTAAAAATAGTTACATAATGTAGGTAACTACTATTTAGTTTCATATAATAAAAGACTGTTTGTTAATTTTGAATATTTTTGATTATTCATGAAAATGTAAAGTCAACACTTAACGGAAATAAAATATTTGATTACCAATATATTTGTTTTTTGTTTGATAAGCTTGTAAACATTATTTAAGCTAAATGTAAAATAACAAAACAAAACTTCTGTCTCTAAATATCTACCTGGTAATAAATATACTATATCTGAAGAATGAAGTGACGAAATATAATATATGATCAAACGAACTTCTGAGTGAAGTTCGATCATTATTATATGAGTCACTTCATTCGAAGATATAGTTACCCTAAACCCGCCCTAAGAAAAACACAACAAAGTATGTTTTTCAAACCCAAGATAAAGTTTTGTTTTGCTTAAACTCTAAAAAATGACTTGAACATGGCCGGCCTAGAGAGGGGCGAGCGGCCATTCGATAAAGTTAAAAGATCGATTATCGAATATCGATTTTCTCTAAAAACGTGCGATGTTGCCTGTAGGTTAAAGGGACTACCTGGTAATAAATATACTATATCTTCGAATGAAGTGACTCATATAATAATGATCGAACTTCACTCAGAAGTTCGTTTGATCATATATTATTATGCCACGTAATGACGCAACCCTTATTGTGCGAGTCCGTTTCGCACTTGGCTGTTTGTTTAAACATTCAAATCAATATACTCGTTAAATGCGTGGTCGTATATCAAAAAATCACGTACTGCTTGGCAACCTTATTGTTATTTTTGTTGGTTAAAAAGCTCAGCCAATTGCGAAGTTATGAGATAGTTTAATGATTAATACAAGACTAGAGCTCCGTCCGCGATTCCGTCTGCGGGGGAAACGGCTACTTATATCATGTTCCTGATTATATCGCTCTACATAGAGAGCACTTAGTTCTTTTGATGATTGTAGGTATGTTGTTTTCTATACATCGTCATCAGCATGACCAGCATATTTCAGTCAAATGCCAGACACAGTGTTCTCCATAAGGGCGATTTTGGAAGAAAGAAGAAAATAGGCACGTATGACAGGCTGGACGACACCCATAGAAAGAGAAGAGTGCATTTTAATTGACGTGCCGGCACCACATGACATTTTTTTTCTATACAATATTAAGAGGCAACACTACGGGCAAGAGAATTGAAAAATAAGTATTTGTAAAAACAATTACTGTCACGCAGTGCCAAACGCCTTCACCGCAGAGTGTGATAGAGACAACTGCTTCTTGGACCGAAAATACCTACTAAAAGCACACCAAATCAACGTTTCGTAGCGTAGTCCCCCGATTACTTTTCCAAAACTAGACCGATTTAAATACTTTGATCATTAATAATTAAAGAAAGGCTTTGGCCGTGTTAATGTTTTCTTTTTTTTTCTAAAATTTAGCCAAATTTGTTTTCTGGATGTTTGAACACAGCGGAAAATCTGGCGAATTTTTTCGGTTTTTGAGGGCTCATATCTTTTTTATTAATTAATTTATGAAAAAACAGAAAACATAGAAACATGCTAATAGTGGCCATAGATTTTTGCAATTAAAATTATTGCTCTACTGGCTTTATCCAGGGAGGAAACAGGGGACTACGTTTGTATGGAAAAACGGCCCGTGTGTTTCCTCTTAATAAAATCATTCCACTTACACACAATGCCTAAAGTTTAAATCACTTTGAAGGTTGATATCAACGACAAAAACTATCGTAATTTTAAGAGTCACGAACTATCTCTACTCCAAACATCATGTGAATCGATTCAGCTTTTTAAGAGTGAAGAAGTTACAGACACACAATTTCTCATTTAAAATATTAGAACATAATCGATCGCTATAGCATAATCTATCGTTATATTTCTTTCCCTATGCTACCACGAATCTAGGCAGCAGTGTGTCAACGCGTGCGGTTCGCATACAAACCGCGCTATTATTTATTGAAGGATGTAAATAAGACTATGTGAATAGTTATCGGTACATGTTGCTTGTCGTAGAGGTCCTAAATATAACAATACTGTTTATAATAAGGTTCTATTATGTTTCAGTGTAGTGTTTGTATCTGAAAATGGTGATTATGAATATTGATATGAAACGAAAAACTTTTAGTCCTTATCAACCGACGCAAACGACATGTTTTTAATCGGTGTATTGAGAGTCACGGTGATCGTACGCTGATCATCGGCGCTGACCGTCAAAATGTATTCACTTGAGTGCCGACGGCCTCTACTTACAGCGATTCCTATACATTTGGGCGCTCAGGCCTCTAATTCAGCTAACCAAATCGTATCACAATCGTAATTGAATCGCAGGTTTTTGACAGTTCTAGTATGGGCTAAATGTTAAAATCGACCAATTCAATCACGATCGAACTGCAATTGAAATAGCTGAATAAGTCCCCAGCGCTGATGGTCAGCGTACGATCAGCGTGACTCTAAAATGGCTTAGCTGCCTTCTAAAATACGACTATAACCTTTCAGACACAAACCAATTTAGAAAAGATCGTGTCCTGATTTGACCCGAAAGATAAAATGTAGGTAAAGTTATTTATTGTTATACAAAAACCTGGTTATATATACTCTAATAATAGTTTAACGTAATGTCTTTGTATTTAGTAGTTTTATTAATACAAATTTTTAAAGTACGGGATGCCTACATTTAAGTCATTGTTCCACTGAAATATATGTTAAAGTATAAACAATATAGACGAACAATGACGTTAAGGTACAAGATAAGTAAAATAAAAAAATATTTTTTATTGTTATGTCGATAATTAAATGTTCAAAAAGAAAAAGAAATAAGTAATTGAAAGTTAGTGTTTAACTTCAAAATGGCAAATGGAAAACATTATGTTTCGTGTTATTAAGAAAAATGATAAAATGGTGCTACTTATTGCAGTGCAGATACATAAAACATAGGTTGTGACAGGAAATTATGTAGATATTTATTGAATTTTGACACAAATCAACATTTAACAGTCTTCTCAAGACATTTGAATACAAAATACGTAGATAATATTTTCAATAACTTCAAACCATTTTGAAAAATCACTTAATAACTCAGCAATCGTGTTGTGAGTAGCGATTGATGCTTCAGAAGCAGAAACTTTGGATTCATGTTCATCTTCCGAGCTTGACGAAGAAGATGATGAAGATCTTCTTTCCTCGCTATTGCTTCCATATTTGTTATTTGAAGACGATGGCTTAAATTCATCTCTAGAATCTGTTCCAGAAAAGTCACCTACTACAGAATCAGACGTAGGAGTGAATCCGTAAGTTATTGGCTTTTGAAGCCTGCCTTTTCCAATGTTGTTTGATTAAAGATGCTCTTTCGTCTGAGGTTTGTTTGTGAGCAGACGTGTCGCGCTTATTAACTCCATTTGAAATATTAACGCAATTAATAATCTGCCTTATTATCGTGTATCAAAGTCGATATTGTGTGTTTCGGCTGTGTAATATTATATCTATCCATCGCGGAGTGTTACGCTGTTAGACGGGTTCCCCTCTTACCTCACGTGCGAGCGTGACAGCTGCGATTTTTGGTCCTGTTTTCCCATCGCGTCGTGCTCCTGTCGTGAATACTCGTGAGACGCCGGGTTCGAACTCGTGCGTCCACCGCTACGGAGCAAGTAACACTACGGCACGCTACGAAATACTACGGTCTACGCTACGATCCTTTTATTAGTGTGTTACGACATCACTCCATAATATTAACTTCACATAAACACGTAGTGCGCGCGTAAACAACAGATCTTTGTTTACAATAATATTATAGAATGGAAAGCGATATGAACAGAACCCTATCTGAGTCCAATATTCATCGCACATCGGGGCTGCTTACAACGCCTCCTAACTATGTAGCTCTTCGAAATAAAAGATGCAGAGGAGACCTGGAGGAAGAACATTTGGAAAAATTTAAACAAGATATAATGGAATCTTTCCAAACAATGATGCAAAACGAATTTAAAAAAAATAATCCAGTCCTTCAGGACATCAAAAAGACCAATCAATCAATAGAAGATTCGTTGGTATACATAACAGCACAAAACGAAGAATTTAAGAAAAGAATAGAACAATTAGAGTGTGAAAACAAAAAGGACAAGGAGTATATTACAATTCTAGAAGATAAACTCGAGGATTTTAGAAGAGAAAACCAAAAAGGTAATTTCAAAATCAAAAATGTCCCACGAACTGGGCCTACTGAAAGCAAGGATGATTTAATAAAAATGGTTCTGAGCTTATCTAAAACGATAGACTGCCCACTAACAGAAAATGTAATCAGTGACATCTATAGACTACGAGCAAGAAGCGAATCAACAACAAATACCCCTATCATTGTTGAAACAAGTTCTGCCATTTTGAAATCTACGCTTTTACAAAAGTGCAAGGCGTTTAATATCAAAAACAAAGATAAGCTACAAGCCAAACACCTGGGCCTTAAAACGAGGGAAGACACTCCGATATATGTATCGGAACAACTGACGTCAAAAGGGGCTAGACTACATTTTCTTGCTCGCGATCTCACTAAAACAAAATCGTACAGATTTTGCTGGACGTCATATGGACGTGTCTACGTAAGAAAAACAACTGATTCCCAAGTAATACTGATAAGAAACGAAGCACAAGTACATAATCTTATGCAGCAGGCTTGACTATGCTATTGTGGTAACGTACCTACTGTCATTATTTTATACTATGTTTAATGAACTTATATTCAAAATTTGCACCATGGTCTAGGATTGCTTAGCTACTATAGTAAATACTTGAAAACATTCTTTAAACTTAAGAAAAAATAAAAATACACAAATAAAAAATTTACTGGCTCAGAAAAATCATTCTCACCATGTATTACTGATACTATGTATTTAGTAACACACACAATACACATAATATACTGCCTCAAATCTGTAAGAATCAGAAACGTATATATTATAAAAAGCCATTATTTCTCACATGCACTCATATTCAGAACTAACCGTTTCCCACGACTTTGTATGCGTGAAACTTTGAGTTTAGAACTGTCCCACGGGAACCTGTTTTTCTTTTCGACGAACTGTAGCTACATCGAGACATATTTAATAAAAAAAAATCACATGGATAGTTTCTTTAACACCGTAAAAGAAATTGATAAGATGAAGATTGCGTTTTCGGAGGCTTGTGATGTTGTTGATTTTCCGAACTTGGTGGGTAATATAGTTAGCACAGAACTTACGATTATTTCACAAAATATCAGAAGCATCTACTGTAATTGGGATGACCTCTGCCTTACCTTGTCACAGTTTAATTTTATGGCAGACGTGTTAGTACTGACTGAATGTCGAATCGATAGAAAAAAACCTATACCACAGTTAAAAGAGTATGTATCATTTACAACAGAAAATCATTTAAATAAATGTGACGGTGTTATAGCCTACGTAAAATCTAACTATACTGTCAAAGTTACTGAGATCATGTTATCAAATGCATCATGTCTCCAGATAACAATAAATAACGTTACTATTCTTGGAATTTATCGCTCACCATCAAATACAAATGGAGACAGTTTTGTACTTTCACTAGATAATCACCTTGCTAGTCTGGAGACATCAATATAAATATAAGGAATGACGGCGGCATCGGCAGTTCTAATGAACGTAAAAATAAGATTAACTACTTAAATATGCTTGCTACTCACGGTTTATTACCAGGTCATACCTTACCCACTAGAGGCAAAAATTACTTAGATCATTTCATCCTCAAGCTAAATCAAAGTAAAAATAAAGCTTCCATATACGTTATAAACTCAACTGTTACGGACTATGACATGATTTTTCTAAGATTATCTAATATAAAAGATGAAATTAAATCCCTTAAAACAAAGACCTCTATAGATCTATTAAATGCTGTTGAATCCTTTAAAAGTTTGGATATTGATAGCATGCTATCGTACAACGATCCCACAATTCTTACCAATTTGTTGATTGGTAAATTGAGGCAATGTATTCTGGAAAACACCATAACCACAAAAATTCCAAGCAAAGACCGCATCTTAAAACCATGGATTACTTCTGGCATTCTTCGTTGTATTAAAAATAGAAACAATATGCAGAAAAAACTAAAACGTGAACCAAATAACGAAATTTTGAAAATAACTTACAGACGCTATCGTAATCATTGCAACGCTTTAATTAAAACATTAAAAAGAAATTACTATAGAGATAAACTAACACAAAATAAAAAAAATCCTAAAATGCTTTGGAGATCAATTGATACCATAACTCACCGTAAAGTAAATAAATCTCATAATAAAGAATTGCTTAACTCTAAATCAACAACGAAAGAATCGGTAGACTACGTCAATGCTTATTTTGTAAATGTAGGCCGATGCATTAGCAGATAACATTTTGTTGCGTCGTTCGAATCAGAATGCAGTTGACTTGAGCTCCTTTAGTGCACAGCAGGCCTCGTCACTTGTCTTACTAAAAACTGACCCAGGAGAAGTTTGCGAAATTATAATGAACCTAAAAACTGACAGCGCTGCGGGCTGGGATGGCATTCAGACCCAATTTTTAAAGCATGTTGGCAAAGAAATAGCCCCTATCATTGCTCACTTAGCTAACCTTTGCATCGCGCAAGGCATTTTCCCCACTGCATTGAAACATGCCATTGTCACTCCCATACATAAGGGTGGGGACAGAAACCTAGTTAACAACTATAGACCTATCTCGGTATTACCGATTATTTCAAAAATAGTGGAAAAAGTTATAAACCGAAGATTAATTAGCTTTTTAAACAAATATAATTTGATATCTGACTCCCAGTTTGGTTTCAGACATGGAATTTCAACAGAAGATGCTATAATTGCTTTAACGTCACACATCTCTGAGAATGTCGATAAAAATAAAAAGTGCATTACCGTTTTTCTGGACCTTCAAAAGGCCTTTGATACCGTCTCTGTCCCCACCCTTATTCGTAGACTAGAATCAATAGGCGTCCGGGGTACTCCCCTGGCCTTGCTCTGTGACTATTTGCATAATCGTACACAGAGTGTTAGAGTTGGGGACTGTATTAGCGAACCAATGGATATAGCTTATGGTGTGCCTCAGGGGAGTGTTCTAGGACCAACGCTGTTCTTAGTTTACATTAATAACTTATGTAACCTAGATATCCTAAACGGAAAAATTTTTTCCTACGCAGATGACACTGCTGTAGTTTTCTCTGGCTCAACGTGGGACGAAGTTCATAATTTTGCACAGAGAGGTTTGGCTCAGATAGCTCGTTGGTTTGATTATAATTTACTGACCCTAAATGCCTCTAAAACAAACTACATATGTTTTACAAATTATAACAGTACTCAACCAAACTCTAACTACAGCATAAAAATTCATTGCTGTGACAATTTTAACAATAATACTTGCTCATGTTATAGTATAGATAAAATATCTAAAACTAAGTATCTTGGTGTAATGGTTGATCAGCGCCTCACTTGGTTTGCCCATATTGATGTTCTGGTTGGCAGAATTCGTAAACTTTCTTGGATATTTAAGACCTTAAGACACGTCGCTGACGCTGATTTAATAAAACAAATATATACGTCACTAGCCCAGTCTGTTCTCAACTATTGCATCAGTGTCTGGGGTGGAGCCACTAAAACTAAATTTCTAGAATTAGAACGAGCCCATAGATCTTTGCTTAAAGTAATTTATTTTAAACCTTACCGATTTTCAACCGACAGTCTATATTCTCGATGTGGCTTTTTGTCCGTCAGGAAACTTTACATTCTACAGGTAATCCTAAGACTCCATAAAAAACTCGCTTATAGGCAAACTAAAGGGAAAAAAAGGAGAATACCGAATATAGCACCAGTAAATCGCGCTAAAACGGCCTATGCTAGAAGACAATTTTCATGTCTTTCAGCACATATATATAATAAAATAAATAAAATTCTCAATTTTCACCCTACAACGGCACGTACATGTAAGAACTCGCTACAGAATTGGCTTCAAGGTAAAAACTATGATGAAATAGAAAACATTGTTTTATGAACAACATTTTGTATATTCGTGATTCCACGCACACACACACATACACACACGCGCACACACACATACACACACGCGCACACACACACACACACACACACACACACACACATACACATACACACGCACACACACACATACACACGCACACACACACATACACATACTCACACACGTGCGCACGCACAAAGAGTCATTGTTAGTTATTAAAGTTGGCACATAGTAAATGTTATTACTATTATTATTTATTTTTTGCTAATAGTTCAATTATTATTGTATTAGTGTGAGTATTTTTGTTTCATCTTTTTTCTTTGCTTCATGTATCTTTTATAATCTTCAACAAGGAGCGGGGTCTCCAAATACAGGTTTATACTTAAAGGAGATTCCAGCCATTTGTTATGTCAAAATGTAAAAAGATACTAAATAAACATTTTTTATTTTTCATTTTTCATTAAATATGCCATTTTCCTCAGTACAAAAATGATCTTTAGCCAATCTAACTAGTTTAGCTCCCTGTGACTCCATTATTTTATGGCCTTAAACGCAATAACAAGTAATGAAATCTAGACGAACAACGTCCTAATTGTAATAAGCGTCATTGTTCTAATAAGTATTTCAAAAAATGAAATGTGATTTTATGTGAATGTGAAAAAATGACATAAGTTACATTTGAGTCAATGTTCTTTATGTAAAAATAAATAAAAAAGACCTAATTACCTTAGCGTCGATGTAGCACCGTAAGACAACTAGTTCGTCCTGCTCCCCGCGAGTAAATAACCAATGAGGCGTTGTTGCTTTCGAGTCTCTCTAAATTTCATGTTGCGGTGCACACTACTTCCATCTAGCGGTATTCATTGTAATTACAAAAGAGTCAATGTTCCTGGCGATAGTAAGTCACTTTTTATAGTGTTTGTTACACCTAACTCATTTTGGCGATATTTTGCACTTGCGTCGTTGTAATTCCAAAGGTGCGATATTTTGTTAGCGTGTCTTGTGTAAATAATAGTACTGTTTGCATCTACGACTTGATTATTTGAAATGACATCATGTAACTTAATAGTAGCTTTAGCGTCGTGTTACACTGAGTAGCTCGTTTCTAAGGATAATGGAATTGCAAATTGATGGATTAAATTCGTAAACTTGCCTAACTGTACGAGCTCTACAAATCCTATATTGATTGATGGATATACAGAGTGGTACAAAAAGTGAACTGGTTTTGGCTAGCTGAACACTTTATCTCAGTAAGTTTAGTTTATAAGAATTATTCTGAAAAATAACGCATAATAAATTATTTATTCATTTATTTTATTTATATATATTTTGCTATATTTCAGATATTGTTATATTTCAGACTGACTTATCTCAGACTATATACTGTTAAGAATGAATTCTTAACTTAATAAAAACAAAAAGCTTTTTAAAGCTTAGACCGAAAATTCTCAATACTTATAAAAAAAAAACTAAGACACATCGTGTGTCAAAAATAGAGTACATTTGGATACGTAAGAAACAAAAAAATAATTTTTAGGACGAAACCTTTTAGGAACACCCTGTATAGTTATTGCTTGAGCGATTTCTATCTGACTGGATTATCTGAAACTGGAAATCCTTCCATCAATATTGTTGGTGTTACAAAGACCATTAAACTGAATTTGAACAACATCTTAATCAAAAAACTAGTATTATTCAAGATTCAAGAAGTAGAGTGCGGTTTTGTTATGATCGTCTATTATTTTTCAACAAGAAGTTTCCTTTTCTTGTGTTTGAACTGTTTTTAAGTTTCCGTACCCAAAGGCTAAAAACGGGACCCTATTACTAAGACTTCTCTGTTTGTCCGTCTGTCTGTCTGTCCGTCTGTCCGTCGCTCTGTCACCAGGCTGTATCTCAAGAGCCGCAATAGCTAGACAGTTGAAATTTTCACAAATTATGTATTTCTGTTGCCGCAATAACAGCAAATACTAAAAACAATATAAAATATATATTTAAGGGGGGCTCCCATACAACAAATCCGTTTTTTTTACCTTTTTGGTACGGAACCCTTCGTGCGCGAGTCCGACTCGTACTTGGCCGGTTATTTAAGAAATGAAATTGCTAGTGTATGTTAAAAATACAATTCCTTAAATCAAAATTTCGACTGACTTAGGGCTCGAACCCAAAACCTTCCGCTTACCAAGCGACTGCTCTAATTAATGAGATACTAAGAAATTTTTTATGTCGAAGTATTTATTCACAGCTTCTTATGCTGTCCAGCGGAACTTCGCCAGATCGTCGGTCCACTTAGTAGGAGGCCTAACCACAGATGTCTTCTTGTGCGCGGTCGCCATCTCTATACTTTCTACCCCAACGGCCGTTGGTTCTTACTGTGTGTCCCGCTCACTGCCACGCAACTCTCATACAGATTTCCTCATTTTTGCGACACGCACTGGTGACAAGACTTATCGAAAATATATCATATTTTATTAATTGCAGTATGGAGGTCGGAGTTCGACTCCTGGGCGTGTTCCTCCGCATCCTGAACGCGCTACTAGCGCCGCTGTTCTGGCTGCGAGCGCGGGATCGCCGGGCACTGCCGCGTGCGCAGCCGCTGCTCTTGCGCAGCGCGACGGAGCACGCGGCCGCCGTGAGGAAGGGAGAGGTGAGACGATGGAACTAATGTTACTGTAGTACCCGCATAGACACTACTTCTTCCGTGATAATGGCGCTTGCAACAGTACCATAATAGCGAAATATCCACTGCTGGATGTAGGCCACCCTAAGGACCTTTACAAAAATCGGTCCCGCGCCAACCACCCGCATCCAACGGCTTCCCGCGACCTTCGCCAGATCGTCGATCCACATCGCCATTCCAGTACGCCTAGTATGAGTTTTGATAGTATTCTAACAGTTTGATCGTCTCGTTTTATTTCCATACATATCATACCAGCGCCTCTAGCGGAAACTAATATGAACTAAAAATGGCAGTATGAGTTGCCATTTGCCAGTTGACATTTACGCCCCAACGGCCATCAGTTCTGCTTACTATGTATAAACCCCGAATCAACATCTTATTAATATTGTAAATGAGAAAGTTTCGATGGATGGATAATTGTTATTTAATAACGCCAAACAGCTGAATGGCTCTATTGCGTTAAACTTTAGCCTCCTAAGCCTCCTTCGAAATACTTCGAATGCTATCCAAGTATTCACTAACAATTGACGCTTTGAATTCTGTTTAAGTAAAGAAATTCCGGGGAAAATGTGCGTCTGATATCTTCAGTGCGATACACCAACCGTGACACAGATCACGCCTCTGCTAGCAAGTGCCGCGGCCCTCTGCTAGCAAGTGCCGCGGCCCTCTGCTAGCAAGTGCCGCGGCCCTCTGCTAGCAAGTGCCGCGGCCCTCTGCTAGAAAGTGCCACGGCACGCTGGCGCCGTACCACGACAGAGTCCTAGGCTTAAGGAGACTACTAGAGCCATGTGCTGCCCCCAATAGATTTAATTTTATTACGTCTTAACAAAATCAATTCTCATAAAACTAGAACAGTATCATTTTAGCAAATTACCTCTAGTATTTATTGAATCACAGTAAACTTTCCATTTAAGTACCTAGTTGTTTATAAAATAGAATTTGTCGCTAACGCCAAAAGCGGGCGCTTTTAGAAATAATATACAATACGAAAGAATGCCAGAATAAAAAGCAGTTATAGGGACTTAGCTTAGAATTGAAGAAAATCGAATTTATCTTAAAGAGGTTCGTAGTTCGACGAGATATTTTTGTACAACCAAAATTTTACTTACAGAAAATAAAGTAGATCTGTAATTACATAAAATCTCGTTTTTTCGCCGGCTGAAAAGAAGTAGTTATGAATGATTATGGCTCTCAAAAATCCTTCACTTATGATTGGGAACCTAATGATATTCGGTAGTTCACTCAAAGTTGTCAGATGAACCTTAAGATTTCGTACGCAATACGACGACCATTTAGATCAGGTAGTTAACGCTGCTTCTGAGCCATGGGTCGCGGGTTCGATCCCCGCACAGTACAAATATTTGTGTGCATGAACATGTCTGTTTGTACTGGTCTGGGTGTTTTCTATGTATTATAAGTATGTATTTACAAAAAAAAAAGTATATAAGTCAGATTATCGGTTGTCTAGTACCCCATACGACAGGGTACTTAATACTACCTTTATTTGGGACTAGATGGCTCTGTGTGGCCCAGTGAGGCATGTCTTTAAAAAAAAAAAAAATACAGAGGTTTTTGTGATTTATGATTTTACATCATTATTCACAGGACCACTGTTACCAATTCAAATGATGAAATCTTAAGGATTAATTACATTCGAACAATTAGACTTGTCATAGTTTGTAAGTGAGCGGTAGTTTTAAACGATTTATAAGTTTTGTTACTTTGCCTCTATGAAGTCTCACGTCTCGTTTGCTAACTAACTAATCTGGTTCTCTACCATTGGCCAAACAGCGATCGCCAAACCCACCTTCCGATTATGGCAAAACTATTCTTTTGGAGAGAAACGTGTCCAGCAAAGGATTTATTATAGGCTGATTATAATGATGTGATGTCAAATTTTTTGCTTTGCCATAGTTATTAACATTTAAGTACATATCTTAACAGGCCATAGTATTTATGTGAATATGGTTACATAGGGTGGTTTTGGTTTGTACGAGAGGCGTTCAATGTATTCTCGGTATCGGGGTAATATACTAATGATGAGGGTAATTAAATTATTTCATTAGTTTATGACACTCATTGAGAGTATAAATACAAAATTTTATTTCATTGTCGCCATTAGTATTCAAAATATCATTTCGGAAAGGCAACTACGATGACTGATACGACAATGTTGAAAAAGGATTTTTCCGACGATGAAGAGTTAAAGGCATCATTTTTCAGACCAGGAAGAAAAATATTTTTGGAGGGAATTGAAAAGTTATTTTCCAGGACTAATAAGTGTGTTTAGATCCTAGGGGACTACATTGAAAAGTAAATTTTATTTAGAATTTTCTGTTTATTCTTTCATGCCTATACCGAGAATACATTGAACTCCCCTCGTAATTCCATTTACCTAACACCCTGGTTAGTTAGTCAACAAGCCGTCATATACACACTCATCACTGTTGAGTATTAGCAAACTTGTATGGCAAATAGTGGTAGGTATATGTATATGTTTCCTCACAAACACACGATTGTAGGACTTGTAAGTAAATAACAGGTATTAAGACGAAACAAAGGTACATGTTGCTAATAAGAAGGTGTTGTCATTTAGAAAAACCATTGTCATATAGTAATTTTGAAAGATATCTTCTATTAAAAAAAACAAACCGCCGATTCGAATCGCCTTCCAAGCGTAGGATTAAGGCATAATCTTTCTCTTGGAGATGCCTATCTTTTATCTGGGCTGATGATTATGAAGAATATCATAAGATATCAGTAAATTTAAAGCTTTAGATAACAAACCTACACACTAACTTATCCCAAGTATTCTTCCCTAGATAACAAGCGAAGAACTAGTCACAGCATACATAGACCGAGTCAAAGAAGTCAACCCACTCCTCAACGCTGTGGTGGATGAGCGGTACCGGGCAGCTTTAGAAGATGCCAAAGAAGTCGACCGAATGTTGGACGAGGCTAGGAAGAATGGAAAGATGGACGAACTCGTCGCTGGGAAACCCTTGCTTGGTGTACCGTTCACGGTCAAAGAGAGCTGTTCGCTTGCTGGTAAGTTTTACAATCATCTTAAACGAAGCTGGGCATGGGCCCTAAGATTCTCCAACATCATGCAAATAATATGAATACGAAAGTAAGGATGGATATCTGACATTTAATTACGGTTGAACGTATCTAAATGAAATTTGGCGTATACTTTGGTTGTAGCTTGGAAGAACACATGAGCTACTTTTTATAGCTGGAAAAATATGATTCCCGTTGGAAATTATTCGTTCTCAGGTTTTTACTCATACACATCTAAAACTATAACTAGTTATATATAATTCTTTTACAACAAGCAATGTTTTTTCTAAGATGACGATTTTTCGACACAAAATTGTCTCTGTAGCTCAATTTGAGAGCACTTTATAATTGTCGCAGATAGGATTCAAAACAACGTTGTTAGCTATCCAGGAAAATATTCTTTGAACTAAGAAGAGGAGGTTCTTAGGGGAAACCTATGTCCAGCATTGGACATCGTCTGGCTGAGATGATGATAATGAAGTTAGGGAGACATCACTTGTTTCGAGAGATCGTCGAAGGTCACTTGGTCTCATCATTTGGTATCATTAACAATATAAAAAAAATTTGCTGGGTAACATGTATTGTATATCTGTGTCAGTTTAATACTGCGTCAAATCTCTGTCTACTAAGTACCAAAAGCGCGCTAGTGGGTTTTACTATTAAAATTCCTAAAGGTAAACCCTATCTTTAAGGGGGAGTTAAGAAAGTCGTTGGTTAGTTTAATACGAGTTCCACGCAAGCTGTGCCTAGCTAATTGTAATGTTAAGCAACACCTTATAATGTCCGGACGGTAGGCGCCGAGACTTGTGGGATCCTGGCGTAAGCCTTCCAGTGATGAGCCAATACCACATGACAAATGCAGCGGTCATTAATTTAAGCGTAGCTTAGGCTTATTTTGGTTTGCTAAACCGGTATTGCCTCAGTATCGGGGTTCATGTAGTACCTAATAAGTAAGTGAATATTGCTACTGATTTTACAATGTGCAGAACTTAGTATTCTAAGGTGCAGAAACACGGACTGTACAAATTGAGATACAAATAAACAAACGATCAAAATGGTCGATCGTCAGTCACTGACTAATATTTTATCCAATTTATTCCTTAGCCGCTAAATATTCTATTAAATCTATCTTTTTCTATTCTGTGTGGGATCATAACATTTTAATTTAACCATTCAGCTACATTCAAACGGGGAAAAATTGTAGTTACTGCGGTCAACTTTGTTTTTTACTTTAACCACCAAATCCCAAAAGTTTTCTAATATGAGGCGTATGATTTCGAAATTTATGTGGACAACGTATTATTATTATTCTGATTCCAAAGTAGCCAATTATCCAGCAAATGTTTTTTTTTTGTAAAACAACCCTAGTCCACATTAGCCTTTATAAGCTATGTAGAATTTTAGAACAACAGTGGGACCCCGGCTAATGAACTCGCCTATCTTAGTGAGATCTGTCACGTAATTGTTCCCCTGGTTCGTTGTTATTGTGTCACCCGTCCGTACACCAGAAAGGTTAGCGATGGAGATCTGAAATGCTTTGTGTTATTTACTTCTTTTGTTGGTGAGCTTTGTACATTATGTACTCTTAGAGAATTTACGGTATAAAATAAACAGACAGAGCAGATAGTATGTTGTACATACTGTCTACTCGCAGAATCATGATATTTAAAATTAACTTTTACTATGAAAATTGGTGAATAATAAAAAACATGTTTTTTGACGTTCGATACTAAGCTTTGCAAACTGATTGTTTTTACTCAAGTTTACTATTGGTCCAAGAGAAAAGCTTGTTAATGTTCACGATAAGAGCAGTATGACCAGCAGTATGTATAAAAATAACCGACAATGAGTAGTAGAGTCAGTTATGGATCTATGAACAGTAAACAACTACTGAACGGGTTTGGCTAAAAGTCACATAGCTATTATTACTAAATAAGTTAGCCTTCGCTGAGAGAAAACTTTTCAAAATTGAGGCCCAGTTTTAAAAAAGGACTTCCCCTTAAGTTAAGTAGTAATATTTCGTCAGAGAATCGAGATATTTTTAGTTATTAAGTTCAAACAGATATTTTATATATTAGAGATTATTGTCAGAAACTATAAATAAATAATCTTTATTAAGTAATCAGTAATTGCACTAATGAAGCTACAGTTCAAAATAATTGACTTCACTGTTAAAGTCGGAATATGATTACTGAAAAATAAATACTTTATTCTCAGTTATTAAAAATTTTGTTATTTACTTTATATAAATTTACCTTACGAAGTGACGTCAAAACTATTCATGATTATTTAAATCTCTAAGAAGATGTTGCATTTTGTTGACAGCAGCTTATGACGTGTGTCAATTAATTAATGGTGTTGTCATCTTTTAAAATGACGATTTCATCAAAAATTAAATATAAAGCTATAATATGTATGTAGGAACTTTATTTTATAGCTTCTTTCGGTTAGTTTTCATAAACTTCTGCTAGCTGGAATAGAAACATCCGCTCTGTTTCAAAGATAGATACATCTGAATCCATCTTTTAAACAAATCGGGTGTACAATGCCAATTTCGCCAAACTCCTCCTTCCTTCACCCACTGCACTGACTTTTCCTATTGTTGACGACCATTTGGATCAGCGGTAGTAAACGCTGCTTCTGAGCCATGGGTCGCGGGTTCGATCCCCGCACAGTACAAATATTTGTGTGCATGAAGATGTCTGTTTGTACTGGTCTGTGTGTTTTCTATGTATTATAAGTATGTATTTACAAAAAAAAGTATATAAGTAAGATTATCGGTTGTCTAGTACCCCATACTTAATAGTAGCTTAATTTGGGACTAGATGGCTCTGTATGGCCCAGTGAGGCATGTCTTAAATATATTTATTTATTTATATTTATAATACCACAGTGACAGTTATATTGATGGCTACTATCTCAACAGCATACAGACCGGCAATCAAGAATAAGTGACCTGGTTTAATTTCTATTGGTTCTTGTACATAATTAACATCATAGAGAGCTGCAGCATTGTTCACAAACTCCTTCAAATAACCCCAAATTTTTAAGGTTTTAAAATTAGGATTACTTTTAATTATTTATTAAATACAATTTTTAATTATTTCCTTATCATCATCTCAGCCAAAAGATGTGCACTACGGCAGTGTGTAGTGCATTAAGTGATAGGTTTAAATATTGGGACGTAGGTATAAAAGCGCCTCCTCCTGTTTGCAGAAATAAAACAGATTTTACTGCACATAGGCCTCCCCTAAGGATCTCCACGCCGATAGGACCACCAACTGGATCCAACGACTTTCCCCGATATTAGGTCTACCAAGTGGAAGTGGCATACCCACAGATCGTCGTCCGTAACGTGCTTGCCAAAACCTCAAGGCTAAGTTCATATTAAGCAACCATATTCCATATGGCATCACATGCAACAACTTTGTTTGGAAATTAATAAGAATTTCTTTGGTTTGAGTGCGGTGACAATTAGTACTATAGCAGAACGTTTTGATGTTTTGCAATTCATTGAAATTAATTGATTCGGGGTTTATACCGTGTGCCTTGTTTTTTGGGAGTTTCGGCGCCTATTGCAAGCGCCATGGTCACGAAATAACTTTTGTGTAATCAGTCAACAAGGTGCATGGTTTAGACCCCGAATAAATTAACTCTAGTGATAGCTAGATACCATTAAACTTTAATTCAGTATACAATTTATCGCAGTGTGAACACCAAATTCCTTTCCAGGTCTGTCAAACGCCGTCGGCTGCCTGGAGAACGCTGGTCGTAAGGCAACCAAGGACGGCGAGGCGGTCCGGCTGGTCAAGGAAGCGGGGGCGATCCCACTGCTGGTCTCCAACACCCCGGAACTGTGTCTCGGATGGGAGACCACGAACCTTCTGAAGGGGACAACGAATAACCCGTACTGTTTGAATAGAACGCCTGGCGGATCTTCGGGAGGAGAGGTAAGAGATTTATGTTAGTTATTTGAGATTAAGGCCTTTTATTGTTGTTGTTTTGAAAATCTGTTGGTTAACCTTTTGAATAAATAAATAAGTTGAACCGGGACTCGGAATTTTTTGCGAATTGCCACGGTCTAAATTCTATCCAATATTTGGATGCGTAGCCGTAATACGAAGAATGCTGGTTTTCTATGAATTCGAAATTACCGTACGACCCACTCTCTATAACTAAAACATCTGCTTACTGTACGATTGACTCATGTAATATGCTTCTAATCCCTTCCTATTCCCTTAGTCATTGTAGAAAATTGATACATACTTAAACATACATTCTCTATAACTAAAACATCTGCTTACTGTACGATTGACTCATGTAATATGCTTCTAATCCCTTCCTATTCCCTTAATCATTGTAGAAAATTGATACATACTTAAACATACATATAATTATTTATGTAAATAAATCTAAGAATAAGAATAAGAATATTTTTATTTCGCAAGAATGTGGTACACAACAAAGATCTTACATTTGGTTTCATCACAAGTACAGGACACATTCACCCAGCTATCCTATCAGTTTTCTTTATGAGCTGAAAATGTTATAATGAAATTCTTGCTTTTTCTGTTATATATAAATAAATCATTAGCTTCTTATTTACGAAAACAAAGTGTTGAGGGACAAAATGACATAAATAATTGTTGGTGTTAATTGCTCAATCAGTTACAGAATATGTTATGTATTTGACGAAGTGTAAATCTCAGGCATGATGTGTTAATTAGCATAAAATGGAATAATAGTTAATTTAATTTTGATAAACATTAACTAAATAATTCACAACCTACGACTGCTTGATAGCTGCGTTGTATATTATGGGTCTTGTAGCAGAGTAGGTAAATGTTTGTATACAGGGTTATAGATAAAATAATAATAAACTTGTAAGAACTGATTTTGGTGGTAATACGATAATGTTGAATAAAACTACTATCTTGTGTGGTTGAGAGCGAAATATATTTCGGATGGGTTTAAAAAGCATTAAATAATAACGAGTAAAAAAAAAGTTTATTTTGGTTCAATTCGGAATGTATCATAGTGCTATGAAAGATGGTTGACGTTGACAGTTGCTGTCGGGTGCTTTTTAGGGTTCCGTATCCAAAGGGTAAAAACGGGACCCTATTACTAAGACTTCGCTGTCTGTCCGTCTGTCCGTCTGTCCGTCGCTCTGTCACCAGGCTGTATCTCAAGAGCCGCGATAGCTAGACAGTTGAAATTTTCACAAATTATGTAATTCTGTTACCGCAATAACAACAAATACTAAAAACAAAATAAAATAAATATATAAGGGGGACTCCCATACAACAAACTCGTTTTTTTGGCCTTTTTAGTACGGAACCCTTCGTGCGCGAGTCCGACTCGCACCTGGCCGGTTTTATTTATTTAACTTATCATTTTAAAGAACATACAAATGTAATTATATTTTAATAGAAACATGAAGTTTCTTTACTCAAGTAAAAACCCAGTCTTCATACAGAAACAAAAATAAATACTTAAGTTTTTTGAACTACGGCCATTTGCTACTTTAAATAGGCAATCATATTTTTTTTGCGTTTCTGCACAATAAGCGGGATCATATTTTACCATCAAAATCAGATTTTAGAAGACTTTGTCATACAAACAACGCTGTATTTCAATAGATTAAAATCGCAAACCATCACATATTACCATGGGTAGGGAAGGTAGTCCTCACTTGCGTGCTAAGTGATCGTTTGTTGACTTTGTATTGCGTAACTTGTAGGTATGTACTTGAAACTAGCAAATACACGTGAATACTATGCTTTGAGTGTAGTTGTAAGTAAGACTGTAAAATAGAGACCTTGTATGATCGGTAGGCTTATCAACATAAACAGCAAATAATAGTGGTTAAAGTATGAAATTGCCGATTATTTTCCCACTTTTTATTTTGTTTATAGCTCTTAAGTATAGTCATATTATTGCGTAATTCTTTTTGTTTTGTATTAAAAATTAAATAAAGTAACTTTTGACTAAAAAAAAAATGCAATACTAGTGCCTATTACTTCAAAGGAAGTCGTTGAAAAGACCCCTTACAATTTGTCAGCTGACCTTCTTGCTTCAATTAAGTATATTCGTATTATATACTTTGATTTTCAGAAATTTAAATACTATAATACGTAGCTTTATAACCATCTAACTTTCACCTTTAATTGCATCGAAAACGGTTCAGGCGTTTTTAAAAAAACTAAAAAGTTGTTAGTATGGAAAAATGACTTTTCTCGATTTCGTCCATACAAAACAGCAATTTCATACTTTAATCCCTAATATTAAACAACGTTAACAACAATATCAGTATATAAACTTGAAAAATTATGTCTCAGGCGGGACTCGAACACGCATCTTCTCTCATACCAGGCGCGGCGCTTTACCATTTATGTATGCGAGGAGATACGGGTTCGAATCCCGCCTGAGACATAATTTTTCAAGTTTATTTACTGACTAACTTATAATTGCAATTAAATTGCTAAAATATCATATAAAGTTACGTTAACAATTTAGGCTGCGTGGAATTCGGTTATTTTGAGCGTACACTCTTGCTGTCACAGAGTGTTATACTCTGAAGCAGCGCCCTTGTTTGTATCGCGGTCCGATCTATTGTAGTTCAATGCACTACAGACGTACAGCAAGTACGGGTTACAATCTAGTATGAAAGTGCAGTAATTTTGAAGAAAAAAAAGCAATTTTAGGGCGCTTCTGGAGGCATGCTCTCTAGCCACGCCCCTTAGAATCCTTATTTCCAGACGCATGGTAGTGCTGAATTGGGTTCAGTTGATGCACGAATGCTAATTAGTATGTACGTAATAAAAAAATCAGGAAATTGTAAAAGGTTATGGTTTAATCTCATTTGTATAAAAATAACTGTTTTTGCATCTGTCACCTCAACTTTTCTTATCATTTGCTGATAACTTACTGTAAGGCGCTCTAAAAGAGGTTGTTTTTATTAAGTGGGATAAAAACAAAGAGCATGCTCTCTAGCCGCGCCCAAAAAATACCAAATTTCTTCAAAATTACTGCACGTACATAGTAGATTGTAACTTGTACGCGGTTTACGTCTGTAGTACATTAAACTACAATAGGTTGAACCAAGGTACAAATTGGCTGCTGTAGAGTATAACACGTTGCAGAGGCCCACTTGTTACTTGTCACCCATGTGAAAAAAAATTACGTTGTTTTTCGACTAGCTAAAAAAGGGTCCCAACCAAAGAAATTGGTCCCAAATAAATGTACACCCACTTGAGATAACAGTCACATCGACCGAGCCAATCATTAGATCGAAGACAATTTTAGGTGCCATTTTTATACTGTATCTAGTTCATATTATACAGGATGTCCAGTAAGTACCACAAGAAACTTAAGAAGAAGCAGCTGTCATACAAAAAAAATGACCTCTGAATAATAATGTGCTGTTGTACTATAAAGAATTATTTCGATATTTTATAAACAAGTAGTATGTCGAAAACTATGGCACTTTTACAGAGGTATTTTTTTTGTATGATAGCTGACCCTTAGGTACACCTCGCTTTTCCTTAAGTTTGTCGTGGTACTTACTGGACAGCCTGTATATATATTGACCATCCCTGTATAGACATCGACTTTGATGATTGTTTCGTATGTCCACAGGGCGCGCTTCTAGCGAGCGGCGCGTCGGCGGTGTCGGTGGCGTCCGACATCGCGGGCTCCATCCGCGTGCCGGCCGCCTTCTGCGGCGTCTTCGGGCACAAGCCCACGCCAGGTAGAGGTTTAATATATTTACTCAACAAAATCCACAGCTTTCAAAAAACATTTATTTTTTTAAATGTTAGCAATACTGACAGCCGGATTTACTGTATTATTACAATTTGAGAGTACTCGTAATTTAAAAAGCGCGCTACGCATGGTTTAAAGCTCCCCTTTTTAAGGCTCCGTCTAAACGTATATTGGACCACCATACTTTGAACTTTCATCACGATGAATAAGATTGAAATCCAATAAAAAATTCAAAAATGTATGCCTTATTTAATAAAATGCATGCAAAGGCCTCCAACATTATTTTTAACTAACCACAGTAATAATTAGTAATTAAATTACTTTACACAAATTTTAAGATCCCACAACCTTCCGATTTACAGGAACTCTATCCATTGAACTACCAAGATATTGGTTGTGAGTTAGTCAAAATGTCAATTTACGCTAGTTATGTAATAATTGCTTGAAAAACAGTTTAAAACCATCCTCTATATGTCTCAGCCGGGACTCGTACCCTTATGTCTATGCAAACAGGGCGCATGGAGGGAAATACAGAGTAGACTCCCGCCTAACACAAAATTTTTCAAATTTAAATACTGTTGTTACAATTGTAATTCAAAATCTTTATATATATAATTCTTCTGTGAGTGTGTATGTCACTGAACTTCTCTCAAACGACTGGACCGATTTTGATGAAATTTTTTGTGTGTGTTCAAGGGGATCTGGGAATGGTTTAGATTCACAAACTTCTCTCAAACGACTGGACCGATTTTGATGAAATTTTTTGTGTGTGTTCAAGGGGATCTGGGAATGGTTTAGATTCACAATTTTGTCGGGGATAATGTTAGGTGTAGTCCAACCCTAATTTTTATTTTTATTTTTTAGACAAAATTTTTAATTTCTATTTTTTTATGATACAACATACAAAAATACATACAATCCTACATTTTTATTATTTTTACCCTTTTATCACCAACCCCTATTTTTTAATAGCCATTTTAGTAATTTAATCATTTTTCATCCCGCTCGATAACTGATCAATTATTGTCTTTTTTGTAAGGGTAGGGTAGGGGTAGGGAAGGGTTTAGGGTAGGGGTGGGGGTAGGGTAGGGTATGTGTAGGGTAGGTTAGGGGTAGGGAAGGGGTAGGGGTAGGGTAGGGTAGGGGTAGGGTAGTAAAATATTAACGTTTTATAAAATACAACCACCTTCCAAATTTTAATATATCAATCTACGAGAAATAAAATAAATGACGTGTTTTTTCTTTTGGTATAGCCCAGTACAAAAATGTCAAGATAAAGCACTTAGAAAATGTCCGCCAAAAATCAAAATTTTTTGATACGGCCGCCTAGCAACACTTTTTTTGCGCAATGCACATCACATTCATTCATTACGATACTAATCATAAGTTTTTGAATTTCTCTTTTCACCTGAACAGGCCTAAAACTGTAAAAATATAAAACTATATTGCGAAAAATATTTTCGGGTGAAAACTTGATTAACATTTTTTACTTCATATAAGGGCTCTAAATACGATACTGAACGCCTACAAAAAATTTGGAAAGTGGTTAAAATTTCATCCTGTATATACAACCCTAAATTTTTACCCTTTTACCACCAACCCCTATTTTTTGTTAGCCATTTTAGTAATTTAATCATTTTATGGCAAAACAACGTTTGCCGGGTCAGCTAGTATCATATAAAGTAAGGATTTGTTTTGTCCAGGCATAATACCAATAGACGGCCACATCCCGACCCTGAGCGACCCCCAGTTCCCGCGCTTCCTGACGGTGGGCCCCATGGCCCGGAAGGCCGAGGACTTGCCGCTGATGCTGGGCATCATGGCGGGGGACAACCGGCCCGCGCTCAATTTAGATGAACCAGTGGATCTGAGCAAGTTGAGGGTATGTTTGTATTTGTACCTAACTTTTTTGCTATCGTATTTTTTTTTACTAGCGGCTTTGAAGATATTGCAAGCAAATAGTCTGTATATGACCTTGTTTATGTATTATTATTATTTATTTATTTAAACAAATATCATTAAAACATTATATTATAAAGGTCTCGCAAAACATTTTAAAAGGATATTTCTATTATTTATAAATAATCAATTGCCAGGGTGGAAATTATCCGTGATCTCGGAGTCATGTTGGACCGTAAACTTTTATATACCACACACTTTGACTATATTACTCAGAGGGCCCATAAGATGCTTGGATTTCTTCATAGATCGACAAAACCTTTTATTGAAATTCAGTCTTTAAGAATTCTTTATTTCGCCTACGTTAGAAGCATTATGGAATATGCCTCAGTATGCTCAGTTGGAGCGCGTGCAGCGCTGTTTTAGTCGCCGTTTAATGTTTCGTCTCAAAAAACGAGAGTGTTACGAAGAGAGACTTAAAACCCTGTGTCTTCACTCACTAGAGGAACGGCGTTTGGTAGCAGACATGAAATTTTTGTATGATGTTGTGGGCGCAGCGCTGGACAGCCCGGAGCTGACTGAACGCATCGGACTGTGCGCCTTGCGATGCGCTCCAGGCGCAGGCACGCGTTGTTTCCCACTGGAGCGGTTAGGTCAAACTATGCTGCTCACTCCGTCATACACAGAATCGTGAACACTTTTGAAAAGGCTTTTAGTGATATTGATATTTTCTTCTTGAAACGAACCCATTTCATCTCATATGTATTGGAAAAACTACCTCAGATTCGTGAGCCACCCCAGTAAACGGAGCATCCCACACTCAACTCACATTCACACTTACATTCACTCACACACATCACTCACACTTACCGGTCATATTTCTCGCGCATTTCATTCTTTTTGTTACTAAGTAGTAGATATTTTCTTCGTGTAGCCTGCACTGTTAGCACATGAGTAAACTGTTAGATCGTCCTTTATATAAATTTTAATGTGACAAACTTTTTAATTGGCTATTTAAGAATTTTATTTTTAGTATTTTATGTAAAATAATAGAAGCTGTAAAGTTTGCAATTAAACAAATAAAAAAATAAAAAATAAGAATGTGAATATTTCTAAAATAATTTTTATCTATATAATTATTTATCAAACATTTTTCCATACAAACCTTCTCCTGAATATTACAAACATGACAAAAAATCCTGTTTAGTGCAGACAATCGAAAGATATGCGCGAAAATAAATTTACGATATACGTTTATTTCAAAACTTTATCGCACAAATTAAGGAAAAAAAATACAAATAGACTTAATTCCATGTGGCATTCTCTCTACCAATCGACCATTGGGCCAATTTTATAAATTTTAAATATAATAATGAATATATTTCTGTTATAATGTGCAACATAATAAAATTGCTAGATCAAGTAAATGTGTTTTTTTATATACTTATTTAATCTTTCATGGTCACAGTCACTGTCATGTATATCTCTAGTGTTTTTTTACTTCAACCATTATTTTCACATAGTAATATATTTTTAACAGGTATACTACATGACTGAGGCGACAAAATCATTGGCTCTGATAAGCGTAGAGAAATGTATCAAAGACAAAATCAAAAGCGCCGCCAAATATCTTGAGACTGAGTGCGGAGCCACAATATGCGAGGTAAGAATATACAGGGTTTCTTTGAAATAGAATATAACATAAATCTTTAAGTTTATAATCAAAGCATAATTTATAATCGAACTCTTCTGAGGGGTAGGTTCGACTGCTTGATTACGAATATTTAAAATTATAAAATCAACATTGAAATCATAATTCTCATGGAATTCATATTACTTACTTACATATTATATTGATGTTGGCAACCCACTTGAAGAAGTTACGCGGAGAGGCGGAACAGTAATCTAAAATGTGAATATTAAAATGTTTATACATGAATAATTTTTATTTATTTTTCTTTGTATAGGTACTGCAAATATAACACATTAATGTCATCTTACCATTTAAAAACAAATGATCTAGAGTCAAAATGGTTATTCAGTTTTTTGTTTCATCTTTTTTTTAAATACTGCAGAATGTAATGAATGACAAAACATTTTGTTTAATGCTATATTTAAAAGTATATCATGTATCATTTTCAATTTTGATAGATTACTATTCAGCTTCCTCTGGTATATTCGAGCAGTAGAATCACCCCCTAAAAGCAAGTAAACTAATAAAAAAAAATATTTTGTCACCAGGACAAGTTCAAAGATTTAGAAGATTCTGTCGAAATATCTGTGTCGGTCTTCTTCTCGATGAAAGACATACCTAACATGCTGCAAGATCCGGCTAATCCCAAGGTAGGTAAACTTCATTATAAGGGGTCATCCATGAATTCAAAGATTTTGACATGAGTCACACGATTTTAAAGATCTTCAGACTTTCGCGCGATGATATTCAAATTTTTAAAACATTTTGGCCGCTACTAATGCTACACGTTATAATAATTTAACCATTATGTATAACATCTTGGCAGTGTTGTCTTATCTAAACAAATCTTATACAGGGTGTAAAAAAAGGCTTAACGAAGCCTTAAACCTTTCGAAACCTAGGCTGGCAACGCAAACAAAGTCAGAAAATTACCTACCTACTTAATCTATCAATAGCTGGTGATTAGTTATTTTGTTAGTTCATTAAAATCAGGATCAAGTGGTAAAGTCAGCAAGCCGTTCATTTAACTTTTCGAAGAACGACACAACAGCACAGCTACCAGCTGATCGTGCGGGGTGCGGGCATTGAACGAACGTTCATCGACCTCAACGCAAGCGTTACACAGCGAGTGCGCGCACACAATGAAGGACATTCGTGGTTGTGTGCGTGCGCGCGGTTTATTGCGGGTTGCTCTCTTTAAAGCTATTTTTATGAAAAAGTTGCGAACATTTTCAACATGTTTCCAAAGAAAAAAGTTTTGTTACAACAAACAAAAGATTTTCATGCAAAGATCTTGAAAAAAAACTTTCTCTTTGACACTAATTATCTCAGGAACTATTCATTTCCCAGGTATGGTTTCCTGGAAAAAAATGATCGTACAAACGAGTAGAATATGTGGTATTCGGCTTCGTTAAGCTTTTTTACACCCTGTATAGACAATATAGGTAAATAAAATATTTAATATTTTTTTTAAAATTTTTTTAAAAAATAAACTTTACTTTCTAAAATATTTTTTTAATAATAAATTACATAAAAATAACACCGCCAAAAAAGATGTTCTTCTTCAGACGGATAAAAATACATGGTGTATAACGATGCTTACACGTAAAATTGTCAAATCTGGTAGACCGCTTTCTAGGCCGACCTTACCACTTCACCTACCAATAAAATCTCTTTTCATCGACCAGCGGGACAAGAGTTTGCTCGTCGAACTGCTGAAGAACCTGTGGGGCGGCGCGTCGCGCTCGCTGCAAGGCTTGGGCTTCACGCTCATCAGCCGCAGCAACCTGTTCATCCCGCGCGCGCGCACGCCGCACTACGCCGCGCAGGCGCGCCGGCTGCGGGAACAGCTCACGGTCAGTGCGGGTGATGTTTTTTCAGGGTTCCACACCCGAAGGGTTAAAACGGGACCCTATTACTGAGACTTCGCTGTCTATATTTTTATATTTTACTAGCGGACCCGACAGACGTTATCCTGTCTTAACTATAATATTGATATGAATAGTTTTGTTGGTATTACGACATGGGAACAGGCGACATTACTGGCCATGTTCAAAATTCATTTTTTTTTTACCCCCGATTTGACGATTTTTGCAGCACGCATTATGTCAATGTTTTTTCAAACGCCATTGGCTAAAATATTTAAATTGTCAAAAGCGATAAGGATTACATTAAAAATAATTTAGTATAGTGATTAAGTTTTCTTAAATTTTATTATTTTCCGCGCAATTTTCCTAATTTTTTCTTTTATAAGAACATTCTCCTGACAATAACAAACAAAACAAAAAAATAATTAGCGAAATCAGTCCAGCCGTTCACGCATGATGCGATGACCAAGGGAAATAGGGATTCATTGTTATATTTTATTTTATTGTTTATTGGCACACAAAACGAATGAAAATCAATATTTTACATCTGGATTGTAATTTAAAACGAGTGTACTCTAAAATACTAAACAATAAAGGATGTTGAGGTGTCCAAGAGGAAAAGTCAACACAGCTCACACTAATCTAAGGAGGAAACAGCAACATTACGAGTAAATAAGTAGTTTGGCATTTAAATAACGGTGTTGTTAACAGCAGTCAGGCTCAAAACAGTGTTTGAGTCTGAACTGTCGGGTTTGTGGTAAAGGATATCTGTTTCTTCTGTCCGTCTGCCTGTCACCATCTCAAGAGCCGCGATAGCTAGACAGTCGAAATTTTTACAAATTATGTATTTCTATTACCGCAATAACAACAAATACTAAAAAAAAGAACATAAAATATTTGAGGGGGGCTCCCATACAACAAACGCGGTTTTTTTTCCTTTTTTGCTCGATATCAATAATGGTAACAAGTAAGCACTTATAATATTCACAAAACACTCAGTTGCATTTTAACTAATAATAATATGGATATTTAAGGAGGACTCCTATACAAAAAACCGTTGTTTACCTAGTCAATGGTACGAAACCCTTCGTGCGCGAGTCCGAGTCGCACTTGACCGGTTTTTATTTGAAGCAGCTGTCTTGACAAACGTTGTATTGCCCTATCTTTTATACAGGGTGAAATTTTAACCACTTTCCAAAATTTTTATATGCGTTTAGTATCGTATTTAGAGCCTATTTATGAAGTAAAAAATGTAAACCAAATTGTAACCCGAAAATATTTTTCGTGATATAGTTTTCAATTTTAAGGTCCTAGACCTGTTAAGGTATAAAGGGAAATACAAAAACTCATGAATAGTATTGTAATAAATGAATGAGATGCACATCGCGTAAAAAAGTGTTACTAGGATGCCGTATCAATAATTTTAGATTTTTTGCGGACATTTTCTAAGTGCTTTATCTTAACATTTTTGTACTGAGCTATACCAAAAGAAAAAATACGTCATTTATTTTTGCCTCGTAGATTGCTATATTAAAATTTGGAAAGTGGTTAAAATTGAAAATTTTATTACATATTTCAAAAATAATAATGATTTTAACCGATTCACTGTGGCGGTGGTTTTTTTAGACTTTAGCGCCTGGTGGCGAACAAATGTTTCGTAGCTCCTGTGAGGCGCCATTCGCCATGAACTTTCATGGCTCCTCGCGAGCGCCACCCGCCATGTAGTATAACTGATCGCTGTTTCGTCGGTTGCCACTTGTTTTTATTATAGTCTCAATTCAACAGCGAACGTAAGCGGTCTAATAAATCATTTAAATTGTTTGGAAGTGACTAATTAAGTGTTTATACGGAAATGGAAGGTAAGTGACCTTATTTATCAGTTGTAAACCTTTTGCTTTATGTTTGGCACGATTGATTTATCAATTCGTTTTTTTTTTATTGGCATACACAACAACAATCTTAACTAGTGTAATGGTAACATGGATGATCTTAGAACTAGATTGCAACCTAAGAACGTATACACAGCAAGACCAACATGCGTCAACACTATACTATAACAATACAACAGAAACAATATTGCCAAACAAATTTATGGAAAGCTCAGTGGAGGATACGTCTAACGTTACTACGAAATGTAACGTGGTTAGATACAAATATATCGAGGTTGTCGCTCTGTAACCATTGATTACATAAACGGCACATTCTCATCACGGAATTATAGAAAGTAGTCTTATTCATAAAAGTTTGCAACACAAAAGTTTTCATTCGGTTACGGGAAATTATTCTGGCTTCATAGTTAAGAAGAGATAGAAGATTAGGGTAATCAAGAATGGAGTGAACAATTTTATGCAAGTGGAAAAGATCTTGCTGTTTTCGTCTTATCTCTAATGAGGTAAGATCGAAATGACGAAGCCTATCAGGATAGGATGCAAGCTTACGATGAAGTCCGGATCTAGAAGCTAATATTTTCAGACACTTATTTTGAACACTCTCAATCCGTTTTGAGTGAGTTTCGTAGCCAGGAGACCATACCACAGAGCTGTATTCCAAACAACTTCTGACTAGACTATAGTCGATACAAAGGAAGCTTTGCGGATCAGTGAAATGCTTGGTAGTCCTGGCCACGAAGCCAAGTGTTTTAAGACTCCTTGATATAATGTGATCGTAGTGTTCCCCAAATGTCAACTGCTCATCAAATAGGACGCCAAGATCTCTCACAACTGAACAACGCTGCAGCGTTTGGCCCGCTAGTTGGTAGTCAAATGTTATTTTGTGTTTTTTTTTCTTGTGAACGAAACAACTGTACATTTACCTATACTTAGAAACATTTGATTTCGCTGGCACCACTCAGATATACTGTCGACGTCCTTTCGATGAGCAATACAGTCACTCAGGTTTTTTATTACTGAAAAAACCTTCAAATCGTCAGCATAAAGGAGGCATGGCGAACCTAGGTGAGCAGTCAGGTCATTAATTAATATCACGAAGAGCAAAGGCCCCAAATGTGAACCTTGTGGAACCCCTGATGTTATAATGACTGAACCAGACTTGTATCCCTTTAGAGTAACAAGTTGACTTTGCAAACCAAGGTATGAACAAATCCATCTCAACAAACTACCGGGGAAGCCATACCATGAATAAAGTTTTTGACAAAGCAATGAATGATTTACCTTGTCAAATGCTTTTTTGAAATCAGTGTAAATTGAGTCCACTTGTTTCTTTTTATTATTCTTTAATGCTACGCGGACGAAGCTAGTTTAGACATAAAAACAATTTAATAAAATTATTTTTAATTAGCTAACATAAAAAATCATTCGGTATCCGTATTAATCATATTGATCTTTGTATTGAAAAGGTTTACAACTTCTAAAGTGTGTTTTTTCATGAAATATCCCGAAACGAACACTGAAATCGTAATCTGTGAGACAAATAAAGACACTTTAAACCTTAGAAATGCTATTTTATCAGAGTTTTACATGTAAATATTTTGGCTCCTTTAAGTTTATAGAGCCTAATAGAAAAGGGCAGTCAATGTTTCATTTTACAATTTTATGTAAAAACATGAGATCCAGCAAACACTTTCTATCTCGCAAGCTATTCAATTTGAAAAAGAAGAGTCTTTCCTCGTATGTGGGCAGTTCCTCTGCTTTGTGGATTTGGTACGAAAGATGCCACAGAAAGCGCTTCTGGATGCGCTCTACACGCTTTATATAAACGTCATAATGTGGAGACCAGACTTGACAGAAGTACTCAAGACTGCAGCGGACTAATGATCTTAGTTGACACTTTTTTGAGTTCGCGGGCGTTACGCAGCACGAACCCTAGCATTCTAAAACCCTTCGTAGCTATTTGGTCTATGTGTAAAGTGCAACTTTCTATCCAGCACCACGCCCAGATCCCGAATAGCACAATACACTCTTTTCAAAGCATGACCAAATTAACCATCAATGCTATATGCTGGCAAAGGGACATCTAAACATCTTGAAAATCGGATAAATTTACATTTATCAAGGTTCAAAAATAGCTTATTTCCTGCAATAAGAGTGAGTCACTCTTATCTTTGACTTCCAGGGAAAGTTTCATGTCGTCAGCATAAAGAAAGCATGCTGCGTTGTCAAAGATAGTGACAACATCGTTTATAAAAACATTAAAGAGAATCGGACCCAAACGAGAACCCTGAGGGACGCCGGATGTTGAGAAGAATATCTTCGAAGAGAAACCATTTACAACAACTCTCGATGTCCTCTGTTTTAGATATGAAGAAAGCCATTTCAGAAGACTGCCTGAGATACCGAAAGATAAAAGCTTGCTAAGCAAGATCTCATGGTCCACTGTGTCAGTGTAAATGGTGTCAACGGACAAGCGTAAGTTGAGTGACTCAAAGGCATACTCCACAAATGAGACCAGATTGGTAGCCGTAGAAAGGGATGTGAAAAAGCCAGTTTATTTGTTTATTTCAACTGCCACGCCAGAGCAGGGCAAACAGGATTCGAAGATTTTGCCGAACTCACACAGTATTGATATTGGTCTATGGTTTTTTTTAGGTGATACTGTCACCTGATTTAATGATTGGCACAATACGTGCTTCTTTCCAAACGGAGGGGAAGGTACCAGTTTTCATAGAGATATTGAAGATGGTTACTAAGGGCAATGACAGTGCCTCGCGACAGGTTACTACAAATAAGGGATGAATACCATCAGGCCCAGCCCCCTTGGCTTGATCCTGGCTAACAAGGGCCTGAATTACCTGATCCTACGTGAAGTGCAGACTAGTGAGATAGTTTTTAGTGAGCGTCAGACCTGCATTGGTCTTATTATCGTTATCAACACAACAGCTGGTCATAGGCAATGAAGAGTTGGTATCATACACGGATACAAAGAGAGAGGCAAAAGGTCACAATCACCGCCACAATCAGCCCTATTGTCATCAAAAGTCAAAGCTGAGGGTTTGCGGAAAGTGACCTCTCAAGATCGGCAACATACTTTTTATGGCAACTGTCTATTAATCTCGCGCATCTTTTCTTGAGAGTACACAAGGCGAGTTCATCAAGCGGATTTTTGTATTTACTGTACTTTAAACGAAGCTTATATTTTTCCTTTAACAGACGAATGAGTTCTTTTGTGTACCAAAGTGGGAACTTTTTTGAGGATGGCTTACATTTAGGCACATACCTTGCAATCGTATCCCTTAACACACCGTAAAAGACACCAACCGCGTCATCCACTGAATGTGGGGATAGTACGCGTTCTCATGACACTAAATTTAATTTAAAAAAAACTGATTCTATTGACAAAACTAGGTCCAGAATTCTACCATTGTCATTTAAAATATTGTTAAATTGATTTAAATCATTCAGTGCGAGAAATTCTAGCAGAGCATTTGGTATTGGTATTGGTAACGGGCTCCCTTTTCTGCATTTAGACTCCACTTGGCCCATTATGCGTAGGGGGATTAGGGTTGTTAGTCCAACCAGCCCAACTCCTTCCAGAAGCACAGAAGTCTTTTAGGACGTTCACAGGCTTCTGAAAGGGAACTCGGTGTTTCGAGGATAGATGCCCGGTGGGTGGCTACCCCTGTGCATTCCAAAATCACATGGGCAGCCGATTCTGCCTGTTCCAGGCAGCCTCTACATAGGGGGCTGTCTGTGGCACTAATAGTGAAGAGATGTTTATTTAGGGGGGTGTGTCCAGTCAGTGATCCCACTACTCTTCGAAGGTCACTTCTGTTCAGGGTGATTAAGTTGCGAGTCAGACGCGGTGAAAGAGCCGGTAAGGCCTCTCTGGACTGTCTGCAGTTGCTGGTATTGGACCAGCGGTCGTTTTGTTTGACTAGGGTTTGATGTCGCAGCCATGACCTATATTGGTTAAAGGGGATACGCAGGTGTGGCCTGGGGCCGAAAACCGTAAGATCCGATCCGCTGTGTCCTTTGATCCATTGTAAGGTGACACTGTTCCTTGCGGCAATGTCCTCAAGGGCTAGGTGACACTCGTAAATAAGGCTGGATGTGATGATGTTGCTCCAGGGCTTTGAGAACCGCCATGCTATCATAGAGTATGCGAATGCCGTACTCAGCAACGTCTCTCTTCTTTATGGCAGTTTTAGCCTGGATTAATGCAATACACTCGCATTGGCATATCGAGTTATCTTCACCCAGCGGTGTAGATTATGTTTAGGTCCATCGAGAAGACACCGGCGCTCTGTCTTGTCGCAGGGTGCTTCTAGTAGGGTAGTAGTAGTAGTATTTTAGTCCTCTGTACCAGATGTCGCTGTGACTATTCGCAAGATTTTTCCACAGGCCTAGGTGTTTCAGTCTTATGGCCGCTACGGCTGCCTCCTGCTGCACGAAAAGGTCCATCGGCGGCAAGCTAAGTAGTGCCTCAAGGGCCGCGGTGGGGGTAGTTTGCATGCATCACGTGACTGCACAGCATGCAAGTCTTTGGAATTTTTCCAATTTTTTCACCCGTCATTACTTTGGTTCTGGGCCATCAAACGATCGCGCCGTAGCTTTATAAAGCCATAGTGTGATCTTGGGAGATAGACCCCATGTTTTGCCTATTAGACCTCTGCATTGCCAGAAGGTTATGGAGGCACATTTAATTTTCTCTTCGACATTGTTTCCCCCACAGTTATTTATCGTCAAGTGTGACGCCCAAATATTTGACTTCATTTGAGAGGGACAGTTGTGTTCCCAACAGTTTTGGTAGTTTAAGTTTGGGTAACTTCAGTTTTTGGTGAATAGGATTAGCTCGGTTTTCGCTGGATGAACCGTGAGATCATGATCTATACACCAAAGTTTTACGATCCTGAGAGCGGAATCCATTAGGTTACATAAAATGTTCTCAAAGGGTCCGCTGATGAGTATAGTTAGGTCGTCAGCATATGCCACCGTGAAGTAGTGTTTGCTGTTGAGTTTCTCTATGAGTTCATCATCAACAAAGTTCCACATGAGTGGCGACAAGACTCCCCCTTGCGGGCAGCCCTTTGCCACTATTCCTCTGGTAGTAATTGTTCACGGTGAATCGTATGGCTCTGTTTCTTAGCATGCCGTCGATTCACCCCGCCATTGTTGGGTCGACGCCATGTCTACACAGTGCCCGTCCTATGCTGGTGAAGTTAGTTTTATCAAACGCCCCTTCAATGTCAATAAAGACACCTAGGTTCGATTGTTTGTGATTAAGAGCATACTCGATTCGGCCGATTCGGTGGATTTGCCCATACTGTAGGCGTGTTGATTTGGATGTAGGGTCTCGCTTAAAAGCACGTTAGTCCTTATGTCCCTGTCACAGACTCTTTCCAGCGTTTTCCGGGTTTGGGGATGAAGCAAGATGGCAGAGCATTATCCAGAGCGCTCCTGGTGGCGTTACTAGATGGTATTTATATATTACTAGCGGACCCGACAGACGTTGTCCTGTCTTAACTATGAATATTGATTTATAAAAATATTTCAGGTAAAAAAATATTTAAACCGTTTGCAGCACGCAATCTGTCAATGTTACCTATGTCAAACACCATAATGTTACATTAAAAAAGTTTAAATTGTCAAAAGCGCTAAGGTTACATTACAAATAATTTAGTATGGTGATTAAGTTTTCTTAAATTTTCTAGTTTTCCGCACATATTTCTTATTTTTTTCATTCATAAGAACATTCTCCTCACAATAACAAACAAAACAAAAAAATAATTAACGAAATCAGTCCTGCCGTTCACGCGTGATGCGATGACCAAGGGAAGTAAGGATTTATTTTTAAATATATAGATTTTTGTCACTATTCCAGAAAATATTACCTAGATTGAAGTCGCCCAAGATTAAAGTTTTCGAATTTGATTCTAGATCACGATTTGTATTATGAATCGAGAATATTTTTCTGTATTGGAGAATGGAGATAAACACAATATAACAATAATTTCTCTACAAACTTTCCTCCGCCACCTATCCTCAACTCCACCCACAAATCTTCGCAATCGCTCTCTGACTGGGGCAATCTACGTGAACAGATATGCTTAGATACCGCAATGAGTACCCCGCCACCAGATTTCTTATTATGAAAGCCGCTGGTCTCTCTGTCGCTCCTATATACCAAGTAACGATTGTCCAAAAGTTCATCATCGAATACACCACTCAGCCATGTTTCGCACAAAAATATAACGTCGTAATCAGAGCACAATACATTTTTGTAATAGTCCGCGGTCTTTGTACGTAGACCGCGAACGTTTTTAAAATATATATGTTTAAATTATTGAATTTTGAACCTTATATCTAAACACAGTGTAAATCACACACACAATATTTCCTCAACCAAGTTGTTCCAATGTTGCTACACTTCGCATTAACACATACTCCGATGCGTCCGTTTTACGCATATAAATGCGGCCGCCGCGGACCCAAACATATTTGTACTGCAGTTCCTTGGCTCGAGCGCGCGCCAACGCATGCAACAGCTTATTCTCAGTCTCTCAGGTGATAGGTTATCCACAACATACACGGCTGTCTTTTTGTCTGCCCTAAAACCGAGATGTCCTGTGTTTAGTCTATCCCGCGAGTAAGGACTATTCAGTTTGATAAGAATTGAACAAGGACGGGGACTCTCTGGGTTCTTTTTCGCAACACGTGAGCAGTAGAGTATGTCTGATTCGTTAACAGCAGATTCTCAGACTTGCGTTCAGGAACGCACTGGGTTTCCAAATTTGAAGCTCGAGAATTTTGGTCAAGTCGGTTAAAACGACTAGTGATGGCATTCAAATCATTACGAAGGGATTCCTTTTCCTTTAAAATTGATTCAACCTTGTTCTTGCATACGCTGATTTCAGTGCCTAGTTTAACGAAGGAGTCACTTATAAAATATACGAGTCTCTAAAAGAACCGACTTCATTCCTGAGAGCCTTCAATTATGCTATTTCGTTTTGCTTTTGCAGAGCACGTTAGGCACGGACGGCGTGCTCCTATACCCGGCGTTCAGCGGCCGCGCTCACCCCCACGCGGGGGTGTACGCGCGCGCGTCCGGCGTGCTGTACGCGATGCTGCTCAACGTGCTGGGCTGCCCCGCCACCGCCGTGCCCTGCGGCCTGCACCGCCGCCTGCCCGTCGCGCTGCAGGTACTGTACTGTGCTGTACGCGATGCTGCTCAACGTGCTGGGCTGCCCCGCCACCGCCGTGCCCTGCGGCCTGCACCGCCGCCTGCCCGTCGCGCTGCAGGTACTGTACTGTGCTGTACGCGATGTGCCCGTCGCGCTGCAGGTACTGTACTGTGCTGTACGCGATGCTGCTCAACGTGCTGGGCTGCCCCGCCACCGCCGTGCCCTGCGGCCTGCACCGCCGCCTGCCCGTCGCGCTGCAGGTACTGTACTGTGCTGTACGCGATGTGCCCGTCGCGCTGCAGGTACTGTACTGTGCTGTACGCGATGCTGCTCAACGTGCTGGGCTGCCCCGCCACCGCCGTGCCCTGCGGCCTGCACCGCCGCCTGCCCGTCGCGCTGCAGGTACTGTACTGTGCTGTACGCGATGTGCCCGTCGCGCTGCAGGTACTGTACTGTGCTGTACGCGATGCTGCTCAACGTGCTGGGCTGCCCCGCCACCGCCGTGCCCTGCGGCCTGCACCGCCGCCTGCCCGTCGCGCTGCAGGTACTGTACTGTGCTGTACGCGATGTGCCCGTCGCGCTGCAGGTACTGTACTGTGCTGTACGCGATGTGCCCGTCGCGCTGCAGGTACTGTACTGTGCTGTACGCGATGTGCCCGTCGCGCTGCAGGTACTGTACTGTGCTGTACGCGATGTGCCCGTCGCGCTGCAAGTACTGTACTGTGCTGTACGCGATGTGCCCGTCGCGCGGCAGGTACTGTACTGTGTGTTACTTACAACCTGTCAATACGAAGGGATTTATGCTTCCGTCACCCGCGCGTTCTTAAGATACTAGAGCTACATAACCCCTACCGCCTCCCCCCTTTTTTCCTGATATTTGGTTTAAAAGTAAGCTCTAAAGTGCGTCAGATAGAAACTCCATTAAACCTACATTTGAGTCGCAAGTCCCAGCCACTGCTCTGATTAAATTATTGTACCCATCACGATGAATTGAATTTGTCTAAGATTCGTCTTGTGTTCTCAGGTAAGAGCCGCTCCGAATCGCCCCAGGCACTGCCCAAGTAACTTTAACGACCCGACTCGGTGAATTCGCTGATTCTAAGATTCGTTCCGTCTTCTCAGGTGATAGCCGCCCCGAACCAGGACAGACTGTGCCTCGCCGTCGCCAAGCAACTGGAAGCCGGCTTCGGAGGCTGGCAGCCCCCGCAGTAGCCACTGGACTTGACACAAACAGTCCGGTGACTACATTCAAGACTGTCGGTATAATACATTAATGTAATATAGAAAACTAAATACGGAATCCAAATCAGCGAAAAGTGTCCAACTGCACCCGTTTGACATAAGGCTGCACATTTCGTATAACCTATAGTCCTTAAAATATAGTTTGATTAGAATGACACCTGTCAAACTGAGGTGACTAGTGATAGGAATGACTCGACTGATCAAACAAAAAAAAAAACCGTTACGGCGAATAAAATATAAGAAAATATGATATATTAAGATTTAACAGTAAGTCAGCGTCGTGATCATTATGAGAATAATTGTGACAATCATGAAAACCCATACATTTTTTTGTATCGCATATAGAATCTAATTAATTAAAAAAAAACGTAAACTATTAATAATTACAATGTGATATTTTTAGCATCAACCAATGCTCATTAAATCATTTGTAACATTTATGTTACATTACTTCGATTTTGAAATACTTTTATTCTGTCGATTTCGATTTGTCAATTTTACCTCATCACTAGCGGTTATGAAAAATGACGTAACCTTGTAAAGACGTCTTTTCAAGTTAGGTGTAATTTTTGTGGCTGGATATTATTTCGTGTGCAAATGTGTTTCACTTGTGTGACGCTGGTACAAAGTTACGTCGTCTCTTTCAGTGAGAACTGTCATTCTAATCAAGCTATATTTTAAGGACTTTATATCAGTCAAATAGATACAACATGATGTAAACATCCATGCATGTCGAAATAATTTGGCCGGGTTATAAAGTTGACTTTGACATAAAGTCAACGTCAATCATTCGATCGAGGACAGTTTTAGGTGACATTTTGTATCAGACTGTGAATCTAGTTCTTATTACAGATAGTATAATAATTCAATTCAATTCAATTCATTTGATCATCAGATGATGATCAAATGAATTGATGATCAATTCATTTGATCATCAGATGATAATGCATTTCAATATAGGTACAAATAATAAAAAACTTAAATATAAAATTAAACATACTCAACAAGTAAACAATTATTTCAGAGGCGATATATTAATCGCACATGAAGAATATCAATAGCAAAGAACACCGTCTTTATTAAAAAGAAGCTGTAAACTGCCACATATCAACATATGACTTTGTTTGATACAAAATCAAGGTCATGTTACAGTTTTATTTTATGTTATCGTAAATAAACTAATGTTTGTTTTTGTAGATATAATTTTTGTTAAGAAATTTGTATTCAATGAATTGTGTTTTATTTATTGAATAAGGACGGCGTTCTTAGGATAAATAAGTAACTGTTAATGTTTGTTTGATATTGGTGGTCTGAAATAAAAATTGTTTCTTAAATACCTACTTTAAGTGTAAAGTCGGTCAATAATGATGATAAATGAAAAAGCTTTTAATTAAACCCTTCGTAGATGACGTAGTGACTGGTAGCCTCGTGTTACCAAATACGAAACTCTAAACCAGAGGCTCTCAACCTTCTACAGCATACTAGGCTCTATGATTACTTATATTATATTATATTATTTATTTTGACGACCATTTGGATCAGCGGTAGTAAACACTGGTTCTGAGCCATGGGTTCGATCCCCGCCCAGTACAAATATTTGTGTGCATGAACATGTCTGTTTGTACTGGTCTGGGTGTTTTCTATTATATTATAAGTATGAATTTACAAAAAAAAAAAAAGTATTTATGTAAGTTTATCGGTTGTCTAGTACCCCATACGACAGGGTACTTAATAGTAGCTTAATTTGGGACTAGATGGCTCTGTGTAGCCCAGTGAGGCATGTCCTAAATAATAGGGATTAAAGTATGAAATTGCCGTTTTGTATGGACGAAATCGAGAAAAGTCATTTTATCATATTAACAATTTTTTAGTTTTTTTAAAAACGCCTGAATCGTTTTCGATTCAATTAAAGGTGAAAGTTAGATGGTTATAAAGCTACGCATTATAGTATTTAAATTTCTGAAAATCAAAGTATATAATACAAATATACTTAAATGAAACAAGAAGGTCAGCTGACACATTGTAAGGGGTCTTTTCAACGACTTCCTTTGAAGTAATAGGCACTAGTATTGCATTTTTTTTAGTCAAAAGTTACTTTATTTAGTTTTTGATACAATACAAAAAGAATTACTCAATAATATGACTATTCTTAACAGCTATAAACAAAATAAAAAGTGGGAAAATAATCGGCAATTTCATACTTTAACCCCTATTATTTATTTATTTATATTATAAACGTGTAAGTTTGTATGTATGGATGTTTGTTACTTCTTCACGCAGAAACTACTGGATGCATTTCTATGAAACTTTCCAGTAATTAGTTTAGACATCAGAATAACATAGGCTCCCGAAATCCCGTGTAGTTTCCGCGGCAACGAGTTCCCGTTATTAAAGTTGTATTTTGTACGAAGTCACGTTTACAGACGATAGATGGCGCTGTGCGTTGGATAAACTTTTATTGAGGTCGCTGGCAAAAGCATAAAAAATATTTACACCGCAAAAAATAAATAACTTGCGTATTGAGCTGATGAACGTACATTGTCTATGTTTATGATCGTACCCATTTCATACAAGCCAAAACTTATGACTTACTTAAATCATGAGACATGCATTATTGAGAATATAAGTACTTAAAAGACTTATGGTCAAACCTTTAGTTATTGCTACTTAAGATGAGTTCACAAAATTAAAAAGCTAAGTTAGTTGCTAAGCTATCTTAGTCAGTTGAAGGTGTTCTGACGCTTCTTTTCTAGAACAGATAAGAAGGAATACTACTGGTACTATAAATCACTTATCCTGAACTAATAAAGCCAGTTAAATCAAATGGCCTTTGGCTTTTTAAGACGTTAGCAATCAAAGGTCTTAAAATCATTTTAAAAAAATGTCGGATTATTAGTACTTTTAAAAACTACCCGTATAAACTGATTTACGTACCTCTTATTTTTATTTTATACATGGAGGTGTACTCAATTTTGTTAAGTGCTAACGCTCTTAAACGTAGAAATGTTATTTGTGACTAATGATCCTATTAAAATAAAAAAATAACATGGATAGATATTATGACACAGCCAGCGCATGTCGCCTGGGTGAGGCGGCCTCACCCACACTCCTCGCGTTTATAACCTTACTGCTCCTCACTATTCAAATATCCCTAAAGTAACTAAAAATCGCATATTAGGACATTTCAGCCTAAAACTATATTATGTCTTGAATAGTAGGCAGCAGTTAGGTTTGGTTATAAAAACACTAACAGCCAGTCCCAATATTTATTTATTATTTATTTATTTATTTATTTATTAGATAAACAAAGTTTTACATTAAAATATACAGTTGTCCCACAAAACTATTTACATAGTTTGTCTGTGGGATCACGAGTCTCTAACATACCAAATTAAAACTTGAATAGGTACTAAGCTAAGTTAGCTAAAAATACTTTTTAAGTTTTCTTTTATAAACATTTTTATCTTGTTCTCGGCTTATATCCCCGGGCAAACTATTCAATAGGTATGGTAACCGTTTCTTTAATTTTCTATCACCAAAGTAGTTATTTACTTTAGGTAAAGTACAATGACTATGGTGTGACTAGAATAATCTAACTATCTTCAATTTTGGCATATTGGAGATAGAAAACATCTTCTGTCTCTGATTTTGCCGTCCAGAGAAACAAAGACAAAAGTTGTTTTCTATCTCCGATATGCCAAAACTGAAGATAGATAGGTTATTGGGACCGGCCGTTAGTGTGGTTAGGCCACTTTTGCGCTAACGGCCTCATATTATTGTTTAAAGACGTTTTAAAAACATAAAGGTAAATTTATATTTTTTGATTGTGTCCTACCCTTGATATAAAGTTATAGTTCAATATTTTGTATCGAAATTTTCGAAATATTTTTTTGTAAGAGGCTTTCATAGTTTGGGAACCGCTGTAATTAACTATAAATATTAAATTAAATGTAATGTAAGTGTAATATCAACAAACCACAAGTATGGCGTGGTTGAATTTTTACTGAAAAACTACTATGTTATATTGTAAAAGCTATCTTAGTGTTAAGTTTTATACGTACTGTATTTAAATGATGACGTCAATCAAATTGGTGTACCTACTAAAGAAAATGGAATTTAAATTATTGTAACTTTATTTAGTAGTATCATTTAATTCCATGTTTTAATAGAAAAATGCCGTTTGCAATAAATAAAATAAATTCATTAAGCTTGCATATTTGTTTTTTGTTAAGGTAAAGTTTATGATGGTTTAAGGAACGTCTCTGTGATTATAAAAAGGTTATGTTTATTTTATTTACATCTGAATATTTACTAGTAGTCTAATCATATTATGTAATTAACTGTACTTAACTAAATGATATTACAAACTGTGTGTGTTACAAATAATAAATTAATAAATATATGTATGTGATTATGTAATACAGATAAATTTAAAAATTGTTAATTTATACCTATGACCTCAGAAAATCTTTTGATAATATAATCTTTTTATACATACTTACCAGTAAATAGATTAAAAAAAAACGACTTCAATTGTCCATTTCTGGAAATTATTATTTATGTCCTCTTTAGTTTGTAATTTTGTTGATCAATGACAATTAAATGATGTCTTATTTTAAATTGTGTTTATCTTACGTGCTATCCACAACCTACTCTGCTTTACTTAGTAGTACTGGCCTACAATCATCCCACTGCAGGGAAAAGGTCTCCATCATTGAATTAAAGTTACTATAGCAAAGGCTAAAAAGCCGTCGCAGTTTTATTAAGTGTGTCGCCCCACTTTCTACCGAACCCGCACAGGCCAGACGTGATCTTTGGCGCGAAAAAGCTTCACTGCCTACTCCCTTTGTCCCACTTGCCGAGAATCTCCCTCCTGGACATGATCTACCATGGCCGATCTGGAAGTCCCTAAACAGGCTTCGGACTCAGGTTGGTCGAAGTAAGGAGAACATGGCCAGGTGGGGATTTTCGGCAAGCTCCGATGTGGACTGTGTTTGCGGTGCAGTGCAAACTATGGCACACTTAACATCGTGCCCGGCGTTCCCCAACACCTGCACGCCAGCGGATTTAATGAACTGCAGTCGATCCGCAATACGAGTGGCTGAATTCTGGGCTGCTACGACGTAATTTATCGTGTTCCATCGACACGTTAAGAAGAAGACCATAGCAATGATGGGTGAATGGTGGATGAGTGGTCTACTCCTGATCTACTCTAATTCTTCTATTAACACATTTATCAAGACAATAAAAGAAGGTATGTTAGTGTTAAAATCCGGTAATACATTTGTAACTCCTTGTAAGTTACTTGTGCGTGTCGGGATGATATCGGGTTGATATCGAAATAATACTCGTAACGCCGTTTAAACAAGAATCAATATTTATTTAGTTTTCGCATTAATTTATACACAAGTTGCGCGTGCGTCACTACAGCTGACGCTTACCTAACCTAGATTCCCCTACAAATACTCTCCCCTTCAATAAAAATAAAATTTACAAAATAATAGGGTAAAAACACTAGAAACAAAACACAATAAAAATATAAAAAAAACTGGTAAAATATTCTTAGACAGCAAATCTGACTACGGGCTTGACCACGCGACCATAACTCGTGACCTTTGGGTTTGTTGCCTTCGGTTTGCATTCGTTTGCTGCATCGACGTTATTATCAATAATACCAAATGCCGGTTTTAATCTGTCGATTGACACCGTAGCATTTCTTCCTGGCATCTGTATGGTGTAACATTTTCCGTCTCGACTAATGATCTTATATGGACCTTCGTATGGTGCTGTCAATGACTTCTTGATCATGTCTCTTCGTAAGAAAACGTAATCGCACGTCTTGAGTATAAGTCAATAAAATAAAATAAAATAAAAATAAAATAAAATAAATAAATAAAGTAATCAAAGTCGGTGACCGAGCTATCTTTGTTTACGTTGAAAAAATCAGGTGGTAGCCGTAGCGTAGCGCCGTACGTCATTTGAGCTGCGCTGACGCCGCTGTCTTCCCTTATCGCTGCGCGTAGTCCCAACATTACTAATGGTAATTCCTTGACCCAGTTTGCGCTATTACAGGTGGCAATCAACGAGGTTTTTAGACATCTATGCCACCTTTCTATCTGCCCGTTTGCTTGAGGGTGATACGGCGTTGTGTGAATTTTATTTATACCAAGCCTTTTCGTTAGTTTGTTAAACAGATTGGATTCGAACTGCCGACCCTGATCAGTGGTTATTGTTATTGGACAGCCGAAACGCGAGATCCATGCGTTAACTAACGCTTCGCATACACTTTCTGCGGTCATTTGCGTTATAGGGTAGGCCTCGGGCCATTTTGTGCTTCTATCTATCATTGTGACCAAATATTTATATTCTTGTGACAGTGGTAGGGGTCCGACGATGTCAATATGAACATGCTCGAACCTCTCTGATTTAGGGAACTCACACAAAGGAGACACAGTATGCCTGTGTGTTTTTGATTGTTGGCACGGGATACATGATCTAGTCCACTTTGTGACATCTTTGTTCATTGATGGCCAAAAAAATCTGTCTGCCATCATTTTTCTTGTGCATCGCGTACCCGGGTGGCTAAGTCCGTGAATGGCGTTGAAAGCTGCTTGACGGAACTGTGTTGGTAAATAAGGTCGCGGCTTCTTATTTGTTGTTTCACACAATATTTCTTCATTTGATCCAGGAAATTGGTAGCGCTTGAATACAAATTTTTCGCTTTTCATGATGTCTTTGACTTCGTCATCACTTCCTTGGTCCTTTGCCAACTGGTTGTAGTTGATAGAATTTGGAAAAGATATTGTTTCTATTCTTGACAGCGCATCAGCAACGCAATTTTCTGAACCCGATATATGTTTGATGACTGAACAGAATTGTGAAATAAAATCTAGATGACGTAAGCGACGCGGCGTATCGTTGTTAGAGCTCGATTTCATCATCGCAAAAGTCAATGGCTTATGATCGGTGTAGACGATTAATTCTTTTCCTTCGATTTGATGACGAAAATGTTTTATCGACATATAGATAGCTAAAAGCTCTCTATCATATGTACTGTATTTCTGTTGTGCTGGACTGAGAGTTTTAGAAAAAAATCCGAGAGGTTGCCATGTGCCCTCTTTTTCCTGTTGCAGTACACCTCCGGCGCATGTTGCCGAACAGTCTGTCATCAAAGCAAGTGGTGACGTCATCGATGGATAATTAAGCGTAACGGCGCGTTTAATGCTTTCCTTACACTTTTCAAAAGCTTTTTCGGTCTCGTCTGTCCATGGGATCTTCCTTCTATCGTTCTTTTTTGAGTCGTGTAGAAAGTTATTAAGCTCCCTCTGGTATTCTGCTGCGTGAGGTAAACAGGATCGGTAGAAATTAATTATACCAAGAAATCTTCGCAATTCTTTGATTGTCTCGGGTTTCGGATACTTTTCTATTACGTCAACTTTTTCTTTTAGAGGTTGGATTCCATCTTGGTTTATATGGTATCCTAGAAAATCTAGTTCTTCTTTGCCGAACTCGCATTTTGCAAGATTAATTTTTATTCCGTAGCTGTTTAGTCGTTTGAGTACTTCTTTAAGATGCTGTTTATGGTCCAATTCAGATTTACTTCCAATTAATAAGTCATCGCAGTAGCAGTAGACAAAATCTAGACCGTTTAGCACCATATTCATGAAACGTTGGAATGTTTGACCAGCGTTTCTCAAACCAAACGTCATTTTCATAAATTCAAACAATCCAAAAGGTGTTATTATCGCTGTTTTCGGAATATCCTCTTCTGCAATATTTATGCAATGGTAAGCTTTTTCTATGTCAAGCTTTGAGAATATTTTCTTATCCTTTAATATATATGTGAAATCTTGCAACCTCGGGAGTGGGTAGCGATCCGGGATTGTCACCGCGTTCAATCGCCTAAAATCTCCACAGGGCCTAATTTCTCCATTTTTCTTTATGACTATATGAAGTGGAGAAGCCCAGGGGCTGCTAGAATGTCTGCATATTCCGTTTTCCAGCATTTTTTGAAATTCTTGCTTAGCTGCTTTGTATCTTGCGGGGTTCAAAGGGCGCACTTTTTCATGCATTGGAGGTCCTGAAGTATGAATATGATGTTCGATATTATGCAATGGAATTTCTGCTCGCATGTGCATTGACGGGTTAATGACTTCGCTGAATTGCTTTAAAATATTATGATAGCAATTGTTTTTGTCGATGGTGCAAATTGACGGCTCCGTTGTATACGATATTTGAGCTATCGTACTGAGGTCGGTGACTTCATCGCGTAATCGTTTAGAATGTAGGTCGACTAACAACTTATAATACGTAAGAAAGTCGGCTCCGATTATGGAATTTCGTACATCTGCGACAATAAAATTCCACTTGAAATCTCGACGAAGTCCCAAGTTGACACTCAAACTTTTGGTTCCATATGTTTTAATGGGTGTTCCATTAGCAGCATATAAATTAGAGTCGCTCGGTGTTAATAAATGTTTATTTTTCGCTGCCAATACAGATACTTCAGCCCCTGTATCTATCAAAAATCGTGTACCACTGTTTAAGTCGGTAACACAAAGGCGGCAGGTTTTAATTTCGTTGACACCGAGGACTGCCTCCTTCGGCGTCAAAACTAGTTTTCCGGCTTGCTTTCACGGAAATTGCAGTTGACACTATCTTTGCATTTCGTAGCTGATTGCCCAAATTTTTTGTGAAAGTAACAAATCCACGGAGCTCTATGCGACTTTGATCTTGATCGTGATCTATAACGCCCTCGGAAAGGAGAACGACTTCTGTGTTCCCAAGTCTGTTTTTTCCTTAATTCGGCTACCTCAATAAATAGTTTATCTATTTTCTGCTCTAGATAAGCTATATCCGGGCGGCAGACTTCCGCCATTTCCGCTTGAGGTCGAATATTTTCCATGACCGTGTCTGCGATCTGTGCTAATCTGTCAAGATCTTTGACATCGCTTATACTCAATACGGCTCGGACCGCTGGCGGGAGGTGCCCAGTCCACATCAATCTGCAGGGTTTCATCGGGAACTTTCTTTTTTGCTAAGTCACGCATTTTACGCAGAAGCTGTGAGGGTTTTTGATCTCCCAATTCCATCTCGCTGACAAGTTTTTGAAATTGCCTGGACTCCGATTCTTCGAAAACTCCGATTAATCTCAATTTCAGTGCATTGTACTTGTTTTCAGCGGGGGGCTCCGTCAAAAGGTCGCTTACTTGTTGTAACGCGTCCAAACCGAGTTTCGCGATAACCGTGTAAAACTTATCCTCATCTCCCCTTTTCTGAGGTCGCATCACGGATTCAAACTGAGCGAACCAAAGACGTGGGTGTGCAGTCCAAAAATCAGGGATTTTGGTTGTCAAAGACATTGCTTCAATGCCGTAGTTTGAAGACGCCTGACTGGGCCCCGGGGCAGAAGTAGGTTGTTGCATATTGGTGTTGTAATTTAAAGCACCTGCTTGTGGTGGTGCGTTGGCAGCGTTTGGATCCTCGTACCCGAACAACGGCATGCTTCCGAACAGTCAGTAGTGATTTCTGTCTCTTGAAATTCCGAACGGTGAGACCCGCTTGTGGGAGGCCGTCCGAAATTGTACAGTCACTCACTACTCTGTGGACCTTCAAATCACGTCGGGGTCACCAATGTAACTCCTTGTAAGTTACTTGTGCGTGTCGGGATGATATCGGGTTGATATCGAAATAATACTCGTAACGCCGTTTAAACAAGAATCAATATTTATTTAGTTTTCGCATTAATTTATACACAAGTTGCGCGTGCGTCACTACAGCTGACGCTTACCTAACCTAGATTCCCCTACACATTTCTAAATAGTCATGCAATGAGAAAGTTTAAAAGTATTTAGGGTCTATCTATAACCTTCTAAACTGTCATCCAAAGAGTATGTAACTTGCTGTCATCTGCCTTTTAAGATAAGTTGCTTTCTTATCTATTTAAGAGGAAACACAAGGGCCGTTTTTCAATACAAACTTTGTCCCCTGTTTCCTCCCTGGATAGTGCCAGTAGAGCTATAATTTTTATTACTTACAAAAATCTATGGCCACTATTGGCATGTCTCTATGTTTTCCTTTTTTTCATAAATTAATTAATAAAAGAGATATGAGCCTTCACAAATCGGGAAAATTCGCCAGTTTTCCCGCTGTATTCAAACATATAGAAAACAAAATATAATAATTTTAGAAAAAAAACAAAATATACGAACACGGTCAAAGCCTTTCTTTAATTTTTAATTAAAAAAGTACATATTTAAATCGCTCTAGTTTTAGAAAAGGAATCGGGGGACTACGAAACGTTGATTTTGTGTGCTTTTAGTCACCATCTGTCCAAAATGCAGTTGTCTCTATCACGCTCTGCGCTCCCCCGCGCGGGCACTGCGCAACAGCAATAGATTTTTTTACAAATACCAATTTTTCAATTCCCTCGCCCTTAGTGTTTCCTCTTAATAATAATAATTCATTGATTACGTAGGTACTTACGCTTCTCGACATTGCATAATGCGCATGACGCATCTACATCTAGCCCATGATCTAGCCCATAGTGATCTAGCCGCTAAACGCTATATATATGCAAAAGTACTCTGTGCCGCTACCGCCACGGCGACAAGTTGCTTGCGCGATATCGCCTGCCCGTTGCACGATCCCTGAGCAAAACCCGTTAATATAGATATTCATATCAAATATGACAACGGAAGTCGTATTGTAACAAACCCCCCTTTTTATAGAGTTTAAGACTTCAAAATACACCCCATTGAATAAACAATTAAATAATTTGGCAGTGTGATCGTCTAGATATAATAGTAGGACCGTACGTTGTGCGAGAGTAGAAAGCCTGATTCTTTTAGAGGTACGTAGATGTTCAATTAGATATTCTTCAAGAGTTTAATCTGAATTGTTATACAACCCGGCATCGACTGAACCTACAGACATTTACCTAATATAATTATTTGATGTTATTTAATTTTAAAACTTAATGAATAATCCACCAAAGTAGAAAACTACTAGATTAAGATAAAATCCTTGCGTTGGGCTACTTTGAAAGTGTTTTAAATCATACTCCAACAGTAAAACAAACCTAATCCGAAAATACCGATTACTCCTTTAAATCAACCTAATCAGATGGGTTTCAATTAATTTAAATAAATTCAGTCTGAACGAACCGGAAAGAATTAATTAAACATTGTTTCAAATTCAAATCCTGTTTTGATTCAAACTAATCCAAAAATACCGAACACTCCTTTAAAGGTCCATAATGAAATCAGTGGTCGACCTTAAAAGCCCTCGGCATTATCACATCAGCTCGGATCAAGAAGACTTAATTAATTGAAACAAACTCAAAATCCTACGGTAATACAAACAAATCCGAAAATACCGAACACTCCTTTAAAGGTCCATAATGAAATCAGTGGTCGACCTTAAAAGCCCTCGGCATTATCACATCAGTCTGGATTAAGAGGATTTAATTAAACGAGAAAATTCAGGATCCAACAGTAATTTGAATTAATCTGAAAATACCGAACACTCCTTTAAAGGTCCATAATGAAAGCAGTGGTACGACCTTAAAAGCCCTCGGCATTATCACATCAACCCAGATTAAGAGGATATTAACAACTTGAACAAGTTCAGACTGAACCAATCAGAAGGAATTCACATAAATATAACTATTTTAAAATTAGATCCTACAGTAATTGAAACTAATCCGAATTAGATGGGTTTCTATTAATTTTAATAAATTCAGTCTGAACGAACCGGAATGAATTAATTAAACATTGTTTCAAATTCAAACCCTGTATTGATTCAAACTAATCCAAAAATACCGAACACTCCTTTAAAGGTCCATAATGAAATCAGTGGTCGACCTTAAAAGCCCTCGGCATTATCACATCAGCTCGGATCAAGAAGATTTAATTAATTGAAACAAACTCAAGATCCTACAGTAATACAAACAAATCCGAAAATACCGAACACTCCTTTAAAGGTCCATAATGAAATCAGTGGTCGACCTTAAAAGCCCTCGGCATTATCACATCAGTCTGGATTAAGAGGATTTAATTAAACGGGAAAATTCAGGATCCAACAGTAATTTGAATTAATCTGAAAATACCGAACACTCCTTTAAAGGTCAATAATGAAAGCAGTGGTACGACCTTAAAAGCCCTCGGCATTATCACATCAACCCAGATTAAGAGGATATTAACAACTTGAACAAGTTCAGACTGAACCAATCAGAAGGAATTCACATAAATATAACTATTTTAAAATTAGATCCTACAGTAATTTAAACAAATCCGAATTAGATGGGTTTCTATTAATTTTAATAAATTCAGTCTGAACGAACCGGAAAGAATTAATTAAACATTGTTTCAAATTCAAACCCTGTATTGATTCAAACTAATCCAAAAATACCGAACACTCCTTTAAAGGTCCATAATGAAATCAGTGGTCGACCTTAAAAGCCCTCGGCATTATCACATCAGCTCGGATCAAGAAGATTTAATTAATTGAAACAAACTCAAGATCCTACAGTAATACAAACAAATCCGAAAATACCGAACACTCCTTTAAAGGTCCATAATGAAATCAGTGGTCGACCTTAAAAGCCCTCGGCATTATCACATCAGCCTGGATTAAGAGGATTTAATTAAACGGGAAAATTTAGAAGGAACCCATCGGAAGTAATTTAAAAAAGTACTATTCTAAACTTAGATCCTACAGTAATTCAAACTAATCTGAAAACACCAAACACTCCTTTAAAGGTCCATAATGAAATCAGTGGTCGACCTTAAAAGCCCTCGGTATCATCACATCAGCTCGGATTAGGAGGAATTTATTCAAATAACAAAATTAACAATAAAATATACTTTGGTAGTCTATTCAAAATTATCCGGCATGAAATTTAATAAGTATTTTATAAAATGTTAACATAATTAATAAACAAAATCACACTACATTCCAGTCTCAGTCTTTTGATGAAATGGTATAATAAGATCTAATAACCTAATGATAGATGTCTAAAAATAGCTCAATTAATAACCTTTAATTAGGCCAATTTGACAAATTTAAATTAATGAAATAACTTTCAAGGTGAGGAAATCTACATACTTCTAGGATTCTATGAGCATGGTTCTCTATCTTATGCCCTAATAAATTCATTGAAAGTTATTAAAATTAAGAACCATTTAATTTTAATATCAAAATTAATTGCCGTTTGGCTCCCTTGACTACTCATATTCTGGTAAACTAGAGACAATCTTACATGAGTATGTAACCTGTTATTAGACTGTCAATCTACAAATTACATACTACTTATAAAAAAATATAAAATAAATCATTTGAAATAGGTTTACATCTAGTACAAATTGGAATCATTAAATTAAACTATATAATTCATACAAAATATGATTAGCAGTCAAGCTATGTGTGCTTTATTTGTATTCTGGTTAAGTTAAAACAAGAAGGTATTTAATCTGAAATAAAATTCTTGGAAATATTGAATAGTTTACAACTAATTAACAATTGAAATCAAATTACTATATTTCACATAAAATCTGAATAGCGGATACGATAAGATAACTTTATTTGTATTTTGTTAAGTCTAAAACAGGCATCTATCTAATCTGTTATATTATATGCTATGTAATTCATGAATTATATAGATTTTATAAGGAAAAGGCAAATTCTTAACATTCCATGGATTCACCATGTGAATGCCCAGTCTGTAGTGTGACAGAAAGAGAAACTCCGAGTAGCCCCGAGACTTGTGACTCGGATGTAGGTTTAAGGGTACCCTTTATGATTAATCGACACTCACCTTCACTACTCTTGTTTCTCTTTCTTTCCAATCAAATCTGGTATGAATCTGAAAGTTATAGATTAATTCTGCTGGTATACTTTTCACTCCCACTCTTACAGCTTAATGACTAACTACATAACTATTTTATGTTAATTCATTTAAAAGATTATCATAATATTTGATTTGTTTCAAAAATATCAATATCAATTTTATCAGAAAATTACCTACTTCCCAATAAATTATCGATTGAGATCAATTAATGTTCTCATATAAGATAATGAGTAGCGGTTAAGATATCTTTACTTGTATTTTCCCAAGTCTAAAACAAATATGTATGTAATCTATTATACATCTCAGTCAAACTGCTAATTGCCTATTATCAGAAAATAACTCTAAATTCTTAAACTCACTTATTGTTTTACAATGCATTACTAATAAAAGCATCTCTAATGCTTTTATTAGTAAGTATGTTCAAAGATAGTTGCTTTAAAGTTTGTGACAGTTAATGAATAAGATTATGGCTTTTTTTACCTGTAGTATAAAAAACACAAGATAATAACTATAAATTAAGCCATAACTTAAAATATTATAAGATCAAACTTTATCAGTCTTCTTGATTCCGGCTATTACAAAATAAATAGAATGTTGAAGTAAATAGATAAAATTTAAATAATAGTCTTTATAACTAAACAGGAATGGTAAGACAATTGCATATTATTTAGAGCCAGATAACATTTGTGTAAGTGATTTAATTGTTATTAATTTTCTAAAAAAGGTTAAGGTCATTAACATTTGTTGGGTTCTATGGATTTTAATAGAAATAAGATAAACCTCACAGGTCTTGATTGAGAACAACTTTGCAAAAGTTTTATAGAAGTTGTTATAGATTGCTAAGATATTTGGCATTGAATTGGTAATCTAACAATTGTACTAAAATCACTCACCATTAACATCCTGGCATACCTTTTCCCTAAGCATCGCTGACTCTTATGTACTTTCTTACCAGGACTTCTTTTACACTTCCTAAACTAGGAAACTACGCGAGGCTCTTCAATTTCTATACTAGCTTGCATATAACAACTATAAAATTATAATTCAAGGTTGCTGAAACCTTTTAACTAGCCGTGTAATTGATAAAAATCATATCGCACTTATTATTACAATATCTCAAACAATTTATCCTGACTCGACAATCACATAGTTTTCTCACAAACTTCCACTTTTGGCGCAATTTACAGCGCGTCCCTTGAAAACGTCAAAACCAAAGAGTATGTAAGCTGTCAAACCGGCGCGGCGGTCCTTGGATTCGTCCATTGAGCCAAAAACCAAAGTATACACACATTCGAAAAACTATTTCTTAATTTACTGTACTTTGATTTTATGTATATTGTTTAGTTATTTTACTGCATTATTATTTTCTAAAATAGTATCTATTAGTGAACTGTGGCAAATGTACTAGATGTAGATGAATTTATTTATTACGTTAGCTATAAAGGAAAACATCTACAGATAATTTTTTTTTATTACCATTTTTCATATCAGAAAAGGTTAGATTGTTACAGTATGCGACCTTACCACATGAGTAATTATTTATTCATGTGACCTTACTGCAGTAGAATATCACTGAACAAGTATTCACTAATTGACGAGAGAGAGATTACAGAGGAGAGAACATCATCATTATTTTGTTTGTATTGTTAAATTAAGTTTCCCGCCATGATTATGTTTTCGTTGTTCTTTTCAAAATCGGCGAAGATCAGAGATCATGCTGCCTAGGCATAAGTGATTTAGTCATTCTGAAAATATACATAAAAAAATATCATTATTACTGTGTAAGAAAACATAATAACTTAACATAAACTAACCTAACTCATTAAAAATATGAATGATTTATACATTTCATAGAACACACGCGAGAATGTTGATCCGAGTCAGATAAGAGCTCTCACTTTTATTATAGCTATAATAGCCGTAGCATCAAGCAGCGTTTGTCATCTTTGGTACAGTCTCGTATCCTATTTAACCTTTCTTGGTCACATAAGCCGCTGAGGGGAGGTGGCTATAGAGCGACTTGTGGTCCAGGGAGAGTTTGAGGGTACCACGAGGAAGATCGCCTATGAGATGGACTGACCAGATAAAAGCGGTAGTAAATGGCTCATCATCCCTACATGAATGCACAAGAAAGGCGGCAATTAGAGAGAGGTGGCGGCGTGTTGTGAAGCTTTCCACCTGAAGTGATGACCACGACCACTCTAACAAGAGTGTTAGAAGAAGAACACATAATCAATTCCCACATTGTGCAGATGGTAAAGAGATCCTAAAATCTCAAACTGGGGCACATAAATTCTTAAATTTGTTACTCTATTACACAAAACAATACCGCATGAATTTCGAAACAACAATCGTAACCTAAATAAAATAGAGATTTACCTAAAATTGGATTTTTTAAATTACTCCTAGAAAAATATTTCTAGGAGTAATTTAAAAAATCCTTTCATTCTAATGTGCCGTGTGAGTATGAGTGTTCCTTGTTTTACCGTATATTTAGTTAACCCGAACTTGGATAAAAACCGAGACTACATTAGAATTTGTGAAAAAATTCACAGAAATTTGACACACCTGTATTTGTGAACGTTTTTAATTTACAAAAATAATTAACTCTAAGATATAATTAGATAGGATAACACGACTAAACTGGAGTTTAAAAAAAAGAAGACAAAAGAAAAGGAGAATTCGAGAGTTATTTTATGGCAACCCTAAATAACGACGTTCTTGCAAGCAAGCAAATGCGTGCGACATGACGCGCCGGTGAATTTTTATAAATTTGACGTAATTTCTACATTTACTCGAAATAAGGTGAATATTAGCTTTTTCGACAGTGGTGTTTTATATCGTTTTGCGTGTGAATCCGTGAATAACCTGTGCTGATATACTTGCAGATTTCACAATGGCCGATCAAGTAGACTCAATGTCAGATGCCGAGCTTCGGACTAAATTGGCCGAGCATGGGTTCCCTGTTATGCCTATAACCGCTTCGACGAGGAACCTGTTAGTAAAGAAGCTAAAACTAGTGTTGGACAACAAGAGTAAACCCCGTAACAGTGTCGATAGTAAGGTCGAGAGTAGGCGAACACTTGCGCAGTATTCTAGCGGCGAGGAATCAGATTTGGATACGACTAACAATGCTCGGGAGAGGCGAGGGCGTCGCGCTACTACTGGTGGTGCTATGCTGCCCCCTGTTACTAATAAAACCAAGCGACAGCCGCCTGTTAAGAAAGGATCCCCAGCGAAACGTGATTCTGACAAGGGATCGGAGTCAGAGGAAGAGAAGTCGCCCGTCCGCACTCATGAGGAGGTAGAGACCGTGACCACGCGCCGCGTCACACGCACTTACGCCAACGACCAAGACGACTATGAGACAGGTTCAGATAGTGATGTGGACTCTGGCAAAACCAAAAAGACGTCATCACCCTTCCGGAGCAATTCGCGCTCAAGCGACTATATCTCCAGCACGCTGCCGACTAACGATGCCGCCACCAGCCCGCCCAGAACGTCCATATTTTCCCGCCCATCCATATCACCTGGTTTCTCATCTTCTCTCTCATCCTCTGATCATCTCAACTCAATCCGGTCACGCTTGGGCTTGACCTCCACTCTCGGGGATCGTCCTTCGAGTAGCACATACACTCCCAGCTTCACTCCGGCATACCAGCCATCTACTTCTACTGTTGATGAGATTGAGTCTCCTTATCTAAGTACTTTTACACGTCGACTGTCAGCACTTAAGGCCGATCCACCGAAACCGACTTCATACATTGACCGTGATGCTAATAATGGAAGTACAGTGCTCCCCCGTAGGTCATACATAACTGGTGTCTCTAGAGCTGACGTAGTTGATTATAAAACTGCTAATGATAGGAAGTTCTTGAAGAACAACCTGGTTTCTCTGGCCCTTGTGGTGTTAGTGGCACTTTTTTTTTTTTGCTTATTTTTCATGTATATAGTTAAGAAAAACGACATCACTTCAGTGGTGGATGATCAGAACAGTGTCATACCAATATGCCAGTTGAACATACCTGGCAACAGACCAGGAATTAACTGTGTGCCTAAAGAACAAGTAAGTTATGCTAAAGACCTTTTAAAAGTTATTCACCCAGAGCTGACAAGTAGAGCTGCTGCATTCAAATGTGGGAAACCGGGAGCACTACCGTATTTGACCGAAAGGGAGGTAATAGACATTGCAAGTACCAAATCTGGTTCCATTGACATTAGTCAGTGTCGAACTGACCTTAACAACTTACAAGTGCTTATAGTCAACAATCCTCGCTGGGGACTCAGTGTTGTTCAGCTTAAGAACTTGTACACCAAGGATGCTGAATATGAGCCCATCACCACAACAGAAGTTGTTGTTCAACAACGTAACAAAGGAAGTGTGGCTTTAGTTCTCAGTGATCCGTCAACACCAATCACTTGTCTGCTAGTCAACACAATGTACTCAGCTGGCTCGACTCTTATAGTTATTGGTGTCATGTCTTTACTCCTCCTTGGATTACAAAGATCTTACAAATACTATGTGACATATCAGAAACGCAAAAGTGAGGAAGTGTATTCGATGGTAGAGCAAATTATTCAAGTGATTTCTCAGGAAACAGAGGACAGTGGAGAACCATACATATCAGTCGACCATGTTCGCGATACATTAATTTCGCCGCAGAATAGAGAAAGAATGTCCTCGACATGGGATGCGGCAGTGAAGTTCATCCAAAGGAATGAGAGTAGAGTCAGGATGGAGGTTCAGTCGGTAGACGGGGAGGATTGTAGGGTCTGGCGTTGGATTTCACACAACAGCCCCAAACGCACCGCAGCCTGGCAGGGACAGGCTTTTGAAACGCAGGAGGGATCTGTAAACAACTTGACCGTGTCGCCTACTCCGTGCCTAAAAATCCGCAACATGTTTGATAAGAATGATGCCAATCCTAATTTGCGATCGGTGATACAGGAGGCGATCGTGGAGAAATGCGCTAACGTTTGCAACATCCTGCATATTGATATCGAGCGAACATCCTGCTGCGTGTACGTGAAGTGTGCATCACCGCAAGATGCTGGTGTAGTGTACCGCAGCTTGCATGGCTGGTGGTACGAAGGTCGCCTCATAACAGTCAAGTACCTGCACTTAGAGAGATACATGCAACGGTTTCCAAACTCTCCAAACTTCGGAACCTACCTGAAATCTAGTCGCCCACAACAAAACGAATGGGAAGAGTGAATGGGTTTGTAATAAAGATAATTTTCAGTATGATAACCGTTAAATATAAATAATTTTGTGTAATTTCATAGACATTTTTGGATAATTTATTGCAACCGATTGTTATGTCAAGTAATGAAGTTGTTATCTGACTGAAGTAAGCTGTTTGTGTGTTGAACAGAAATATTTGCTTGTAGCATCTGAATCACGCACTATCTGTTGTTCATAATAATCTAGCATAATGTAATTCGTGCCCGCATGTCAATTTATTTCTTTAACTTCTCCTTGATCCCTTAGTTTGTAAGTGACAAAGTCAAAGCTGACATAGCATTATTTGTTTTAAATTAGAATTTTGTATTTTAATAAGTATTGCTAATTTCTGTAAAGGTGCCTTTCACATTTTTAAAAACTTTTCACTTAGAGTTGACATTACTTTTATCAATTTATAGTGCATTTTTTGTGTATGGTGTCCTATTTTGTTAGTTGGCTTCCATTTAATCCTTTGACGATCGGATATTCCAGACACAATTAAAATCAATTGTTATCGCGACAACCGGTTGTCGCTTGGGGGTTGAGGGATTAAAGGGTTGTATTGGGAAATTTCTTTAGTAAAAAAGTTGTTTTTGGGCAGTGGTTTCATCCCATATAGGAAGCAATAAAATTGGACTTTATATCAAAGTAATTAAGTCCTCATTTAGGAACACTGAGTAATGGATTCAGTGGTTTAGTTTCTTTGTAATATTATCTGCGTGACAAACATCGCGTTTTTTCTCACTGCATTAATGTTTATAAGAATGTTGAATATTTTTTATTGATTGTTATGTAATAAGAAAGGTTTTGGATCGTAATTGCCTAAGTTCCATTCGAAAATGACTTGTATGGTTTGATGATCCAAAAATATTTCAAATTAAAAATATTAATTTGTTGTAGTCATAGTCTCACTGCCTGGCTATTGTCAATTAGGTATGCTATTTTAAAGTCTTGTGGGCATTTTAAATATGAAATTCGTCGTGAGCGACTGATCTGATCCAATCTATTGTTAGTGCAAGGTGCTGGTCGAACCTAATTGCCTTATTATTTTGTAAACACTTTGTATTTTAGATTTTATACGAATAAAATTCTGCTCAGTTTGACATTTTGTAAATATCTGACATCACAGGAGTCGATTAATTATTATCACTAAAGGTAAGTAGCGATATAAGTAATTGCTTGTATTTGTTACTGAATTATACTGTTTTGAACAAGTTGTTAAAAGAGGTAGATGCGTAAGACTAGGTTATGTTTCATAGGATATTCCCGGTAAATGTACATTTATTTGCATTAACTACCATCGTTCGTCGGCACAACTTAACGTTATCTAAGTGTGTTTAATTTCTTAAGATTGACATTTAATTTAAGTATTTCTGCTAACATCTGTTCTTAATTTCTAGCTTCGATTTATAAGGTTTGATTTTCATTTTTTTAATAAATTAATTTAAGAAATTTGAGATTGTTTTTATTTGCAATATGTTTTTCTTGATCAAATCGCTAGGTATATTTGATAGTGTACTTTGCTGCACCAGACACGAGTTATGTAAAATTAGTTTTGAATCCAGAAGGCGATCCTATTAACCGGATATTTGGGTAAAAATGTCATACATTCTTTTTTTTTTGTGTAAGTATAGATGGTACTTAATGCGCACAAGGTATCCAAAGTCACCTTTATTATAACGATTGTACATTTTTTCAAATTTATTTTGAAACTAGACTTGAAGCAACCAAAAAGCCCGACTGTTACAGATTCAGCTAATTGAGTCACAGTTTGCTTTGTTGGGAGACTGCTAATGTGAGGTTGCAATAGGCTGTGAATACTTGTTCTAATGCAAATTGGCTTCGCTGCGATCGTTACCCACCTACCAAGTTATCCTCCCTCCCCCATAAGAAAAGGCTCTCAGACTAGATTCTGGTAGCAACCCTAGACATTTTGCGAAAGAGACGTTTTGCGCATGAGCCGTCTCACCCAAGACGATCTGTTGTTATAAAATAAAATAAAAATAAAAGTAAGCGTCCCACCAGGAGGACAGATGATCAGGTGATGGTCGATCAAAGCAGCTGGGCATGTGGGTGGAAAAAGAATTATCTTAGTAAATCTATAGTACCGGCCTTTGTCCAGCTGTAGGCCTCGTTTAGCTGGTATATTAATTGAATTGATTAGAAATTTAATAGGCAGCAGCAGCTTCTCTTGACCGTTGGCCAAACTGCGATCGTCAACCCACGTGCCAAGCGTGGCGATTAAAAGGCAATCCTCCCCTCCCTATATGAAACATAAAATCGGGCCTTATTTAGCAGCCCCTAGTCGAGATGATCTGTGGGTAGGACCCCACCATATGAACTAAAGATCTGGTGCCTAATTCGCGTAACCGAATCGTTCGATCGTGATTGAATTGGACGATTTTGACATTTAGCCCATACTAGATCTGTCAAAAACCTGCCGTTCAATTACGATTGTGATACGATTCGGTTACGCGAATTAGGGGCCTGGTGTAGGTATTATCCAGAGGGATGCAATCGTCGTATGTCCAGCACTAGGCATTGTTGAGCTGAAGTGTTCGATCAGAAATAAAAGGCAATGTAAACTTAACAAATTTATTTCCCTATAACCAGCCATATACAGGGTGAAATCTTAACCACTTTCCAAAATTTTTATAGGCGTTCGGTATCGTATTTAGAGCCCATTTATGTAGTAAAAAATGTAAATCAAGCTTTCACCAGAAAATATTTTCAGCAATATAGTTTTCGATTTTTACGGTCCTAGGCCTGATAGGGTATAAAGGGAAAATCAAAAACGTATGAATAAATGAGATACGAATCGCGTAAAAAAAATGTTGTTAGGCGACCGTATTAAAAATTTTAGATTTTTAGCGGACATTTTCTAAGTGCTTTATCTTGTCATTTTTGTACTGGGCAATACCAAAAGAAAAAATACGTCATTTGTGTTTTGTCTCGTAGATTATATTAAAATTTGGAAGGTGGTTAAAATTTCAGCCTGTATAATAAAAATTAGATACACAGTCCGATTCAAAACACCTTATCTGTCCTCGATTGAGTTATTGACGTTGACTTTATGTCAGTGTCAATTTTACAACCCGGCCAAATTATGTCGACATTAAATATGTTTCATTATGTCATGCATCTGTTCGATTGATTGAGATTAAGATTTCCAGACACCCTTGTCACACATTTTTACGAAAATTCCCATACTATTTTGCCCAATGCCACCAAAAGTAACCCCCCCCCCCTCCCCCCTTAATGTGTGACGTAATTTGTGGACGGCCCCTAACTTACTTTGTGTCAAATGGATGCACATTTAGTTTAGACATTTTTGAAGCTGATTGCGTATCAAGTTTTTTTATATCATTACATCAATGGCTACAACTAGTTCGATAGTTGACCTCGATAATTATCTATACTATCTATAGTATCGATAGTATCGATGACTCAGTTTAGTATCAATATTGATAGTATTGGTTATATTATACTGTTTTCTTGAGTTTACGCGAACACTATACATTGAAATGAAAGATAGTTTTTTCAAATTACCATCTTAAAGACGAATAACACCTTAGTCTACCCGCGACCATGAACGCTGTAAAGGGTTCGAAACGTCGGGTTAAATCAAAAATAAACGCGTTCTAAATCCGTAAACTATCTTTCATTTCAATATTGGTTATATTGTTACTACAATCGACACTATCGATGGTTTTATCCTATCGATAGTGACCTTTACATCAATAGTATTTTTACATCAATACTATCGACAGTATTGCACCATAACGACATATCGATACTTTTGATATGACGTCAGCTATAGACAGACTATCGAGTGGCAACACTAGCGACTAGTAGTCCAGCATCTGCGCAAGCGCTTGGTAGCAGCGCCAGCGCGTGGGCATGTAGTAGGGCTCGAACACGTGCGGGAAGGGCGCGTCCCAGCCGCACACGCGGGCCACAGGCGCCTCCAGGTGAAGGAAACATTCCTCCTGGAAACAATGAAAATCAAAATAAATGTCATCATAATCACACCTTTTCTGATATTTTCGCAACTTAATTGCAATTATAACATAACCCCCTTATTCATAATAATTGAAACAGTCTAATAAACCAGAGAAAGAGATTTTTTTTATTATTAAACAATCATGGTTTTGAAAGTAGACCCTTTCGATTTACGTAGTAGGACCCCGACACTAACGGTAACGCCGCTCGCGCGGCTTCAAATGATGACAGCGCTAAGAAAGAACGAGACAAAACAATGTAATGGCTAAAATAGTTTTATAAGAATGTTTGCGTTATTATGAATAAGGTGGTAAATATTTAAAATTCAACAATTATGTACACATGGCGGCACATCAGACTAGGTATACATGTTGACCTTGAGACCGCCTTTATGCCCTAAGTAATAAAAGCTGTTATCGCAGTTCAACTGTTTAACTTGATGTGCTGTCGAGTGTACATGGACTCTAACCCACACCTCCATGCATACCGGGCGCGGCGCTTTACCATTTTAGCTAATTTAGAGTCCCACCTGAGACATAATTATTCAACTTTAAATACTTATAATATCATTATCACATCACTAGTTTATAAAAATGTTGTTCTGTTGACACCGAGTCAATGTTAGTGTCTTAACTCAAACAACAGGTTTGGTTTTGTGGCTCTGTCTTAAAGGTTTCATGTTCTTTTTAATAATAAATAAATAAATGTGGACAAAGTGAGTAGCTACTTAAAGCACTCGTATTGTGGGAATCAGAAACAAAGGAGGCACCAGACCCTTTTATTCTACATTGACAAGTCCGGAAACCGAAGCCGAGAACTCGGAGCATCATGAAACCGGTGAGTAAGCCACTCCGCCGCCGAAGCCGTCAATTTTTTCCTACTCGTGACTACAATTGCAGTAAAAAGAATAAAACTTAGCAAACGCGAGTATTCTTTAATGTTAATTTACTTCAAAACAACTTTAGCGGATATGATGAGACTGACGTACTTTTATGTAAAATTCCCAAAATAATAAAAGAATAAAAAAAAACTTTAGCAGAGCATTTCTTTGTGAAAGGAGATGTCCCAAATTGTATGGAGGCCAGGCCCAGAACCTGTACACCCCACCAAAAGATAGACCAATACACCTACAAGATTTTGTTTTTATCCAATTCTTTTAAAATGGCTTCGTTAAGTGGTTCAAATAAAGAGATAAGTAAGAAAATAGCAATACAAAACAACAAAACGATCATGGCGGAAGATGACATTATGATGACGTCTGTCAGTTTCAAAATCGCGCAGCTAGGAGTCGAGTGCCATCGCTTACTGTAGTAACAACAAACATTATTAAAGTAATGTGTCGATCAATACTAAATATAGAAAACGAAAAAGAGGTCGTTATAATGAACTACAATAAAAGCGCGACAAGCAGAAAAAAAACTTGAAGTGAATGATTATGCCAAAGTGACAAGGGGTATCTGACAGACACATTTAAAGTTTTTTTAGATTGACGCCATCTTGAAATGCCTAATGGAGTTTGATAAATTATTCGATCTTATTCATTTTTGAACCACTAAATTATACGTTAAATAAATTTATATGTATTTTTCCCAGAAACAGTATATTTTTCTTGATTTTTGAAAATGGTGTACAATGTCTGGGCATATTATGGGACATCTCCTTTAACAACTTGTAACCTATTAAACTAAACCATTTATTGAATTCGGTCAATTCGGAAAGGTCATCTTAGACACGGAAAAAAATCGACTTTGGTATGTTATTTCACGCCTTGTTGGTCTAGTGGTTTAAATACCGGGCCATGATCTTAGGGTCCCGGGTTCGACCCCGGGTCGGGCAACAAAAAGTTTCGAATTTTCGAACATTGCTCGGGTTTGTGATCACCAACCCGCATTTGGCAAGCGTGGTGATTATGCCAGTACCCATCATTGCTGTGGTAACTTGAATTCAATGATGGAGGCCTTTGCCTTGCAGTGGGATGATTATAGGCTGTTACTTACTTACTATGTTATTTCAGGCCTATCGTCAGTTTTTAAATTTCCCATACATAAATGTATTGTATGTTGTCTACATTTACTTATAAAGCGTCGTGAAGCCTAGACACGTACCTGCACGGTGGCGGCGAGCTCGGCCCCGAAGCCCGACGTGAGCGGCGCCTCGTGCGACACGAGGCAACGCCCCGTCTTCTTCACAGACTGAAACGAACGGCGATACTCAATTTGATATTTTACAAACTTAATTTCAAATAGATTATCAATATTTAAATTTGATAAATTATGTCTCAGGCGGTAATCTATACAGGATGAAATTATAACGACCTTCCAAATTTTAATATATCAATCTACGAGACAAAAAACAAATGCCGTATTTTTTCTTTTGGTATAGCCCAGTACAAAAATTGTATGCTTAAAAATTAAATACATTAATTATATTAAAGTATATTAATATGAGGGGTTAAAATATGAAATTGCCGTTTTATTGTAATAGGTTCTTTGAATTGACATATAGAATAGAATCTTCATGGTTTGAGGTTTTCGAATGAAACTTTCTTCACATGGTTTCTATGATGTTCTTCTTTTAAAAAATGTGAAACATTTGAATATCGACTTTCAATTGTTTTTGTTATTTAACTTAGACAAGGAAGATGGATACTGCGAAAATTCGAGTGATTTTTGAATACGAGTTCCGACGCGGAAGTAACGGGGCAGAAACAGCCCGCAATATCAATGTTGCGTTTGGAGAGGGATCTACTAATGAACGCACCGTGCGATTTTGGTTTAAACGCTTTCGTGATGGAAACTTTGACTTGAAGAACGAGCCACGAGGAAGACCGCCCACACAGGTGATTAACTATGAATTAAGAGAGATGGTCAAACTACCCAGGAATTAGCGGCATGGTTTAACGTAACCTTACCCACAATATTGACTCATTTGCGTCAAATCAATAAAATAAAAAAATATGCCTCATGGCGAAAAATGGGTGCCTCATGATTTGACTGATGTGCAGAAAGAAACGCGTGTTAAAACTTGTGTTGCCTTGTTGAATCGGTACAGAAATGAAGGAATATTAAATCGAATTGTGACATGTGATGAAAAGTGGATTCTTTATGATAACCGTAAAAGAAAAATGCAATGGCTGACCCCAGGTCAAACGCCACAACAGTGTCAAACACACAAAAATGTTGGCAAAACTAGCAGTAAAACAGCCCCGACTCATGAATCGATCTTCACCATTATTGCTCCATTACAACGCGAGACCTCATACAGCACGAGAAACCGTTTTGACCCTTCAGGAACTGCAATTAGAAACCATTCGACATCCTCCGTATTCGCCAGACCTTGCTCTAACGGACTACCATTTTTTTCGTGATTTGGACAATTATTATCTACGTGACAAGAAGTTTTCTTCCCAGGAGGCAGTACAAAATGCTTTCACACAGTTTGTGCAGTCTAGATCCTCAGAGTTCTATCACAAAGGCATAAATGACCTTCCTATTAGATGGCAGCAATGTATGGATAATAATGGTAAGTAACTAAAAATTAAAAAATAAACAATTTTGATTTTCAGTACAAATCGGCAATTTCATACTTTAACCCCTATTACTTAAACACTACATTAAATTATTTCAAATGTAACCATATCGCTTCTGACAATTTAAACTTTTTTAATTTAACCTTATGGCGTTTGACATCACATTGACAGAATGCGTACTGCAGATTCGCCATAAAATTATCTCCACAGGAACGGAGAGTTTTTGGCGGGAGTTCGTGAGATACGTTTGAAGTTCGTTTACTTTATCGAATTTTATTGTTTATAGTGATTTTTGCGTCGTAAAAGTGGTGCTATTTTGCGAAACAAAGTGTCGTGCGGGTGAACAATATACAATTCGGTGAAATAAGATGGTGTATGGGTCGTAACCAAGAAAAGTGTACCGTAAATTTTGCGCGGGAACGCGAACAGTTCACCTCTTTCTCTACATTCCTTCATTCTTTCGACTGTCTCCAAAAACTCCATCGGAGCATTAAAACGTCTAACATCAACGTTTTATTGCAAAAAAAGACAATATTACTAAAGAATTGGCTGTGTGGACAAGTATCCGAGGCCGTCAAACTTACTAAAGAAAAAAAAACAAAACACAGGAACGGAACATTTATTCAGAATCAAAATTACGCCTATTGTCTATAGATTCTCAACGCAAATTTTCACTTACATTGCAAACAGTCTCCTCGTCCCAGGGCAGGATGGACATGAGGTCGATGACCTCGCATTGGACGCCTAACTTCTCGGCCGCCATATCCGCCACCTGCAGTAGTACGTGAAGCTGTGTGCCCCAGCCGATGAGGGTGGCTGCGTCGCCTGGATGCAGAAAGATTATTTTTAGAGATAGGCCTACTAGTAGCGGGCCTTTGCGAAAGAAGGCCTTAATTTGCAACCGGGCGAGTGTTGGTAAGTACTTATTTTTTAATTAATTTTGATCTGTCTGTTATGTTTGTATAGGGAGATTTAAATGATTTAAAATTTAATAATTTTCTCTTCAGTTATAACTTATGTTAAGCTAAAATAATTGATGTTAGTTTCTATCATAATAGGCTATTTGACAATGCGAAAAATAAAGTGCGAATTACTATTATCAGCTTATATTATGAGTTGAAAAAATGGTTATTTAGCAACGGAAGTTGAAAATAATAAACGATTTATATGTAAATCCAGAAATAAAAATGCATTTATTTAAACGTTTGTCACGTGACACGAAACGCTTCTGATTGGTCGGGTTTATGATGACGTTACCTGCTTGATAACTTCGTTTGCCTACTTGTGTTTTACTAGCTTTTCAAAATGTTTTGAGAATATTTTCCTATAATAATAGTATCCATTGTTTCTGTGTGATTTATTTCCAATATTTTACAAATTCTATCAATTACTTTTACCATGGACAACGATTTTGTAAAGCAGAAAGCAGTAACATGCCCATTCATTTAAAATCTGTAATAAACAAACTAGTTATCCGTGATCTTTATGTATGTTTATTGAAAGCATAAGACTGTAGCTAATATTATGAAAACATCGGAAATATTCGAAGTCAACTGACTTCGAATATTTCGAAAAAAGAGGTATTCTAATAAAATCATTAGAGGTATTATAACCTCAAACCAATAACAAAATATTTACATTCCTAATGCAATGAATTATTAAAATTATAAATATTATGTTTACTTACATCGCAATGGTCCTCACAGAAGAAAATATTTGAACTATTCGCTATGTTATTATGATCCCTCCGAAATAGTAGCAACCACTTTCGGCGCACTTAGACTTTCTTTTGAACACTTACAAATAGTTTTCCGAAGTTTTTTTTAGAAGTATTTATACATTCTGGAACTGCATACCATTTGAAACTTTTTTTATTACATAAGTCACTGTTTAAATATAAATCCAATCGCACTTTCGTTATTTGTTTGCAACAGATCACAAGACAGGCAGGTGATGTCACCGACTCCATTGCAGCGCCATATTGTCTAAATAGCGTTTTGGCGCGCTATTTCAATTTTCATTTTTTAATTTGATATTTTTCAGCAAATATGTACCAGAACATAAAAAAAAGAACTTTTACTGGGTTTGTTAACCTCTACTTATTAATATAAAATGGATTTCAAAAACCAGTCAAATAGCCTATTCTAGTGTTATGCTGACATATTTACACTTACTTTATGGCACCACCGGGTCTTCTAACGGAAGCTTGTTGTAGTTCTTGAGAGAAAATCAATGATAGGAAAATTAGGTCCGACCGATTTACGACCTAATTAGGTTCAGACTTTCACATTGAAGAGTTGACTTCCCTTAGCAGCAGCGTGTGGTCACCAAAAAAATAAAAACTATGGAAATGAAACTAGGCCAAGCCTTTGCAAGGTCACATATCTTCCCGCACCATCTGAGCATTTCTTAGCAACTTGTACAGGTACAGGCTTTTGCAGGATAACATACCTTCCCGTACCACCTGGGCCTTCCCAAGCGGCAGCGTGTAGTCTTCTACTGGCACCTCTTCAGCGGCAGACCGGTACAGGATCTTGGGTTCCAAGAAGACGCAGGGATCGGGCTCGCGAATGCACGATAGTAGCAGGCCTTTGGCCGCGATCGGGCCTCGGGGTACCACTACCTATTTAATCAATGAAATAATTTATTTGGATAAATATATATTAAAGATATCTAAGAACATAAGTTAAAAGTTCAAGTTAACACACAATTGAAAAACGTTGAATAAACACGTACCTAATGTAATCGACTCCCTGTCGTGATTAAACGCAATCCGTGACAGCCAATTACAAAAAAATATTGTCAAAACTTTTTCGTATTTATGATGATCTAGGAACTTATGCAATTTATGAGCCAAAAAACCTAATGAACAACATCAACATTTTTATTCAAAGTATTTTATTAGGCTTTTTGTCTCAAATTCAGTAAAAATGCAACAAAACACTTGGAAGTAAAAATCTCTAACACCCGTATTTATAAAGAAGTAAAAGTAATTACTTGACTAAAAGTAATAATAGCTTAAGTGACAATAAGTATTTCATAATCAAGTTATTACTAGAAGTAAGAACAATCAAAGGTTCGCATTCTCAGCCAAATAATAATTATGACTATTAATGGTGACCCATTTCCCTAACTTAAGCACTAGATAAGAACACCTTAAGTATGACTTTCTTAAGCAATAAGTAATTACTTCTTTATAAATAGGGGTGTAACTGTATAAGAAATTAGACGTAACGTGGTCTGGCCATTAATAACTTTGTTATTTTTAATCAGATTCGTTATCTCAGCAATATTAGCTTACTTACATAATGTTACACAGCGATAAAAAGAAAGATAAGCGATTAAAATTAAGGCGTGTTATTGTATGTAATACATTCTTGATTCATTTAATCAAAGCGACAATATATTTATTTTTTGTTGGTACAATTTGTTACAGTTATCATTTTAAAACTTATCACTGAACCGGGATTTACAATGCAATATTATAATTTATAGGTAAAATCGTATTTACCTTCCCGACGTTCTAACGTAAATAAAATTCTTTTTGAGTTTTGAATAATGTAAAAATATACATAAATGAAATTAAAAAAAAAAGGTCATAACTGACAGTTAAATATTAGTTTAAATATTTCTTACTGATTTTGGAGGTACTAACAGAAAACATTACACTTACAGTGTAAAGCCTTAAAGAAATTCGTCAATACTAACAATGTATGGGTAGCACCATAGAACATGAAAAAAGGTTAGAAAGGCGATACAGGCGGGGCAGGCGCGCCACAGAAGTTATTAGCAAAGCTTATACTTCTGCACAAACGTGAGCACTGTGATTGGCGTACTGAACTCGTTTATGTGTAGTGGAGCGCAAGCGGCGAAATCGGTTATCATACATTTATTTATTTTTTATTTTTATTTATTCAGGACAATAAACAATTGTACAATCTAGATTACAAACTATGTTACATCAATATTACTTATTGTACAACCAGCACCATTATCCCCTTCTTACTAATAAATATATATTGCCTCTGATTTTATACTAACTTTTGAGTTATACTTATAGAGAAATTATGTAGGTTCAAATGGAATTATTTAAATGAACAAGTTATGAGAGAATAATAAAAACAGATAATGACGGAGTTCATAAATTACAAATTTGTAAGTATTTTCTTTTCAAATTATCTAGAGCAACTGTTGGTACTAAGATGATACCTACAGTTACTCAAAGCAGTCCCAGTTAACAAAACATTACATAATTTTAGTCTTTACAAACAGGACGCATTGATAGTTGTATATTTTATTTATTTTATTTTTATTTTATTTTATTTTATTTTATTTTATTTTATATTAATTAATTTCATCTAATTTAAGTTTTACTTGTCTTTTAAATGTCGTTGGTGCAAGCTTAAACAAATCGACATCTGAAAAATACGTATTATAGGACTTCATAAGACGATAAAGTGGGGCACGTTTTCCAGCATTAGTTCTACACAAATTGGGCTCAAATAAATGATGGGCGTGGCTGTCACGTATACGTTGCGACCGGCTAGGAACACGATAGTTCATTTGATTTGTGAGGTCAATACAGTCAAATTTACCGTTGCAAATATTAAACAGCACACCTTGGTCTAAAAAAAGCCTCCTAGCCTCGAGTGACATGAGTGAAAACTTCCGCAGTAATATGTCATAGGAAGACTTCGAGTGAAAACACCTATAATTAGTAGTTTTAAGAAATTTGCGTTGGACAATTTCTAGTTGATCCACATACTTGGCATAAAAGGGGTTCCAGATAACACTCGCATACTCTAGCTGAGACCTGATCAGTGACCTGTATAGAAGTAAGTAAGTGGATGCTACATATGGCGCAGGACAGCCTTTCTAACCCTTTTCCATGTTCTGTGGGTAGCACAATGTTAAGATCGGTCGCTCGGGAGGCGGAAGGTTTTGGGTTCGACTGCAATTTTAGGTAACTAAATTGCTAGTGTAAATTCAAAATACAGTTTCTTGAACAAACATTTTTCGTTTGCCTGGGGTGGGACTCGAACCAGCTTACCCAAATTTTCCGCTTACCGGGGGATTGCTCTAATCATTTACCTACCCAGACAGTTCGGTCTCAAATTTTATTCAAGGAATTGTATTTTATATTACTAAAATAAATTAGATTAGTATTTAAACATGGAAAACTATGTCTCTAGGCGGGACTCGAACCTGATATCATATATACCGGGCGCGGCACTTTACCAATTTAGCCACCGAGACACTACGTCACAGTGTCAATTCTTCAAGCATATTCTTATCGCTGTAAGCCAGCATTGTTCTTTAGAAAAACACATTACAATAATTATTATGTACGTTAGTCTTATTGACAACCTCCTTCAAGTTACCCGAAAGAAACATCATTACAGCTTTGTAATGCCCTGCCCAATTCCGCTTATTTACAAATGGCTCAATATAATCGCAATTGCATCTCAATCGTATATTTTGACACATTTATTATGGTAGTAATGTCAAAATATACGATTGAGATGCTATTGCAATTCTATTGATCCATATGATATATAGACGACCATTTGGATCAGCGGTAGTTAACGCTGCTTCTGAGCCATGGGTCGCGGGTTCGATCCCCGCACAGTACAAATATTTGTGTGCATGAACATGTCTGTTTGTACTGGTCTGGGTGTTTTCTATATATTATAAGTATGTATTTACAAAAAAAAAAAGTATATAAGTAAGTTTATCGGTTGTCTAGTACCCCATACGACAGGGTACTTAATAGTACCTTAATTTGGGACTAGATGGCTCAGTGTGGCCCAGTGAGGCATGTCTTAAAATATTTATTTGTAAATTAGTGGAATTGGGGCCCTGATGTTTGATAGTCTATTAAGATGAAACAGCTATTTAAAAACTTTATATCATATTTTAACAAATAAATTGCAATATTTACTTAAATATTCGTCTACTATTGATAATTTGTGTCCAATTTCGAGATCAATGACATACATCATTGCACCCTTTAACTTTCGTAAGGTCCGTCTCAGTCATAATTGAATCTCTATTGTGTGTATATTTTCCCTATTCGCGACATTGGCGGAATCGTGTGGCTCGGGCCAAAACGCTGCCGTCGCCGTAAACCAAAGGAATGAGAAGAAGAACCTCTATTGTCTCTGGATGCGACATACGAAAGGTTAAATACCTTGAGTCCGGGCGCGTGTGCGAAGAAAGCCTCCGGGCTCTGCGAGTGGTAGAGGCCGCCGTGCCCCACCGCGCCCGCCGGCGCACGCACTGTTAGTCCACCGCACGCGTACTGCGCGCCCGAGCGGAAGCGGGCTTTAGCTGCTTCGTTCACTATCTACAGGCCCCAGGGTTGGAAAAAAAACCATTTTTTTTTATATTTTATAAAACAAACAGTTCAAAATGTTTAAAATAAGTGTTTTTGTTTTGTTTTTTTTACCTTTATTTAGGAATTAATTACAATTATAGCGAATAATAATCCATTTATAAACTATTTCCTAATTCACATTAGTAAAAATTAATTAACAAAACAATAAATATTTACTTTTTGTTGCGTATCAGGTATCTCTGATAGTCTGCTCTAATTATTAAAAATTATAATTATTGTTAATCAATACAAAACACTTTACATACATATAAAGGTAAGTACCTATAGTATGTATGTACCTTACTTAGTTATGAATTCTTTATTAAAATTGTCACTGTTTGTTTTAGGTTAAATAAATTACTTCAAAAGAACATGCTTCAATTTCAATTCCAAATAAAGTTTTCCTTATCTTATAGTTAATAATTTTGACAAAAATACAACAAAGCTCAAATTCTAAATTTATTTTAAGCTATTAAGAATCCTACATATTTATTCGTTTGGATGTATTTCCATTCATTTTTAATTAAAGGTAGTTTAAACCCTGTTTTTTTTCTTTATGTTTTAAACACTTAATAAAAAACATGGTTTTATTACAAACTGTTTTAAACACGTGTTTTAAAACAACTTGTTTTAATCATGCCAACCTTGGCAGGCCCATACGTTATTTCATTTTATTATATGTTTTATCAACTACTTAAAAAGTGGTTACATAACGTGGGCTTCGGTTTTCAGAAGGTTCAAAATGCACGGTGTAATTAAGGGTTGGTGGTAGAAGAGATATTTTTTATAGGTGAATATCACATTTCTCCATTCAGTTTTAAGTTTACATTACTTATGAGCTAACTGCCTAAACGTTACAAGCTTACACTGGAAGCAGGCTTTCACCGCTTCGTCTACTATCTGAAGGCCCAGGGAACTACAAGATTACTGTATGGATGCGGGCCATTGACGCCTCAATTTCAATTCACTATCTGCTAGCCCATAGGATTACAAGGTAACCGACTGGAGGCGGGCCTTAGCACCTCGTTCCCTATTTGCGGGCCTATATAAATAAATAAATATTTAAGACAAGCCTTACTGGGTCACACAGAGCCATCTTGTCCCAAATTAAGCTACTATAAGTACCCTGTCATATGGGGTACTAGACAACCGATAAACTTACTTATATACTTTTTTTTTGTAAATACATACTTATAATATATAGAAAACACCCAGACCAGTACAAACAGACACGTTCATGCACACAAATATTTGTACTGTGTGGGGATCGAATCCGCGACCCATGGCTCAGAAGCAGCACTTACTAGCGCTAATCCAAATGGTCGTCCAACACACAAACATATGGCTACAAAGTTTCCAACTGGTGGCGGGCCTTTGCCGCTTCGTTCAGCGAATAAAGAAGTAATGCAGTAAAAAAACTGCGACTGCCCGCTTGCCAAACGTGGCGATAACATCATATTACTCCTTAGAGAGAAGTCTATGTTCAGCTTTGGACTTATGAAGGCCAATGATGATAATATGTTGCATAGATGTAATTAAAGAGTCAATTATTTACTTCAAAAGTGTGGCAGTTGTTTTCTTTTTAAGCCATTTATTTTAACAGAAGATAAATATCATTGGAATACTAGAAATAATTAAAAACAAAGCATGTACTTTATAGCCTGCACATCAGACATCATTAATTGTTGTTGTTGTTTACTAGCACCTATGTCAACAATGTTAAGATTCCAAGGTATAACTTGGTGCTGACGTCTGTACAAACCTGATCAAAAGCTGGGAAGATATAGTCGGCGAACTGGATTTCAGCTATAGCAGTCGCACCCGCCATTGCTAGCCCTATACCGAATCCAGCAATGCCTTGCTCACATAGTGGTGTGTTAAATACTCTGTCTTTGCCATATTTCTCCTGCAAAAAGAAAAAAAAACATACAAATTTTTTAAATAAAAATTTTCAACTGCCTAAGGAGGGACTCGAACCCAAAACCTTCCACTTACTAGACGACTGCTCTAATCATTGAGCTACCCAGACATTCAGTATGTCGAATTCATTGGAGTTTTATTAATGTTTTCGGATAGTACCTCAAACGTCCGAAAGAAATATCTTTACAAATTTTTAGGTAACCAACTTAGCCACCCACCGGGCATCTATCCTCGGCACACCGAGTATCCTTTCAGAAGCCTAAATGCGGAAAAAGGAGCCCGTTACGGCAGAGCCATGGATGACAACTAATAAAAGAAAGAAACTAGCATACTTGCAAGCCTAAAGCGCATCTGAACACACCGCCGAATGCAACGTCTTCTCCAAATAGAACCGCTGACGGATCATTCTTCAATGTGATGTCCATCGCATTGTTGATGGCTTGCATCATGTTCATCTTGGTGCATTCTCCTGGAAACACAATACAGCAAACAATCAAACAATTTATCATGTATCAATATTATTAAAATAAATAATTATTTAATTGGTGTGCAAAAAAAAAGTACATTATATTATATTATTACTATCATTTTTATCGTGACAAATGACAATCATACCTTTAAGAAGCGGTAAATGGATGACAATTTGAGTGGAGAATAAATAACTAATCATCCAATTTTCTAGAAATAAATTTCCTAGATAAATTTTTTCACATTCTAATTTACAATATTAAATTTTGACCACACATTATTTCAATTGATTGCTTCATTTTTTTGATACAACAGAATTAAGAGGTAACACAAGGGCCATTTTTCCATTCAAACATAGTCCCCTGTTTCCTCCCTGGATAATGCCAGGAGAGCAATAATTTTTTATTACAAAATCTATGGCCACTACTCGTATTAGCATGTTCCTACATTTTCTTGTTTTTTATAAATAAATTAATTGATAAAACAGATATGAGCCTTCAAAATCTAAAAAAAATTGCCAGATTTTCCGCTGTGTTCAAACATCCAGAAAACAAATTTAGCTAAATTTTAGAAAAGAAGCAAAATATACGAACACGGCCAAAGCCTTAGGTACTTTAATTTTTAATGAAAGTAGTATTTAAATCGGTCTAGTTTTGGAGGAGTTTTTGGCGGGAGTTCGTGAGATACGTTTGGAGTCCATTTATTTTATCGAATTTTTATTGTTTATAGTGATTTTTGGGTCGTAAAAGTGGTGTTATTTTGCGAAACAAAGTGTCGTGCTAGTGAACAATATAGAGTTCAGTGAAATAACATGTTGTATGGGTCGTAACCAAGAAAAGTGGACCGTGAATTTTGCGCGGGAACGCGAACAGTTGACCTCTTTCTTGGGGACTTCTCTTCATTCCTTCAATCTTTCGACTGACTCCAAAAACTCCATCGAAGCATTAAAACGTCTAACATCAACGTTTTAATGCAGAAATAAAGACAATATTACTAAAGAATTGACTGTATGGACAAGTTTCCGAGGCCATTAAACTTATTTGGTCCAAGATGTAGTTGTCTCTATCACGCTTTGCGGGGGAGGCGTTCGGGCACTGCGCGACAGCAATAGATTTTACAAATACCTATTTTTCAATTCTCTCGCCCGTAGTGTTTCCTCTTAAAGCAAAAAATATTTGTTGACAAAGTCAAGGATTCTTCTATTCGTAGGAAAAAAGGTTTATTTTCACCTATATATCCTCGCACTCTGAATTTATATTTTTTAATCTGCCCTCAGGTTTTACTGCACAACATGATTAGATCATTGTATGTGTATCATTATCATTTTATATTAAACCCATCCATGATAAGTGCATGTTTAAGATCTGTCCCAGACACATTTTTTTTTCTATGTCTCTGGACAAGGCACATGTGAGAGGTTAAGTCATTTGTGTTCTATAATTATCTTTCTAACTACATGATTAATAAAACTTTTTTAATATACACCAAGGCAGTTGTTAAAAAGTAATTCTACTTAGCAGTAAATCTTGTTGTATATGTAATACTACTTACAAATTTATTTTACTTTGTAGCTCTAAATCTCTCGTGTGATAGCAGACTTTTATGCATTTTCAGCTATTTCCTAATAAGTGATATTCTTAACAGTAATTAAAGGGCAAAGTGTAGGGTTCAATGATATTTAAATTGGTAGGGTTAAGTAAGTTCATAATTTAAGATTTAATTTAATTAACATACCTACTGAAGAAATTATTTCCTTCAGCAAACTCGTAATATTAAGTTACAACATCAATAAGTAAGGGATCGATTGCTATTTAAAATACATAAATAACATACCATCGACTGGTTTTCCATTGTCAGGGTAATAATTGAAGTGCGAAGATAGTCTTTTTGAACCACTGTTCACATGTTTTATCAGATTTTGTAGTAAAATTGTATTTTTCGTAATTACGCCCGACATATTCTCGAATTGATCGCGACGAGTGTGAAGCGAGGTACGTAACGTTCTTAAAAAAATACATCTTATCTGCAATTGTAATTAGCAACGCTTTGATTTCGTTCAGCGATAACAACTGTGACGAAGTATATTTCCTTTAATTCTCGTTTGCGTTGGTGGGGTTTGTTGATTTTGTTTACATTGAACTGTCACTTTCTTTTACTGTCAGCTGTCAATGTCAAACAAAAAGCCAACCATGCTGTGTGACCATGCTGCCAACCATAAGGAAAGAAAGAAATATATCTTTCCCTATGCTGCCAAATCTAACTTGAAAGTTTTTTTAAGTATTCTCACAGCATAAAAAGGAACCTAAAGGAACTAACATAACACTAAAGAAACTATAACGTTACTTTGTCAATGTAAACGTTAACCGTTGCGTTGGTCCCGGATTTTGTCGCACGATGGAAGCATAGACTATTATTGGGGGCTATCGCTAGTGAATTTGCCACTAGAGGCGCTAGTGTCGCGTGAGGTCCAATATCATTCACTTTGTACTGGTTTTAGCGGAATTTGTTGCATAAATTATAATTTCTTAAATTTACCTGCTGGAAAGTGATCTCCTTCGTAAACTATCGCAAATATGGATTATTTGGTGATTAATGTGAACGCTTTAAAAGCGGAATTAAGAAAAAGCGCAAAAATAGGCGTCCTCAAGAGCAACTATTTCAGAAGTTAGTTTGTTGATATCAAGATAGTTGTTTATAAACAATATAACCTTAATTAGATTCAAGATATAACACTTTGTTTCGGCGCCAATCACCTTTGACAGCTATAACTCCGGACCTCAGTCTACAGTGGCGCCAACTGGTGAGCAAAGAAACGGTAGTCCCCATTAATGTAAAATTTCGATAAAACAGCGATAGGTATACCTGACATTCAAACTTCGAGCAACGCAGCCTTCGCAACCACAGAGTACCTTTTTTCGCAACGCGGCTTTCCGTTACGGGACGGAAGGCCTCGAAGCATTCAAAGGACTAATTGAAAATCAGACACCAATAAAAACTAAGAATTAATACTAATTAATATATACGTATAGGTACATACTCTTGTCAGAAATGGCATCGGAAGGTCGTACTTGTTAGTCGTTATGAAGTTCGGACCACAATAAATAAGTACATATTTTTTGAAAACGTTTCTTGATGACAAAGCGGAGTAACGTTTTGTATAAGTAGCTGGTTTGCACTTTTATACTGTCTGTCTGACTGTAGTAGTACATAAGAGTAATTGTTTAATAATGTAATTTCTGACTCCATATGACGACCTCCGTGGCGGAGTGGCGTACACACCGGTTTTCAAGGTGTCGCCTGCTCCGAGGTCCCGGGTTCGATTCCCGGACGGGTAAATGTAGAAAAAATGTGTTTTTCTATATTTTATTGGGTCTGGGTGTTTGTGGTACCTTCGTTGTTTCTGGTTTCCAAAATATGAATGCTTTAAATATAGTTATTCAAATTGGGATCAGAACAATGTATGTGATGTTGTCCACATTTATTTATTCATTTATTTATATGTAACTGCAGTGAATACATTATACAATTCTCGATATTTACAAAATTAGAATAATTGTCTTTGTCTTGAAGTACGAGTATATGAATATTTTGAGTAAAAAGTAAAAATTAAAAGTATCAGCCTATAATCATCCCACTGCATAGAGAAAAGGTCTCCAACATTAAATTCAAGTAACCACAGCAGTGATGGGTGCTGGTATAATCACCACGCTTGCGAAATGCGGGTTGTTAATTTATCACAAACCCGATTTTTGTGGCCCGACCTGGGGATCGAGCCCACGGGACCACTGCACCAACGAGGCTTTCTGAGTATGAGTTTTAATTTAATGCGAGCAGTTGAGAGGAAACACTAAGGGCGAGAGAATTGAAAAATAGGTATTTGTAAAATCTATTCCTGTCGCGCAATGCCTGAACGCCCCCCCGCAGAGCGTGATAGAGACAACTGCATCTTGGACCGAAAATACCTACTAAAAGCACACAAAATCAACGTTTTGTAGTCCCCCGATTCCTTTCACAAAACTAGACCGATTTAAATACTACTTTCATTAAAAATTTAAGTAGGTACCTATAAGGCTTTGGCCGTGTTCGTATATTTTGCTTCTTTTCTAAAATTCAGCCAAATTCGTTTTCTGGATGTTTGAACACAGCGGAAAATATGGCCAATTTTTTAGATTTTTGAAGGATCATATCTCTTTTTTTAATTGTTCAACTGGCATTATCTAGGGAGGAAACAGGAAACTACGTTTGTATGGAAAAACGGCCCTTGTGTTTCCTCTTAAGTGTACAAATAGTTTATTAAATCTATCTATTAACTATCAATGAGATACATCATCATCATCAGCCCTCATTAATCCACAGCTGGACGTTAGGTCCCACGAATGAAGTAGGTAATATGCAGCAGAAATCGCCACGCGGCGCGCCGTCTCGTTCACTACTCGCCGCGGCGAAAGCCTGCTTCCTTCCAGATAGGCGCAGAGGGGATGAGGGTCTGATCTAAAAAAGGCCTTTTGGTTTGCAGCCCAGGACCCCGTGGAAAAAAGACTCCTATAGAAAACAATAAATGAAGAAGTAGTATTAGCCCAGGGTCCCACAAACTTATGTATGTATTAGTTAAATTAAATTCTAATCTTTATCTCAAGCCGACCTACTAGGTTTTGGTCTGCGTCAGTACTTCGGTAGTTTTAAATCGTCATTTTTGCTGTGAATATCACTCCTCGGATCACCTACCTTTGGTTATGCCGGGCGACCACTTAAAACGGATTTTATAAGAAAAACAATATCAATATTGAAATAATAAGACTTGCTACTACACGTAAATTCTATGACATTATTTAGGAACTAGCCTACAGTTGATTTTATAAACACATTGTTCGCTTCTTGCTCCTGCACAAGCTCGAAGTCGCTGGCTTGTGTATTTGAGTAGTCAAACCATAGATTTAATATAATTACATATATGAGTAAAACAGAATTTATCTTTAAGTTAGTCGTGTTTCAATAATGCGAAGCTTATATTATGATACTAGCTTTGGCGAATACTTCGTCCGCGTGGTCTTAACTTTTGGGTTCAGAGAGAAAATTATGTTTGTTTAAAAAAAACCGCTAAGGTAACCAACCGGCAACGCCATCAATCTTAAGTATCACGCAAAAAACTTACATATTATATAATATGTAAGTTCCTTGGTATCACGTAACTTAATGCAAAATACAACTATGTATTATACCTACGTTTTCTACGGGAACTGACACGAAATTATGGGATAAATTATATCTTGTATGTTATTCTAATATGCTGGTTGATTCATCAACACCTGTTATGTATTTTTTGGGTTAAAGAGTACGATCAATCCATACATCGTACTTTTTTGTTTGTATTCATAAGAATAACATAATATTAATAATGATAGTAATCAGGGCAGACACAAAGAAATTTATACGCGATACGAGCGTTGACCAAATTTTTTGAACTTTATTGACTGTTATATTAAGCCTTTAACTGCCGAAGTACTAGACACAATTAAAATTTTATTGTTTGGAGGTCACCGGTGACCCCCATGGCGCTCAATGTGTTAAGCATGGAAGCCCTGATTGTTAGCTGGAAAATTAATTAGCCTGGTAGCTATACCATTAAATAATGTAACGAATGTGTATGCAGACAAATCTATATGTATAATAGGACTCGTGTGGAAGACGTCTTTTCGCATTTTCAATGTACGAATTTGAAAAAAACCTCGATATTTGTATTGATTTGGGTAACCTAATGGTAAAATGATAAGTCATCAGTTTGGGTGAACTCCATCAGAATTTTCAGAGACTCGCGTTAGATTAATTTAAAATCTGTGTTAAAATATGTATCTAAAGCTGATATTGAAAAATATTGTAAAAATTTGTCTATTTATCGATTTCTGAATTTTATAAAAACATTATGTACAAAAGACTTCAACGCACTAGATATAGACATTTATAATAGTTAAAACTGAAGCAAATCTTTAGATTATATTTCCACAGAATATTATAAAATATAGAATAAATATAAGTAAAAAAAAACTTTTTCTTCCTAGTATATTGTTGAAAATGTATCACTGAAATGTATGCTCGATCATACTCGTAACTTCCAATTGAATGGACTGATTTGTATAATTCTGAACTTGTTATTTATAACGGTCAGGATAATTGTTTGAAAATGAAAAAGGTTATAATGGATTGATATAAACTGGTGACGATGATGATGATAACAGATTACCAGAACAACTTAAAAATGAAAATAATTTTAGTAAATTGAAAACCTTACTTAAAAAACTGTTATTAAATAAAGCCTTTTATACTGTTTGCGAGTATTTGCATGATAAGGAACTGATTAACTATAAAATATAATTTATTTAACATAATATATAAAAATTAAGTAAAAAAATAAATAATAAAAAAAACCATACTCTCCATTCTAACGCAATTACAATGGAAATACTCGTATATAAAAATGTCTAGATAGTTATAGTTAAAGGCTAATCATCTCGTTTTATTATTAATTAATTATTTATGTGCGTCGTCCTCTCTTCTAATTATTGCGGTGCCTACCAGGGTCCAAAGTTGTGTCTAATACAATATTTAATTGTACTTACCACCTTTGTTACATTTTGGAATGCAAATAATTGAAATTGAAATTGAATGATTTCATTTTTGAAGCAGTTATTTTACGCAAAAATGTGTATTAAAAACGTTAAATAGCTGGTCAAAAATGTAACTGTAAATTGAATAAATTCGTCGACACAAACAATGTCTTGGTATGAGCAGTGGAACGGTCGCGGTAAGCTGAAAAGCGTGGGTTCAAGTCTTACCTAAGGCAGTTAAACTTGTAATTCAAAGATTTGTAGTTTAAATTATGATTATCTTTAAAAATACAAATTACCGGTACTCATTTATTTTGTTTATTAATAAGTGTTGAGTCTTTGATATCTAATAGCATTTCAAATGCTTAAAATACAGTTCTAAATTATTCATAGGTAATGTTTTCGGAAAAATAATTCTACCTTTACAATGTTAATTAGCACTTCCAGTATATTAGCTTAAGATAAAATCTGAGTGAATCTTCGCCTTTCGAAAAGTGTGAGCAACCAGTTCCAATGCGACCTTTGCTGACCTCGCGGCTTGTTACTTTCAAAATTGCGAGTAAGTGCGAACTAGTGCGATCAAACCACTTTTTACAATGTTCTTGAACCACACTGAACTCAGATTTTTTTGAAGGATATTTAAAATAATCTGGAACAGAAACAATCGTTTTTATTTTTCACATCCTTATCCTTATCTTTTACTAGCGGCCCGTCCCGGCTTCGCACGGGTAGACCCGTTAAGTTTTAGTAAGGATCCCTAATCTTGTCTAGCAATAAATATAGCCTTTGTCACTCAAGGTGAATGTAGCTTTTCAATGGAGAAAGAAGTTTAGAAATCGGCAAAGTAGTTTTTGAGTTTATTCGTTACAAACATACACACACATAAATATACAAATATTATCTTTTTAATAAATTAATAAATATAGTGTCGGTCTGTAACGCTTTCACGTCTAAACTACCTGGGAGATTGAGAAAGGAGATGAGAATATAGTGTATCCCACTGGCACAGATTTTCGCCCTAGCGACATAACGTGTAGTTCACGTAGACAGAGCCTCGGCGTGTAAAAGCTAGCGTAACATTAAAACTAGACAAATAATCGGTCACATTCATCAATTTGAGCATTTGGGTACTCCTTTACATGTGTTTTATACATAAACTTAGACATTAAATTTTTGGTTTTATACGTGTTTCGGTAACATATTGACCAAAGACTTAAAATAGCATTAGCAATGGCACCTAGCTGCCAAGTTGTCAAAATGTTACCCAACTTTTGACCTTAAAGTAATATTACCCCACAAGCAGGTACCTAACTGTTTATTTTTATAACGCAATCGATTATAAGATGTAACCAGTTACACATCTGTATTTCAAACGATTCAATTGAAGATTTAGTTGCAATTATCATGACGTGAATAATTTGTGAACATAGCAACTACATTTTGTGGCAAGGATTAGCAAATCGTTGCTTAAATTACCTAACTTTTGAATGTGGTATAAATAGTTACTAGGCAATATTCCAGCGTCAGATTATATTGCTGAAATGCATTTTTCCGTATCACCTTCGTCATCCAGTGCGCGAATGCCATTAACCTTTCCAATCCAACGGCTATTAGTTCTTCTCACTATATGTGCCGCCCACTGCCGTTTCAGTCGATGTCGTTTATCTTGGTTCTCCTACGGATTTCTTCATTTCTTCGATTCTATCGTGTAAGGAAATAGGAAATAGTCCGTATAAAGCACATGGTTACAAAACCAGTATTTACGTGACAAAAAGACTAGTTCTCGATGACCTCAGATCCGTAATAATAGGTATTATTATCGTTAAATTCGCTATCGCATCCGCAATGCAGTTTTATTATTATTTTTGGCTATATTTTAAACTAGCGAACCCCGCGTACTTCGTATCGCCTCAGATATTTGATTTTAACGTCTAAAATGTCATTGTCCTCAAATTTATTTATTTATCTATTTAAACTTTATTGCACAAACACTATAATGAAGTACAACAGGTGGACTTAATGCCTTAAGGCATTCTCTCCCAGTTGACCATCGGGCCAAGCAGAAATAATTTTGTGGGCGGTGCGACATAAAAAAAGCAAATTCAAAGACATATATATATATATATATACTCAAAATGTACTACATATACAGCTACAATATATATATATAAACTACATACAAGTACTAAATAAATAGAATATTATGTAAATAAATAAGAATAAGATGACGACTACTGTAATGGAAGCAAATTAAATGACGACTATTGCATTTGAGCTAGGAAATAAGACCTGACACGTTTCTTAAAAGCAAATTTACTCGGTGCTTGCTTAATGCTTTCGGCTTCAAATATGGCGGAGTAGGAAAAAAAAGTTTATATGGGAGTACAGAAGAGTGTTGTTTTTTGACTTTTCAGGCAATTTTTAAAATTTTTCTTTGTGTAAAGGCGGATGGCCTTTAAAAAATATTAAAAAAAAGAATTAGCAAAATCGGTTCAGCTATTCTCGAGATTTGCGAGATCTAGCAACACATTCAGCGATTCATTTTTATGTTTATTTTAATTGTGAGTAGATTTTTGTTTAGCCAGTTTAGCCAGAAGAAAAGAGTCTTAAGAGCGGACTAAAGCGAAACTGCCAGAAGGAGTTGGGCAGGAGAGTCTTCCCTCCACTATTGAACAAACTGCGATCGCCAACCCGCCTGCAAAGCAAAAACCTTTTTTTTAGATTGTTTTAGATTTGTTTGTAAAAGAAGAAAGGAAGATTTAAAATATAAATTAAGTGTCAAATTTAAAAACGTTGGTTTCAAAAAGATCAAGTTTTATTTTTAATTTGTTTTAATAATTTAATTAATTAAAAGTATAATAATACGAGTATTGCTTGGTGATTATAACACATCCAACAAGTGATCTTTAAAAGTTTAGGTACCACAGCGACAGTGTTGCTACTCGTATAAGCGTTCGTTCGATTATCCCTGAAAATCTTGTTTGTAACTGAGCAATGTAGTGACGACTGGGGGAAATGATATATATATATTTGATCTATGTGATGCAGGAAAAATAATAGTACCACCCGTTCTCTACTTATGCATGTAGTAACGGAGTAAATTAATGCCATAATAAGACGGGCAACAGCATCTTATCGCCGGCATAGTTGTCTATCGAGCGATCGCCAACTTGCTAAGTGTGGCGATTTTAGCAAAATCCTTCTCTTCCATGTCCAGCCGTGGTCTGATATACAGTGATGCGATAATAATGTTAGTAGTACTTTATTATTTGTCCGTGCCAAAATAATAGTCTCTAATAAGCTATCGTTTCTTTTCTATTGTTTGTTTTTTATATTTTAATTTTATTATCATTTAATATACAAGTAATGTATAATTGTGTAAGTAGGTATGTAAAATATAAGAACTAGATACACAGTCCCGTAAAAAATCACACCTCGAACTAACACATCTACCGTAATGCAACTTCAACTTTATGTGCATGACTTTAAGTTGAATCCAACTAGGTTAAAAGAGAGCACTCAATAGTCCAATACGTTCCGTGCGTGTTCATTTGGTGAGTGTGTATTTTGCATCTATGCCTTTGAACAACAAATCCATTTTTTGTTCGCCACTGAGAATCGTAAGCATAACCATAACATTAGATATTTATTAGGATGCCTTGCCGACGTTATTTCCTACCTACCTTATTGTTACCATAATTACCCCAAATCCGGGGTGTTTTCTGAACGCGGGCACACAAAATGGCGGCGCATTCGCGTTTAGCATATGGCTTTATCGTGTAGCTCACAGAGACATGGTTTTGCAATAACAAAATGTACAAGAAACCCGTCCAGTGTCATGTTGCGGGCTAGGATTTAGGAAACTGTAATAATAAAATCATGTTTTTAGTACGATGTACTTGGTCCCTGAACTTTGCTTTAATAATAAATTGTCAATTTAGTGCAAATATTTTTAAGTGGACGTGCCAAGTAAAAACCAGCATTGAATCAACGTTGGTCCAGTTGTTTAAGATCCGGGTCAAATTCTCGGGTCCTCAGTTCGATTCCCAGCTCTGGCAACAAGAGTTAAGATTTTTCGAATATTGCTCGGGCTTGTGATCACCAACCCTCATTTGGCAAGCGTGGAGATCATGCGCCTATATCTATCCATCATTGCTGTGGAACTTGAATTTAATGATGGAGGCCTTTGCCCTTCAGGGGGTGATTATCGGCTGTTACTTGGACTTTTTTTACTCTAACAAGGCTGCGTAAAAATTAATTGCTATTCGTAACTAAGTCTTGCTAAAACTCGAGAACGGCTGGGCCGCTGATTTTGTTTTTGAAATGTTTGTTAGTTAGTCCAGGGAATGTTTAAAAGGTGAGAAAATAGGAAAAAATAGGGAGGTAGAAAGATGGTAAAAATAACATTTTCATTTTCTCATATAAAATGCTCTACATCAAAATTTTCACCCATTTAGCGAAGGGAGAGTTTTAGTGTCGTTAGAATAGGTGATATGAAGTACATCGTGTTATTAGTATAATATAATATCTGCGGTACGTAATATGTAAATACCTAATTATTGTTATTTATGGATGAATCTATTATTTATTATTGTTTATTACTCTGCCACTGTTTGCATGGTTTCCTTAACATTCATTGTATTTTTAACCGACTTAAAAAAGGAGATACCTACTCAGTTTGACTTGTACGTTTATATGTAAGTCTACGAATATATCGCGTTTAGCTGAGCCGATTTTGGTGCGTTTTTTTAAAAAAAAGTATAACATTTAGAAGGTTTTGGTATTTTTACCAGTTTCAAAAAAAGGGTGGTTGGTTAAAGGTGGTTGGCTATAAAAGAAAAACCACCTTTTTTAATGTCAAAACTGGCGATAGATAGTTATTGGGACCGGCCGTTATAAGATAGAGCTTTGACTTCTATTATTCTACAAAAGATCCTTTTACAGCTTAAAGTTTTGCTAAACACTTATCAGACGGCAAGTAGAGCTCTCCGCTTTCAAAGGTTATGTTATCTAATTGTCTTAGGACTTGGCGCGTGTTGACTTAGGACATACCTGAATTGTGTTGTCAGTGACAGAGTAGCAAGTTACCTAGTGTACAGTCAGTTGCAAAAAGATGTAAACTGTTTCGTTGTACGAACCTTATTTCGTTGTATTAAGAGTCAACATTAGTCAAAAGTGTATATCTATCATGGTGGTGGGATCTACCTCCTAGTGGTCCACCCTGGGCAACGGCATCTTTGGTTTTCTAACAAATGATGACGGCTAACAGATCCCTCTGCGGTGGTAGGCTTCGTAAGAGGCTGCCTAGATGCTACCACCCTCCTACCGAAGTCCAGCGCCAAACAGTTTTTCTGTGTTCCGCTGGTGTGTGGGAGAACCAGTACCTCTGGGTAAGCTCACTCCATTTTAGGCTTCTTCTTAACCGTATAGTTACGTATGTAGACAAGAGCAAACCCATTATTTATAAAAAAAGAAGCATAATAACATACTTTTGCAGTTGACTGTACTACTGAATCTTTACGAGACCATCTGAAGGTCACATGTGATCAATGAATATTAGTTTTATTATCTCAGTCAGATTCATCATCATCATCATCATCACGCAGCATCCACTGCTGGACATAGGCCTCACCCAAGAATCTCCACAACGATGAGCTTCGTTTTGGTTCTTCTTACTTTGTGTCCCGCTCATTCCTCGAGCGATGTCGGTTATCCTATTTCTCCTGCGAATTTTATATTTTGGTCTCACATTTACTCGATTTTGGTGAATGAGGTAGCATAGGCTACCTTTCGTTTAAAAAAAAACTGCATGGCGAATGTTACAACATTTTACTGGGGTACTTTGAAAAATAAATGTTCGCAGTCATAAGGAGAGGGGTATCAAAAGATAGAAGAAATTCTCAGTACAAAAATGAATAAACAATATAGGAAATATACAGGGTGACTTTGTAATCATTGCGTTTTTGTAGTCGAGTTACAGTTTTAAACTATCTATACAAGTATAAGCTTGTACTTATATTATAAAGCTGAAGAGTTTGTTTGTTTGTTTGAACGCGCTAATCTCAGGAAGTACTGGTTCGAATTGAAAAATTATTTTTGTGTTGGATAGTCCATTTACCGAGGAAGGCTTTAGGCTATATAACATCACGCTGCAACTAATAGGAGCGAAGCATCAGTGAAAAATGTTGCAGAAACGGGAAAAATTAATCGGGATCATATTAACAGAAACTGACGTGAACGAAGTCGCGGGCAACAGCTAGTTTATTATAAAGGCAGATGCTGGTCATACTGGCCAATGTTTGGCTCTTATAGGATGACGCATCTACTCATAACAATACAATTTATATTTTTTATTTTTACTAAAAAGAATATATTTTATAAATAGACACACAGCAACAAAGACTTTTATTTAGTGATAATATTTTGTTTTCATGGTAAAACCGAAGCGTGGTCGGTGAGATGAATCAAATGGAGTATGACTTTTTATCAAGGGTGTATGAATATTCATTAAATTAAGGGTTGTTTCTGTTCGCTTGTTGCGCAGCAAAGAGCGATCTGCCTGCCACGTCTGAGGCTTTTCTAAGACACGGTATACGAGGTCATATATTTGCATCAGATGTTGAAAGGAGGTGGCGGTAAATATTTAACTATATTTGCATTAGTTGTACATGTACGGTTATGTAGTTGCGGTGATTTTTATTTAACGCAACGTTCGTGGTTTGACACCCTGTTAGTGTTTGTTTAGAATTTTTTTATCAATAAGGATGTACTTACCTTTTTTTATTTACAAGTGCCATATAGTTGTTTATTATTTAAAAAATGGTCTAATTACAATGCGACCAAATTAAAAAGTTTGGCATAAATTATTGTTGATATTAATTTAGCGTAATGGATCCATATTTGAAAGTGAAATTGTTTGTCCTCGCCTAGTTAGTCTTGTGATTTAAACATCGGGTCAAGATCTCGGGCTCGTGGGTTTGATCCCCGGGTCGCGCAACTTGGGTATCGAAATTAAAACATTCCTCGGATTTCTGATCACCAACCTGCACTTGGCAAGCGTGGTGATTATGCCTGTACCCATCATTGCTGTGGTAGCTTTAATTCAATGATGGAGGCCTTTGCCCTGCAGTTGGATGATTATAGGCCGTTATTTGACTGTCTTCAAATTTAAATTTTGTTTTTTTCTAGAACGAAACGTTTTTTACATCTAAATATTAGAATAAGCTATACGAACTTATTAAAGGCTTTACGGTGCAAACCAGCGAGTTGTCAATGTTTTCGGGTAGTTCCTCTAACCAGCCTTAAATAAATTCGTAGACACAAAATATTTCTGGGTTCAGCAGTCGTCAGTCGCTGGGAAGAAGAAGTGGTGGGATCTACTTCCTAGTGGTCCACCCTGGGCAACGGCATCTTTGGTTTTCTGACCAAAAATGACAGCAAACAGATCTCTCTGCGGTGGTAGGCTTCGTTAGAGGCTGCCTGGATGGTACTACCCTCCTGCCGGAGTCCAGCGCCAAACAGTTGTTCTGTGTTCCGCTGGTGTGTGGGAGAACCAGTACCTCTGGGTAAGCTCGCTCCATCTTAGGCTTCCTTAACCGGAGAGTTTTTTAGTATAAAAAAAAAAGTTGTGGATTCGAGTCCCGCCGCCTTAGGCAGTCGAAATTTTTATTCAAGGAATTGTATTTTCGACTATAAATGGCTCCTTTCTAAGTTTCTTCACAGGTCATATTTATCATAATACCACAATTGTATAAGTTTTGACATTACATAATAATATATCAGAATAGAAGTATATCGCATTCACTTTGGTTTTGGCATTACCTTATTAAATTTCAAAATAGAAGTGTAATGTTTTAGATAATAATAGCAACCGATTCCAAGAAAATTGTTGGTAAGTTAGAAAAATGATTAGAATATCCCGCATTTTCTGTACTTAATTATTCTGTTCGTTTACGTGATAATTTGACAAACTAAGTTAAAAGTTGTTAAGTTGTTTATAAAGTTTGTATGTTTATTAATAGTAATGTCATCAAAACCAATGATATTAAATTAGATTGATAAAAAGTTGTCCCTTTTAATTAGACTTAACTTGACTTTTTAATTAGATTTTAGGTTGGTTACTGGTTCGGTGGTCCGTCTACTACGTTAGGGTCTAGGGTTTGATTCGCGGTCGAGTTAATATGGACGACCCAGTTGCAGTAATGGTTTGGTGGTGCCCTGTACGCAAGGGTCGCAGGTTCGGTTCCCGATCGAGTCAATTATGGACGACACACTTTGTGTACTGGTGCGATGGTCGGCTTACTATGCAAGGGCCCTAGGTTCGATTCCCGGTCGGGTCAATATGGGAATTAATATTTTCTAAATTGGCTTGGGTCTGGAAAAGGCCAGGTTATACTTAGTCGTGCTTAGGAAGGCGCGTTAAGCCATTCGTCCTGGCTTCTGAGGCCTTACTCCGCAACACACTGTCCGTATATTCGAATCCATCTGTCCCTATCACTCATACCGATGTCTTAAAGTATCTAAAAGAGACAGATATATCCGTAAATACGAGCTTCGTGTTGCAGAGTATCTGTCGCAAGATGGAAGTCATAAAACAAGTCAGTCGTCAGAAGCCTGAAATGGTTTTGAAAACTGACAAAACATTTAAGAAAAATATAGTAGTAACAGCCTATAATCATCCCACTGCAGGGAAAAGACCTTCATCATTGAATTTAAGTTACCACAGTAATGATGGGTAAGTACTGGCATAATCACCACACTTGCCAAATGCGGGTTGGTGATCACAAACCCGAGCAATGTACGGAAATTTGAAACTTTTTGTTGCCCGACCCGGGGAACGAATCCGGGTCCTGGATTCGTCCGGTATTTCAACCTCTTGACCAAGGGGGCGTTGAAGAAAAATTTATTTGACGATAAAAAGAAAAAGTTTAATTTATTTTTAGACAGCCTTTGTAACTTTATATCTCGATTTTTTTAGTTTCAAAAATAGCTCTATCAAGCTTAATCCCTCGATCGTGAGTTATTCCAGACACAATTGAAATCAATTGTTATCGCGGCACGCGCGTGCCTCCTGGGGGTTGAGTATAATATGAATAATTTCCTTTCTTATCATAATCTGTACTCTGGCACGGTAGCGCTTCAAGCTAAGTTCGAAAAATATAGTAATTAAAAACACACTACACACTGTGGTATAAAGGACATGTTTCTGTATTTATAGTATTTTAATCTTAAGATATTTTTTTTTTCCAATTTGATATTATCAACATTAAGTCTCAGTAAACTGAAGTAAACTAATTTAATGAAATTGCATTTTTTTACTTTTCACATAATTTCAACCGACTAAAAAAGTGGAGATTCGGAATAAGACGGTATTATAGGCTATGTCGACGATTTCTGTTTGGGCCTTCAAGTTAAGCTCAACGTGGTCCCATATAAATTCGAAAATTAACCACCCGAAGGGCAAAAAATAGGGTTATAAAAAATTAATATTAAAACTTTTGCACAAAAATTTATAAAATAAGAAACCTTTTTGGAGTCCGTGCTAAACAAGAAATCGTGGACTATAAATCGTTTGCTTATTTCACACTTTTCGTTAATTAATAATACTTAATTGTTTATAAAGTTTTATAAAAAACTTTATCCGCAATAATCGCATTACTTATAGTTTTAATTTGAACTTGCTGAAAGCCTTAACAAGGGTTCTCAACTTAGTGAAAATTTAGATAGGAAATTATATTAGCCTATTTATGTTATGCTTAATAAACCGTTCCTTCTATTCACATTGTGTTTAGTCTTAATCCCTCAACCCCCAGAAGGCACTCGGGTGCCACAATAACAATTTATTTCAATTGTGTCTGGAATAACTCACGATCGAGGGATTAATATTAACTGACTGACTGATATAACTACCTCGCTTTTATAACTTTTTGATATCACATCATCAATCTGCTGAAGCGCTGACCAGATAATCTGCGCTCGGTCTAGTGACGTGCAAATTATTCGAATATTCGAACCAGCGCTTGACGTGGCCATACGTGAGCTTTCAAGCCCCAAGGCTCGCTCCCGTCTCCCGAAATCGTGACATCGATTAGAGCCGAACGGCGCACAGTAATCGAGTAGCACGCTTACGAAACTATAAAATATTATGGAGTTAAGTTACGTTACGTAGGTAAGTATTCGAGTTGCCAATTGTCCGTTCCCCGCGTAGTGGTGTGCCACTGCCTTCTCGCGAGTCAGTACCGCGTCGGGCGTCGTTCGAAACGCACGTACGTACGGTCGGCAGTCGCTTCAACTCGTGCTACCTGTGTACCTGTGTCCTGTGTTATAACTCAAAGTACGTAAACAAATCACATTAACTAGCAGTGAAGTAAATTGTGCCGCGAGTGAAGGAGCGTAAGGGCGCACACCCCGGCTGGCCAAGTGATACCTAATCCGTTGCAGGTGCTTGTTATTTATTAATTGAAAAGTGATTGTAAAACGGTCACGGCCGCGGCACATATGTCCGGCCCAGTTTTCACGATCGTTGCCTCCGTCTTGAGAATTCCAATGGTTGTTTCTTTGTTTACCCCACGGGAGACCCCGTTTGCACTTGTTGCTCCGGCACTTGCATGACGAGTCGTCGCTTCACTATTTTGCTCTTACATTTCTTGTTTCACTCTATTCAATATCACTCCACATATTGTATACTTTCAGATTGATCACTTAGTTTCTTTGACAGTCAAAGACTGAGTTCACGTTAAGTGATTGAAAGTTAACCGTTCCTGAATTTGCTGACAACGTTATTTCAATTCGGAATCCTATTTAAGGCGCTCATTACGTTTTCGATTTAAATTCTCTCGAAGAACCCGAGATGGGACCACCACGACGCGACCTAATGAAACCGAAAACTATTGTACCTACATAACTTGGGGTATTCCCCTTTTACGAGGCATAATTTTGCCAACCTAAACAACTCGCCCTAATCCTGTTACTGAAACGTAATATCTAATGGATGTGATGAAGTTTCAAGCGGTTATAATTGACTAACGAAATTTATTAAACCGTATAAAATTGTGCTGACTTAAGGCAAGGATCCTCAAAGCAATCAACATAAAACTTTCTTATTTTATCAAGTAAAGTTTCATAATTTTAGCAGAAGAAAGAATATTAGAGAATACTTGCATCACCGAGGAGTAAATTCATTACACTATTCATGGCTCTTCTGAGCACGACGCATTTCATAGAACCTCCGGCTTCTGGGTGATGTAATCTTATAAAAATAAAAAAAATGCTTTTAACGTTTTTGTGTAAAATGTCAATATTTAAATGCGTGCCTGCAGCGGCTTTCCGGAATTATATTAATGCGCAGAAGTTAACAGTTCGTTATAATACCTTTTTTTCTATTCGTCTAGGTTCTAGTATCCATTGTTTTGCACCTATCCGTACCGGTTGAAATGGCTAACATAATGTCCCTTCTATCCTTTCGCCTCGTGAGAAAGTCGTCCTACTGCGCATATTGTAGCACCATGATGATGTTAACACGCTTTTTCGTGTAGCCTTGCCCCTCGTTATGCCTCGTAACTACTTTAACTGTCTCAGACTTAAAGTTACCTACATACACTAAGTTTTCTGTGACATTTTGCGTCGGGACTCCAAAACTTTGCTTTCTCTGTCCCTAACTAATTTGGTTACAAGTTAAAGGGGCGACAGTATCAAGGGTCCATCCTAACTTGCACCATGCATCCTTTTTTGGGGTTCCATTTTGTTATCCCATAAAGTCAATTCGTAACTTGTTATTACGCTTATCTAGTGTATTAGTATTATTAGTACCAATGGAAATAGAAAGGACGTATCCCATAGATGTTGGAAACTAGTTTTAAATAATTGCGTATTAATAACTAGAAATGAAGATGCGGATGCTGCAATAATTATGGCGGTTATGTTACGTGCGCTTATTAGAGATAATTTTAGAGGTGATTAGTTTAATATCTGTGCTGTCAAATCATTGTCAAATACTTGACAGCAGGTATATTAGGTAATGTTTAAGAAAAAGGCTATACCAATTAATCAGTGTGCGCAGTTAATTTGAATTCTCAGCAAAAGCGTATCTAGAGAACAAAATATCGCGAGACAATTTACTTACTTCTGCAAAGGTTTTGTTTGAGCTAAAAGCACTTATTTCAACATTCTCAATAGACCCTTTATCGTTTGTTGAGATAGGTCTGATGTTATTGTGAAATATAGTCCCGAGCCCGATAATACGCCGGGTGAAGTATAATCTTCGGGTATATCGAGAGACGCCTAGGAAGAAATATTTTCTTACTCTTGATAAAATGTTAAATAGCAATTCTATCTTTTTTTTCTTTGTGCATCTGTTGTGTCCCTCATATGGGTCCCACCAGAATACCAGCGCTGCAGCCGCCCTTGGTTCGTTGCAGCACATGCTGAGGTGGGACCTAATTGGCCATATTTACTTGTCAATTTGTTATTTTGTTTTTTGCTTTGTCTCTTATGTTCTAATTGTCTTGCTGTAATTTCGTCTATGTCTACTGTAATGTGCTTGTGATCAATTAAATGTTTCTTTCTTTCTTTCTTAAATATGACGTTAACTTGGTATATCACTATGAATTTGAAAGAAATTAAGACATACATTTTGTTATTGTATTAGCATAGGACCAGTAAATTGAAGTGTAAGGCTAAACTTTGGAAACTTCGGAATTGCTGTAATTAAAACTTGACTTGATGATATTATATCCATACATGATTATCAAGTTATTAGTCTATCTTAGTGATTATGATATATTTTTGCACATAAACCTTTCAATATTTTTACCCACTACTGATTTGCGAAAAGTTTGGGCTAGAGTGTGGCTTGCTGCATGAAATAAACGTTCTGTTCTTTCCTATCATTTTTAATGCCCGTTTCTGCAATGTTTTGTCCTACACTAAGGAGTGCCAGATATCGTGACTTATTACGATCAGCAAAAAACCTGGCGTGTTCTCAGACCCCATAATTCGTCAGTAGCCTTTATTAAGCCATAAGCTACATCCCAGGATTACGGCTAAAATGTTAAATGTTTATACATTTAGGAAAGATCTCCATTCATTAGAATTTCTGGTTAATATTAAGTAATCTCCGTTTGCTGGAAAATGATTGATTTAGCTACTTTCCTCCAGGCCTCGGCCTTATCCTTTGTGGTCCATCTTAGCAATTGAAGATTAGTTTTGGTAATTACGCATTAATCGATTATTGCGAACGCGTGCGCACATCGTTCAAATGTTTGCAATTTTTTCAATTAACTTACCTCTTCATGCAATACAATGTAGAAGAAGTTTATATGATGACTGCGCTTAAGAATGCGTTTCTAACTTTTGCTCTGGAGACAAGAAATGAGACATGTAGGACTCTCCTAGTTATGTCTACCTACTAAAAGCCCTGTGGTACTCTTGCTCTTACTCTAGCTCTTGGATCCTTGGGTGTGTTTTTAGGAGGTCCTATAACTTTCTTGTTTTTGGAGCCTCCCACAGTCAGAATGCAAGTTTCAAAGAATGCATCCAATATCAGACTGGTTAGTATGACCGAGTCTACTGTATCATATTCCGTTAAAATGCAGTTTCTATGGTAATATTCAAGTCCATACAATTTCAACCTTTCACGGCTATTAAGATTTTTATTCAACAGTGTTTATTGCATATGAATTTTAATATTGATTTAAATTATAAAAGATTCGTCTTGCAGACTTTATAAAATAATGTAGTTATTAAATTAAAAAATAAGCACCGCTTTAAAACTGATAACAGTCAAGGATTAAATTAATAAATAAATAAAAAGAAATGTGGACAATATCCTTAACAGTGTTCTGGTAGCAAAATGGGTACCTAGCGATAAAATCAATTGTTTTGTAGAAATCAGAGATTGTAAATGTACCAAAAACACCTAGACTCAATCAAGCCAATGTCCAAAAGTGTTTTTTTTATTGAAAGTTTACTTGAATCACTTCACCATGGAGGTTCTAACCTTTAAAAAAGTGCTTTGAACTGAATAATGAATTTTACTTACGTTTATTTGACAATTCGTGTCCCTTTCGCAATTTTCACCTAACGCAGCTGAATCCGATCACAAGGCTTACTATGCAACACAATGTCCGTAGTTTTCGTCTCTACCTGTCTCTCTTACTCATTTTAATGTCTTAAAATATGTGACAGGGACAGACATATCCGTATTTACGAGTATCACGTTTTGTGGTAGGGCCGCAGAACGCAATAGCCTTGCATTCTCGATTGTAGTCGGTGCTTATCGGTCACAATCGGCTCGCTGCATATAATAAATCAAACGCAATACTAATGTCCGTACATAAATCTATTTTTCGACATCTACAGCAATACAAAATTAGTTTAGTTACTATAATTTAGGTCACTGATGACCTAAAGGATAACGAGGTAAAAATATGACAAATCAAGAAAGAAGAATTGAATGCAAGAGGCACTTGCAAAGCACATAGTTGTGGAGTGGCGTGCACACCGGTTTTCAGGATGTCGCCTGCTCCGAAGTATCGGGTTCGATTCCCGGACGGGCCATCAACATTATCACAGCCCACAGCAGTCACAATTTTTTTTTAAATCTTAATTAACAGTTCACACTAGACATTAGCCTCTCCAATTCGCCACGCTTGGCAGGCGGATTGGCCATTACACTTTAGCGTAAAGAAGACAGTCTTCTTTACGCAGTAGGTAAGCTTCATGATTCCTTATTTTACTTACTTCATTATTTTATTAAAAGGAGTGGTGCGATTCTGTTTTAAGCCAAAAACGCCCTTTTGGAAAGTCTTGTAGACAAGACTATCTAATATCTGGGTATGCCGTTGAATAGGCACCCCACCACGTGGACCGATCGTTGTGGATCTCCTTATGTCTATGTCTTCTGATATCTTATGGGATAATGATATCTAAAAGCCGACTGATATGGGCTGACGAAGTAGGTTTGCAAGTTACAGCCTCCTTTTAAAAAAGGGAGGGAGGAGAAGACTGGAGATAATCCATAAACTACACTGCTTCCTAAATGATTTAAATGAAACATATCAATGTTTTAATTTAATGTATTTATATTAAAACATTGTGAAGTAGAGTTCGACGACCTGTCGAGTAAGTAGTATTATACAGTACCGCGGCAACGTGATTTCGATCCGCGATCGATACAGCCACGAGTTACGCGCCTCGGCGTGGGCGCACGCAGATAGCCCATCAGTAGCGAACTGGTTTATTCAGTTCAGCAGATACATAGGGTTTACTCCGCATTAATGTCTTTTTAATCGAATTTCGAAACCACCTGTCTCTATTACTCACACCGATGTCTTAGAGTATCTGCAAGAGGCAGTTATATCTGCATATACGTGCTTCGCGCTGCGTGCTTCGGACCTCAGACGTGGACTTAGGTTTCCGTACATCAAAGGTCCCAACAGGATCTTGGCTAAGCCTCAGCTGTATGTAGCCCATCAGTAGCGAACTGGTTTAACTTTTAGGATCAGTAGATAGTGGTGCCCACCACAATAGGTACCCACCTGGGGTAACATACCTGAAGAGTTCCAATAGGACTTTCTTACGAAGCCTCCGCTGTACTACGTGGGGCTTATGCACACCTTGGCATGTCTACATGGTGGTCTTGGTTTACTATACCATGATAATATATTTATAAGTTTTTCAACCTATGGTCAGTTAGTCAGGACATACTCGTATACCAACTTTGCTATGTTTCAACGTATTCTATACATTCATGGGAGTATTTTTTTTTTGTATTAATGTTAGTATGTTGAGCTGTTCAAAGAGATCAACATACTAACAGTTGCATCTCAATACATTTTCGAAAACATTATGTACGTCCGTAAAAACCTCGAATTTTTTGTCAAAAATAGTGACGTACACAATTTCAATACCCGAAATAAAGATAAACTTGCCGTTCCAGGATTCAGACTGCGAAAAGTAGGTAATTCGTTCATGGGAAATTGTATCCGTATTTTCAACAAATTACCACTATCAATTGCTGACCTCCCTGTACATAAATTCAAATCATATATCAAAGTTGTTTTAATGAAAAAGGGCTATTACACTATTGATGATTATATAAATGATAGGAACGTTTGGCTTTAAATTGTATCAGCTCGCACTGGCATATATCTTATGTAAACATGTTTATTTAAAAAGAGGCTGACAATAGTGACCGAGTTTCTTGCGCTGCTTCTTCTCGGCACTAGCCCACATTTGTCCCGAAGCAGTGGTAGGTTAAATATTGGGACGTGTAAAAGCGCCTCCAGGGGCCTATTTGCAGAAATAAAACTGATTTTAACTGATTTTAACTGATTTTAGCTGCATTTACTGCTGTAGTATCTTATGAAATATAAATTTAAATAATAATAATGTAAATTATACATAAACTGTTGTGATGTCAATTGGCAAGTCTTTGTATGGAAAAAATATATAAATACAAACAGTTAATTTCTAGGGCATTGCTTTAGTTTGTAGCATTGTAAGGTCACACTTGTGTTAACATTTCATGGAAGTTTGATTAATTATCACCATATTCTAGAAAATATTTTAAAAACAATGTTTTACTTCAACAAATTACTGTTCTAGTGGTTTAAATACCGCACCAAGATCTCAGGGTCCTAGGTTCGATCCCTGGTTCAGGCCACAAGAGTTTCGAATTTTCGAACAGTGCTCTGGTTGATGATCACCAACCCGCATTTGGCAAGCGTGGTGATTATGCCTATATCCTTCATTGCTGTGGTAACTTTAATGCAATGGTTGAGCCCTTTGCCCTGCAGTGGGAGCTTAAGACTAAGTATAAGCATAATATTGATAAAATTGATAATAATAAGAACTAGGTACAAAGTTCGATACAGAAATGACGCTTACAACTGTCATTTTTTCAATGTTTGACGTTGATTTTTAGGTCAGTGTCAACTTTATAATCCGGCCAAATTGTGTCGACATGCAATAGTATAGATATTTGTCATGATGTACCTATCTATTCGATTGATATAGGTTATAACTAAAAGTCATCCATAATCAAATAGACGCACATTTATTGGGAGTTGGGACACTTTTTTGACGCTGTTTATGTCCAGTTTTTTTAATTTAATCAATGACCAAAGCATTTGAGTCAGCAATACATTTCAGGGATACCTGCCTCAAAAACATTCTACTATTTAGATCAATCTATACTAATATTATAAAGCTGAAGAGTTTGTTTGTTTGTATGTTTGGACGCGCTAATCTAGGGAAGTACTGGTTCGAATTGAAAAATTCTTTTTGTGTTGGATAGTAAATTTATCGAGGAAGGCTCTAGTTAGGCTATGTAACATCACGCTGTGACCAATAGGAGCGAAGCATCAGTGAAAAATGTGGCAGAAATAATCGCGATCATAGTAACAGAAATTGACGCGGACGAAGTCGTGGGCAACAGCTAGTATGATATATGATCTGTAGACGACTAGGACAAATATATTTGCATATTTCTAAATATAAACTGGTATAGAAATGAACTTAATTATATGTTTGTGGTGTTTGCGGTGCGTCGCGCCATCCACTTATTGTGGAAAATCAATGGAGTGCGGCTCTGAAGGCTGTCATACGAGATAACAGCGATAAATAACACCCACGTATGTATTTATCGGCGCATATTTCAAGCCTTATTATTATCTTTGTATTTTTTGCGCAATATTTGGCATATTCAGGTCAAACTAAATTGCTAACTCAGCGAGTTACGTGAAGTAATACTCGTAGATATATCTGTAGCTGATATCGAGTGATTTAAAAATAGCGCTAAAGGACTTTGATGATAATTATTGCATTAAATTTAGGTTATCTCCCCAAGGGTTGAGGAATGGTGCTGATTATACAGATAACTTGAGTCATTTGTTTTGATGTAGACATTTTGACTTTATCCAATACTTCAATCCTCTGAATATCAAATGTCAAGGTCAAAAGGGCGTTACTGAATTCTTTATAGCGTTCCATGTTTTGGATAGACTGAATCAATTGTTGAAGTACTTAAAAAAGTGAGACAGTGGGTAACCCGTTAACGATATTTCGTTTCAATATGTCAGTTAGTCACGCGGTAAATTATTTACCGCTGTTATAATTACCATGGAAGATCGGCGTATTTGAAGATAAACACGTCTTCACTTTACTTTACTTCGTCTTTCACTTCATCAAAGTTCTTTAATTTTTCATTGTGGTCAAAATTGTTAAATTTTTTGATTTTAGTAGTATTCTAAAGAGATACTTACTTTCCCATTGAGAATACCATAGATATTGGTACGTCCATGGGCGTACCCAGCTTCTGGCGTAGGAGATGGCAAGTCAGATTTTTTAAGTCAGATCATCCGCGGCTGTTTTGTCATACACACACTACACAAACACACCTACATGAAACATTAGGTAGTGTAGTGTGTAGGGCAAACAGCCGCAAATGATCCTGCTTTATGGTAGTTAAATAAATAAAAGTAAATTTGACTATGCATGCATTTTTATTTTATTTTCATCGCTTCTATTTTAAAAGTAATTTTCGAGGATCTTCTGCAAAACGGTTTATAACGTCTTCCGTGAAAGAATCGTCTATACTGTTTACAAGTTTTTTATGTACACTGAGCAAACAAAGTCCATTTAACCTGCCTTCAAAGCGTCTGAGAAGGCATTGCCAGTAAAATTTCTAGGGCTGTTTTCATCCATCGTCGCGCGCGGTTTTTCGACAATGCATCGTGCATTTTGCCCACATTTTGCCAGTGTCTACTGTGCGGTTTATTTAAAAGTTAGAGCATAAGGCCCCCTTTACACTTTAATTAGTAATTAGGAGAATTCATACATGTTCTGCGAGATGTCCAAGAGGGGGCAGCTGCCCTCCCCTACCCCCCCCCCCATAGGAACGCCCATGGGTACGTCTAATAATAACACACTAACAATAATTGTGATGATCTTATACTAAAGATCCTTGTTACATAATAAGAAATGTTTCAAGTATGCTAAATTACTAAACGTCAGTGTACTATGGCGGTAAAAACTGCAGATGAAAGTGTGCCACAGAAGCCATCAGCGCATAATAATCTAGTGACGTAAGCGATTGACCGGTTCTTCTGTTTTTGTTTCTAATACACTCGATGTGCCGGGAAGTATGCATCACTGGGTGCGTTACTGCCTCTTTGCCTGATTATGGTTGTGTCTGGTTTTAAACACCTTTTATTGTAAATAATTGCTTGAATATCAATTTTCGAATGCCTTAGGTAAGATTGTCGATTTGTCGCAGAACCGATGAGCGTTGGAGTAGACGGGTTCTCGAATGGAGACCACGTCTCGGCAAACGTAGTGTACGACGCCCCCCTGCCAGATGGACCGATGACCTGAAGAAGGTCGCTGGTAGTGGCTGGATAAGGAAAGAGGGGGATCGTGCACTGTGGGGTGCCCTTGGGGTGGGCCTACGTCCAGCAGTAGACTGTAATAGGCTGATTGATAGGTAAGATTTGAATCCACAACCCAATTGATAGATAGATATATAATATATAATCTAATCTAATAAAATAGATATATAATAGATATATAATCTTTAATAAATTGCATAGCAAGAAGGCACACTTGGGAAATAAAAGCACACAAGTTGTTAGGCAAAAATAAAAAAATATATATACTGTCTTAAATGTTGGTATATAGATAAACGGTATCTCTACAACATGCTTGTTTATATTATTAAATTTTAAAGACCTAAAATGGTACCACTTTTCTTGCAAATAAATATATTATCATTATCAAGGGGGTTTTCGGTTCAAGTCTGTCAACAAAGGAAACTGTTGTTAACACATGGTTTGGGGTTACCGGTGACTTCCAAACAATAAATTCTTAATTGTGTCTAGTTCCTCGACGACAGTGAAAGGCTTAAGGCTTATAACTAGAGCTAAGTGCTACCCCCAATTGATTTAATTTTACGAGTATTACTTCTAAACAGAATCAATTCTCAAAAAACTGGAACAGTATCATTTTAGCAAATTACCTCTAGTATTTATTGAAATAAACGCCCCGTTGGTCTAGTGGTTTAAATACCGGGCCAAGATCTCGGGGTCTCAGGTTCGATCCCCGGGTCGGGCAACTAATAGTTTCGAATTTTCGAACGTTGCTCGGGTTTGTGATCACCAACCCGCATTTGGCAAGCGTGGTGATTATGCCAGTTCCCATCATTGCTATGGTAACTTGAATTCAATGATGGAGGCCTTTTCCCTGCAGTGGGATGATTATAGGCTGTTACTACTACTACTTTAATGAATCACAGTAAACTTTTCATTTAGGTAGTTGTTTATTAAGTCGAATATGTGGCTAACGCCAAAAGCGGCCGCTTTTAAGCAATATTGTAGGTACAAATAGAAAAGAATGCCAGAATGAAAATCAGTTAACAGTGATGCAATAAAAACCAGAGGTAATTTGCTAATATAATACTGTTTTAGTACTGTTTTTTGAGAATTGATTTTGTTTTGAAGTAATAAAATGTAATCAATTGCAGCCTTAGAGCATTGAACCAACACAACCGACCAACCATTGATTCAATGCTCTAAGGGGGCAGCAAGGGGTGGTGCTATTGTGGTAATTTGCCAACCAACTCACACAACATCTAGAACATGTTATATTTAAAATTAATAATCATTCGTTTCTCTCAATCATTCTCTCATTTCATATACCTCGTATCCCACGTAAACGCATCGAATTAAGAGCCTCCTTTTCTCCCGTCGGTTTTGCTATTGCCAAGTAAACCGGCTACCTATGCATCTTGATTAGCTAAGTGGGGCAAAGGGTTCAGCTACCTGTTAGACAGACGGGAGCAGTCCGGCCGGCGCTTGCGCACTTTCACCAGGCACTGACGCAATACTAGCGCCCGCGTCGGCGTTTGGTCTCGCACCGATGGGATATGATAAAGTTATGTTTTTTAATTATAAAAAATCCTCTTTACAGTCCGACGCAGGTAAAACTACGCTTACTTTTTTGGGTGACTCGAGAAGCAAAATTGCACAAACTATAGTCCTTAAAATATAGCATGATTAGAATGACACCTGTCAAACTGAGGTGACTAGTGATGGGACTGACTCGACTGATCAAAGGAAAAAAAAAACAGTTATGGCGGATAAAATAAAACGAAAATCAGATATATTAAGATTTTACAGTAAATTTTTTTACTTACTACAGTATCGTGATCATTATCAGAATAATTGGAAAGATCATGAAAATCAATTAGAATTTTTTTATCGCATATAGAACCTAATAAATTTAAAAATTTTTCGTTAACTATTAATAATTGCAATTTGATGTTCTTAGCATCAACCAATGCTCATTAAATCATTTGTAACATTTATGTTACACTACTTCGATTTTGAAATATTGTTAATCTGTCGATTTCGATTTGTCGATTTTACGTCATCACTAGCAATTATGAAAAATGACGTAACCTTGTAAAGACGTCTTTTAAAGTTAGGTGTAATTTTTGTGAATGGATTATTTTAATGTTTTTAACTTTAAATATCTATTTTATATTATTAAATTGATTAATAAATACAACAAAGTATAAAAAAATATTTTTAACATGCCAGTTACCAATATTTTTTCGTGTGCAAATGTGTTTCACTTGTGTGACGCTGGTACAAAGTTACATCGTCTCTTTCAGTGAGAACTGTCATTCTAATCAAGCTATATTTTAAGGACTACAACAAATATTGATGATATTTTTAAGTCATACTATGCCTGGAAACACAGAGCCATCTAGGCCCAAATTAAGCTACTACAAAGTAGCTTGGGGTGTGGGTACTAGATAACCGATAGGATTACTAATATACATACCTATATTTTTTAATTTAAATTTAAAATATACAGGGTGTAAAGAAATTGAGCGCCGAGCCTAAAACTACGCAATCTGAACAACACATCAAACCAAGTCGTAAACTAAGTATGCATTATCACTGGTAAATCATTTTTATTTTAGGTGTACTTCTTAAGACGCCGCTTACGACACCCATAGAAGAAATGGGGTGATTTTTTTTTGACTTAATTGTCGATATTTTTTGTCACTGAGATAAAAATTTTTGGATTCGTCAAAAATTTAGATAACTTAAAATTGTCACAGAACCGTTAGTTCATGTTACAGACCAGTCATTTAAAAATAAATATATCTCATCTTATGTCTGTCGAAAATTTAAAATCCAAAGTTTTTATCGAAACACGGATGCAACAAGCACATATTTGCCTTTTTGAATAATGACTTAGGTACTAATTAATACAAATTCTAATGTTTGATCCTTACAAATTACCTTACGCCCACCATTCGCGATTAAGTCATGAAAACTATTTTGATTAGCCATTAAGAAACGATAACACAGATAAGTAATCCCACGCTTTATGAAAAAAAAAAACATCAGCGGAACAAATTTTGATCGTATCTATCCAACTGCGCAGAATTAAGCGGCTAAATCCAATTTGTTGTAAAAACACAAAAGAATCTAACACATTATTAGTTCGATTTCGAAATGTCAATCAGCATTGCCCTAGATTGTATACGGAATTTGTTTTAGTCGACTTGCGACTTTTTGCTGACAAACATAAAAGCGTGTAAAGTGCAAACACCAGTCTGTAATCCCACAAATCGGTATTCATAATAAATAAATGGTTATATACAAAAGTGAGTGTTGCGTGAGTGTGCAAGGCTAACCGGTGACCACGTTATACTTGTGTACACTTTTCGTGTTAGTCTAAAATGATCTTTATTTATTGGAAGTTAGATTTTAGATGTGTTTCGGTTGGTTTATTACTTTTTGCGCGGCGCGATAGTTTGTTACCGTTTACAGAAGTGGCTTTCCTTGCGGCTTTGTCTACTGTTTGATTTATTGCACCGTTCTATAAGGCCTTATCACGAATGATTGGGAATTCGGTGTTGAACGACATAGTTTTGACGAACGACATAGTCTTGAACCTATTTGAGTATTTTCTTTTTCTTTTATATTATATTTTTGTGCCTTTACCTCGCGGCTGTATTAAAAAACAAAAGGTTGTCATGTGCTTCGTAACTTGTATTGTAATACGATAATACCAGTTCCTTAATAATTAATCAGATCATTTTTTTTTAGATAAGATTAAGGACATTAATCATCACTAATAGTAGATTTACTTAGAATTACCTACCCTAACATTAACCCTGTGTCTCAACTTTTAAATTATATAGGTCATAAAAAATACATATGGTTTATAATCCGTAGGGTTATTAATTCAGTTCGACGTATGTCTGTAATTCCTTAGTAAATTTAACAGTTTATACCGCTATCCTCCTTACACGACAATTAAAAAAAAGTCACATCTTCTACGGACCTAACTAACAAATTGGAAGGATTCTCAAAGATTCTAAATAAATTTATGTCAAAATAAAGCAACGATTATGACGTGTTATTAATTAAAATTTTGAAAAGGTTAACCACTGATTAAAAATCCAAGATTTACCAAACTATGTAGGTACGTAATTGTTATATATGTGTTAGATGTTGCAATATTCAGAAGAAGTTAATAACGTAATAACATCTATGTTTATTTGTATTGCTTTGCCAACCAAATTCTGCAGGCAAAGACACCTAAAAAGCTAGTATTTCAACATGCTATTTTAATAAATGCGTTATACTTTTACACATAAATAACAAGTAATGTTGTCACCTGTCAAGTCAAACATGACGCGCGCAACCAATGCGTTGATAAGTATTTCTTTGATTTACACTTTTTAGGGTTCCGTACCCAAAGGGTAAAAACGGGACCCTATTACTAAGACTTCACTGTCTGTCCGTCTGTCCGTCGCTCTGTCACCAGGCTGTACCTATCTCAAGAGCCGCGATAGCTAGGCAGTTGAAATTTTAACAAATTATGTATTTCTGTTGCCGCAATAACAACAAATACTAAAAGCAATATAAAATAAATATTTAAGGGTGGCTCCCATACAACAAACCCGTTTTTTTGGCCTTTTTGGTACAGAACCCTTCGTGCGCGAGTCCGACTCGCACTTGGCCGGTTATTTCTATACTATTGTAATATTCTACGTGTTTCTGTGAAAATTGATTACAATTTATAATCTACTAGCTTTTCGCGCTTGCGGAAATTTGTGTGAGATACCAAATAGCCTTTGTTACTTGTAATACCTCCAAGAACATGTGCTTCTCACCATTTTGCGCTAGCAATTCAATTGCTGACAGTTGAAAAAGAGGCTGTTCTGTGACTGCTATAATTAATATCGACAGCCGATGCCGCAGCAGAAGCGGCATATGTATTTTTTTAGAACTTTAGGTACTAAAATGTATTAAGTACCTAAAGTTTCATGATGATCGGTTAAGTAGTTCGCGTGAAATCGTAAGCGTAAGCGTAAGCGAAAGCGTACATTCACATTAATAATATTAGTAGGGATAATCATCACTGTATAGGGTTATACATTAAAAATAATACTTTCAAGACAAACTTAAAGTATTTTATTCGGTTTTATCACTTTAGAATGAGTGAGAGTTACGCTATGGCGTTAACAGATGGCGCTGTACTCTCTTACATCGCACAAGGTTGTTGTTTTGGAGCCTGACATGCTAGAATGGAACGTAACTTCGGTTTCACCTGCCTCAGCAGTTCCAAAAACGTATCGAATACCTTATCAAGCTATTATACTTAAACTCGCGCGATCTTGGCATGGTATTTAAACCACTAGATCAACGGGGCTTTATGGTATGGTAAGTTAAGATAAAAACCATGATAGTTCGAATGGATCTTTAAAACTAAAAAAGGCTTTCCCGCAGGAATCGATAATTTTTCCAGATTATAAAGCAACTTTTGTGCTATTCCAATCCAAAATCTATCTGTTTGTCAAATGTCATTCCAATCCGTTCAGCCGTTCTGCTGTGATTAAGTAACAAAATCAATCCAATGTTTCGCATTAATAATATTAGTTAGACGATTAAGATAAAGACTATCCTTTCTAAGAGCTTAATCTCATGTTATGTCATAAATATGTCAGTGGTGATGTATTGCAAGAATTATTATTATGCAAGTGTACATAACGTGTGCATTTAGTTTGATAGTTTATAAGTCAATTAGGTAATGTATTTGTTAGTTTAATCGTACGTACAGTTGTCTTAGTTTAATTTTCATTTAACAGTTTTTATTGAGTCGATAGCCGCGAAGACATAAGTGCAGTAATTGCATAAAAGAACGCTTAAGGATACGATATCTCGGACCATTTCGGACCTCTGCCAGCGTGTTTGTCAAACATTATAGGTCTGTCTGCGTCTGTGGGGCAGTCCAAATTGTATTTTAAGATTTTTAAGATTACGCCAACGACTCAATTGCTTAAAAAAATCCAAAAATCTACGGAATAGTGAGCTTCTGACTATTAAACTTTTGTTGAACATTATATTACTTTCTTAAACATCCGAATACCGTTTTACCATCGCACGATTCTATCACGACGCGGAACGAATGTTGTCGCGTGCTTCTGTCACGTTTATCAAATGCAAATTGTAAGTAGAAATGAATCGATAAATATTATCAATTTCTTGTGATAGGCATTGTAGTATTCGTAACATCTAAGTTACAAATATATTACTGATATAGTAGTAAACTGAAAAACAGTTATATTAATTATTCCGAAAATACCTCGATTATCGATATTTCCTAGTATCATCCTTTGGGTAATGTCCCTTCCTAACTCAATTCCCGCCTTTTTACTTTTTCTTTTTCTTTACCATTGTCTGTGTTGGTAGTATCAGCTGTCCAAAAGCCAATAAATCTTTGCTACCAATAAATTAATTATTAGTTTTACTTGCATGACATTTGCTCCGTACAAAAATTACCTACCTAGTTAGTTTTAAAATGAATATCTTTATTTTAGTTTAGCTCAAATCTCCTCATCAAAGGCCAATATTTTCATTTTTTCCTTTGAACTGTTTTAAAGCCTATACGAGACAAAAGTTTTCGTTTAAAAAAAGATAATATTCTTTAGCCTTATATTATCGTAAAAATTACATATTTCAGATATTATTTATTCTGATGTCACATAGGTACTTTTTTATTTTATTATGTCGTTAATTAGTTATCATATGGCAGTATATTTAGCACAGCGATTTTTTTTGGTTCTATAAGTTATATTAGTTAGGTACTCGTATTACATACTATGTTGTCTCGACACATAATTAGACCCATAATTTCCTATGGGTTATTATGGGGGTCGTAAGAAGCGACTAAAGAAGTACCACCGTCTTTCTACCCATGGGCAAATTGCCATCGCCAGCTAGTCTCGTCTTGTAGAGTCCTATGTCAAGCTGTATAATGACTAAATAAAAACCATGTTATTTATCATAAATGCAATACGTAAGTATAATAATGAGAATTTTTGAGTAGCCAAAACGCAAATGCAAATGCAAATTGGTTCGAGTACTTACACTCTTTTTGACAGCTGGCCAAACGAAAACGGCTTGCAAAAGTTAATCAACGTTTCTAAATTAAAACGTAATCGCGATCACAATGTTATCGTATAATATTGATATGCCGCAGTCGCCCATGACAGCGATTAAGTGTTTACAAAATGGCCGACGGTTAAATATGGCGGTCGGTAGCGTGACGCGTGGCGAATCGGCACGTGCCTCGGTAATAGGCCTGATTTTTGATTTCTTAGTCTATTACATTTATCTGTACGCTATTTATATTTGGTTTGAGGTTTTGAGTAACAGATGGGCGTCAAATGGTTTGGTTGTGTTTTGAATTACAAGATGTCTTGCACTTGCGGGGTACTGCTGTAAAACATTTTCCACTACCCAAAAGTTCTCTGAAAGACATCCCCTTAGAGACTGCCGAATTGTGCAATTTCTTTTGTTTGTAATATTTTGTCTTCTTGTGTTTAGTGCAATAAAGTGTATATCAAGATTTAAAGCAGCAGGCTGTTGGCGATCTCTGTTTGTCCAATTGTGGAAGGAGACCTATTGCCCGTCTTTTAGCCATTTACCTTTCTTCTTCTTAAAAAGCGTGTTACACTTTCCCAGTCATTACACTGGACACTCCCATTATAACCCTGTCAATCTTTTCCTTTTAAATCAATCGGAGAACCTCACACTTTTCTCACTGTCTTCAAGTATCACTTCGCACGCAAAAGTATCAAAACTTTCCGTATCTTTATTTTTCTTACGGAACAAATCTAGCGAAGTTATCATCAACGCATGCTCGCTAGAACTTATACCCACTAAACAGAGAGGAACAGAAGTCCATCTACAAAGTAAGTGCGCTGGCTGAAGCAACGCACACATAGACACCGCTCTCGGACACGATAGCTCGGACCAGTTAAGACAGAAATTCTGGGTAGGGTATGCAGTACCTACTTAAGTTTAAAAAAATTAAACTATAGGAGTAATTTTCTTATTTTTTTTTTTAATTCCAAGCGTATGGCACTCGCTCGCAAAGACGCGTTAACTTTTTTGTCCAAAAGTAAGGCAAGTTTTGTTATTATTGTTTTATATTTCCGTTCTTCCAGTTTCATTTTCAATAATAAATCAGACAACTTGATGCGAATGCCACTACCACTTTAGTTTCTTGTGCGATCGTCGAGCATAGGTATGGAAAGTTAAGTATAAATGAGAATGACTTCTGTACCTATTTATTGTGGTTGTACCCACATCATAAGTTTATTTCGCGTACAGTAACATTTCACTTGTAATGCGAACGACGCGATATGAGTCCTGTGGACAAATGTTATTGCGGATTGCGCCGTAATCAGGGGTAAGAGAAATTCCGGTTTGTAGAAATATGATTGATGATGCGTTGGTATGGTGCGGTGGTCTGCCTAATTGGTACTACTGGTTCGATATCCATTAGAGTCAGTTTGGGGAACATTCATCTGAATTTGCGTACTTTTGAAGTCACATGAAGCCGTTGGTCCCGGTTCTGTGGTGAGATGGCTCGTAAAAACATGTCACGTCAGAGAGCTACCAGGCGGCTTGGAGTACTTCAAAACCAGACTTTCCTTGAAGGTCATACGATAAGTGGAAGGGACACCCATAGAACGAGAAGTGGTGGTGCTATTATCTTTGAGATTGATACCCGGCAAGCATTGTGCCAGCCGCGGCAGTTACCCGTCTACAGCTTTAATTATTATGGGTCTTAATGATATGGTAATAAATCTGTTATAGCCACTCGTTTCATGTTATGGCGTCATGAGTGTAATGGGATTGTGATCATGATAAAATAAATACATAAAAGCTGAGAGAAAGTAGTAGATTTTTTGACCTAAGTATAAATAGGAGGTGCTCAACGCTGTCTATGTTGATTTATAAAGACTAGCGATTGTCCGCGACTTTTGCTCGACTTTTGGTATTGGATTCAGAGAGAAACGAATGTTTGATTTCACCTTTCACCTTTGCCACGTGATGTCAAACAAAATAAAATTGTTCTGCCGTCTTTTCTTGGTAACTACACTCAGTAGTTTATAGACATCACAAATGTTATTATGATGTCTATAAACTACTTGCTTTGACGACCATTTGGATCAGCGGTAGTTAACGCTGCTTCTGACCCATGGGTCGCGGGTTCGATCCCCGCACAGTACAAATATTTGTGTGCATGAACATGTCTGTTTGTACTGGTCTGGGTGTTTTCTATGTATTATAAGTATGTATTTACAAAAAAAAAAGTATATAAGTAAGTTTATCGGTTGTCTAGTACCCCATACGACAGGGTACTTAATAGTACCTTAATTTGGGACTAGATGGCTCTGTGTGGCCCAGTGAGGCATGTCTTAAAATATTTATTATTTATTATTATTATTATTATGCTTTACTGGAAAAATTATACAAATCCGATCAGTAGCTTTTGCGTTAAAGAGTAAAAAACATTCACACATACCTACAAATTTTCCCATTTTATGATATTAGTTTATATTAGTAAGAGAATCTAAGGGAATATTTTAGCAATATTGTAACAGGAATAGAAGAGTACCTTTAAAATACCTATAGTAATAATCAATTTGTTCACTGTAATTCAGAGAGGTCGAAAACAATGGAATCGTAATGGCCACTCCGACAAATGAATGGTAAAGGCCTACATGATCCCAGGGGTTTAGATACCATTTCAAATTAGGGTGGATCGAGTTACTGAGTTTCAGAACCTTTTATTAATTCAATTCCTTATTGAAATGACGAAATATTGCAAGAGGTAGAATATATAAAGTAAACAATCACTAAAAAACTGACATAGCTAGAAGTATTGCTGAGCTGAAGTGGCAGTGGCCGGGACACAGTGAGAAGAACCGACGGCCGTTGGGGCGGAAAGGTTCTGAAATGGCGACCGTGCACCGGACTATCTGTGGGTGGGCAGGCCCCACTATGTTGACCGCCGAGCATCTGGGTGTGGATCCTTAGGAAAGGCCTATCCAACAGTACGTACCTCTGGCTGAGATGATGACTATGAGGAAACAGCACATCAATATTACTATTGTTGACGACCCAGTTAAAATAGTGGTTCTGACTTCTGTGGTATAACCAAGGATCCCTAGTTTGATAACCGTTAGAGCCAGATGTAACCCCGAAGTTTACCACGATCCTCAGATATGAGAGACAGAGAGAGAGAGAAAAGTCAGTAAAGGAAAAGATCTATTTTTAATTGGTTTGGGCCTGGACATCTCTCGTTATAGTCAAGATTTGGAAGTCATGTTAATTCATTGGTCCCTGATTCTGTCGCAACGGAAGACGTGAAAACGTCAACTTCAGAAACCTGTAACAGGTGACTTGGAAAAATCTGACTCTGACTATTTGGAAGGAACGTCACAAATAGAAGAAAAGAAAGTTGAAAAAGATTATGATGCGTTAGTTCGCAGAAAAAATGAGACCAGTTCTTACTAACGTTTAATCGACTAACTAATATCCTTCTTTGGCTTCGCAGTCAGCTAATAAAATTTACTTTTCTCTTTAAAGCACTTTACCTAAGGCTTAAAGGGCCCTTTCAGTACGTTCCTTTGAATCGGTCAAAACAAGCTAATTGGAAGTACTGTCTGTTTGGCTTTTCCTCAAATTGGTTTCGCAAAGCGGATTCGGGGAATCAATGTTGGGAATCTATTAAAGGTACGAGACTCTGCTGATTGAACAGGTAAAAATACTTTTTGATAAATCAACCTCTGACATTCCATAGACATGTTCATTCTATTTTTATCACACTAATAACTATTTCTACTCTACAAACAGTAGAAGGTTCACATATTTATAGCAATTTAGTAAGTATATTAAGAGAGCGTGAGATACATTTAAAGGTATATTTTTAATAGATAGTTTTAAGATGAGCTTTGGTTTTGCTAAAAATACTCAATTGCTTAATACAGGAAATTTATTGAAAAGAAAGATATAATTACGGATTTGGCTCGCGTTTATTAAGGTTAGCTTTTATCACACATTAATGGTTCTGACGCTAAAGTTCATAACTGGTTACCCAAAACAGTAACAACGAAAGTACCTAAATCAAACTTTTTCTAGGGTCCGAGACCCAAGAAAATATGTAATACTATTAATAGTTAATGTAGGTAATAAGTTAAACATAATCAGCTTAAACTAAAAACCTTCGGTAAAACGACCATAACTTTTAAATTTCTTTAACTTATATCTGAAGAATTAACACACAATATCACTTAGTCTCTTATTTATAGGACAAGTGTTCAGAGTCTGTGCTACAAGAAGTTAGGAAAAACTTGTTTGACTCGACACTTGCGGCTACAATGTGGGCTGTTAATTCAAACTGGTCTGTTACTTGTACAGACGAGAGCACGTCGCATACACTGGAGCATCTTAACGTCGTTGACATAGGTGCCAGTTTACAACAATTCAAACTGTTCAGTATTTCGTACATTTGGTTTGGACGTCGAGATAAACTAGTAAAATTAGATTCGATATTTAAGAACTGTGGTAGATATTTGTGCCTTAAATGCATAGCTTAGATTATGGATTACTATCACCAGCCCATTTCAATCCACTGCGGGTAGCGTTGCCAGGCGTCTGGATAAAGCCGGACAGGTAGGCTTTTTGATAATATAGGCCAAAATAAACGGTGTCCGGCTTTTGTTAGGCTTTTTACATTTCGCAAACGAGCGAGCGACGAGCCGACTGTCGGTCGCTCTCGCATTTACAAAGAATTTACAAAAATGTATAATGATAATCAAAAAAGCTTGATTTTACATACATTTTTTTCGTACCTATTAATACTGAGACAATGTAGGGTGTCCGGCTTTTCTACCCAAATGTCAGGCCATACTGGCTGGTCTGTCCGGCTATTAGGTTTGGCGAACCGGCAACTCTAACTGCAGGGTACATGCCTTTTCAAAAAAAGAAATTTGGCCAATTGTGGAGAGAAGGCGATGCTGCCCGTTTTATTCTGGCAGAACTCCTTTAGCCGCCTCTTACGACACCCACTGAGGAGAGTGGTGCTAGTTCTTAAAGGAGCCGGTACACACGATATTTTATTGGATTTTATTGGATACATCCATAAAATGTAGGATCTTAGATACTTTATGATATTTTAGCGACTTAATTCAGAATTTTTTAGACATTCCTATTGCCTTTTAGTACTTAATTATAAAATGTGAATAAGATAATCATTTCGTATCAGATTCCGTACTCTGCAACACGAAGCTCGTATTCCTGGATATATCTGTCTTTTTCAGATAATTTAAGACATCGGTATGAGTGATAGAGACAGATGTATTCGAATATACGGACATAGTATTGTGGAGTAAGAGGACCTCTGGTAAATTAGCACTCATACTTCTTTGTCGCTTCGATCTCTGTCTAAAATTCGAATTGTTATTTTGAGTTTAGTTGACGTACGAACGCTAATGCTTTGTTGAATTTCCCCCTATCGTGTAACGATTAAAACCACAGAACATTGTGATTAAAACTATCTGCACCTGAAGTGGTGGGGTGAATGAAACGGCTCCTATTGGCTTCTCGCCAGCATCAACAAGTGGCCTTCGCGGACGGCCCAAGTTCACGGATGTTAATAGACTGAAGTCAGCTGTCACAATGTTTATAGGCGGCTTTATTTGAGGAGATAAGTTTGTAGTGTTATTGTTCCGAAATACGAGTAAGTTGAGCATCATTACACTACGTGGAAGGGTACAAACGACTAAGAGATACAGTTGACATGTTTTTGTTCTAAAATAACGTGAGCATGATTAGAAGTGAAAGACTGGTTCTACCAGATGTAGGGCTTCAACGTCTTCTCTTTAAGACTGCGATCGCCGCTTGTTAACCGTGGCAATTATGGCGAGGTCCTTTGGACAGACTTTTTTCTATGACTAAAGTGGTGCTTGTAATATACTAGCTGTTTCCTTCGAATTCTTTTACATGGTCCTCTTTTTGATTCGGAAACCTTCCTCTGTATACGCGTAATAACTCTTCAAACATTTACTAAAACCTAATCATCAGTTAAAAAAGCTTTCAGAATTGATATACTCGTATAAAAAGTATACTTACTGTTTTATTTATATTTATTGTTATCTGTAGAATACAAGTATCATGTGGCTAGTATCTTTTTAATATTCTGGTACTTTTCACGACTTTCATCTTGCTACAGAAACTAGGACCAACGGCAACGGCTTAGCTTATTGAAACTATTTGAAACCCTATATAGACCCAAACCTATTTAGTAAATAACGTTTTCTAAATTAAAATGTCCGGTAGTAGCGGCCGCCGCACTATTTTTTTTTAACATGTATATGTACATTTTTTATATAAGTATCTATTTGAGGTAAAGAAAAGATGTATGATAAAGTTGCAGTTATCAAAATATATGATACTAGCTGTTCCCCGCGACTTCGTACGCGTCAATTTTTGTTTTTATGATCGCTATTATTTTTGTAACATTTTTCACTGATGCTTCGCTCCTATTGGTCGCAGCGTGATGTTTTATAGCCTAAAGCCTTCCTCGATAAATGGACTAACCAACACAAAAAGAATTTTTCAAATCGAACCAGTACTTCCAGAGATTAGTGCTTTCAAACAAACAAACAAACAAACTCTTCAGCTTTATAATATTAGTATAGATGAACGTACCTATCCTTTCTTCGAAATGTATCGCGCTAGACAACCTATCTATACAGGTGCAAACTGCAAATTCAGCCACGGAAGCGTGTCTTTAAGACTTGTCGAATGCAGCTATGGCTCTGTGCCAACCGATGCGTTTTAAAATAAACCATCAAATTGAACTTTATGTTAACGTGCTAAGAATCATAGATAGTTACCCTATTTACTAGAATTGGTCGTTTCTTGTCTAAATGACAACGAACTCGCTGGGAGCGCGCCAAGTGAACCGATCAACTAAACCCTTTGTATTGCATTTAATGGGTTCCCTACAGTTATAGCCGAAACATATTATATTTTATATTCCATTACAGATTGTTAGGTACTCATATATTTATTTATTTAAACTTTATTTGCACAAACATGACATTAATTATTATTGTTATTTTTTTATTGTGTAATTTGTAAGTTACTTTTTATTTCCAACACAATGTATTATTGTTTTTATTGGAATAAATGACTAATGACTAAAATGAAGTACAAAGGTGGACTTAATGCCTTAAGGTATTCTCTCCCAGTCGACCATCGGGCCAAGCAGAAATAATTTTGTGGGCGGTGCGACAAAAAAAAAAGCAAATTAAAAGATATCCAAAAAAAATTTTATTTATATATCATCATCATAAATATACCTTCATGTGCTTAAATGCTATTGTGAATTTAAAAATCGTATACCTCCTATCATGATTTTTATTTGACAGTTTTTCGTTATCATTTTTAATTTTGGTTTTTATCATAGACTTTATACCCGCAATATACAGATATCGGCTGTACGTACGAGTTATTTTTGAAATTGAGAATCGAATGGTAATGGTAGAATTAGTATGACTTCATTGAGAATGAATGAGATTGAGAATGTTAATTCAACATTTATGGGGTAGGGTGATGTCCTGGCCGCTGAATTCAAGTCAAGTTAAGCTGCATAAGCTCATTCCGCCTTCCCATTTCTATCTTCGGGAATCTAAGCGCACTGGTTATCCCTTCCTGGTTGATATACCGCGATCGCGTACCAAGCGCTTTTCCTCTTCTTTTGTGATGCGCACCGCCAAGGTGTGGAATGCCCTGTGATCTGCGTCTATTTTCCTCAAAAATTAGAATCCTAAAATTTTGAAGCAAGCTTGAATTGGCTGCTTTTGGGTAAGCTCGCTCCATCTTAAGCTTCTTCTTAACCGAGTTAAGTACTTAGCCAAGAGAAAAACTATTGATTAAAAAAAAAAGTAAAGTAACAGCCTATAATCATCCCACTGCAGGGAAAAGGCCTCCATCATTGAATTCAAGTTACCACTGCAATGATGGGAACTGGCATAATAACCACGCTTGTCAAATGCGGGTTGGTGATCACAAACCCGAGCAACGTTCGAAAATTCGAAACATTTTGTTGCCCGACCCTGGATCGAACCTGGGACCCCGAGATCTTAGCCCTGTATTTAAACCACTCGACCAAGGGGCGTTAAAAAAAACAAGTCCTTGTTTGGTAATCGTACAAACAGTCACGTCAGGCCAGTGCTTACAAAACCAGTAGCTGTTTAGAAAACCCCGAAACCAGATTATCCTTGAATTAAATCTATACGATAAGAAGGAAGTAAGCGATGTTACAATCAAACCCCTGCAGCCTTAGACAAGTGGCTTTTATGTCATTATGTCATTTTCATACATTTGACATCTTTTCGTTAAGCGTAATCGTAAACAATATTAGAAAACCACTTGTATAAGGCAGCTGAATGAACTGCATTTACGTAACAATTTGGAATATCCTATACTTACATAATCTATTGTTCCCTGCCCAATACCTTTCGGGTCAGATATGGATTAAGAGTAAGCCATCCATCATTCACAAGCTTGGATATACATACATATCGCCGCCATCGATCGTAATAAAGAATCGTCTCGAATGTTCCGTGCTTGAGTCCTTGTGGAAGTTTCCAGGCGCTTCCTTGGCTTATGTGAAGGCGACTTTATACTGGACGATTTAAAACATGTTTTTGTTTGGCGGTGGCTTTGATATATGTACTAATATAACGTTATTTGCGACTCTTTTTACCAAATCTTTGATTTGTTTGCAACAATTGTACAAGCAATATTGTATTGTAGCAAGGGCTTCTTTTTCCTTAATATTATTTTACCACATTTCTTTAATAGGAAATTTAAAACCGATATTTTAGTAACTAACTACTAAATGATCATTTATGATTATTTTTTAGACTAAAAATGTTGATGTTCTCAATTCGATGCCTATTTCTCTTTATAAGTATGGGTCCGTATTACTTCTAAGTAAGGAAGCCTTATTTTAAAACATTATGATTTTGGTCGATTATATATGTATGTAGAAGTTATACCGTAAAAGTAAAAAAAGGTATTATTATTCACAAAAATATACCTACCTACCCAAAACTACCTTTTTGTAAAAATAATACAAAACTCGTCCAGTCATACATTTCAGTTTCAATTTGCTGTAAATTTATTTACCCATGAATACTATGAGTATCTAAAGATATTAGGTACATTTAGAAAAAAAAAGAATTTCTTACTAGACGTGTGCACATAAGTATGACGAAAATTATACTTAATTAAAAGTCTGTCTTGTTTACAAAACAGACTTTCAATTAAGTATAATTTTCTTTATAGGTGTGGACGAACTATTCCATGAGAACCGCACTTTTCCCAGATTTTAATATAGCCTATGTACTATTCCTGTCTATCGTTTTCTTCGTGGCCAACTTTATACAGATCTGTTAAGCGGTCCTAGCACGAAGCATGATTGGGTAATGAACACCCTTCCAAACTTTTGAATTTATAATACTAGCTTTTTACCCGCGGCCTTCTTCACGTGACCCGCGGGCAAGAAGCCATTTGAATAACTTCTGCGTGAAAGAGTACGATAAATTCCATTTCTAACTTTATGACATGACGTTTACAACGCGGCGTTGCGATCCAAAACGTCGTTCCATGTAAACGCTTCCCCATGCAACAAGTGACCCGGATTTGGGTCAAGGTCGTACCGCAACAAGTGGGTGTCGCCCTGTATTTTCGTCTCCCATGGCGTGTTCACCGCGTCGCCGTTGTTATGGTAATTCTGCCATTTCATCGTACGCTCCGATGGCTAGCGAGAGAAACGTAGTTTGATAATGTTGGGAATTTTCCTGGTGAGCTACTATACCCGTAGGTAAAATATAAGGTGTTGCCAAATGCAAACTAGTATGTTGGTTTTACAACTTAGTTTGTGATCAGTATCAGCCCACATCTGTCAACTGCTGAACTATGGCCGCTCCCAAGGCACAGAGTTTTAGAAGCTCAAATTAGAGACTCAATGTTTGATGTTTCAGAAAAAAAAAAACAGATTGGGCAGACATTACGTTATAAGAAGAGTATTTTGACATGTTACGCATAACAGTCGAGTTGTTTGGCAGGCAGTATGGCAAAGTTAGAGAGAAGAGTGACTTATGACAATTTAGTTCGACTCTTACATATTTTATGCTTACCGCACTGCACGGTAAAAGCTTGCCTATTATTTTTCTGGTCTGCCCCCGACCATGATTCTTGCATTCGGATCGAAAAGCCAGTAAAATCTTTGATTAATCAATTTGTAAATCTCTTGTAGTATTACGTTTTAAAATGCTGTCCTATTTTTCATATATGCAAAAGTTCAATAATCAGATAAAAAGTAGCTATTAATGTAAATAACATCCAACAGAGACCACATTCGTTAATTCGGCAAACATGGAATCAATTGATGCGTTATATCATCCTCAAATATTTGAGCCGAGATTGGGAAACCAGTCGACCGAGTCGTCGGGTCACGCGGGCCCGCATTCAAGAGGCGTACTCATGTTTATCTTAAATAAAAATGTCTGATGCGTCAATACAAGTGTATTTGATTTATTTACAGTGTTAAAACAAGTCAAACCGGTGATATAATAGTAGCTACTATAATTTTAACTTTATATAATGTTATATTTTTAGAAGTGATTCTTTAGATAAATGAATACAATGCCAGCCTAGGGTTGCTTTTTAAGGATTTTAATTGCAATCATCCTGACTGTACTCATAGTATTTTCGGTGTGTATTTTATAATGTCAAATACCATGTTGAAACTATTCATGTAACAAGAAAAAAAAAAGTTGTTAGATCTAAAAACGAGCGTGTTTGAAAAATAAAGCTTTTAAGGGAATTAATAACTTAAGGCACATAATACTGCTTAAACGGTGCCGGTGCTTATTTTTAACAAAAAAAAAATTACACAGCAAGATCACTACATTGTTTCTAGACTGGGGCGTGTCCAAAAATGGATGAGTTTAGTAATAAGAGCCTTTACCTGACCGAATGAGAGCGAAAGTCAACTTCGGTTTCGTTTCAGTTTAAGTGCAGTGCCCTGACCAAGAATGTACGAAACATCGACATCGATGTTTGTGCAATAACCTAGACTAGTCGTAGAATGTATCGCATATTATCTAGGAAATATTAGGTAACTAAGCTCTAAGCCTTGTTACAGTTGCCTACTTATTTCTATTGTAATGAACATTTACATATACTAAGCAATACGCAATTAAAGCAAAGATAATATTAACACTTTTAATTTAAAAATGTTTATATTCCAGCCTTGCATTATTAATCGCGAAAATCGTTTCATTTTATGATTAACAATTATTGATTGGTTATGATTAAGTACTAATTTCGAGTAGTCTTTTTTTGATTGCATATAAGTACTTACTTCAATGTTGATTGTCCATGTGGGTACTAAACTACCTACTTAAGGTTGTAAAATCAGTAAAATCAGTTTTATTTCTACAAATAGGCCCAGGAGGTTCTTTTACTCGTCCCAATATTTACACCTACCACTGCTTCAAGAGAAGTCTGGGCTAGTGCCGAGAAGAAACAGCGCAAGAAGCTCGGTCACTGTAAGCTATTGTTGGGGTTATTATCATTGTTAGGTCTTGTAGAGTATAGAATTACCTTAGTGGGTAAGCAATATCTTTACAGAGGACAAGGCAATTTAAGCGATGTTCCAGGCATCATTGATGTTTTCTATCGATATTTGTTTATTTAAACTCAGCAGCACTAGTATTAAAATATCTAAAGTTAGCGCGGTGTTGGCAGTCCTGTGGTTGATTCTAGTAACTTTATGAGCCCTGCAGGTTATTTTGTAGGAAATAACTTCCAGCTATGCGAACGTAGAATACATTTTGAAATAATTCATGTGGAATTTAATAAAGCTTTACTAAGTATTTTATAATGAAGGCCTAACTTAATAAAAGAAATTAGAGCTCGAATTTTAACAATATTTGCAACATATGTATTTTTTTATTCAAAAAGAAGGTTTTTACATAGAAGTCGTTGGCCATATCAGTAGAGTTACTTTGAGAGAAACAGGCATAGATAATAAAACTGTATTCTAAAAATATTCTTTATATTTTTAGAGTACAGTTTTACCTTTGTTAGACAACTCTTTAGTCTATCCGTAACCACGAACATAACGGTGAAAAATATAAAACAAAAAAAAAACGAAGCCCTAGTAAAAAAATTTGCTATCCTTAATAATCCTTATCCTTACTAATATACTATACATAAGAAAATTATTTTCGTATGTAAAGCTTAACAGCTTTCACGCCTAAACTACTGCACCGATTTTGATAAACTTTGGTACAAAGATAGATGAGACCTTGAGAACGAAGTTAAGACTATTTTGTATCCAGCTGCTAGGTGCAGGTTTCGCCCACTGTATACTTTTACTAGCATAACTTTAAATGTAAAATACTCTGTAAAAATAAATATGTACCTAGTCTAAAGCCGCAGTCAAAGAGCTGAAGCCAAAATCAAGAAATGCTATCAAAGAGGAATAGCACTACGAAAATCTTTACCAGCGTGATATTCTGATTAAAAGTATTAAAAAAATACCATTTCTGTTTCGATTTAGTTTTTAATACAGCCTTCTTGATAACCGACTCGAATGACGTGATAGATTGACAAGTCAATCACAGCTGTCAGTTTAACCTACATAAACAATTATTTTTATGTTTTATTGGTTATAAAGAAAGAATGTTTACGTGAGGAAAGTATTATAAACGAATGTTTTATGAGTTTAAGAGTTAATAAGTATGTGTGTATAGTGTGCAAACGTTTAGGTTGGTGGTACTTAACACTATGTTATAAAAAACTAAAAAATACTTAAAATATTCAGTTCAAGGAGTTACAAAAGAAGTTTTGAAGAAGGTTATGCTTCACAAAGTTATTTATTAATAGCCTTAGATTTCATAGCTCTTGAGATGAAATGTTCAGAGATAAGACCATGTTGTGTTTTGAATCATCAATTGAAGTTCCCTTATAGGTACATGACTAGCTTTTCTCCTGCGTGAAATACACTTTATATAGCGCGTGCGAAAACTTGTGTTGTGCGGAGACCAACAGTGGAATACCAAATAGCCCATGTTACTACTGATACCTCCAAAAATATGTGCACAAAGTTTTATGGTGATCCGTTAAGTAGTTTTCAAGTGAAAGCGTTACAAACTGACTAACATTCACATTAATATATAATAGGGGTTAAAGTATGAAATGGCCGATTATTTTCCCACTTTTTATTTTGTTTATAGCTCTTAAGTATAGTCATATTATTGCGTAATTCTTTTTGTATTGTATCAAAAACTAAATAAAGTAACTTTTGACTAAAAAAAAAAGCAATACAAGTGCCTTTTACTTCAAAAGAAGTCGTTGTAAAGACCCCTTACAATGTGTCAGCTGACCTTCTTGCTTCAATTAAGTATATTTGTATTATATACTTTGATTTTCAGAAATTTAAATGCTATAATGCGTAGCTTTATAACCATCTAACTTTCACCTTTAATTGCATCGAAAAAGGTTCAGGCGTTTTTAAAAAAACTAAAAAATTGTTAGTATGGAAAAATGACTTTTCTCGATTTCGTCCATACAAAACGGCAATTTCATACTTTAACCCCTAATATTTAGTGAAATGAAATGATACGCTATGTATAAAAATCAATATCAATTAATATACTCTTACAATAAGTTTTGTGTCGGTGAGCTGTTGTTTGTATGTTTATCTGATTGGTTTCTCTGTTTACGTCCGCGCAAAGCAATGAACACTAATGTATTAACTCACTGCCTGTATTTGCCATGTGTAAATCGCCCTCAATACGTAGAAGTGACTATCACTTTCCACTTGCATTATTTCTAATCAATCAACTTGTACGAACAAGGTGTACGGCATTGCTTTACCAAGCGAAAGCCGACGTAATTGTCAAAATTAAAAATCTAATAGTATATAATTTTTATCTTTTCTTAATAACCTGTGGATAAAGTTGTGGGCTGCAATATTAATTAGACATAGCCTAACACTACTATTAAAACACATATTGTAACTGTTTTTTACACTGTCAATGATTATTTAAATCATAGAAATGTACGGCATTAAATTGTCCCAGCTCGTACTTGCTTAAACCTTGTAAAAATCACCTTACCTTGTAAAAAATATTTAAAAAGAGGCTGACAATAGTGACCGAGTTCCTTGCGCTGCTTCTTCTCGGCACTAGCCCAGACTTGTCCCGAAGCAGTGGAAGGTTTAAATTGGGATGTGTAAAAGCGCCTCCTGGGGCCTATTGGCAGAAATAAAACTGATTTCAACAGATTTTAATTGTTTAAATGATTTGTATCCCGAATAAATAGAATAAAATAAGAAAAATAAAAAAATGCTATATACATATACATACATATATGTGCTATACACATGCTTTATTATATACAGCAACAGTCTAACGAAGGGTTAGGTAACTTAATTTAAATATTTGTATTTAAACTGTATAAAACCACAACTAAATATTTCAAGCGTCGACTTGTATCTTCTACCTAAAAACGACAAAAACATTACGTTCGTCGTATGGGAGCCCCACTTAAATATTTATGTTTTTCTGTTTTTTCTACATTTTTTGTCATAGTGGCAAAAGTAATACGTTTTCTGTGAAAATGTCAACGATTTATCGATTATGGATCAAAAGATATTAGCTATAGGGTTCCATTTTTACCCTTTGGGTACGGAATCCTAAAAAAGCCAGTATCAAGGTACAATCAAGAGGTTAAAGACAACAACTAAGCTACTCCAACTCATATAAATAAATAAATATTTAAGACATGCCTCACTGGGCCACACTGAGCCATCTAGTCCCAAATTAAGGTAATATTAAGTACCCTGTCGTATGGGGTACTAGACAACCGATAAACTTACTTATATACCTTTTTTTTTTTTTTGTAAATACATACTTATAATACATAGAAAACACCCAGACCAGTACAAACAGACATGTTCATGCACACAAATATTTGTACTGCGCGGGGATCGAACCCGCGACCCATGGCTCAGAAGCAGCGTTAACTACCGCTGATCCAAATGGTCGGCTATATACATGCCTTATTCGCGCTATAAAGTAAAGTAACAGCCAATAACCATCCCACTGCACGCAAAGGCCTCCATCATTAAGACGCTGACATGAGCCAAATTGAGCTCAATGAAGATTGTTTTGCATTAAGCCTATGGCTCGAATTGTTGCCAAATTCTATGTAGTTGTAATTGATCATATCTTCGACCAGGTGGCTGTTTCCAAAATACGATTCTAAAAACTTTTCTCGATAGAAAAAAATCTCAAAGTAGCCTCTGAAAATACATAAATTACCATTTTTCTCAGCAGTCCGTATAACAATGATAATAAAATTTTGCTATATTGTATATTACATTTTGCTTAAGCAAATGGCTGATTTAGATTTTTAATAAAATGGCAATTTTAAATTGCACAACGAATTTTGTTGTTTGGCACTTAGGCCGTTCTATTCCATGCGCTTTTTCTCTGTCACTCCTACGAAAATCGACAGTGGCGCGTTCCAAAGAAATTCAAAGACGAATAAATTTGTGGGCGTGTTTATTGCTCAAGGTCATCGGCTGCAGTCAGCGTCTTAAATTGAAGTTATCACAGCAATGATGGGTACAGGCATAATCACCACGCTTGCTCAGGTTGGTGATCACAAACCCGAACAATGTACGTAAACTGTTGCCCGTGGATTGAACCTAGGACCCTAAGATCTTGACTCAGTACATAAATCACTAGACCAATGAGATATTTTGCGTAGCTCCTATTAAATATTCCGAAGTTATAACAATATATTTTTGTCCACAGATCGCAAACAGTGTTGACTCAGCATGTAGTGAATTGCGTACCGTAACAAAGTGTGAACGAGAAACAAAAATGGCCGACCTGTACGAGAACGATGCGAACGTCGACGACGATGTCGGCTACGAATACGACACGACGAAGATTCCGGAAATCGTCACTCCCGACGAGATGAACGAATCGGGATACCAGGAGGGTTCCGAACAGAGTTATGGGGAACGTCGGGATTCCAAGGAGGGTTTCGGTGGTGAGGTTGACTCGGACAGTGGTGTGGACGGTGTGAGCAGCGGCTGCAGCACCGCCGATGACTGTCCAGTGGTGTCTATAAACGATGTGGTCGCGTATTACGACGATATACGACCGAGGAGGCGACACGTGCCCCAACTCAACTTCTACAACTTGGACATCGAGAGGATGGCGATGGATGTCGCTGTTGCTCAGGTGAGTTTGATGAGATAGCCTGATACAGTTCTGTACCTTTAGTAGCATTTTTCGAGTATGCACACGGTGTGAATTTCCACTTCTAGGGTTCCGGTAACAAGGACCGCAATTAAATCAAGCCGCGGCGTCTTCTCTCTCTGCGATCGCCAACCCGCCTGCCAAGCGTGGCGATAGTGTCAAAATTCTCATAATGGAGAGGCCTTCGTCCTAGTGAACTGAAATAGGCTGGTGATGAAGTTTGTGTTTACACCGACCTGTAGTAACAGATGCTGCAGTTCGTACTGCTAAATTTCTTGATTAAAATTGTCTTGAACGATCTAATAGCAAGCGCTCTATACTTACAAGACTCGGATGACTGTCAAACACAACTAGACACGGGATAATGCTTTAGAACCAACATTTCATTAACGCAAAACATTTATTCGCGGTTTTTTTAGTACCCGTCTGCCAGCTTGCCTGCCTTCACGCAAACCGGCTCGGGCTGTTCTAACGTATAGTACCCGAGGTTTTATTCTGCTAGTGTCCACATATTCGAATTCCTCTAACTCTTTAACTCATATCGTTGTCTTAGAGTATCTAAAAGAGACAGATAGATCTGAATATAAATTCCTTAAATAAAAACTCCGACTGCTTTATGTGGACTTGAACAGACAACCTTCTACTTAAAGGACTAATCTAACTAATTGGATAAAAGTCATTGTTTGTGTCCACGAATTTATTAAAGGCTTTATAATAAATAATAATAATAAATAATAAATAAATATTTTAAGACATGCCTCACTGGGCCACACAGAGCCATCTAGTCCCAAATTAAGGTAGTATTAAGTACCCTGTCGTATGGGGTACTAGACAACCGATAATCTTACTTATATACTTTTTTTTTTTTTTGTAAATACATACTTATAGTACATAGAAAACACCCAGACCAGTACAAACAGACATGTTCATGCACACAAATATTTGTACTGTGCGGGGATCGAACCCGCGACCCATGGCTCAGAAGCAGCGTTAACTACCGCTGATCCAAATGGTCGTTTATGTTGTAAGTTTGGAAGCCAGCGGAGTTTCATTATTGTTTTTGGTTTGAAGGTACAGACAACAGCACGTCAACCTACCACAAGACGTCAAATTTTCTCAATGGATATTGATCTTGTTGGATTTAAAGTTGAAAATCAATTTAATGACCTTTAACTTTTTCAGTAGGTTGACCTGACCTTCAACAACTAGAAAAAATAAATTTATAATCGGTTGAGATGAAACAGCTTTTTTAAATGTATCGAATATACTTTATTTGATATTTTAGCAACTTAATTGCACTTATAATATCAGTATATAAACTTGAAAAATTTTGACTCAGGCGGGACTCGAGCCCGCATCTCCTCGTTCGAGTCCCGCCTGAGACAAAATTTTTTTTTCACGTTTATATACTGTATCGAATATGTTTTTTGAGTAAACAAAATGGCAGGTGTGAATTTAAAATGTAATACCTTGTTTAATTTTCATGTGACGCAGTCTCTTACTCAAGGAATTGTATTTTTAACTAACATCAGCACTTTAATTTCATAAAAAACAGTTCCAAAACATAGATCCGTTAATACGGGCTCCGCGTTTTGTAGTAGGGCCTCTGGTTTCCAACTATTTATGTAGACATGTTCACATTCCTATTGCGTTATTCTCTTGCGTCCTTTATTCTTACCATTTTGGTGACCAACTTTCTTGTGGTTTATTTTGTTTACAAATAATTTCAGTAATTCAGTAAATATGTATGCTTTAAATAGTTTCATGATACCAAACCCAAACAACAATCAGCAATTTGAAATTGATTTTGAATTGACCTTCGTTTTGAAGAACAGTACGGTGGTAATAAGGGCATTTATGAGATATTAATAGATGTCGAAAATAAAAAGAATGTCACTGATGTCAAAATTGGGACATAAAATGTATAACAAAATATGAAAAATAAAGTGATATCCAAATAGTTAAATTAATTTATTTTAGCAATATCACATTTTTTTTATTTTCAACGTATTCAGAGAAGAATATCACGTTATACCTATTACACTAAAATTTCATAAGTACATTGATCTTGTGTGATTTCATAAATTTTATTCGTATGAGAAATCTGATTACACTTTTCCTTTTTTTTAAGGCACCATAACCTGTATTTTTATCTACAACTAGCGGACCCGACAGACGGTTGTCCTGTCTTAACTATAAATATTGATTTCGAAATTGTATAATTAAAAAAAAATATCAGACTAGCGGCCCGTCCCGGCTTCGCACGGGTGGACATAAGTTTTTTTTTATAAGGATCCCAAATCTTTTGTAGCAATAAATAAAGCCTATGTCACTTAAAGCGAATGTACCTTTCCAATGGTGAAAGAATTTTTGAAATCAGCCTAGTAGTTTTTGAGTTTATTCATTACAAACATACACACACACACAAAAATACAAATCTATCCTCATTACAATATTAGTGTAGATTGGTAATATTCCTCAATATTATCATCGCACCAAAACCTCTGCTTGACGTAAACCTAAGGCAAAGGAGTTGTCCCAAATTGTATGGAGGCTAGGCCCAGAACCTGTACACATTGCCAAAAGTTAGGGCAATATACTCGTACCTACAACACTTTGTTATTATCCAAATTCTTTAAAATGGCTTCGTTAAATGGCTCAAACAAAAATAAACTTATCAGAATAGCAATACTAAACAGTAAAAACAATCATGGCGGAAGATGACACTTTGATGACATCTGTCAGTATTGACAATTCCAAAATCGCTTTCTGGATTCGAACAAGTGATATTGTTTGTTTACTTGTGCTTGTTGTATTAATAATAAACAAAACAAAGAGTTTTAACTTATGTAATGCCTAACGTGAAAAGATAGAATATTAGCTTTTCACGTGAGATTATGACGAGTGACAAAAACTTGAAAAAAAATGGTTATGTCAACTATTGACAAAGGAAATCTGACAGCTGACATTTAAGAGTTTATGATTTATCTTTTTTTTTTCGTCAAACGCCATCTTGTGTTCCTAATTGAGAGGGATATTTATTAGATTGTATTTATTTTTGAGCCGCTAAATTATACCTACGTTATATACAGTTATTAGTATTTTTCCCAAAGTCAGTAGATTTTTCTTGATTTTTAGAATACTGTACAATGTCTGGGCCTGTCACGGGACATCTCTTTGTCTCTTTATGTCAAAACCACACGAGTAGATAGACTAGCGGCCAGTGGTCACGCACACATACCTCTATCACTAACCCTCTAAACACAAGGGCCGTTTTTCCATACAAACGTAGTCCCCTGTTTCCTCCCTGGATAATGCCAGTAGAACAATACTTTTTATTATAAAAATCTATGGCCACTATTAGCATGTGTCTATGTTTTCCTTTTTTTCATAAATTAAATAATAAAAGAGAAATGAAGCCTCCAAAAATCTAAATAAAAGAGATATGAAAAATCAGTAAAATTCGTCAGATTTTCCGCTGTGCTCAAATATCCAGAAAACAAATTTGGCTAAATTTTAGAAAAAAAAGCAAAACATACGAACACGGCCAAAGCTTTTCTATAATTTTTAATGAAAAAAGTATTCAAATCGGTCTAGTTTTGGAAAAGGAATCGGGGGACTACGAAACGTTGATTTTGTGTGCTTTTAGTAGGGATTTTCGGTCCAAAATGCAGTTGTCTCTATCGCGCTCTGCGGTGCAGGCGTTCGGGACTGTGCGACAGCAATAGATTTTACAAATACCTATTTTTTTATTCTCTCGACCGTAGTGTTTCCTCTTAAACTCTGTTTCGTACACTACTCATGTGTCATGACAGAAGAATTAAGGAGAAACAGGTCGTTCAGATGACGTAATGTGACAATGCAATAAGTAAATTTAAATTTATATTTGAATTATTTTTGTTCACTTGAAGCATTATATTTAAAGTAAGTAAGCAGTAATGGCTCTTAATAAATTCCTAGGCAGTTCGCTGTGGAATGTAGTATCATTTCGCGGCGTCATTGTATATTATGTTTAGGGCTACCAATACGGCAATTTTACCCATAGGATATAGTCGGGATAGGCCACACTTTAAGAATTGATTTTTTATAACCAAATACTAAAATTAATATATTTTGTTAGTCAATCTGGCCAGTACTTTGGTTCTTTACCTAGAAATTTATGAATGACTTTTGATTTTTTATCTTTGTAACTCAAATAAAAAAAACAATCCTATCCGTATGATAGAAAAATAGGGTTATAAGTAATAATATTTTACAGCCTTCAAAAAATAAAACTTATTTCACAAAAATCTATTGAAGAAAGCTCGAAGTGAGCCACTAATTTTGAGTCGAAGCGTCTGCGTAAGACAAAATTCTAATCCTTTTGTAAAAAAAATATCAGTAATTTCTCTATAAATAATCGTTATCTAAGTATTGAATGTATTATCTTTTCCGAATCGGTAAATGTTTTCAAAACCTGGCAACCCTGTAAGTTCTAAGCGTCAGAGCGGTGCTAGATTCCTTTCACTGCTAATTTCATAGATAATTTTACGTAATTATTAGGTTAATGCTGCACCAGGCCGGTAGCGGCTTGGGCAAATTCGATTAGTACCTAGCCTAGCCTAGCATAGGATCTAGAGTTTCGTAAAAACATCTAGATTTAAACTAAGATGGAGACAATGTTGTATTAACCAAGAATGCAGTAAATAATGTGTTATCTATACTAATATTATAAAGCTGAAGAGTTTGTTTGAACGCGCTAATCTTCGGAAGTACTGGTTCGATTAGAAAAAATCTTTTTGTGTTAGATAGTCCATTTATCGAGGAAGGCTTTAGTCTATATAACATCACGCTGCGACCAATAGAAGCGAAGCATCAGTGAAAAATGTTGCAAAAATAATAGCGTTCATAATAACAAAAATTGACGCAGACGAATTCGCGGGCAACAGCTAGTTAAAGATAAATTAACAGATCAAACTCGCATTTAGGAGGGTTTTACATATTTTGGTTTATCTTTACGTCTCAAATAGTTCACAGCGATCGAGGTCACGGGTAGACTGATATTGAGAGTATACCCCCTAAAATTATCAATTATTACGACTTAGTCTAAATTAAACTAAGAGTATAGTGAAGTGCTTTTTAGGGTTCCGTACCCAAAGGGTAAAAACGGGACCCTATTACTAAGACTTCGCTGTCTGTCCGTCTGTCCGTCGCTCTGTCACCAGGCTGTATCTCAAGAGACGCGATAGCTAGACAGTTGAAATTTTCACAAATCATGTATTTCTGTTACCGCAATAACAACAAATACTAAAAACAAAATAAAATAAATATTTAAGGGGGGCCATAAGAACGAGTTTGTGGTATAGGATACAACAAACTCGTTCTTTTGGCCTTTTTGGTACGGAACCCTTCGTGCGCCAGTCCGACTCGCACTTTGCCGGTTTTATTTGTATTTTACTATGCGGGTACCGTAAAGGTAGAGTCGAATTTTAGCACTAGAATCAGCCCATTAAAGGATTTTTACCTATATATGAACCTTTTCAACATTAGGTACTTACCAACAATAATTATATAATAAATATGCATTAAGATTAAATGGCTTGGTAAATTATGACTGTTTTGAGTCATTTAACTGTAGAATATTAGGCCTTCAAACATAGTTTTCTATTTATGTAAAGTAAAAAGTAACAGCCTATAATCATCCCACTGCAGGGAAAAGGCCTCCATCATTGAATTCAAGTTACCACAGCAATGATGGGAACTGGCATAATCACCATGCTTGCCAAACTTATTCCTGTTCATTCAAATCCAAATCCGAAAAAAAAATTTCAAACTATTAAAACAAGAATGGTTCTTGCATCTTATACCGTATACCGTCATTCAAGTCACCGAGATACGAGTACAAGCGAACTTCTAACGACCAGATTTATTGTTATAAGGATAAGTTTCGCGTTTGATATGTGATACCCTCTTCGGGAACAAACAAATCGCTAAAATTGAACTTCAACAGGAAAATACGTATCGAGAGAACAGGGCCGTATCAAGGGCGTAGCGGAGGTGTTAGGTTTCACATTAAGCCGATCGGTGAAATACTTTAGATTGGTATATTACTGACTCACATTAGACTGCATGATTTATAACTTTAATATGATGAAATAATGTGTTTAATTCGTTTTATATTTTTATGATCACGCAGGCTTTTGGGAAAAGTTGAAAATGATTTTTTTTTTTCAATTAGATAAGTTTAGTTTTTGTTAGATTTGATTTTAGATTTTGGCCCCTAATTAAAAAGATATAGAGTAGGCAGACAGATTGCGTTCTTATAAAAATTGTAAAGACAATAATAATTATGGGTACAAATAAAAAAAAATTAAAGAGAAAATAGAAAAAAGGCACCAATTTTGAGACTATAAATGACCACTGTACTATTGCAGCATCAACTTACAGCAAAATTACAATTTGTTTCATGAAATTCGACTTACTTTTCATTTTATAGTTCCACTCCAACTAGTGAAGGTTGGCAGTCAGCTCCGCATTTTTCTCGGTCTATGGCGAGGTTGAAAAATTTCAATGCATTAGTTACTGCAGTTCTACCCAAAAGTTTCCCAGCCATGTTTTTTCTCTGCATCCAACACCTCTTCTACTAGCTTCTTCAACTTAATGACATTTTTAGAAGTTGACTTACTAACAATGGCCTGCACTACTAGAACCGCTATACATTTTTGTTTTAAAACTCGCACTTATATATTCTACTTATGTATTCATAACTATAAGACGCTTTATTATATAGCTTGATGTGCTGTCGTCTGTACATAGCAGTTCTTTTTGTTTATATGTAAATTTATTCTCATTTTTAGGGTGCAAAGTAAGCAAAAATATTTCCATAAAAGTAAAATCTAATTTAAAATTTGACTTAAATGTGACCTCAGCGATCGATTCTGTCTAGCATTTCGAAGATAATCGCAAGTATGATTCGGGTTGGGCAATTACCATAATTCCGTAGCTGATTGAAAACGATATTAGTATATTTTTAGCAACCCAATCAAAATAAACCGGCCAAGTGCAAGTTGATCTCGCGCACGAAGGGTTCCGTACTAAAAAAGCCCAAAAAAACGGGTTTGTTGTATGGGAGCCCCCCTTAAATATTTATTTTATTTTGTTTTTAGTATTTGTTGTTATAGCGGTAACAGAAATACATAATTTGTGAAAATTTCAACTGTCTACAGAGCGACGGACAGACGGACAGACGGACAGACGGACAGATGGACAGACGGACAGACAGCGAAGTCTTAGTAATAGGGTCCCGCTTTACCCTTTGGGTACGGAACCCTAAAAACTTTGCCCAAATTTACCAGTAACTGTAGAGTATTATAGCATACAAATGTATTGGGCAATTATCATAATTCGTAAAGCTGTGCAATTAACGCATGCAATGGAATTGCACTTAAATTACTATTGCGTTTGTTAGATTTACAAGTGTTGAGTACAGCTGCCACATATTCAAAGCGAAAGTTTGTTAAAAGTATTTGCCGTAACATATTTACAATTTAATATGTGTTCTTGGACTAAAATAATACTTAGGCCTGATTTTTCAATAGTCAGATATGAAATATTCGTCAAATAAAATACAATATAGCTAATTTGAAAACGATTTTCCTGATAAAGGATCTATCAGGAAAATCACAGAGTTGTTTTTTTTTGATGTGGACAACATCACATACATTGTTCTGATCCCAATTTGAATAACTATTTAGAGCACTCGTATTTTGGAAACTAAAAACAACGAAGGTACCACAAACACCCCGACCCGGCCCCCAATTCCGCTAATTTACAAATGGCTCAATAGCATCGCAACTGTATATTTTGACACATTTAATATGGAAGTAATGTCAAAATACACGATTGCGATGCTATTGAGCCATTTATCCATATGTGATGTTGTCCACATTTATAAATTAGCAGAATTGGGGCCCAGAGAAGATGTAGAATAATACTTTTTTTCTACATTGACCCGTCTGGGAATCGAACCCGGGACCTCTGGGCAGGCGACACCTTGAAAACCGATGTGTACGCCACTCCGCCACAGAGGTCGTCAAAATAATAACATTTAAAATGCAACCTAAAAATTTGGTCTAAATTGTAGAGCCATTTTGGTAAAATATTGTTTATCACTGTCGATGCGAGAGAGGAAAAAAGTAGTAAATGCTATTCTTGTGCCTTGTGTCTTGTACCTTGTGCCTTTCGTCTAGAACAGTTCAGCAATACTTCTACACTTTCGCGTTCAAAATATTAGTAAGAATATTAAGATAAATACAACAGTTGCTTGTTTTAATTGATGATAATAACAAGGGCACAAAGGCACTATCTTTACCGTGCCTAGTCCGTCCCTGCCACCTCGAGCCGGTTAAGAGCTCTTTTATCCGTTGCCGTGGAAAAATACACGCAGGAATCCAGCGCCTAACTGGATAACTTATGGCGCGGTTAGCGAGAGGATTAAAATACATGCGCTCTCACATAAGCAAGTAAAGATGGCCATACATTGCTTGATACTTAGTCAGCATACATGCGATCGTAAACCCAGATAAAATTATTTTTACATTGAAATATGCATCCTATTTTGAGTCGGTGCTTGACAATTGCCAGTAATTTATTGTGGCTTATTTTACGTTTATTATCGGGATATTTTTAATGAAAATATTGTTTTTTTTTCTATATTTAAAGCTGCTATGGCAACTCTGTTAATCTCCGAAACCCGGGACCCTTGCGTGGTAGGTGAGTACTGCTACACAAACCGGGTCAGATAAATTTTAATTATGTTAGTTAGAGACTAGATCAAATTGTGTGCTATGATAAAAATCACTGAGGATTTTTTAAAGACGATAGAAATCACGGAAAAAAGTAGACTTAGCAGGCATAAAAAAAACCTTCTTTAAGGTATTATTTTGTTTTAAATCTAACAGGATAAATTACCTATTACGCGATATTACGAGTAACAGGTTTACTTGCAATAAAACAAAAGTGATTGTCGGCTGCATCGCGTCTACCTATTGAGCTGTTCGAAAGTTAATATTGGAACAAAGTATTATGCAACAAATAATTTAGTTACAAAACTTAGCAACTGGTGGATGCAATGGAGCACCTTTCTCTAGACTTGGGCGCGTATTTATAATAGGATCTCAATGTAGGATGCTTCCTAAATAGATAAGACAAGTTTGTGAGATAGTTTTAAGTCTATATCCGATCTTGGCTTCGATGCTACATTATTAAATAAGCTGGCGTGTTGACATTCACTGAAAACTTTTTTGGTCTAACTAAAGATAAACTGGCAGAGTATATGGTGCTACTGACACAATGATGAAGCTTATATGGTCTACTTTAAATAATCTGAACTAAACTTTAGTGTATGTTGTCCCTTGTAGCCAAAGACTTTATAAAAATCTCCCAGATATAGTTCCGAAAAAGAAAGCCTACTGAAATCGTATTAAAATTTAGAAAGAAAAAATAGTTTCATAATTTAAACTTGAAAAATTATGTCTCAGGCGAGACTCGAACCCGCATCTCCTCGCATGCCGTGCGCGGCGCTATACCATTAATTAAATATAATATAAAGTAAAAAAAATAGTTATTTTACTCCATGGCAAGCACGAATCGTTTAAACAAGATAAAAAGTATCAAAAAGGTTCTTGCTTAGCATTTTAGGCGTTCGTGACAGCTAAAGGTTAATCATTACCAGCCCATTTCAGTACACTGCTAAACATGCCTCACCAATAAGAAGAATTTGCCATGATCGTCTAGCTTAGCAATGGGCCACCATTGGTAAACCATTGCCATCCTAGAAAAAGACGGCCCGCAATAGACACTGCTGGTCGTCTTCTACTGAAAGACTTTAGTTGCCTCTTACGAGACCCATAGAATGGGGAGAGGAGGCGCTATTCCTTGCACACAAACTACAATACGATTCTTATCACGACGCAAATTCATTGACCAGAGCCAGCAAATTGTAAAAGTATCAAGAAGTAGTGTTAAGATTTGTTTATTAATAGAGTAAGTTATATCTGATCGAGCCGCCACTGGCATCCAACAACCATTTCGCGGGACATACTGACAACGAGAATGCATTGTATGCACACAATCAGTTCCTAGTATATGCAACTGAAAGTTTCAGCTAGGCCTTCTGTTATGTCATTAGGCACTCTGAACATCTAACTTTCAAGACAGCGGCATTTGGATGTATGGGTCACGTAATATGTATTCCCATGTGAAATTTGCATAATACAGTGACATTTAGGTATCAACGTCACAGTGATAAAGAGGATAAGTTTTAATAGATAATCAGGCCTATAATAGCGTGATGAAGCTGTGTGGTACTGGCACAAAATACAAAGGCACCATCTTCTTGTGCTATGGGTGTCGTAAGAGTCGTTTTAAGGAAAAAAAGGGCAGCAGCTTCTTCTCTGATGTTTTTTTAAACTTGGCTAAAATGCTATCACATATCAGATTGCTAAATGCAACGATATGACAAAATTCTCACTCTCATTCTCTCAGGATGGTTTCAGAGCAAGACTTTTATACTTTTTTAATTGTTTTTGTTAATAAAATACCTTGTTACAGAGATGGTCCCATCAAAATTCAAATCATAAATACTTTAACCGACATCAGTCAATGGCGATCATGTTCCTTTATATTGCATTTTTGGAAATTTTACCGAGAAAAATGCTTTAAAATGCACTTATAGTGCACAATACAGATTTGATGAGAGCGCACGGCAAGAAAACACAAAGTAAAATGCAATCATTCAGATTTACTTCGCTAGCAAAAATCACACAGTCAACATAGAAAAGGCTACTCTAATGCACAATACATTTATTATTGACGATATTTAAGCCGGTAGTTTGAATTTTATATTATTTCTTGAAATCCGTAAATTTATTTGGGAGTAAATGTTTGCTAATCGCATCTGAAATTTGTTCGGCGTAATAGTTTAATAAATAACTATCCGAACTTTACATATTACTAAAATTATGAATGCGAAAGTCTGGGTGGATGTTTGCAACTCAATCACGACAGAACGGCAAAACGGATCCAGAAGAATCTTGGCATGGAGCTAAATAATAGGCTGGAATAACACTTATCCCGGAAAAAGTACGATTTCCTTTGAATAGTTTCTCCACGCATACGGATTTACAAGCAATAGCTATTTTATAAAAATTAAAAATAAAATTCCTTGTTTATAATTTTCTATTGCCTCAGGTAGGACTCAGAATCACAGGGCGAGGCATCTGATCTAACAAGATTTTTTTTCTCTCGACGCATTTACTTAAATAATAATCCAGCGGAGCTACCATCGATATATCAATTATCAATTATATGTTGGTGTAAACTAAACGTTATAAACAAATAATGTATCTTGTAGAAACGAAACGCATTTGTCAAGATTGTCAAATCATCTGCATTCTTTTCCTTCTTCCTGTCTGTCCTAAGAATCTATCCGTGCTACGAGTACGTTTAATAAATAAACTAACCCTTTTGCGTATAAACAATCTTTTCTTTTTCTGCCCATATCCCTTCATAATAAATGTAATTAAAATGTCTATTGGAGGTAATTAAAAATGTATTCAGTGGTGCAGTTGGTGAGTTTTGTTTAAATGTGCTGGCGTTTCTTTCTGAGCTTCGATTAAAGACGGACAATTCACTTTGGTCTTGAGTAACACTAACATTGCATTCACGAATGGCTCGGCGTCGCGTCTGCAAACCCCGAGTACGTTTGCGTAACAAATCTGACGCATCATTACTATTACTCTTATAACGAGTCTCTTGCCTCCTTTTTATGGTACTTTCGCGAATTATATTATATTGTTGGTCGTAATAAAATTCGTTTGCTGTAATGCGATTAAATCTGTATTGTTCAGTTCTAAGTACGATGATTGCATCGTGGCCTGAATACAGCCTCATTTTTGAACAGAAATTCAGACTTTAGAGTTAGTAATGTTTAGTATGGTATTTTTTTTAAAATCGGTTTTTAAGCTTAATGCTAGTGTGAATTGAAAGAACAAATCCTTGAGAAATTTATTTTTATTTCCGGTATTGTATTTTTAATTTCCATTAGTAATATGATTGCATAAAATAAATACCTACACTTGGCAACTGTTTCATTTTTAAGATATTTAGTATTACAATCGAATCGAATTGTATGTAGGCGCTTCACTTTAGTATGGCTAAAAAGATTTGTATGACTCTTTATTTGTTATGTTTTTAATGTTCAGGGGAAGGTTTGGATGAAAGAACTGTTTTAGAAATATTCACATAGTAAAGGGTGTAAAAGATAAAAACATTGTCAAAAACGACCATCTTCATTTAGTGTTTATTTTTATTTTATTTTATCATTAAGATTCACCAGTGTTTGTTTACGCTAATTACCTACAATAATTAAATATACAAACATCAGTAATAATAAACCAGCTAAGTGTAACAATCGTTGAAGGTAAACACCGCTTGCATTTAAAGACTAAATAAAAGATAGAACTAACTCCAAAAAATAATAAAACCGGCCAAGTGCGAGTCGGACTCGCGCACGAAGGGTTCCGTACCAAAAAGGCGAAAAAAACGGGTTTGTTGTATGGGAGCACCCCTTAAATATTTATTTTATTTTGTTTTTAGTATTTATTGTTATTGCGGTAACAGAAATACATGATTTGTGAAAATTTCAACTGTCTAGCTATCGAGGCTCTTGAGATACAGCCTGGTGACAGAGCGGCGGACAGACGGACAGACGGACAGACAGCGAAGTCTTAGTAATAGGGTCCCGTTTTTACTCTTTGGGTACGGAACCCTAAAAAGCAAAAGATATTCATAACATAGAGTGAAAAAATAACTATTTAGAAACAGAAACACACTGCTATAAATAAAAAAACAGTTCATTTTTCAATGTCACAACATTAATCAATTACAATCAAATCGGTATAATATAGTAATATGGTCTAATTTGACGATCTTTGATGTGGCGGAGTGGCGTACACACCGGTTTTCAAGGTGTCGCCTGCTCCGAGGTCACGGGTTCGATTCCCGGAAGGGTCAATACAGAAAAAATGTGTTTTTCTACATTTTCTCGGGTCTGGGTGTTTGTGGTACCTTCGTTGTTTCTGGTTTCCAAAATACGAGTGCTTTAAATAGTTATTCAAATTGGGATCAGAGCAATGTATGTGATGTTGTCCACATTTATTTATTTATTTATTTACATTTATTATTTATTTATAACATTGTGATCAATTAGTCATTATTATTAGATTTTCTTTAATTGCTCTCTAAATTTAATTGAGATTTTTCTGCCTAGTTCTTTTATAGATGTAATGTTATTTCAAAGAGTGTTTAATAACTACTACGTAAGTCATTTAAACTTTAATTGTGCCAAATGCCTTATTCCACCGTTTGCATAACTTTCGTAAGGTAAAAAGGTTTTACTTCTCGTGTTATTATAATGATTTTACAGAACTATATAATCATATTGATTTATTAATAAAATTAGCAATAACGTTCTGAGTTTCAACATGAGTACAACAGATATAAGTAATATTAATTGACTCTATACAGAGCCACTTGTGAAACGAAATGAATAAAAGCTGTCAGATGTTGTGTCAGCTTCCCGTCTTTATGGCTGACGTATTACATTCGTGTCAATGTGCCAATCAAATCTTCTGATAAGACGGCAATGGGGGCTATCGCTAGTGAATCTGCCACTAGAGGCGCTAGTGTCGCGTGAGGTCCAATATCATTCACTTTGTACTGGTTTTAGCGGAATTTGTTGCATAAATTATAATTTATTTAATTTACCTGCTGGAAAGTGATCTCCTTCGTAAAATATCGCAAATATCGATTATTTGGCGATTAATGTGAACGCTTTAAAAACGGAATTAAGAAAAAGCGCAAAAATAGGCGGCCTCAAGAGCATCTATTTCAGAAGTTAGTTTGTTGATATCAAGATAGTTATTTATAAACAATATAACCTTAATTAGATTCAAGATATAACACTTTGTTTCGGCGCCAATCGCCTTTGACAGCTATAACTCCGGACCTCAGTCTACAGTGGCGCGAACTGGTGAGCAAAGAAACGGTAGTCCCCATTGCGATATTATGTCAGAGGTACAGTGGGTCTAGCACAAAAAACTATCGAATTCGAATCGTTTGCGTGTTCGTATCGCCATCGAAATATTTAGTATAAAAACTTAAACAGCGCTCGCGCGGTCAAAACGAGAACTACAAAACAATGCACGAAATTTGTGTCGTTTGCTTTCGATACGCAAACGATTCGAAGTCGATAGTTCTTTGTGCTAGAGGTACAAATGTCAAGATATATCAGTCAAAAGGAAAATCGAAATGTTTTTAATCTGTTAAAAAACTGTTGCCAAATTGGTAACTTGAATAAATAATAAATAAACTATAAGTGGACAACATCGCATAGATTGTTCTTATCCCAAAGTGAGTCACTATTAAAAGCACTTGTACGGTGGAAATCAGAAACGATAAAGGTGCCGAGAAAATGTAGAAAAGCACTTTTTTGTATATTGACCGGTCCGGGAATCAAGCTCGGGACTTCAAAGCAGGCTACGCGACACCTTCAAAACCTGTGTGTGTCAGTGTGTCTACGCTAATCCGCCACGGAGGTCGTCTATTGAATATAAGTGGATAATATAAATTAAAACATAAGATTTATTTAAGATTTAGTTTGTTAGGACAAACGCGACAAAAAATCTAAATTTTACATGTTAATTAGGAATAATGCAGACGTTTAAGATTTAAATCCGCAAATCATTAATTCATTTCAAAATATTCTCAATTTATCACCTATGGTATTTTTTTATATCGACGTTTCTTTTTGCTTGTCCGTTTGATCAACGTTAGTTAGTCCAGCATTGGGCTGATGATGATTTATTTGAGCACCAATGTTTGTACGATTTCAGTCAGTTGTTTGCGATGCTGAAGATAAGTGAAAGTGACCTTAGCGTTACCTAACTCTAGTGTTAGCAGTTCAAGTCTCAGGTCATGCAATATTAACACTAGTAATTTAGTGTGTAGTCGAGTGACGGAAATGCAATGACCACGTACTAGGTTTATACACCGTCCATTTTTGACCACCTGACAAACGTAGGCTTCGCCTACGTTATGAAGCCATTATATATAACATCTTGGCAGTGCTATATTTTTTTTTTAGTAATTAAAATAGTCTTAGAAAAATGAAAAAAAAATAAAACTATTGTTTATTCCTTTAATAACAAAATACGTATTGGAAATTTACAAGTTAAAACAATCAGATAAAAAAATAACATTATCATTCATGCAATATTCAATCTGTATTTTTGTATTTTTTTAAACTTGCAGCTCTATCTCTAAGCACGAGCAAGAAAAATTTAATATTTATCCGGGAATCCGTAACATATTGGATTCACCTACACGTAATAATGCAGGGTTAGAAATTTGAGATGTGTGTGTCATGATAATAATGAAGATACGAGTATTACAGAAAGTTTTATGTAAAGTACATTTTATTTTTATTCTTTTACTTGCCTAAAATGATCCGTATTTTGCTGTTTTTTTAGTTTAAAGCAACATGACATGACTACTACTATTACTTATAGATAATAAAAAAAATATATAAAAAATCAGGTCTTTACTAAACATCGTCAGACTAGGTCGAATTCCTAAATTAATACATCACACTTACCTATGTGTTTGACAATTTCTACTATTTTTAGAGGACGAAAAGTGAATTAAGCCACACTTTTTTATGCAAAGTGATAACATTAAGAGGAAACACGAGGGCCGTTTTTCCATACAAACGTAGTCCCCTGTTTCCTCCCTGGATAAAGCCAGTAGAGCAATAATTTTTATTACAAAAATCTATGGCCACTATTAGCATGTTTCTATGTTTTCTGTTTTTTCATAAATTAATTAATAAAAAAGATATGAGCCCTCAAAAATCGAAAAAAATCGCCTGATTTTCCGCTGTGTTCAAACATCCAGAAAACAAATTTAGCTAAATTTTAGAAAAAAAGGAAAACATACGAACACGGCCAAAGTCTTTATTTAATTTTTAGAAAAAAAGTATTGAAATCGGTCTAGTTTTGGAAAAGTAATCGGGGGACTACGAAACGTTGATTTGGTGTGCTTTTAGTAGGTATTTTTGGTCCAAGAAGCAGTTGTCTCTATCACACTCTGCGGTGAAGGCGTTTGGCACTGCGCGACAGCAATAGATTTTACAAAAACCTATTTTTCAATTCTCTCGCCCGTAGTGTTTCCTCTTAAACGTTATGTCAACAGTCTTAGATGTGTTACGAGTATTAAACATCCCAATGAAGGGTTTGTGTACAGTCTGCAAAAGTATGTAAACACTGTTTGGTTTTACCAACCTTATATCGTTTCGTTAAGAGTCAAATTAGTCAAAAGCTAGACATACTTTTGCAGGAGCACAAGCGGAGATCAGCCTGAAATAATCTGTTGTTTTGTTGTCAACAAAGAAAGCTTAAACGGGATCTAAAACATCATCGCAAGCAACACAAAGTAGCGTAATCCTCCAAAACGCGGATTTACATAAGCCACTGATTCTCAAGTTCGGTCTATGCGTACGAGTATTATTAAGAATGATAACATTGTACAATGGACCACAAAAAAAGGTAGACAAGACTGCCAAATATTTTTGTAATATTGGTTGCGCCCGATTTGCGATGAAATGCGCGTTCGAGTCCCGCCTTAGACATAATTTTTCAAGTTTAAATACTGATATGAAAATAATTATTATTCCATAAAAACATATAGTACAAACGATAAAAGAAACTAAGTGTCACAAAAGTTCCTGCTTAGCATTAGTCGTGACAGATAGATAAAATGTCGGGTATATTAAATTGCTGTACCTCTAGCACAAAAAACTATCGAATTCGAATCGTTTGCGTATCGAAAGCAAACGACACAAAGTTCGTACTTTGTTTTGTAGTTCTCGTTTTGACCGCGCGAGCGCTGTTTAAGTTTTCATACTAAATATTTCGATGGCGAAACGAACACGCAAACGATTCGAATTTGATAGTTTTTTGTGCTCGATGTACTGAACAGTTAGATTAATAATTTAAAGGCCGCAGGTTTAACTAAAACAGCCTTATTATTTGGATAGGATACGGGCCAAACTGAAACTATTATAGGCGTAAGAGCAAAGTCTGGATTACAAACAAAACTAACTTCTACATTCATTAGTATCAGCGCTTTAATGTTTATCATGTAGTCCTGATAAATCTGTTTTAACCCTGTATTTTGGAGTTCAGGGGTATCCATAAATTACGTCACACGATTTTTAAGATTTTCGGACCCCCTTCCCCCCTTGTCACGCATTTTTACGATAATCCCCATACTATTTTGCCCAATGTCACAATACGAGTAAGTTAGACCCCCCCACCTCCCCCTTGATGTGTGACGTAATTAAATAGGGTTATTCCCTGAGTACCCCGATCCCCGAGGGCCCCGTCCTGGAGGCACCCGATTTATTTTTATTGAAATAGACTCAATCGATGATATGTATAACTTAAAAGTACTATCAGCAGAAAAAGTGGTTTATCGACTTTAAATATCTTAATATATATATTTCTTGTGTGCGTGTGTATGTGACTGAACTCCTCCTAAACGACTGGACCAATTTTGATGAAATTTTTTGTGTGTGTTCAAGGGGATCTGGGAATGGTTTAGATTCACAAGTAGGGTAGGGTAGGGGTAGGGTAGGGTTAGGGTAGGGGTAGGGTAGGGGTAGGGTAGGGGTAGGGTAGGGGTAGTGTAGGGGTAGGGTAGGGGTAGGGTAGGGTAGTGGTAGGGTAGGGGTAGGGTAGGGGTAGGTTAGGGGTAGGGTAGGGGTAGGGTAGGGTAGGGTAGGGTAGGGGTAGGGTAGGAGTAGGGTAGTAAAATATTAAAATTTTATGGCAAAACAACGTTTGCCGGGTCAGCTAGTATTGTAAAATAAAAAAAATAAAAGTCTGTTAAAGCAATCATTTGTTCGGTTGTGCTTCCAAAATTTGAAATAAATATTGTAGTCATAAATGATAAAATGTAGTCAAAGAATGATTTGGTAATATTGTAACATTAATAGATTCAGGCGTTAGGCCGGCGAAACCAATAACTAAACGTGAAATATATTATAATAAATAATATTATATATATAATATTTTACATATTTATAATCCTAACATTTTTCTTTAATGTTTGATACTTTTTTTTTCATAACTATGATTTGACATTTATTTAAAATGCATTTAATACTTTTTTTTGTTAACTGTACAAGTTGAAAACAATAGAAAAATAAATATAATCACATTTAACGCATTCGGGGTCCTCCGGGACGGGGCCCTCCGGTATCGGGGTACTCAGGGTACTACCCATTAAATATGTGGTTTTTTTTTTTTTTTTGCACACGGACGACCGGTCGTTTCCTATTGAAACGATCGCTCGAACGGCAACCCTCCCACGGGGGAAGGAGGTGGTGAATCCTCATGGATACCTCACAGCCGGCTGTGAGGTTATGTGAGACTCCTACTCACTAAACACCACCTTTATTCGCTACCACCAAGGGTGACGTAGCGCATCTGAGGCGCCCACCCCCCAGGAAAGGGGGTGGTGCCGGGCGTCACTCGCCTAGGCGAAGTGCGCACTGAAGGAGGCCGGCATTCGGGAAGAATGCGAGCCTAACATGAGTGACTGGGTTAAAAATTAAAATGGCCGTCGTCCAAAGTGGACGTAGGTCGGAATGTATTTGTTTTTAGTTCGACTGACTCCCAGAAGGGGAGACGGTCGGATGAGAGGACTGGGGTTGACCTGAAGGGTCCTGTGTTATTGAGTGGGGTTGACCTGAAGGGTCTTGAGGTGGGGTGGCATTTACGGCTTCCTCTGCCTCCAATAGGAGGTTCAGTTGGGCCGTGAGTTTGTCGGGTGGGTCATTGAGGACGGATCTGGGTTTACGTGACAGTGGATTAGGGGAGATGGGTGGGTTATACACCGCCGCCGATTTGATAAGTGGGTTGGAATGGTCCTTCGCTGATTCAAAGAATCGCTCGGAGAGCTTTTTGAAGTGCTGTTGGAGTGTGGGTAATTTGAGGTCCCTGTGTAAGTCCGCATTGCGAACATAGAAGGGGGCATTAGCCGCTCGGCGGCAGAAGATGTTCTGCACTCTCTGCAGCTTTTTAAGTGTTTTGTAAGGGGCATGGGCAAATACTACTGATGCATAAGACATCACCGGTCGTATGCAAACCTTATAGAGCGTTCGCTTGTTTCGTAGGGACATTTTGCTATATCTACCTACCATTGGACTTAACCTGTTTAGGTAGAAACGGGCGTTTTAAATATGTGGACGACCCCTTAGTATAAAAGTATCGATATGTATAATAAGAACAAGACATACAGATACAAAAATGACATCAAAAACTGTCCTCATTTGAATGATTGACGTTGACTTTATGTCAGTGCCAACTTTATAATCCGGCCGAATTATGTCGGCATGCAGTATGGATATTTATTATTATTTGTTTTTATTTATTTAGGTTTTTCACCAACGATTGTTACACTGATACAAACACAATAAAAAAAAAACTAAATCTAACTAAGTGCACAATCGATTACAGGTAAACGTAACATTCATAAATAACAGTCGCATGTTTTAAAAATATAAATTAAAAAACAAAATAGGCAAGTAAAAACATACATACATACATACATACACTCACGCCTTTTCCCGGAGGGGTAGGCAGAGACCACATCTTTCCACTTGCTACGATCCTTACAGACTACTTTCGCTTCATCCACATTCATTAATCTTTTCATACACGTTCGCCGGTTTAGGGTACTCTTGACCTGACCTTTCTTTAGAACTTCCCCGATTTGATCAAGATAAGTTCGTCGAGGCCTTCCCCTTCCAACATTTCCATTCATACTCGCCATATATATCTTTTTAGTCAATCTGCTTTCATTCATCCTCTCAGTAAAAGAGTAAAGTAAAGTAAAAACAACTCAAAAAAAATTTGCCAAGATACAATAATTTTTCTAACTAGTTGTCCAGTTTACCTATTAATAATAATTCTACGAAATTTATACAATGATATGCAATTTATGTCCACAAACCCATTGAGAAGCCTACTCATCCGTGCTAAGGGTTAATTATTTCCCATGACTGTTCGTCGAGAAGGTCGCATTTAAAGGTTGGATGGGTTTTGCGTGGAATTCTACGAGGCACCCTAAAGGTAAACTTTTTTTAAGAGTGACGGGCAGTCCCTTCGTTTTTCTAGTGTTGTCATTTTAAATTTCTCCAACCTTTTTTAATAGCTATATGTTTATTTATGTCATGTTGTAGCATTTACTATTCGATTGATATAGGTTGTACTAAAATAAATAAATAATAAATAAATGTGGACAACATCACATACATTGTTCTGATCCCAATTTGAATAACTATTTAAAGCATTCGTATTTTGGAAACCAGAAACAACGAAGGTTTTCATAGATGCTACGCTCCTATTGGTCGCAACGGGATGCTATATAGCCTAAAGCCTTCCTAGATAGATGGAATATCCAACACAAAACGAATTTTTTAGTTGGAACCAATACTTCCTGAGATTAGCTCGTTTAAACAAACAAACAACCAAACAAACAAACTATTCAGCTTTATAATATTAGGGGTTAAAGTATGAAATTGCCGTTTTGTATGGATGAAATCGAGAAAAGTCATTTTTCCATACTAACAATTTTTTAGTTTTTTTAAAAACGCCTGAACAGTTTTCGATGCAATTAAAGGTGAATGTTAGATGGTTATAAAGCTACGCATTATAGTATTTAAATTTCTGAAAATCAAAGTATATAATACAAATATACTTAATTAAAGCTGTGTGTTGGGACACGATTTTGACGTTAGTTGTGTAGGTGTATAGTTTTTTTTATATTATATCAATGTATTAAAGTCAATACACGTAATATTCACTGATTTATCTATACTATAATATTGTAAAGCTGAAGAGTTTGTTTGTTTTTGAACGAGCTAATCTCAGCAAGTACTGGTTCGAATTGATAAATTCTTTTTGTGTTGGGTATTCCATTTATCGAGGAAGGCTTTAGGCTATATAACATCACGCTGCGACCAATAGGAGCGTAGAATCAGTGAAAAACGTTGCAAAAACGGGGAAATTATTTATATCATTTGACGCGGACAAAACCGCGGGCAACAGCTAGCTCATAATCGCTGTTATTGCTTGTTTATAAATCCTACTAATGTTATAGACGCGAATGTTTGTGAGGATGTATGGATGATGTTGCTCTTTCACGCTAATACGACTCAACGGATCTAAATGAAAAGAGATTGCCCAAATCCAGTACTCTAAACTAAAATTGTAGTATCAGGGTAGTATACATGGCAAAAAATAAATAAAAATATTTTATACCTTTTCGATATTTTCTATTAAGATTCATTTCGGGGTTTAGTTTTTTTAAAGGATTAGTTATTTCCCTGTTTCCGTTTGACTTCTCCTTGACATTTCCGCCATAAGGCTAGGGAAGTTTTGAAATACTGTGAAAATAATCCTACCCGATTATGATTTAAAAAGTCGTCCATAAGATTTATCATAGATAATAATTTTACGCTATCAATAAATCAATTCTGTGTTTAAAAACATATTTTTTTCATTGAAAAAATTTTCTATTGTGCTAAATAACATGCAAAAGATCACAATTAATTCAGACAATCATAATCTTACGGCCATTTCCAATAACCTATCTATATTCAGTTTTGACATATCGGAGATAGGAAATAGTTTCTATCTCTGTTTTTGCCGTCCAGAGAAACAAAGACAGAAGTTGTTTTCTATCTCCAATATGCCAAAACTGAAGATAAATAGGTTATTGGAAATGGCCGTTAATCGATTAGCCTTTGCACATGGGTTAATGTCACATCACTTACATCTCATAATGACAGTGAAATCTGACATTATTGGTGTTTGTGTATGTTTGTTACTTTGTTTTAATGTGTTCAGTTGAGCCATTTAATCCTCCGATAAAAAGTATATTGTCGGTAAATATTTTTCGTATTGCCGTGATTTAATATTGTGATAAAGACAGGACTTTTAACATATTATAAAGTGTAATGTGATTCAACATGGCTTCTGTTCGTAGATAGCAATGATATTTTGTAGACGGTGAATCAACTAATTTTTGTTGTTGGTGGCAAACTTCAACCTTATCTAGTCGCAATAAGAGTAAATTTTCCTTGACATTTTATAACCTCCAAATAAAATGATTTTTTATCAATATCTTCAAACTGCGGAAACGAAAATAAATATAATTTAATAGGTGTGTTAAACCTAAATTACAAGCAAATGACACCATTTTTATCATGATACAAAAATCTTTGGGTCAGTACATTAGTCCATAGTTATTTGGGCAATCACCTTTGGTACGGTGTTAGTTTATTGGCTGGAATAACATGTAAGGTACGAGGGCGGGTCAATAAGTCCGTGACTTTTGGAATAAAACACAGATTTTTTGATAAACAAATCATTTTATTTTTAACGTATTCTCCCTTGAGCTCTATACACTTTGTCCAACGCTTCTCCAATTTTTTTATCCCTTCCAAAAAATATGATTTGTCGAGGTCCTCAAAATAGGCCTTTGTTTGCGAGATGACTTCATCGTTGGAGTCAAATCTTTTTCCACCAAGCCATTTCTTCAGGTTTGGGAACAAAAAGTAGTCACTCGGAGCCAAATCTGGAGAATAGGGTGGATGAGGGAGCAATTCATAGCCCAATTCATGGATTTTTGCCATGGCAACTGCACATGTGTGCACCCTTGCATTGTCTTGGTGGAAAAGATTTTTTTTTCTTGGCCAAATGAGGTCGGTTTTTTTTCAAATCGTCATTGAAGCGGTCCAATAAGTTGGCATAATATTCCCCATTGATTGTTCTTCTTACATACCGGGATAAGGTACGGTTCCTGTGGGATAATTTTATACATAGCCTTAAATGAAAGAATTTAAATAAAATTAGGCGCGGTGTTAGTTTATTGTCTAGAATAACATATAAGCTACTTTTTACCCCGGGATGAGGTACGGTTCCCGTGGGATAGTTTTTATGCATAGGTTCAAATTCGTGATTCTACGCGTGCAAAGTCGCAGGCAACAGCTAGTAAGTATAGCAATATAAATAACTGTAGCTTGGCAACATGCATTAATCACTGTAGCTATTGTTTATTTATTTCCAGCTAAGATGTCATTATTAACTAGTTTTCCTTATTGTAATTAAACAAACTATTAATTGACTTAAATGTGTTCAGATAATAGTTAACAATAAATAATTGGATAAACTTACAGATTCAAATTTGACGGTTTATTCGTAAAGTTCTGACTGGAAAATAATAAATCTATTCGAAACTTTTTCATAATAATATAGGTACTTGAGGGGTAATTGGGGGTTGGAGTTTCAATAATCCTTTCTTAGCTGAAATTCGCGATGTGATTTTAATAAGTTCACCAGCTCCTATGTTAATTTATACACAATATCCACGCCATAAAAAAAGGCAATAAATAATATTTTAAATTCAAATTCAGCTTGAATGAATGAATGAATGAATACTCTTTATTGCACACCACAAAGAAATTAAAAAAAAATATTATTACATTAAAATGTACAACTTAGGCGGTCTTATCGCCGTCAGCGATCTCTACCAGACAACCTTTACAGGAAAAACTATAAAGAAAAGGGAAGGTGGTACTAAGTACTTAAGGCAACATGTAAAATTAATAATACAACTTATTTTAATAAGTATGGAAGTTAGACAGCAAAAACTTATTATTACCTACGTGAGCATACATAATATAAAATAGCTTAGTATTTAACATAGCGGTTTTGGCTGTGATGAACAGTTAGGTAAAACGATATAACAAGTAGGTACCTATTACCTGTACAGTTCGTGCATTTATACCGCAATATGTTTATAGATTGTTATCGAGTCATTTTCACCACTTATTCGATAGTAGGCTAAATAGCTATATAGTTGAGCAAATATAGCTAGAAAACTAAGCATTACAAAATATTATGCGCATCATTAAACGCGCCGAAACTTGTTTGTGGCCTCACTGCGAGCGTTTCAATTTAATGCCAGTATTAACTCGTTTGATAATACCACGACAATCTACATCAATCGGATTGGGAATAGAATTTTATTGATGATGTCAAAATAACGTTATCAATGAAATTTAGAAGCTGTTGGAATCCAAAAGTAAAGGAATCCCCAAAATTAACTATAAGTATATCAGGTAACTAATTACCTCGTACAGAAATTTTCGCGTTGAAAACAAAAACAGTTTAAAAATAAAAAGACGCACACTGCCATTAGGTACCATTTTTCTTATTCCAATCTTATTAATTGGTCTTTTTTAGTGAAAAGAAGTGTTATTCCTTATCCGCTTGCAGACTGAGCACACCCCACTGCGCCAAACTTGATCACGACCCGTCGATGTAATGTAAAAATCGTGATTCGCTCCATCTCCTGGCACACGTTTATTTTATTATATTATTATGTGTATAATCCACCATTATTTTAATAAGTGGTAAAACCTATAGGCGACAAAAAGATCCAATTGTCTAAACAAAAACAACTCATACTATCTAAGCCTTAGAACACATAATATACAGCCACATAAAAGATTTATATGTGTTTTTTATTGAAATACATTACTCGGTTAGATATTCTTCGAATGCTATACGAGTTGCTGTTTATATTCGAGTTTGTGGTTACATTTATGGTTATTAACTTATTATGTACCTATAATTTACTGTCTATTGTTTAGAAGTCATATAACTATAGGTTTAAAGGTACGGGCTAAATACTGGTGCACCTTATTTAGTCGAAATAGGTGTGATTTTGCAACAAAAAATTATAATGTCATGTGCTGGCCGCACTCTCAAGCCCTAACCGTAAATGTATTGCTAAATTGTATAGTCACATGCTAATTTGATTCTTAAAATCTATCTGATAGGTAATTACTTTACTTAACTAACCTGCCTTTTGTGGGGAAAGGATTTGTTTTAAAGTATCATTTATGAAGGACTTTATTTATTTACTTTATTTACAAGGGCCTCAATTTAGAGTAAATAAAGTCATCGATGTTTATACCAATTGAAATAATAAAATAACAACAATAATAACCATGCCTAATATATTTTACCAGCTGTTGCATGCGACTTCGTTCACAGATAAAATCTTGCGAAGATACATACATACCTGTAGAATGAATATTATTAATAATAATAAAGCCCTTTATTCCGAGGTAGAAATTTTACAAATAAATTTTGTTTAAGATAACCGAAAAGTACAAATTTATAAAATGTCCCTACGCCCGGTGTGCCTTTCGGCATAGGCCTCCTCCAGTGTCTTCCACTGCTTTCTGTCAGCTGTAGAATGAATATTAGTTAACTTTAATATAAATGATGATCAAAATGGTAATTGTAGGTATCCTGAGACCTAAATTAGTATATTGCCAAAAAAACATGTCAATATAAAAACACTTTTATTTTTTGTCGTGATTTACTCCGATATTTTTAATAGTTATTTTGCTCTTTGAGCGGAGATAAATCCAACAAAGAAAATCTTTCCGGTTTTTTTAAAAGAAACGTTGTAACTAGCCGTAATGGTGTTTTATTTACATTTACCCTAGCTTTTCGCCCGCGACTCTGCCCGTTTGATTTACACGTTATATGAATAAAATAGCCTAGCCTTTCACAAGGTCTTATCTAGAGATGCGCCGAGTAGCACTTTTGCCGTGTACCGAGTTTTACTCGGTTCAATTTTTTTCCAACCGAGTACTCGGTCGAGTAACTCGGTTCAAGCGAATACCTGTTTTCGCGATGATCCTAAAAGCCCCATTGCTTTAGAATTGGATCGCTAGTTAAAAGAAAATTTTTTGGCAAAAGAAAACAGTTCTTTCGAGGGGTGAGCAGGGCACCAAACAAGGAATTCTGAGCTAGTGTTTCTTTGTGCACCTGCAAGCACTGTGTACAGCAAGCGATTATTTTCGAATGCTGGAAACGGTTACGAAGAAAAAAGGAATAGGCTGTTACCAGAACGTGCTTGCATTACAATTTACCTTTATAAAATTTTAAATATTGATGTTTTTCATTAAAATTCCCTTTATTTTGTCTCATCACTACTCAATAATTATCATAATTGAGATTATCAAAGATTTCCCAAATTAGTAGTTTTTGATTAACACTGTTGTTTCAATTATATCTACCTAAATTTATTGCTTTTCTTAAACCGAGTATAGGTACTCGGCATCAAAACCGAGTTATTCGGCCGAGTACGAGTATCAAAATACCCGCCGAGTATGCCGAGTACCGAGTATTAACCGAGTACTCGGCCCATCCCTAGCTTATCTATATTTGTACCGAATTTTATCAAAATCAGTTTAGTAGCGTGAAAGCGTAACAGGCAGACAGGCAGAGTTACTTTTATTTATAATATTAGTAAGGAGTACTTGGAAGTAATGTTTTCTATTTTATCTGTGACTATTACTATCACCACTTGATTTCTTAAGAGCCATTCAAGATTACTGTAGGATGGTAAATAATATACTGATACCTAAAATGACATAGAAACATACAACAATGTTGTGAATGCACCTCTTAATAATAAGACGACCTCTACGTAACGGAGTGGCGTACACACCGGTTTTCAAGGTGTCGCCTGCTCCGGGGTCCCGAGTTCGTTTCCCGGACGGGTCAATGTAGAAATAAGTATTTTTCTTCTTTACATTTGCCCGGGTCTGGGTGTTTGTGGTACCTTCGTTGTTTCTGATTTCCAAAATACGAGTGCTTTAAATAGTTACTCAAATTGGGATCAGAACAATCAATGTACGAGGGCGGGTCAATAAGTCCGTGACTTTTGGAATAAAACACAGATTTTTTGATAAACAAATCATTTTATTTTTCAACGTAGTCTCCCTTGAGCTCTATACACTTTGTCCAACGCTTCTTCAATTTTTTTATCCCTTCCAAAAAATATGATTTGTCGAGGTCCTCAAAATAGGCCTTTGTTTGCGAGATGACTTTATCATTGGAGTCAAATCTTTTTCCACCAAGCCATTTCTTCAGGTTTGGGAACAAAAAGTAGTCACTCGGAGCCAAATCTGGAGAATAGGGCGGATAAGGGAGCAATTCATAGCCCAATTCATGGATTTTTGCCATGGCAACTGCACATGTGTGCACCCTTGCATTGTCTTGATGGAAAAGAACTTTTTTCTTGGCCAAATGAGGTCGGTTTTTTTTCAAATCGTCATTGAAGCGGTCCAATAAATTGGCATAATATTCCCCATTGATTGTTCTTCTCTTTTGAAGGTAGTCAATGTGGATTATCCCACGTGCATCCCAAAAAACAGTCGCCATAACTTTATTGGCTGACAAACCCACCTTGGCCTTCTTTGGCGCCGATTCACCCTTAGAAACCCACTGTTTTGACTGTTGTTTGGTCTCTGGTGTGTTTGATGGATCCATGTTTCGTCCACGGTTACAAAACGGCGCAAAAACTCCTCCATATTGCGACTAAACAACGCCAAACCTTCCTGTGAAGTTGTTACACGATTGCGTTTGTGGTCGACTGTGAGCAAACGCGGCACCCATCTTGCGGAAAGCTTTCTCTAGCCCAAGTGATCTTTCAAAATTGAAACCACTGAGCCATGCGAGATCCCTACGGCTTCCACAATCTCTTGCACTTTCAATCTTTGGTCGGCCAACACCATATCGTGAATTTTTTCGATTGTTTCGGGTGTAGAGACCTCAACTGGGCGTCCAGGACGTTCGGCATCTTCAGTGCTTGTACGGCCACAATGAAATTCAGTAAACCACTTTTTTACCATTGAAATCGATGGTGCAGAGTCCCCATAGTATTTATCAAGCTTAGCCTTGGTCTCGGTAATGGTTTTTTTTCGCAAAAAATAATGCTTAATAAGCACACGAAATTCACTTTTTTCCATTTATTCATCAAATTACTGGGTAGTTTGATAAAGATAGCTGTCGGACACAAACTAACTGACGCAGCAAGTTCAAATTTTGATAGGAGTCCACTGACGGATACCTGTTGCCAGGAGTAGTGTTGCTTTTTCGGTAAAGAGGTCAGAAATTCAAAAAGTCACGGACTTATTGACCCGCCCTCGTAAGTATGTGATGTTGTCCACATTTATTAATATTATTATTTAAAAAATACTTCAGCCTCTAGTCCTTAAGTCGCCTGTGACTTCGATATAACGAGAAGGGGTGAATGAATGAATGAATGAATGTATGTGTGAATGAATGAGTGAATGGATGAATATATAAATGGATGAATGTATAAATGGATGAATGAGTGAATACTCTTTATTGCACAAAAAAAAGTAATTGACAGACAATTTTATCTCTCCCAGAGACTCCCATCCAGACTAGCTGTGCTGTTATTTTATTTTAGGCGAATGCGTACACGGCATAACCTTATTTCTTAGGGCATATCAATAAGTATAATTTAGGTTTGTTAATTGGAGGAAAGCCCACAAGCGAAAACCTTGACGGTGAATAGTTAGTAGCGCAGACTACCAATAGAGGTCGCTTTGGTATTTGACATTTAATTGTTCTTGCCCCTAACGATACCTATAAGAAATGAAGAGGTGCAGGTATATTATTTTTGTACCGGCATCGCTTTACTACACGGCACGTAGTCGTCCCATAAATTAATGTTTGGGATTCTAAATTTGTTTCTGCATATTATAAGTATTTTTTAATCACCTAAAAACCAGAGTATTTGAAATAAACCTTTTCTGCGGATTATTGCATGATGTAAATCCAACCTATTAGATGCCATTATAAATATTAAAGGAAATAAGTTTCCTTACTGTGCGTAGTTTCTGTAAACGTTGCTAATTTGATTACCTGCCTCAGACTAAGGCTTGAGTACTTGTGACCGGCTGTGGCTTCGCCTGTGTGGAGTTACGAATCATACTCACTATTTGTTTCATGACGCCTCCCGACTGGCGAAGTGACTCGATTGGTTTTGTAACGCAAAAGGTACCACGATCGTCCTTTGTCTGTGTCTTCCTGTGTCGCAAATATTATCATTGAAAAAATAAAAATAATCTCTTCAGATTAAATTAAATTAAATTAAATTAAATTAATATAAATTAAATGTGGACAACATCACATACATTGTTCTAATCCCAATTTGAATAACTATTTAAAGCATTCGTATTTTGGAAACCAGAAACAACGAAGGTACCACAAACACCCAGACCCGAGAAAATGTAGAAAAACACATTTTTTCTACATTGACCCGTCCGGGAATCGAACCCGGGACCTTGGAGCAGGCGACACCTTGAAAACCGGTGTGTATACATATATAGGCCACAAAAAATTTAAAAATATATTTCGTACGAATTGAATTTAAAAATAAAAGATGAACCTTAAAAGTTACTAAAGAATTGCTAATAAATCATTTAATAAACAGCGGTAATCAATAATCATACATCGAAACAAAATGAATTACTTACATGATTTCAGTACAATTTTCTTTATATAAAGTTTCTGATTATAAAATGGACCTTATCCGTCAATCACGGACACAAAGTTCCCACCCCCAACCCCAAGATCTGAAATGCAAATAGTAAGTTTCAAAGGAGTAAGTACTTAAATAAACATTGGTGCCCTTGAGGAGACATCCGCCAACGCGTTATCGATTTTCCATGTACATAGATTCGTCTACAATAAGGCTTCTCTGTCCACAACACCTCTGCAAAAACATGTTATACATAACATAATAATGTTCATAGGAAAATAAACTTTATTCCTTATAAACTAATGTACTAAATTAAACATTGAACAGTTGTAGTTGGGACGGTGTGGCAGTGCGCAGACTATAGCAAAGTATTGGCCTAGTGCCTGTAATTAAGTATGTAGGCATTAGTGGTGTGACCTTGTACAAGATTCGTTTCCTATGACGTAGTGAAATGTAATAAACGTGTTTGCAGTGTGTTGAACTTATTAAAATCATCACCTTTGATAATTTCATGGGTTCAATGTTCCCTTTTTGACCGAAAATTGTCGCAACATGAAATTACTTTGGCTGGCTATCTTGCGCCTAAAATACGTACGAATAGGTAATTTAAAAGAGTACTCCTTGAAGGAGACCGATAGCACCTCAAATCAGTTTTATCTGCAAATATGGCATCAGGAGACTCTTGTACACGTTATAGTTTTTTAACTAACACTGCTTCTAGACAAGTTTGGGCTAGTGCAGAGAAGAACTCTGACTACTTTTTAATACTAATACATCAACGCGTTCCCTAGAAAAAGGTTCTTGCTGGACAAACAAACAGTCCGTCTGTTTGTTCGTGCTACGAAGTGATCTTGTAAGGATTCTTTTTCTCTTGTAGAAGTATGGAACCTTATAACACCTTTATCTATGTAAAGATCTGATAGTTTGCTACGAATGATTATTTAGAGCCTAACCTTACTTGCGTCGTTATTAATTGAACAGGCAAACTCAAAAGGACAATGGCGTCTTTTGGTGTAAACTAAGAAGTATACTAAACATATTTTGATGAACAATATTTTACTGCCAAATGAATGTCAAGGATAAAACATCCTTTGGTGGCGTTGTTTCAATAGGCATTGGTATAAGTCTTTTGTTCTAGGCTTTTTAAAGTCAAATATTGATAGTTTTCATGAACAAATGTTTAATGTAGCCGTCCATTCATAGGCCATCTCATTGTACTCTTGTAAATTACCAAAGAAACATGACGTTGGTACAGTAAACAGTATTGCACCAAATCCACCTACCCATTAGTGTTTTTAAAACTGTTCTCTAAGCAAATAAATTGCTAATATATATATATAATTCGACGAGGTAGGTTGTGGGTTCGAGTCCCAACTCAGGCAGTCGAAATTTTTATTCAAGGAATTTATTATAGGATGAAGGCCTTTGCCCTGCAGTAGGGTTAGGCCGTTATTACTTTTTTAATTTACTTAAAGAACATTAAAAGCTATATATATTTTGTTAAAATATTTCCCTCGGATGTTGGAAGATTTGGATTGGTCGATTGTTTAGTCTAAGCATAATCATCTGAATCGCAATTGAATCGCAATTGACCTCGAAAAAAAAATTGTGCCATTAAACCTCAACGCTTTTCCTCACTTTTGAAGCTACAAGTAGGAATTTAATTTATTCTGTCGTGACGATTTGTATAAAACCGAACTTTGACTATTGACATTTCCCCTTTTCAATTTAATTACGATAAACATGTGTGAAAAAACATCGAATCCTTTTTATTTCGATTTTTCGTGTCACGTTGTGAGTTTGCGACCCTCATCTACTGTGTTCACAACTGCGCCAGAGAATGACGTAAATGAAATTCCCTTTATTTTGACGACCTCCGTGGCGGAGTGGCGTACACACCGGTTTTCAAGGTGTCGCCTGCTCCGAGATCCCGGGTTCCCGGACGGGTCAATGTAGAAAAAATGTGTTTTTCTACATTTTCTCGGGTCTGGGTGTGTGTGGTACCTTCGTTGTTTTTGGTTTCCAAAATAAGAGTACTTTAAATAGTTATTGAAATTGGGATCAGGACAATGTATGTGATGTTGTCCACATTTATTATTATTTATTTAATGCATACCAAAAATTTGTAGCAGAACTTACAGTATGAATAACGTGACAATTTATTATTTGACTCAAAACGGGACTGGTTATTAAACTAAACGGGAAAAAACTAAACGGTATTGGTTTATTGAGGTCAAATAAAACACTTTTTTAAAATTATTTATTCAGAAAAAGTTATTTAAAAGTTACGAATTATATGTACCTATCCACAAAATATAGGTACCTATCCAAAATGTTTTGTCTAAATTTATATTTATCAGAAGAACAAATTTGTTTTATTAAAGCTGGTAATGATTTTAAGTAAGAATGAAACTCTTGACACGTTTTTTTGTATTCACCTTAATTATGAACCTCGCTTTTAGAACTGAAATTTGTAACTGGGTTTTCTCAGATGTCCACAATTTGTACACACGGCGGCACATCAGACTATACATGTTGACCTTGAGACCGCCTTTATGCCCTACGTAATAAAAGCTGTTATCGCAGTTCAACTGTTTAACTTAATGTGCTGTCGAGTGTACATAAAAGACAATACTCTTTCTACTGGAGCATTTGTAGCAGGCAGACATAACCGTTAGCTACTCAAATCTTCATGCGATTTCTGAAAACGGGACAATTTTGCGTTTGCGACATTTCGGGGACACCGGGACTCGTTATTATAAAAAGGGACAGTCCCGCTCAAAACGAGACGTCTGGTCACGTTAATGAACGACTTGACTTTAGTCTAAAGCTAGTGGACCACCGATGGTCCGCGTGAGTCAAAATTATAATCTGTGAATATTTTTAAATTTTGCGGCTGACAAACTGATGTCATGAACCAGAGAATCGTTACATTCGCTTGTTAATATACCTAATTATCTATGCTGTTAAAAGTATTATGTTATTTATTAAGCTTGCACGGCACGGTTCCTGCGAACAACGTAGAAATCAAAGTGGTCACTGGTCTAGGAAAGGTTGAGAACTTGCTTTAAATAGTTTTAGGCTGCGTTACCACTGACACAGAGCTGGGCGAAGTAGACAGGGTCGAAATGTGAATTGACCAATCACAGCCTAGTACTCTGAACCTGTAAAATGTTTTTAAACCTTGCTTTATACTTAACTTTTGTTCTGTTGAGGTTTTTACCCTTTGGGTACGGAAATGTGAAACGGACAGTAAAACTATAGATCCTGGTACTGGTAGTGCATTGCAATTATACAGTATAAAATGAATTATGAAAGTTAAAATTGAAATAATTGTATAAAAATGTTGACTGATTTAGATGGGTCTCGAAGTCACAACCTTTCGCTCACCGGGCGACTGCTCTTATCAATCAATTGGAATTTGATTTTCAATTTGTTTCAAGGAATTGTATTTTAAATTTACGTCAGCAATGCAGTTGCTTAAAAATATTTGCAATAACATGTGTAAAGCTGTTTTATCATAACCGATTTTGAGTTATTTGTAAATATCTCTCGGATGTTAAGTATAGTTAAAAGTAAAAACATAATCAAAAATTTACATATAAAACAGTATTTTTTTGTAAACTTGCTAATTAATTGAATTTGTTGACTGTACTGTCCGCTAAGACAAAAAGTAATTTAAATACTGACTATATTCTTCACTTTGAGAACTAACGTTAAAAAAGAATGTTCTAACTTGCGAAATTACTAACTCAAATATACTCCAAAATCGTAACGTTTGCATGCGTCATCGCCGAAATTTTATTTACTGGCTACAAATAAACATATTTACAAGAGTTTTAAGTGAATACCTACTGTATAAAGGATTCTTGGAAAGACACAGTTGAAGCGTTGACAGTTTTAGATTGACAAAATAAAAGCCAATTGTTGTTTCCTACTTCGGAAAATCCTATTGACTAGTATTTAGAAGACATCGCTCATAATGACAGTAACGATGTAGGTACAGATGAGTTGATGACGGCGGACGTGACGCACGCGTACAAGGACGCTAAAATGTCATTCCTTTGAGATTTTCAATGTCATATGAAATCGTTATATACATACATCGATGAAATACTGTAAGATCAACACATGGCTGCTCCTAAATACATACTCATGCTATCCTTAATAATATCCTTGCTGATTTTTAAATGTGAAAATATTTCTTTCTGTCTTTGTTTACAGTGAAACCTTGTTCTATACTTGTTTGAAACCCAGTGCTGGACAAAGTGTTAATCCCAGAAATCATCCCTAAATGACGTTCAAACTAAACCAAGAAACACTTAACACGCTGACTGCCGTGAGAGCGACCTTCAAACAATTGATTATCCATTTTCTCAAGCGTCTCGATAAAAAAAAACTACACCTCATTTCTAAGTCTAAGTATTGTTACTTAAAAAACAATTTTACTTTTTTATCGCTTTAGTTACTGTAATAAATTACAATATATATTTGTTTGTCTAATGATTTGTCAGTGCAAAATCGCTCTACATTGTTAGATATGTTAGCGACAAAAAGTGCGATAGTGTCATGTTCTTGTCAATGACTATGCATGTCAGTTGAATGGGATAAAACCTCATTGACTGTGGCAGTCATTAATTCATAGGTACCTACATAATCATATTGTGCCTCGCATGACAAGTCATAACAATGAGTAATGTTAGTGATGTCGAAATTGGAAACAAAATTTTTAACAACATATCAACAATAGAGTAAAACTCAAATAACCTAATTGGTTCAAACAATACCACAATTTTTTTTTAAAGTATGCAGAGAAGATTAAGATGTTATATTACAGCAGCATTTTGAATTAAAATTAACTTTAAACTTGTTTAACTTCTGAAATAATCGTATGTTAAATCTCGTTATACTTTTAATTCTGTTTTATTGAGGATCCGTAATTACATTTAAATCTAAAACTGGTAACGTTGCTTATTCTTCATGATACTATATAGCACTTACACAAACAAATCACGGAAACAAAACATTTAATCGGGAATTTTTTACGAATTTAAGGGTTTTGACATGTTATGTAGGTACCGGGAAGGCATAAGTTATTGGTCCCACAATATTCGACCGAAAAACGTCCTTACCAAATGAAGTGCTCTTTCAACTTAGTAGCTTCAACCTTATGTGATGTACGTAATGTTAAATTTCCATGATTGCAGGTATAAAACATGACAACAACAACCTCAACAACGTTGATTCAATCACAGAGATTTCTATTTTGTGTAGGACTGTGCGTGCAGCAGGTCCTTTTTTTTATCTATGAATACGAGTACGTTTGGTTTTTTAAAGTCCCTCTAAGGCGCCACGTGCCGCCAGCCAGTAGAGGACGCTGTGGACATGCGCACCGGTTTCGGTTCGGTATCACAAGTATCACAACACGAGCAACAAATGTTTATACATAAAACCGATCGCCTTTCACGGAACTCGGCGCAAGGCCGCGCACCGGCGCGCCGTCGTGTTGCGTATAGGGTCACATTTTTTTTGACATAATTTTGCCTTGTTAATGTGCAATTTTTTTGGAATATTACAGGCTCTGATGCTAAACTGTGATGTATTTCCAAAATTTTGAATCCAACTTTTGGAAGCTGGATAATATTTGATAGGAAATATTGGTAGTGTAGCTATTTTTACATTGATTTATTGTAATGTGGACCAACAACAATAAATAATTCATATTATACTGTTTTCTTGGGTCCACGCAAACACTATACCCGTATCTTTCCGTTACCATGAACGCTGTAAAGTGTTCGAAACGTCACGGGATAAACCAATATAACCATGAATTTGAAATCCGTAAACATATCATTCATTTCAATTCATATTATGCTATGTAATGTGTGAATATGTATCTTATATCTTGTTATTAAACTAAATACTCTAATTTGAAATCAACAGTTCTGACAAATTTACTGTAAAAACATTTGTTTGTCGTTTTATTATTTTTTGACAGCGAAGCTGTTAATGAATTTGGTACATAGATTTAAAAATAAAACTAAACACAAGAGTCACAAGCTTGCTTCAGACAGATCTGTGATAATTAAATCTGTGCAATTCTGTGGAATATCAAAGTGCTTTGATATTCCATGGAACAAAAACCCTTTGACCACGAATGCCGTCGAGTGTTCGAAATTCGTATGGACCCCATATCTTTAATAGTTGAAAAATTTTTTTTCACGACCTCCGTCGGCGTCGGGGTGGGCGTTTACACCAGTTTTCGAGGTGTCGTCTGCTCCGAGGTCCCGGATTCGGTTTCAGGGGCGGGTCAATATAGAAAAAAAGTGTTTTTTTATATTTTCTCCGGCCTGGGTGTTTGTGGTACCTTCGTTGTTTCCGATATCCAAAAACGTGTGCTTAAGATAGTTCTTAAATTGGGATCCAAACAATGTATGTGCCGTTGTCCACATTTATTTATTTATTTTATAAGTGGAAAAATGTGTCGTTTTGCAACAATAGTGTATAGTCTTAGGTTACTGATATCTGTATGTTTGACGATGGAAATATAAAGTCACCTTCTAAATAAAGTCGGTTGATAACCCTGTCAGTCGGTCGCGTGCGTACGCGCAGCTCTCGCCGCGCCGTGCCCGCTGTAACGTGCAATTGTTTATGTTTTTACAACTTCTTTAGTTTTGTCCATTCATATTTTAGGGTTCCGTACATTAATAAAAACCCTTACATGATCAGTTTGTTGTCAGTCCGTCTGTCTGTCTGTCATCTCGGTAACGCGTGGAGGTATCAAGTTGAAATTAAAACCTTCAACAGTCCCTTAAAGCTGAGAAAGAAATAAACTTCTAAATATACGGCCGTTTATGCCGCAGAAAAACGTATAATAATATGTAGAGTGTCAAAACTCGCAAGGAAAGCAAAATGTTAAAATACTGTCTTATACAGACAACAGCACGTCAACCTACCGAAAGAGTCAAAATTTCTCAATTTATATCGATCTCAACTTGTTGGACTTAAAGTTAAAAATCAATTCAATGACCTTTAACTTTTTGGGTAGGTTGACCAGCCGTTGTCTCTACCGTCTACAAGTACCTAGGACCTACTGAGGAAAATATAAAGACTATACATTTGTAATTAAATCACGAAAAAAACTCGAAAAATGCTCAGCGAAAAAACTGCGAGTCTACACTATCCCTGTACCTACAAATTTGCACGGAACCAACTGTGGGTGATTCCGACTCGAACTTGTTTGTATTTTTTTGTATTGCATCAAAATTCTCCGTTGTCGTTTCATGATTTCTCCGTGAACAAATTATTTTGATACACAAACGGATTTTTCTTTTCACATAGGTAAAACAACATTGCCATTGCCGCTTCAAGTATAATCAGAATATTAGAGTTTTACAAGCCTTCTGGTTGCGCGTATAATTGATGTTATTTCATTTATAATTATTGCATTTTCCCTCGATGCATGGCACGCAATCGGCACTGCCATAGACAGCAACTCCTGTCAAAGGAAAAAGAAGTAAAACTTTGATAAGTCAACTTCTCTTGTTACTTTTCCTACTTTGCTCCTGAATATTTTTTCTGAGAAGACCCCAATTTTCTTATCATCAAAATCACCGCATGTTCCTGGTTTTCCTGCCTTCGCTCCCTAAATAGCCTGGGCAATAAACCCACCCTGGTCTTTTTTTGTATGAATCCTTTGCTCTATTATTGTTGAATAAGGCTTAATAGCCACTTTATTACTAGCATACAAAGCACTAATAATTTCTTACCTAACGTTTTTGTCTCGAAGAAGCAATAATAAAATACAAATTATTATTAGGTAAACAAGACAACCTAAATTCAGCAATAGTAAATAATAATAATTATTAAATTAATAATTATTGTTTCAGCGTTTATACCATATTATATCCTTGTTTATCCTTGCTTTGTGAGGTTCTGATATTTTTACATTCTTCCGTGATCATGGCGCTTGCAACAGTGCATAAATACTTATAGAAAACAAGGTAGGTACAAACATTCAATTACTAACCAATATTTCGTCTGGACTTGATCAATGGTAACTTGAATTCTATGGCCTTTAGGATGGTTAGATACCATTTTGTTTAATTTTATTTATTCTAAACAGTGGTTTAAAAAATGACAAAATGAATAGCTATCTCATTTTGCTGAACCCATTTACCAAGCAAACTGCGCAGGCGCCGATCGAGGTACCATTTAGTACAATCACAGCATAGGTAGGCTAATGCAGAAGCGCAGTCTGGTGCAAATATGATTTTAAATATGATTTACGGCTCAGCTTTGTCATTGATACGATAAAAAAACCTGTATCTCATATGGTAAGAGAGTCAAAAGGTGGCTTAAGCTACGCTTTTTTTTAATAAATAATGGGCTTGCTCTTGACTACATACTTAACTATATGGTTAAGAAGAAGCCTAAGATGGAGTCAGTTTACCCAGAGGTACTGGTTCTCCCACACACCAGCGGAACACAGAAAAACTGTTTGGCGCTGGACTCCGGCAGGAGGGTGGTAGTATCCAGGCGGCCTCGTACGAAACCTACCACCGCAGAGGGATCTGTTAGCCGTCATCATTGGCTAGAAAACTAAAGATGCCGTTGCCCAGGGTGGACCACTAGAAGATAGATAACATCACCCCATTAAAATTAGCTTATTTTTTTTAAATATAATGATAGGTATGTCCAGATACTAGTCATGTTGTCTAAACAAAAAACACTAAAATATCAGTATATAAACTTGAAAAATTTTGTCTCAGGCGGGACTCGAACCCGCATCTCCTCGCATGCCGGGCGGGTTCGAGTCCCGCCTGAGACAAAATTTTTCAAGTTTATATACTGATATTATAAGTGCAATTAAGTTGCTAAAATATCAAATAAAGTAAAAAACACTAAAGTTTCCACAAAAACTCAGCACACAGTTTTTACCATAGATATTAGAAATGTGTTTATTTTTGCATTTCGCTTAAGTATATTCCCTGCTTTGTGCTGTAAACTGGAAAAGCGCAGGCGGAGGCGGTAACTCGTTGTCCGCCGCCCACACCGCGGCGTCCAGAACGGTTAACTGTTTTTCATTCTGGCATTCTTTCGTATTGTACATTATTGCTAAAAGTTAGCGATAACTTCGACTTTATAAACAACTAAATGAAAAGTTTACTTTAATTAAAAAAATACTACAGGTAATTTGCTAAAATAAAATTAATTGGGGCCAGCACTTAGCTCTGCATTTTTATCAAGTCGCGCGAGCTCCCGCGGTCGTCCAATTTACAGCATCAGAGAAAGAAGTGGAGTCGATATACTGATTCAACCAATATGAACTGTGTTCAGGGTGCTATTAGTGTGCTCGCGAGCGTTACAATGCCAAGGTCGCTCCGCGATGAGACACACCATCATCCGACTGTTTTTGTAATTTGTTTGATTTGACATTTAATTGTGTATTACACATCGTAAATTTGATTGTTAAGCACCAGTAAAATTGATTTAAATTTACTTATTTAAACTCACATGTTCGTTCACTACCCTGAACAGCCTATATGTATGTATATTCTGTATGAATTCATATTATTATGTAAGACACATTCCTCTTCTATCTTGCACTGCGTTACCCTCTTACGTTTAACCCTTGCCTAAAGGTTGTCTGGAGAGCTTTTACTGTACTGGTTTGGGGTGGTGGGGTCTACCTCTTAGTGGTCCACCCTGGGCAATGAAATCTTTGGTTTTCTAGCCAACGATGACGGCTAACAGATCCCTCTGCGGCGGTAGGCTTCGTAAGAGGCCGCCTGGATGCTACCACCCTTCTGCCGGAGTCCAGCGCCAAACAGTTTTTCTGTCTTCCGCTGGTGTGTGGGAGAACCAGTACCTTTGGGTAAGCTCGCTCCATCTTAGGCTTCTTCTTAACCGTACAGTTAAGTATGTAGTCAAGAGCAAGCCCATTATATATATTTAAAAAAAAATACATTTACGTTTTGTGCAATAAACATGTATTGTATTGTATATCAGTCCACAACTGGACACAACTACAAGCGTCTCCAACAGAATTTTGGCTCGTACACAAAACAAAACATCCTTGCGGGACACGAACCGGCAACTGCTGGTTGACGAAATGGTGGTCCATCGTCCGTAAGCATGCTATTATATGCTACAACAGAAACAAAACCAGAAACGTGACCATGAATTGAAAATATTAAAAGCGTGTGATCTCACTTTTTTTATTTGTACTACTACCCGATTTCGCTTTATTTCGAGCGGTATTATTTATTCAAATAGTAGATAAAGTAATCGTGGCGTGCTAAACGGTCTGTTTGTGATGACTGTCGTAATTCGAGCGCTAAGGATGGGTTGATACCGACGGTATTTATATCGATACAAATGTCAAACTACACACTATGCGCCGTTTACGCAAAAATGATGACATGGTGTATGAAATGAATACGTCATGAGGTTTGAATTTTTAACCAACATAGACTAGTAATGGTCCTCAGTCGACATGTATGTTTTAATAAAACGATTTAAGGAGTTAACTGTTATATTATTGTTGTTGGTTTGACAGATAAAAATTACAAATTCAAAATATAAACAAACAGGCAATACGAGTTTAGTTAAAAAGACTTAATATCGTAATAACGCTTACTTAAGCAGACTTAGTTACTTTGCAATCTGATCACATCATCTGATCGTACTAGCAACATTGATAAAAAATAAGAACTAATTACACAGGTAATTTAAAAGTGATTCAACGTAGCTGGGCCCCAATTCCGCTAATTTACAATTGGCTCAATAGAATCGTAATTGCATCTTAATCGTATATTTTGACATTACTATCTTAATATAATATGTGTCAAAATATCCAATTTGTTGCGATGCAGTTACGATTCTATTGAGCCATTTGAAAATTAGCGGGATTGGGGGCCTGTTGTCATGTTCCTGGTCTAATATCGTTTACGCTAGACGAATAGATGACAAATGTATACCTATAAATGACATTAGCTTACGATAGTTCGATTGTTTGATAGTGCCATTTTCATACATTTGTTATCTATTCGTCTGGCGTAAACGATATTAAAAAGCCACTTGTCTAAGGCCGCTGTTGTAAATTCAACCTTACATACCTTAATGACATTAGGTTGAACACTAATAAGTTGAAAGAGCTTCATAAAGTTCTAGCGGCGCCCATTTGGCGAGGATCCTCTAAATCACTGATCGTGTCTATCGATTTTCATTTTATATCTATGAATTGATAACAAATATTAACTGACAAAATATCGATGGTTAATCACGTCGATCGCAACCCTAGTCGATTGGCAAACACAAATATAATGTGTATTGATGGACTTGTGAATAGCGCTCTGTTTACTTTTTTCTTATGATCATTGTGATTACTTTAAATGAAAAGAATGGATGGTTAAATTAAAGAAGCGACAAGTATGAAATAGTTAATAAATGGTTTTCAGAAATCTGTAGTAACTATTTTGATACCCTTAAGTGATACATTTGGAATATTTCAAATTCAAAATTCCACGCTTACGAAATCTCAGGAAACAAATAATTTATTGTTAAAATAAAGATCACTTTGAATTGAAACTTTGATACACGATATTTAAAGTATGTTATTACCACAAGCAGAATGATTAACAATTCACGTTGCCACAGAACTCGCCTAAGTACATCGGCGCAATTGTATTTTTCTCCCAGAGCGTATCAGAAAAACTTATCAAGAGTGAAATAAATCATTAACATAGCTTAGCCCGTGATAAACTCCATGTTATTCTTCATTAAACAATTGAAAAACGCTCAGCATTGAAAACATAGTTTGATGGAATCCTACAATGATATCATAGTATGCAATTAAGATTTAAATATCAGAAACTGTTTAATGGTGGCTGTAATTAAATTTGTTATGACAACTATTTTTAGAACAACACTATTCTAGACTAGCTGTTGCCGGTGGCTTGCGGATAAAATAAAGCCTATGTTATACCCTTGATACAAATAAATGGTATGGTGCCGGCTTGTAAAAGAAAAGCATCACCCCTTCTCTGTCTTTGGGTATATTGTATGAGGTGCATAAAGGAGAACAGCAAGAAAAAATTTGGCAGCAGCATCTTCCCTCCATCATTGGCCAAACTGAAAATAGCGAAATCCTTTTTTTGAAGAGGCCTCTGTCCAGGTTTGGTAAAAGTTGTTGGTGATGAATGATGATGTTGATGATATGCCCTGTCCTCCAAACTAACAGCAAAAAATAATAATATGAAAACGAACACATTTATCCTACGGTAACACAATATTTTCCGGTATGAAAAATATCGTAAGTGCCATTTAAGACTTTGATCAAGCTCTGTATTTTTCAATTAAATCTATTTAGCTGTTTTGGTACGAGTATTTTCGATTATTAAACATCCATTCAACGCATTTATAATATTAGTTAGATTGCAGATACATTGTATGAAATATAGCCAGCCTATGTTAGTCCACAGCTGGACGCAGGCCTCTCCATGAGGAGGATGCTACTGCACGTCTCCTTCTAGAAGTACTCCTTCAGTTGACACTCGCCTAACCTCTACACCAATAGGAAGAGAATTTGTGGTTCTATTATTTTAACATGACACGATATCATGTTCATCTGTAGGTATATTATTATTCTTGGCTACATTAAATATGCAATATTGTTTATAAACCATAAATACAAAAATAAAAAAAATGAATCGCAAAATAGATAACTATTTACTAAAATTAAAAATGCGAAAGTTCGGATGATTGAACAGATTGGGATAAATTTCGGTATGGATTAATATTATAATCTACTTTTCCTAGAAAAAATTAAGGTTTATCCTATGGGACAGTTTTCAAGTTCAATATTACACGCGTACGCAGTCTCGTGGCAAACAGGTACCATGTCATAAATACCAAAAGTATCAGCTGTGCCCCTCTTCGTTAGTAGTGACTCTGTAGCAAATTGGCTAATTTTCTGCGAACATATTATACTGTAAAATATTAATTGGATTTGAGTTCCAGGCGTGACATGATTTTGTATAAAGCATTTATTTTTTAAGGTTCAGTGGTCAATAAAAGCGAGGGCATTTCCAAAGTGAAGGTCATCGCTTCAAATCCCATATGAGATAGTCGAAAACTATTTTGGACGTGTTTAATATTATCCTAATGAAGTAATATTGAATGTGCCACAGCTTATCAAAATTTTCCTTTTTATTAAACTGTACAATCTTGAATTACTTTTTTGCTTTGATTTGATGTGATTGTAAAAATAAAACAATCTACTAAAGAACCAACATAATTATGTAAAATGTTTTTAATGGCGACATATTATTTGTACTAAAATAAAAACATAATCCAGTGTTTAGCTTGGTTCAGGCAGGATCTTAGGGTTTCTTAATAATTAATCAGTAATTTTTTTTAGCAACCATTAAATATACATACACATACATACACTCACGCCTTTTTCCCGGAGGGGTAGGCAGAGACCACATCTTTCCACTTGCTACGATCCTTACAGACCATTTTCACTTCATCCACATTCATTAATCTTTTCATACACGCTCGCCGGTTTAGGGTACTCTTGACCTGACCTTTCTTTAGAACTTCCCCGATTTTTCGTCGAGGCCTTCCCCTTCCAACATTTCCAGTCATACTCAATTCATTAATTTAATATGCTCTTATAAAAAACTCTCAAGAAACTAACAACCAATCAAAGCGCAGTATTCGTCCGCACTGAAGTTATTAGCGAGCGGGAAGTGTATCATTCGTAATACTCGTACAACTTTAAAAACAACAACCACCAAAACCAGGGTATACTCGTACCTTCTAAATTTATAGTACTAGATGGCTATGAATTATGTTTTATTTACATCAATAGCATTTTGAATTAATATTAAACGTAAAATTTATCCACAAACTTGCATTGTTAGTTCGTTGTAGATGGCGCCACGATCGATAGAACCTGTTGCTTGAGATGGCTGCTCCACTGACCTCTACTACCATGACAACACGCGAAAAGAAACCCTGTTGTAAGGTCATACAATTATACTTTCCTTAACACCCTACGGAGTTGTATCGCAGGATCGCTAGCCAATTTTATACTCTACTACCTTGTGAATAGAATGTATGTCAAATAACACACGGTTATCGTAATACGGATAAATAGGAGTCGTCTGGAAAGAAATAGCTCAAATATGGCGGAGGATTATTTTTTATTGGTGTATGTATTTTTTGTCGCGAATGTTGGTGGCGAAGTAAATAAGAGATTATTCCAAGGATTTTAAAATGGTGTTTATAGATTTTTATGAAGTAAAATGTTTCTGGCTATTATAGTTGAAGGAAAATGCCGGTGGAGGTTTTCAAAACGTAATAAATAAATAAATAAATAAAATAAATAAATGTGGACAACATCACATACATTGTTCTGATCCCAATTTAAATAACTATTCAAAGCAATTGTATTTTGGAAACCAGAAACAACGAAGGTACCACAAACACCTAGACCCGAGAAAATGTAGAAAAACACTTTTTTTCTACATTGACCCGTCCGGGAATCGAACCCGGGACCTCGGAGCAGACGACACCTTGAAAACCGGTGTGTACGCCATTCCGCCACGGAGGTCTAGTCTAGGTAATGTAGGAACTATGAACTTCTTATGAAGGATATTAAACTTTCATGTTGCCTTTTTTACATCAACTGAATGAATTATTTAAAGGTAAAAAGAATAGTATTTTACCTTTCCAATGTTCGGACTCGACTGCACGAATAATGGGCGCGGGCAGGCTGATTGAATGATTTTGGCCATAAAAGCCACACATGGCATCCAATGGTGGATGTTAGACGCTGTTGCCCGTCTTCTTTTGGCAGTTCTTTCAGTTAAATCAAAAACAATGTAAGTATTGCAGTAGGTTCTGCAGCTTTTTCTCAGGTGGTGCTACTCTTTTCACGTGCCGGCACCATACAACAATACAGTAGGCCAGTAATTCTGATGTAATGAGAATTCTATAGTAATATGTCCAGTATGAATGGGTTCAATTCCTACACGACGAAGTAAATTTTGAAGTACCCAAAATCTGTTTAATTTACGCAAGTGAGGCAATTTTTCACTCCTTTTCTCGTCTTAATAATTCTCTACCAGTGCTTTACGATAATAATTATGGGCTACAAGTGTGATATCAGCATTTCATTTAGGTAAATACTTTAAAAGTTAGTGTATTTTATATTCGACTTGATAGGAAAGAAATATCTTTATTAAGAGAAAATGACATATTAGCTTGTTCAATAGGGCCTGTTCATAGTGGTGACGTTGTCGCGCGATTGCAATCACACCGAGTCGCATCTACTTTCGACGATTAAAAACACAGCGCAGCGTTCAGGCGACGATAGTTAAAGTTTTGCTACTTATGCTTATTTATGTTTAGACATACTTGTTTTTTCCTGACATATCGTGCATACTTACCGTCGGTAAAGTGATTTAAGTATCGTAATGAGATCTCGAGGTCCCGGGCTCTATGCCTATACATTACTGTGTTATCTTGAATTCAATGATGGAGACCTTTGCCCTGCCTGCAGTGGAATAAATAGGCTGTTACTTTACCTTTCTTTACAATTATTTTTAGCATGCTGCGTTTTGCTTGAGAACCATTAACATTGTTATTTCAACTGTAGTGTTCTAAAATGATTTGGATTATTATTTTGCAGCAAAAAATCCCTTGCCGTGTCGTGATGCTGTCTCAATAGTAGGGCAGTCCCCACCTAAGAAACTTCTGTAGAAACGAAGGCTTAGAAGCTTAGAAGCGAAGCTAGGCGGAGTTAAGACAAGCGGACCGTGAATCGACCAACAACAGTCCTTAAAATCCACAAATCAACAACTTTACTGATTTTGGATAGGTTAATAATCTACTGCCTCGTGTAGGAATTGAACACAGTAGGCATTACTTAAGAATTAACATCATATTTTTTTTTACAAATAATGGGCTTGCTCTTGAGTACATACTTAACTATACGGTTAAGAAGAAGCCTAAGATGGAGCGAGCTTACCCAGAGGTACTGGTTCTCCCACACACCAGCGGAACACAGAAAAACTGTTTGGCGCTGGTCTCCGGCAGGAGCCTACCACCGCAGAGGGATCTGTTAGCCGTCATCATTGATTAGAAAACCAAAGATGCCGTTGCCCAGGGTGGACCACTAGGAAGTAGATCCGATCTACCACCCCAAAACAAGCACAAAACTACTATAAACTAACTATAATCATCATCATCCCTCTTTGCGCGGCCCACGACGCGGCGACGGGGTTGAACCCCACGACGCTTCCCGCGCCGCTGCCTTTAAGATCAGTTCCATATAAATCCATTCATTGAAACGCACCGCTCCCCGCACCCACTTACTTTAAGACCGTGGCTTAAGTTATTGCAACTCAGTTAGAACCGTAGACGCACGATTTAGCCCGCATGATGCACACGCCTTTACCCTTTACGCGTTATTCTGAATTTGTATAAAAATGCCGGCCCGTCACGGATTGACGGGGAAGAGTGCGTGTGCGCCATTCATTAATGCACCAGCTAACGTCATTGGTCACAGAAATTCGTCACGCACACAAACAATGATGTAATGGAAATAGATTTGATGAAAATGATTTTTAATCGCGGTGATTGGCTGATTTTGAATTATCTATAATACTTTTTATGTGTTTATTATCCGATTTTGTGTATCTTAATGATTGATATACGATTTTGTTGATACTAAATTATTTAATATTTCGGATTTTTTCCCAATGTTCTTGTTTCTGTTGCTTCTTTCCTCATGTAGTATGGCATCCAAATCGAACAAGCCTAGTCAACGGAAAATTGCTGGAGGGGTAGACCTGGGCTAAACTCTTGTGACCTTCTAATCCGATACCAGTGTGAAAATGAAATTTAATCTATATTTAAAGTTTTGTAATATACTAGGCTAAACCAGACAAAAAAGTCAGCTGATGAAATGGAAGGTAAACGCTTTAGGCAATTTTTGGTCTAATCGAAGTTTTTATTCGCTCTTTGCAACTGCTTTGCACAACCTATTTTTCAAAAGCCGCGCCTTAGCCGGTTAGCGCGTTAATGATTGATTTGTACAGTGTCTAGAATTATCCACGTCCGAGGGGCTAAGTTTCGAATCACAGATACCTTTTGAGACACCCCTGCTAGGGATTGTTAGAGAAGGTTTCTCATTGCACTCTAATAAACTATGTTCAAGTCTTGGTACTGATTATCATTAGCAGCCAACATCAGGTCACAGCGGGGATAACCAATAATCTTAGATTTAGCGATAATAGCATAATGTCACCCGAGGAGGAGATTGCATTGTTGTTCAGCCAATGGCGCGCCGAAAAAATACAACCCGACTTTTATAGGCAGTACTCCACTTAAGTCACATTTTAAAAGTCCCATAGGGCAAGAAATGGTAGTGCTGTTCCATTTTAGGTTCACAGTATTCTTCAAAAATGTACTCTTAAGATAAAGGGCAGGTTTCTACATTACTATTTTGCAAAAATGTACCCTAAGACGAAGAGTATAATAACTTTCCAAAGACTCGCGGCTCGTCCCTTTTGTCGCCTGTCGCAAGGTCAGCGGATTTGCATTTAATTGCCTTTTTGCTTGATGTCGTGCCTGTAATTAATTATCTTTTTTGCCATCACTCAGCCTACACGTGGATTGTTTTGTTGAGAAGCATTTTGTATGGCTTCACCCGTTCTTTCCTGCCAGGTTTTGTTAACCGTGTTTATTCTTGTGCTGTAAAAGATCATCTTGCATTTACCATGTTGGCATTTAAATCTGTAAAAAAAACTATTTTCATATATACCTACTAACAGTTGATTGCTTTTGTTCTGCATTTTTTTCTTTAAATTTGTATACGCAGAAAGTATGCTTGCAATTGACCAAAGACGATTATTACAAGGGAATCAAAACAATTTTGTTTTAGTTTAGCAGATTTTTTAAAAGTTTTATTTGTACAACTAACAAAATTTGTACGTATTTATATGGTAACCTCTACTTTCAAGTTTTGGTTAAACCACTTCGACCCGAGTTCACCAATTCTTAAACAGCCGGCAAACATAGATTGTCGATTAATTTGACACAATTCCCATACAAAATATGTCAAATAATATTTTAAACGCTGTTTAAAACTTAAACGTCTGTTGGTGAACTCTACGCTTAGAGATCAAAATGGATCGAGATGAAAGAATAAGACATTTTGCAGAAAATTTATGAACTGTAAGTAACTACGTAGCATTTATTTTTTCGTTTTGGATTTGAACAACGATTTCATAGGTTAAATCCTAAGGTTGTATATCAACTTCATGCCTTTTAAGTATACAGATAACAATTCGCTTTGCACTAAACCGTAAAGCTATCCGAATCATCCATTGTTTCTCATTGAATATCATCATTGTCATTATCAAAAGGCCGCCTTCAAGCTTCAAAGATCCCAAGATTACAATCTCATTGAACCCACAAAGCATTATTCATCGCAACATGTTTACCGGAGTATAATAATTATGAACAAATATGAGCACATCACAATAATGAACCGCTCAGGTGTGAAATAAAATCAGACGACATCTTGACACTGTCACGTGACCTCAAGGTCTTCTATAAACTTGTTGACTCCCCTCGCTCCCTCTCTACCCCCATTTAGCAATTATTATATAAGACTTCGGTCCACACGTCCTACCACAACAAACGCATAGTGACTCATTTAAAAGCCAGCAACCAGTTTATCTTGAACCCGTGACTGTTAGCGAAGCGTAATCTCGGAAGATTTTGTCGTATGGTTTAAGAGATCAGACAATTTTACTTGCAGCCGTTTTGTTTGATATTAGACTGTGTGTGAATACGTTAAGGTCTAGCAGGTGTGTTCAGACAAATTTGCAAGCGTGGGTGGATGCAACGTGCGTAAGATCACAATCCTTGATGCGTGAAGTATGTAAATGGAACGGCACGTTCGAGGAAATAGTTATTAAGCAATTAGTTAGGACTGGAAGCTACAACTATTTGCAACACTGACGAAGTTACTTAATGTAGACGCGATTAGCCTAGCAGTTATAATCGGGTCTAAGCTGTCTAGCTTCAGTCTCTCATCTATAGAGGTCTTTATCTGATGAAACTCAATTTGTTGTGTCTACAACAAATTGAGTTTCATCAGATTAAGACCTCTATAGATGAGCTAATATCTTGTCATATAATTTTATTTAGTAATATTTATACATTGAATTAAGGTAATAGGATACATGTTAGGCAATAACGAATTGCAATTATCAAAGCCTTTTAATGTATCAACATTTTGGCCTTTCATTCTCCTTCGCTCTTCCAAATTGCTCATCAATAATGCCCGTACATTAAACATGAATGGTGATTAGTAAGAAACATTTGTCGGTTCGACTAATGCTACGCCTACACACTTGTAAATTATCATATTATCATCATCTAGTAAAATCAAATTCAAATGCATCGAATCAATTGATCAAACGCGTTGACGTCATGTAAATGTTAGTAACAGCGTTTTATATCGGACAAGTAACATTGTGTAGGGGTCAAAATTAAATGAAAGGAAACGTAATATCTTATCATAATTAATAATAGGGGTTAAAGTATGAAATTGCCGATTATTTTCCCACTTTTTATTTTGTTTATAGCTCTTAGGTATAGTCATATTATTGCGTAATTCTTTTTGTATTGTATCAAAAACTAAATAAAGTAACTTTTGACTAAAAAAAATTGCAGTACTAGTGCCTATTACTTCAAAGGAAGTCGTTGAAAAGACCCCTTACAATGTGTCAGCTGACCTTCTTGCTTCAATTAAGTATATTTGTATTATATACTTTGATTTTTAGAAATTTAAATACTATAATGCGTAGCTTTATAACCATCTAACTTTCACCTTTAATTGCATCGAAAACGGTTCAGGCGTTTTTAAAAAAACTAAAAAATTGTTAGTATGGAAAAATGACTTTTCTCGATTTCGTCCATACAAAATGGCAATTTCATACTTTAACCCCTAATATATGAATATGACCGTTTTATGGTTTACAATATTTGTCATATGTGTAATTTTTATAGTACCTGCGGTTGGCAACCCTTTGCGTAGTAGTAAGTACTTAGTGCTTCAGCTTTGCCATTTGGCGCGAATCGGCGCGATGCGTTCACAATGCGTTTGGTTGCGCAAGCGCATTCCTCTCATGTCGACGGATCGTGGATCAGAGGAGTGCCGCTCCCTCGCAACGAGAGTGATAGTACAGTTCTTGTTATTGACGGATTCTAAGCGAACCTCATATAAATTGCGTTTCCCATACAAATTATAACAGTTGCAGGGTCAACAGGGTTTTTACTGTGGAGATGTAAACTTTTTATAATATAGTTTGATGTTGGTCTCATACAAAAAGTTGTTGTATTTAAGCACCAGAATGGGTTCTTAATACATTACGGAATACAATGGACTCACAAACATAAAATAAAACGCTGGTGTTTGTCGGAAACGTCAAGTTATAATTCTGTATGAAATTCATAAGCACTAGGCTAGGACTCATATTTTTGAACTTCTTTACAACGGTGTAAACAAGACCAGACTCCGACTCTGGAAAGAGAGATACCCAACCTCACTGACTATACCACCAGCCGAAAAACTACCCCCCGGTAACAGCTTACCATGGCCGACGTGGAAGTCTATGAATAGACTCCGGACCCAAGTCGGCCGGTGTAAGGAAAATATGTATCGGTGGGGTTACAGCACATACGAGCCTTGTGAGTGTGGTACCTCTCCCCAGACCATGGCTCATTTGCTGAGCTGCCCAGCGTGTCCCACCACCTGTACACGCGAGGACTTGTACAACGCTACAGATAACGCTATCCGCGTGGCTGAGTACTGGTCCGCAAAAATCTAGCGACAAAAAAAAAAAATTGATCGATACGCTAAGAAGAAGACAATTGTGTGCTATCGCTAGTGAATTTGCCACTAGAGGCGCTTGTGTCGCGTGAGGTCCATTATCATTCACTTTTCACTGCTTTTAGCGGGCTTCGTTACATAAATTATAATTTCTTTTATTTACCTTATTGTAATGTTGCTATTACTGACTAGCCTTTATATGCTTAATTATTTGTTCAACTGTGAGACACATATTTTTTTTAATTTACTCATATTTTAACTGAATATTTAATCAAATATGTAGAATCTAGAAAATAATAAACCTTCGTTGCCCGAGCCTTAACTGCAAAGCCATAGTACCTACAATCCTACTATTTCTACATAATAATCGTTTGAGTAAAGAATCTTTTGCTATATTTTCTGCTAATTCATGCCATGTCGTATCGACATTGCTTCAAAATGTAGAAATACTATTAGAATTTGACACCAATTCTGTAAACAGTCTGTAATGATCAGTCGTTTCGACGCCTATTGTGTACATTCAATCAATTTGCTTAGTCACCAAACGTTTAGAGTATTTTACTGTCGTTAAGGAAACATCATAAATCAATTTATTGAAATGACATAACTCCTGTTACATTATTTATTTATATATTTTTATTTTAAAGTAAGATTATCAATATTAAAACAAAAGGAATAACATCATTCATTATCATCACCAGTCTGTATCAGGCCATCAGCGTGACAATTATGGAAAATGTTTCTTTTTGTGATTTTCCATAATTTCACACTCTGCAGACGGGTTGGCGTTGACATTTTGACCTGTGAAGGAGAGAAGACGCTGCTGTTAGACTATTATATAGTTATATGAATCTGAATTCTGGATCCCATTTCATACTTAAAAAGTTTCGAAATATGTCAAAAGTCTTAGACGGCTTGCAAACTTTTGGCGTTCAGAAATTGGCGTAGGTATAGCTATTTTTTGTTGGTTATTTTATGATTCTTATGAGCAATTCCAATAATATCCTATTAAAACAGCTATGAATCTGCAAATGAAAAATTGAAACACAGTTTCAATAAATGAAAAATGGCGCGTATTCCGGCGTGATTTAAACGCCCTCTGGCGGGGCTATGTATCACGCGTATCTCATTAGTTCTCTTTTTCTATGTAGGCGAAAGCAAATACTTTGCCGTTTGATAAATGCGTCTTCAGATATGAAATAGTTCTAGTAATTGTTTTAACACGACGTGGCATTACAATTTTCAGTGTACTGTTACAATAACATGTAAAAACTTTTAACGTCTTATCATTTGTATAAAACATAGGTAGTATGAAGTTCTGGGTGTAATTTTTTGTTAGCTCTTTATTTACTTTTTCTCAAAATGAACGTTATGATGAAATTGTTTTTGGGTTCCCTTTTAAGACTTTTTTCTGGGGTGCCGCAAGGAAGTCTACTGGGCCCCGAACTGTAATTGGGATGGAATAACTTAATATTCATAATAGAAAATCACTATTTAACAAAAGAAATAAAATTCTTTCATCACATCACATCATAGAGAGTGAGATGAGCACAGAACAAAGTGTAGCCCTATCACTAACACTAATATTTTGCACAATGAATATTTTTGGCAAGAGTCATGAGAACTTATAAGTAGGAATTGTAACTAAAATTTGAAGAAAATATTTCTTAATTTACTAAGAAGGTAAAACAGAAACAATCTTTTTGTCAAACTATGCTTGCTTTTAAACTATGGTTACTAGGAGGTTACATTATAGAACCATAATGTGCCTCGGTTCTAAGATAATATTTTTCAATTACGCCGTCAAAGATATATTTAATTACCAGCCACAAGCCGGCCGGGAGTTATTACGTGGCACGATCAAAGAGACTGCTGTTATTCAATTCGCCGTATGAAATAGTTAATTTCGTTAGAACTTGTCGATGAGAAATGAGTATTAATTTTCTCGGAATGAAATCGTCTTTGGAATCAAACCGATAAAAAAAGTCTGTGTTCATATAGCTAATTAAATACTAGCACAGAAATTATTTAAAAAAAAAACAATTTATGGGGTTTCCTTCTTCTAATGGAAGAAAACTGAAACCTTACACGACCAACGGACAAATTTTATAATTAAGAAGAGATCTTTCCTATTATTGTAATAATGAAAATTGTCAGGCACCAAGATGTCATAGCAAATCATTTCTTTTATTATATTTAAACAAAAAATTCAGAATTAAGACTTAAATAACTTTAACTTGCAGTTAGCTTCAGACCTCTTAAACACTCGATAGTTTTTCGAAGGGAGAGTTTATTTACTAATCAGTTCAAACAGATTTTTGATTGTTTCGATCTTTTTCTATACACTCGAATTTTGTGCGGAGTTCTAAAACTAACCATGTCTTACTTATGTTATTAATGCGAAAATTTTGCTGAATGAAAATTTTTGAGCATGTAAAAACATAATTATCTAAATCTTTGCAGCCAGATAATACAATAGTATTATCACAGTCTATCATGGTTTTATAGACTGTGGTATTATTCTGACTTCTGATCTTTCAAACTACGTTAACTTTTCTTAAGCTTATGTTTTTCAATTTAGTTTTCAAGTTCTCGAGTTGTTGTGGATATTTCTTTAGTTCTCTACTAAGACTGAAATAACTCGAGAATTCACGCTTTTAGAAATCTGGAGCAGAAACCCTAAGTGTTAATTATTTTAATTGTGGCGAGGTCTGTGCCCTGCGATGGGTGCTACTTGAAGACTTGATTTATTTACGACCATTTGGATCATCGGTAGTTAACGCTGCTTCTGACCCATGGGTCGCGGGTTCGATCCCCGCACAGTACAAATATTTGTGTGCATGAACATGTCTGTTTGTACTGGTCTGGGTGTTTTCTATGTATTATAAGTATTTATTTACAAAAAAAAAAAAGAATATAAGTAAGTTTATCGGTTGTCTAGTGCCCCATACGACAGGGTACTTAATAATAGCTTAATTTGGGACTCTGATGGAAGATGGCTCTGTGTGGCCCAGTGAGGCATGTCTTAAAATATTTATTTATTTTTATTTATTTTTTCCAGAAAAAGTAATAGTGTATTGCTTTTGTTTTAATCCTTTAAAGTATTGTATGTTTAGCTATTGTATCCTATTCTTGTACATTATTATTATATTCTCTTTATTGCTCATCATACAATCTAATCTTTGGACATTGTGTTTCCTGCTCGGCTGGATCTGAAGCAATATACCGATCCTGTCTTTTACCTTTACTATTGTGTTTGCATCGTATGTAAATGGCGGTGAATAATGTTAGATGTTAATTCTAGCGGTATTCGAATGTATAGGAGAATACAAGAGTAAAGTTTTTTAGTTACAGCTTAGTTTCAAATTCATACATCAACACATGTATCTACCCATTCCTGGTTAGCTGTAATCATATCTTTCGCGAAACTTAAAAAAAAAAAAAAAAAAGTTTACCGTGATCTTTGTTTGTTTTTCTAACCACTACAAAAATGGAAGAGAGTGCATCTTTCGTGTTATAACTATTGATAAAGTGACCAGTGTTACGTGACTCCCCAAGATTACTATTATCTCACTTCAAAACTTAGTATGCGTCTCATATATTCGTTATATTTATTGTACGGGCACTTACAGTCTTAAAAACCATGTCAAATTTATGATTTAAGATTATCAATATTGCGAATAAATCGAACTTCACGTTCAGTGACGTATTTACATCTGATCTGACTACTTATGCAGTTTTTATTTCTTTGCAGAAGTAAAATAAAAAGTTGATAAATAGTTGAAAATGCTAATTGCAATATCTTACCATGAGGTCATTCAGATATGATAGGGTTTTACTCATCCGCTGATGGGGTTTTACTCATAATCAAAAGGGTGTGATGATAACACATAATATTTCGTCATGCTTCGTTAATATTTGTTTTCGTACAATTTATTTTAACCTTCGCGCATATTCATGCTTGCCCGGAGCTTTGAGCGTTTGTGTGGGTGTCTCATAGGAAATGGGTTGTGCGTCACTCACTGATAAAGATGATAATGGATAATCTTTAGTGAAATGTGCGTGATGCTAAATTTGTTGTTCTTGCGTAATACTCACTAGTAAACTATAAGTGTCCAATTCTGAAACACTTATTTAATATTACGGTATTACAGTGTGTGTGGTCCCGGTACAAAAATAGCGTAGGATGACACCATTTCTTTTTATGGGTGTCGTAAGAAGGGACTGTAGGAATACCGCTATAAGTCTTCTGTCTATCATTGACATTAATTATTCTTGTCGCCGGCCCGCCTGCAGACCGTGGCGATTTTAACACAATCCTCATTTAGGAGAAGCCAGAGACCAGCTGTGGGCTGATGATATTGATGATAATGATGATGATGAGTTGATATGCCGAAAATAAATTCTCTCCTTTGAACATTGTTATTGAATAACATGCACACTCTTAGATGGTATGGAACGGTAAGAATTGTTGGGTAGCGATTAGTTATGAGGTATTAGATTTCGCTTTGTATTTGAACTGTTAATTATATAACTGGGTCTGAACGCCATATCCACTGTTACGTCAAGGTTGCGAAATGGTACAGTTTGAGTTTGTAGGTAAGGCTTTTATAATAGAGCATTCTATACATACCTATACCTGTGGCCTTTGTTATCTTGTCAGATGATTTAAGCAGCGTCTACGCGTTACGAGCATCGTCGCTCGTGGCTAAACAGACCGATCCTCGAACGACACTTTCGTCCGCACTTACGGCACACGAACTGAGAGTCCGTTGCGACGGGACTCCCTCCGCGTGCATGTCTTTTATCTCGCTTTTGTGCCAGATTTTGAAGCCAGGCTCTGTCGTGGGTCTCACAGCCCTTATGAAGTAGTTTTCTCCACTCATTGCGGTCAGTAGCGAGGCTCGACCACGCGTCGAAATCGATGTCGAATGCGATCATGTCGCGTTTAGCGCAGTCTTTAAACCGTAGAATGGGACGTCCGACTTTGCGTTTTGCGAATGCTATTTGGCTCAACATTTGGTCTGTTTGGGCAAACGAGTGCTGCTCATTCGATGCACATGCCCTAGCCATTGCAGGCGTCTCTGCTTGAGTAGAGCGATGACGCTAGGAAGCTGAGCAATCTCTAGCACTCTCCCATTTGTTACCCTGTCCTTCCATGTTATGTTGAGAATGCTCCGAAGACAGCGCATGTGGAAGGTGTTAAGTCGTCGTTCCTGTTTAGCATACGACGTCCAGGTTTCAGCTCCGTACAAGAGGATGCTCAAGACGCAAGTTTGGTATACGATCATCTTTGTCCTGACCGTTAGATGTTTATTATTCTACTCTACCAAACTGGACTTTGAATTGAAAAAATGGAATTCTGACATAACTTCCTTACTACCACTTCTCATCCAAACTCATTGGTTAACAAGCGCGTCTGCCCTTTTCTGTGGTATTTCTTTAGTCGTCTCTTATGATATACATTGGATGAAAATGACAGCGCTATTCTACAGGGTGTTAGTTAAATGGTATAAAAAGCCGATACCAGCCTATGTTAACATTATGCATATAAATACTATGGTTAAGGCAGAAATTCAAGGTCTTCAGTTTTGAAAAACAAAATCTACAAATCGGTATCACAAAATTGGTTTCAGCTTGTTATACCATTTACCTAACACCCTGTATACCAGGCATACACCTCATGGCAAAAAAGGTATGGTCGTAGAACAAAACTTTTTTCCACTGTCTTATATTATGGGACCTAAATTCACAACTATCCGCTTACAGGGCGAAACCTTTTTATTCACGAGATTGTATTTTCTATTTACACCAACAATTTTTTTTTAAAACATTCATAAACAGCATAAACATTTAACCACTATATTAATTAGATTCAGGGTTTATACCATGAACCTTTTTTTTAGGGTTCCGTACCCAAAGGGTACAAACGGGACCCTATTACTAAGGCTTCGCTGTCTGTCCGTCCGTCCGTCGCTCTGTCACCAGGCTGTATCTCAAGAGCCGCGATAGCTAGACAGTTGAAATTTTCACAAATTATGTATTTCTGTTACCGCAATAACAACAAATACTAAAAACAAAACAAAATAAATATTTAAGGTATGCTCCCATACAACAAACCCGTTTTTTTGGCCTTTTTGGTACGGAACCCTTCGTGCGCGAGTCCGACTCGCACTTGGCCGGTTTTATTTATGATTACTCATTCCATTATCATGACGCTTGCAACAGTGACAATATCTTGGAAACTCATACAAAGCAAAGAATGTACATGGTATAAACCCCAATTCAATTTACTCTAGTGACAGTGACCATGAAAGTTAATGAGACAGTTAAACAATAGATAAAAATTATGATCCGTTAATAAAATCAGTTTCATTTCTCAAAATAGCCTTCTGGAGGCGCTTTTACACGTCCTAATATTTAAACCTACCACTGCTTCGGAACAAATGTGGGCTAGTGCCGAGAAAAAGCAGCGCAAGAAACTCGGGCACTATGGTCAGCTTCTTTTTAAATAAGTATGTTTACATAAGATATATGCCAGTGCGAGCCGTGCGGGCTTAGAATGCTTAAAAGAATTGTAGATTTGTTTCCTAGTTTGTCGTATGATTACGGGCCCAGGACCGGCTCGCGGCAAGTAGCGCGTCTCGGCGCCGGCGCCGGTATTGTCCGCGCATGCGCACCGCCACGCGCCAACACCTCGCTCTATTCTGTCCTATGGATGTGCGAGAATCTCGTCCGTGAGTTTTGTCTTTTGGTACGTAGGTTTTTTATAAAGTGATATTTTGTGTCACTATATGTATACAGCCATTGGAATTTGTGTTGACCTGCAATACAATAATAATATTACTTAGACTTAGATCTTCATAACTAAAACTTATAATTGCGGGTCTGAACGCGACGTAGGTGTGGTATGTAGTAGTATTGATACTACTTACATTCCTCGATGTTTCGGCCGTGATGCTACGGCCGTGGTCACGAGGAGACTGGTGCGCGGTGTCTCCGGCTGCATCGGGCGGCCGGTTCTTCTGCTACCCTCGAACTCTCCGATATTTGTTGTACACTTGAACTGGAGTCAGTAGGTTCAGTGCGACACACAACACTCACAGTATCCAGGTTAATGTTTATAAATAACGGCGACTCACGCGGTTTGCACTTATAATCACTGGATTCCAGGCCGCTGAAAACTTGAATCCGCCTTCCCGATTGAAATTTTTGTACTGTTTAATTTCAATCGCTCACGTATTACCCTAGTATGGTAATGGCGATCCGTGGAGAGGATTTTTGGGTCATGTAACTCCATCCAGTGATTAGTCCCCGTATTAAGCAGATTTTCTGCTGCCGCGGATTTATTCGTCTGCCGATTTTTCACTGCAGCGATGTGTTCCTTGACTCTTTCGGCTATAGTCCGTTTTGTCTGGCCAATGTACGAACTACCACAGCTGCAGTCAATTTTATAAACCCCCGGAGTTTGAAAAGGCAAGACGTCCTTAGGCGATCGTAGTAGTTGTGATATTTTACGTAACGGAGTATATACAGTCTTAATGGAGTATTTACTGAGTGCTGATCCAATTTTGTCCGTTACGCCTTTTACATATGGTAAAAATGCTGCTTGACGACTAGCCTCAGGAGCCCTCCCCCTCTCCCTGCGCCTTCTTCTTTCTTTCGGCATCTTATATCCATTTCGTCTTAGTACCTCCTGAACACGTGCAAGCTCCTTATGTAGATGTTCAGGGTCACATAAGTTATGAGCTCTATTCGTTAACGACGCTATAACCACTACTAGCTGTGTCTAGAATTTTGAAAATTTATAAATATCCCACGAGAACCGTACTTTTTTACGAGATAAAAGGTAGTCTATATGTATGTATGTATGTCAAATTTCATCCAGATCCTTTCAGTTGTTCTAGCGTGATTGAGTAACAAACATGCAACCAAAGATTCTAATTTATAGGTAATATAAGTACATACATACATACATATTATCACGCCTCCTTCCCAACGGGGTAGGCAGAGACCAAGGCCTTCCACTTACTACGATCTTGGCATACATCTTTCGCTTCTTCCACATTCATCAATCTTTTCATGCATCCTCGTCGGTTTAGAGTACTCTAATATAAGTGAGATAGTAAAATGCGAATGTTTTGGTAATAATAAATTCGGTTGCATTTTATACAATACTAGCGGACCCCGCGAATTTCGTTCCGCCCAATGATATTACAAAGGTATCGCCTCAGAGTAGTATTTTATTTTGACTTACATGACTTTGTCATCAAATATGGCGTCGTTGAAAATTGTATGAACAAATAAATTTTCTGAATATTTAACTTCACAACGTCTTTAATACTTATTATCCTATTCCCGGCGAAGATAAATCCAAAAACACCAAAACCATTAACATCGGTCCAGCCGTTCTCGGCTAGGTGTAACTAACATGACTTATATATATTATATATATATATATATATATATACTAGCTGATCCCGGCAAACACTGTTTTGCCATAAATATGATTAAATTACTAAAATGGCTATTAAAAATAGGGGCTGGTGATAAAAGGGTAAAATTTTTGGTACTAATGTATGTATTTTTTAATGCCACATTATAGAAAAATAAAAACAAAATATTTTGTCCATAAATTTAAAAAAAAAATGTTAAGGGTGAACAACCCATATCACTTAGGGGAATGAAAAATAGATAGTAGCCGATTCTCAGACCTACTGAATATGCATATAAAATTTGGTAAAAATCATTAAAGCCGTTTCGGAGGAGTCAGGTAACTAACATTGTGACACGAGAATTTTATATATATGAAATTGTATATATATGATGGATAAGAAAACGATGTTACATATCCAAACACTTTCGACTACACAAACCCTAATATTAAGCTAGTATTGACCTCATTGTTTATTATATACTTATTTAGTAAGTACTATTCGGCCAATAGTCGCAATACGCCAATCATGGGTAACGCCATTCCACTAAAAGCAGCCTCTAATAATTCCCACAGAAACTGTTTGCGCCCTACAAATAAGAGTTTGCTGACATGTAACGTGAAAAGGCACTTTATTTACGTTTGGAGTATTTTTGAAAACTTGCCAGAGACTAGCTTTTGTTTTTTGAATACAAAGTGTACATTAAATTACATATTCTGCATTAATGTAAAAAAAATAGATTTAATTAAAATTAAGAAACTCGACTACGAAATGTCAAATTATAAGCGATGCACTAATAAGAACGAAACAAGATAAAGAAAAAATAATAATTAACCCAAAATAAAACAAAGAAGATTCTTCCTCGGTTCATCTTAACACATTATGAGATAGTCCTGTTAAATAGACGCATTAAGTTAATTTTCAGTCGGTACCCATTTGCTTACCAAAGATTCATGAAGTTAGTTTTTACTTACTCAACTTGCAAACAAGCAAAGAAGAATTGTATTGTTTTTAAATATTTAAATACAAAAGTCCATATCTAAATAGGTACTCAATCAGCGAAAAATATCCGTGTAGGTGTACCTGTTAATGCTTATGTTTAAATTGACAGCTGAAGTTAACCACAAGCATAAAATACTTGTATCAAAAGATACTTTATTTGATATTTTAGCAACTTAATTGCACTTATAATATCAGTAATAAACTTGAAAAATTTTTTTTTGTCTCAGGCGGGACACCAACCCGCATCTCCTCGCATGAGATGCGGGTTCGAGTCCCGCCTGAGACAAAATTTTTCAAGTTTATATACTGTATCAAAAGATATTAAACATTTAACAATGTACACATTTATCGCAAGAAGAAAGTAAAAGTAAAAATAAAAACCTGACAACATCGAGAATTGACAACAACTATTATTTTCGCCGGTTAAAAAGGTAATCCGGCTTTGTTTCTAGTTTCAATGATACCGGAATTTCATCTCCTATTTGACCCTCTCTGGGTCGGAATTTCTAAATATTTCGTCAGATGGGCCTTTTCAATCACATGAAATTGCCTTTTCATATATGATTTCCGAAATTCTTCTGGTTTCAAGTTAAGCATTCACAAGCAAGAAAATAAAATAAAGTAATCTAGATGAAATACAATATTTATTTTGTCATGAATGTTTTGAATTCATAATTATAATTTTCTCCGCACTTGCAAATTACTTTTTAAAAATATATTTGCATGTTATAAAAGCTCTTATTCTTATATAGGAATTGAAGAGTTCCGTTACTTTGTCTTGGATCCCATAATCCGAACTCAACCAAACTATCCTTAAACTACCCTTGAAGTGGGTACATCCTTTCCAATAAAAAAGGAATCATCGAAATCAGTCGGCGTGATATTGAGTTATTCGTCCATTTGTCGCGCACTTAATGCAAATTTAAGTCTTCTTAGGGTTTCTTATGGATGTCATTGTCAGAACTGAAGTTAAGTGGCACACGGCAAGCACCAGCTTTCAAATAAAAAAAGAATCATCAAATTCCGTTCAACCACCCGAAAGTTAGAGGTAACAAACATTAAAAAACTGTCTAAACGAGAACCTCCTCCTTTTTTTGAAGTCGGTTAAAAATGACTAGTACAGGGGCTTGCACATCAGCCTATACATTTTTGTTGCACAATCGCACTTATTCCAACCACATAAGATGCCCCAGTGTTTAGTGTGATGTGCTGTTGCTTGCATTATGTACACTCGACAGCACATCAAGTTAAACAGTTGAACTGCGATAACAGCTTTTATTACGTAGGGCATAAAGGCGGTCTCAAGGCCAACATGTATAGTCTGATGTGCCGCCGTGTGTACTTTTATTATTGTCGTCGCTTGCACGCTGCACAAATTAGGTAAGAGTCCAAGGAGAAAGCAGGAAGAGAAAATTGTCTGTCATTATACGGCATCCAATACAATAATTTATAGACAATGTAGTACTGTTAAGTGAGATTGAGCGTATGGAAGTATGTGCGTCTGCGCAAAACTAATTATTTAAAATAAAAATAGTACGTTTTCAATGACTAGTCTTAGTCACCTAGCAATGAGCCATTAATTAATATCGATGAAATGTACGTAACGCTGAAACCCTAGAAAATAGACTTCAGCCTCGCAACAGTTACGTAATACTTACGAATGGCTCCTTCTCGTTTGCAAACGTCTATCTACTCCGTTTCTCGTTGGAAAAGAAAACTAAAATACCACATAACAAATCTACACTTCTTCACCAATATTATAAAGAGGAAAGCACGAAAATCAGTCACCAGTGTCAAGTTATTACAGGTACTGTAAAGGTTGTGGCATCAAGGCGTCAGCATCATCATCTGTAGGAGATTGTCTGTTTCATGACAGTTATCACCTCAATAAGACCAAGAGAAGTGACGTAAAGATTTGAACAGATTTCCCTGGGACTGACAGGCTTCGGCTCTCGACAGTGATTGTTTTGCAAACGTGGGGAGATATTTCCCTAGCAATATGATAGAATTGGCTGAATAAAATAATACGAATAAATTACATTCTGTTTGTCTTCTTGTGCTTTTGTAACAAGTGTAACAGCTTGTAACAAGTGCCGAAAGTTGACTTAAAGGAGATGTCCCATAATAGGCCCAGACATAGAACACCATTTACAAAAATCAAGAGAAACTTACTGTTTCTGGAAAAAATACGTATACATTTATATAACGTATAATTTAGTGGTTCAAAAATAAACAAGATCGAATAATTTATCAAATTCCATAAGCATTCCAAGATGGCGTCAATCTAAAAGAACACTAAATGTCAGTAGCTGTCAGATACCCCTTGTCATTATGGCATAATCATTCACTTCAAGTTTTTGTTCTGCTTGTCGTGTTTTAAATGTAGTTCATTATAACGACCTCATTTTCGATTTCTGGATTTGGTATTGATCGACACATTACTTTCATAATGTTTGTTGTTACTACAGCAAGCGATGGCACGCACTCAACTCCTAGATGCGCGATTATGAAACCAAAACTGACAGACGTCATCAAAATGTCATCTTCCGCCATGATGGTTTTGTTGTTTTGTATTGCTATTTTCTTACTTAACTCTTTATTTGAACCACTTAACGAAGCCAATTTAAAAGAATTGGATACTAACAAAATCTTGCAGGTGTATTGGTCTATCTTTTGGTGGGGTGTACAGGTTCTGGGCCTGGCCTCCATACAATTTGGGACATCTCCTTTGTACGAATTTAACCAGTTTTGAAATATTTAAATGTCTGCTGGTCTGAAAGTTTAGATTTAGAGAAGTATTTGATTTGTTATTGAACGGTATTTTTCAAAAGACGAAATTGACAAATTTTTACCACTTGCTGTTGCTCTGCTAGCGTATTTATGTTTAAAATTTAAAAGCTATAAAGTTTTGACGGTTTTTAAGTTATCGCAAGGTCTAAAATTCAGAGTTATTATTTTTGCAGGGGTCAATGTAGAAACAAGAACATTTTTCTACATTGTCTCGGGTCTGGGTATTGTGTTTTTTGTTTCTATGTTTTTTTCCATAAAACAAGTGTTTTTATAATTATTTACATTGAATAAGTAATCCTTGCGAACGGAATAGCAGTGATCCTGCTATTCCGTAGATTATATTATAATACTGTTTACTTATTAACCATTTTTTTTGTTTCAGGTAAGCTACTTTAAATTCCGTCAGAGAGGCTGCTCGTTTAGGTAATAAATGACATGCTATTCATTATTTTCATTACTGATTTTTTTACCACTGCCTGTGTTCAAAACAAAGTCAGATTACTTTATTAAGAAATTGAGAAAACGCACTTGGAGATTTTAGTTTTTCTAGTGAAAACATTTGTAAATTTTATTCGAAAACACCGAAAATCCGGCAATTTTGCGCAGAAACAATTTCCATCGCAGCTTCTGAAACTAGAACAGTTAATATCCTTTCAGAATATATATGTTTTTGCATGCATACGTTATGAATTTCATAGCAAAGTGTTCACACACGAACTGGTAAAGTTTTGGACACAATGTTCAAAGTTTTCCCCGAGGAATGCACGAGTTTGTCTTGAGCTTTGTTTTGTTATAATTTTCATAATAACCAAAAGTTATTTGCTATTAAAATAGTGAAATATTTTTTGACGTATTTGCAAAATAGCAGTGAATATGTAGCAACTTTTCCATTGCTCATGGTGAACATGACAGAAAACTTGCGAAGTTGTCAATGTGTCATCGGTTTATATGTTCTTATAAGAACAAAAAAAAGCGTCTTTTCTAAGAAAGAAGATTTTGAACTGCCGAAAAAATGTTTCAATTTATTTTTATTTGTTTATTTTTATTTTATTTTATGTATTATGATAAGTATACATTTATTTTACGAGGTTACTTAAGAATGTTTTTTTTTTTAAATAAAAAGTAATCTCATATGTATACCCGGTTAGTGTAGTGATACGCTGGTCTGTCTACTACGCAAGGATTCTGGGTTTAATCTGACCTGTCGAAATGGAACGAGCTTTTCTAACGGCCATTTGCAATAACCTATCTATCTTTAGTTTTGGCATATCGGAGATAGGAAACAGTTTCTATCTCTGTTTTTGCCGTCCAGAGAAACAAAGACAGAAGTTGTTTTCTATCTCCGATATGCCAAAACTGAAGATAGATAGGTTATTGGAAATGGCCGTTAATGGGCCGTATCTGAAAGAAGCGTTTACAGCCATGCTTCGGAAGGCGAAGGTACACTAAGCCGTTGGTCCTAGCTTATGTCACAGAACGAAAGTCTTAAAACAAGCCATGTCAGTGGCCTGTATTGGGCGGCTTGAGATACTCTAATGACCAGATCACCTTTGATAACCACTCGATGAAAACAGGACTACATTTTTTTTGGGATAAAAAATTGTTATAGAATCTTTTGAAAATATTTTAAAAAACAAACTCAAAAACGTTTTACAAAAGTATTGTTACTATATCACAATCAAAATTCATGGTGAAGTCCGGTCCCTAGTTTTAGAAGCAAGAGGCGAAGACGGGTGCTAAATATTCATAGGTTGGCGACTTAAAAAACGTAATACGTCGCAAATCTCCTTGATCAAAGGCAAAGAAAGTCTCTTGAAGCTATCAAAACAGCTAGTCTTGTCCACTGGGGGACGTGATTCTTACCCAACTGACAAAAGAAGAGTTCTAAGTGGCCGTGTACAGTTTGTTTTATGATTTTCTTCTGCCTAATTAGCTTAAATAATTCATTATTCGCATCAAACTTGGTATAAATGAAAGAAAGACAAAAAAACACAAAACAACAACAAATACAAAGCAAAGCCATTAAAAAAAAAAGGAAATACTTAAGTCTCAAATAGGTTCCCGCTCAGCATTAGTCGCGACAGCTAGATTCTTATCACGATTATGATTATCAGCGTTTTTGTCACAGGCTACGGAAATTAATTGAATAGTGTTAGTATATTACAAATAATAATGATAATAGTGTTAGGAAAAATCAATGGAATAATTATAAAAACGATTAAAACATAAAAATTTTAAAATGGACAGACAGACAGAGAGAGAAACACGCGCACGCCGCATAGCAAAAAGTGTCGTTACAACTTTTGGTCTTAATTTTTTCCGTCTAGCCCCCTTTCGCAAAGCGCGATAACGAACTTCGTTCCAAAAACATACCTAACTAGAAATATGCGGGACCAATCGCTACAGGGGCACCGACTTATACCATTGCCCATTGCCATAGACGACCATTTGGATCAGCGGTAGTAAACGCTGCTTCTGAGCCATGGGTCGCGGGTTCGATCCCCGCACAGTACAAATATTTGTGTGCATGAACATGTCGGTTTGTACTAGTCTGGGTGTTTTCTATGTATTATAGTATGTATTTACAAAAAAAAAGTATATAATTTGGTTTATCGGTTGTCTAGTACCCCATACGACGGGGTACTTAATAGTACCTTAATTTGGGACTAGATGGCTCTGTGTGACCCAGTGAGGCATGTCTAAAATATTTATTATTATTATTTATTATTATGTTGGTCTGTTTCCGATCACGGGACGATGGAGTCCCGGACATTTGGAAGGCGTACGAGGGGCCGAAGCCAACTCACAGAGGCCTGTTAGACAACATTTATCTTTACGATGTGATGTGACACCGACCGACGATTATTCCTGAACGCACTATATAAATGCGTCCAAGGACAACCCCCGGTCAGTGCAGGACTATTATAGAATGTGGATACAAAGGATACTGGGCTATGGGTTTGGGTGCTAGTGGACTGGGTAACTGGGACTATGGAAAGACTATGGCCCCTGACTGTCCTATGTTACTCACACGGATAAAATGGCAGGGGGTGACTTGCACACTCGTTTAATGGGCCCCCGAAAACGGCCGCTAGCACATAGTGACGTAGCGACAAGGGGGCAACATAGCCTGAGGTGCTCGAGGAGTAGAGAGGTATCACACGGCTCTCAGGACAATCCCGGTAATCCGTTCAAGGTCCCTACAAGCATCTTACTGCAATACTTCCTTCCTCCAAGCATTTCAGCTCTAGCGACTCTCCACTCAAGCCGGCCAATGAAGGCAAGCAAGAGGTGGGAGATATGTTCCTCGTCAGTGTTCACTCCGGCCGACCAATAAAGGCAAGCCAGAGGTGAGGAATAGGGATACTCCCGGGAGCAATCAGGTTCGTGGGGTCGCTACTGCGCAACAGCTCGCCACAAGCTGCCCTGCGGGGTATTTATTATTATTATTATTATTGCGTGTAAGCGAAATCCAATGACCAAGAAGCGGCAGTAGTTTTAATATGCCGTGCCTTTTGAACCACCTGGCAAACGAAGCCCTCGCTATGTAATGTAACCATTATGTATAATATCTTGGCAGTGTTATTGGAACGAAGTTTCTAATCGCGCGTTGCGAAAGGGGGCTAGACGGAAAAAATTGTAACGACACATTTTGAACGACACTTTTTGCTGTATTATTAGTTGTAAGCTGTGCGGCGTGCACGAGAGGGAGAGGAAGAGGGATAGGGGGAGGGAGTGGGATAGGGAGAGGGAAAGAGACAGAGAGAGGGAGAGAGAGAGAGAGAGGGAGAGGTAGAGAGAGTGAGGGAGAGGAAGAGGGAGAGGGAGAGGGAGAGAGAGAGAATTAAAATAAATTGAAATAAAATAAAATTGTATTACAATTCCTTCACTAAAAATGAACTTCGTTCCATTTTTTTTATGATTTAAAATAGTCCTAGAAAAATATAATATAATAAGACTATTCATTTTGTATTATTTTGCTTCGGTCGGGTCCTGGATGAATTAACCTTACACAGATACGTCTGTGTGCGTCACAGCGTATTTTAAAATGAATAGCTAAATTAATATTTTATATTTTTATAAGATACTAGCTGTTTCCCGCGACTCCGTTCGCGTCAATTTCTGTTATTATGATCGCGACTATTTTTGCAACATTTTTCACTCATGCTTCGCTCTTATTGGTCGCAGCGTGATGTTATATAGCCTAAAACCTTCCTTGATAAATGAACTATCCAACACAAAAATATTTTTTCCATTCGGACCAGTACTTCATGAGATTAGCGCGTTCAAACAAACAAACAAACAAACTCTTCAGCTTTATATATTAGTAATGATGTTTTCAATACCTAAATTATTTAAAAACTCTGCCAAAATATTATAAAAAGTGGTTACATACCGTGGGCTTGGTTTTTCAGGAGGTTTAAAATGCACGGTGTTAATAGAAAAGAATTAAAGTATGGAAATACTTTTTACAAAGTATAAATATGTATGTTAATCCCAAAGAATAAAAACATAATTGACACCTTCGTATTTACTCAAGCGACCTTTTATTGAACCAAAATTGGTCGTCGCAATAAGAAACAAATCCTAAAGGATTTCCGTCGGATATTTTACTCTGTTATAGAATACCAACGCGAAGAAAATAATTTATCATTCAGTCAAACGCGGTAACAAGATTAGGGTGAAGGTTGGCAACACTGGCCAGCGATTAGAAGGAGGATCGCGTAGGAGTTTTATTGTGTTGTATGAAACGTAGAAATCGTAGGCGTAATCGTATTCTTGTTTTTCTAAAGTTTCGTATGTAAAGGTTTTTTCCAGTTATGATAGGTAAATGTCGTCTGATGCCGGCACGTTAAATGTATATCAGCATCCCTTCTTTCCCTATGGGTGTCGCTATGTCGTAAGAGGCGAGTAAGGGAGTACTGCCAGAAGGAAGCGGGCTACTCTGTTTTCCCTCTTTTATTGTCCAAACTACGAAAACCCGCCTGCCAACCGCGGAGATTATGGCAATATCCTTTTAAAGAAGCCTGTGTATGATTTGATTAGGGGTTTTTAATCCCTCAACCCCCAGGAGGCACTCGGGTGCCACGATAACAATTGATTTCAATTGTGTCTGGAATAACTCACGATCGAGGGTTTAAATTATTAATTTTGTAAAAAAGCTTTTGTTTCATGTAAATTGGTAACTCTTTTCAAATCGGAAATTCTTACATAAAAAAATTGCGTAAAGTTTAAGTTATTTGAGATTTTTGCTAAAGAAAGTCAACACATATTAACACACTCTCACGAAAACAAGTGACAACTGTCTAATAAAATAAAGACATACATTTAATAAAGAGTAAAGCTAACGGATAAATGGAAAAAAAGCAAATTCGAACACTTTCCACGCAGATTATCAAGCTACGAAATTGACTACGAGACTACGACGGCTACGAAAGCTTGTCATGATTCGTTAGCAACTGGGCGGGCGTGCTACATAGGCGCCGGCCGCCCACGCGCGTCTGTGACCCGGTGTGACGATAGCGTATCTACATTTATTATAGACAGCGATGTAATGGGTTTAACTTCATGAATAATTGTTTTAATTATCGACTATCGGAATCATAAATTAGAGTCGGTAATCGTTAGTCACTGTCTTGTTGATTTTAAATTAAGGTTTATTTCTGTAGCAATAATAAACATTCAATACGTTAGTTATTGTGATTCAATAAATACTGGAGGTAATTTGCTAAACCGATACTGTTCTAGTTTTTTGAGAATGGATTTTGTTTAGAAGTAAAAAAATAAAATAATCGCTAAACAAACGCTCCTTAACCATTGTTATTAACTACAGTAATGGCCTATAATAATCCCACTGCTGGGCAAAGGCCTCTCTCATTGAATTCAGGTTACCATAGCAATGACGGGTACAGGCACAATCACCACGCTTGCCAAATGCGGGTTGGTGATCACAAATTGTGTGGTTTGTTGCCCGACCCGGATCAAACCCGGGACCCCGATATCTTACACCGGTATTTACAACATCCCATTTACAAAACATTATTAACTGATCTTTTATCAAACTATTAGGGGTTAAAGTATGAAATTGCCGTTTTGTATGGACGAAATCGAGAAAAGTCATTTTTCCATACTAACAATTTTTAGTTTTTTTAAAAACGCCCGAACCGTTTTCGATGCAATTAAAGGTAAAAGTTAGATGGTTATAAAGCTACGCATTATAGTATTTAAATTTCTGAAAATCAAAGTATATAATACAAATATACTTAATTGAAGCAAGAAGGACAGCTGACACATTGTAAGGGGTCTTTTCAACGACTTCCTTTGAAGTAATAGGCACTAGTATTGCATTTTTTTTAGTCAAAAGTTACTTTATTTAGTTTTTGATACAATACAAAAAGAATTACGCAATAATATGACTATACTTAAGAGCTATTAACAAAATAAAAGTGGGAAAATAATCGGCAATTTCATACTTTAACCCCTATTATATATCGTTGGTATTAAAGTAAATATGGCTCACACGACACAATCAGGTAGTTCTATTCTATTTTGAGCAAACCATACAGCACATTGGTATAATATTTACTGTTGTATTTGTATAAATAACAAATATCGAAAGCCCACACGTTGCGAAAACAATAAAAGAGCACACGTATTTTCATTCCAACTTGATCAGGATTGAAATCGCACACCGTCCGCGCGTGTCCGGTTTCATAGACGAACTGTGAACAGAGATGGCAACTTGGTTTTGGATTTATTAGCCTCAGAATCATTGTAACCAGCCTTTATAGTATGACCACGAGTGCTATCATCATCATCAACCTATCGCAGTCCACTGCTGAACATAGGTCTCTCGCCAAAATGACGCTGCTCTCACAGGACCTAAGCGCCTACATTTAGGTTTACAACACATTAGACATTTATTAAGAAATGTTTTTTTAAGTTAAATAAAATTTCTTACATACATACTATGAAAACTATATATGTGTGTGTTGTTATTGCGGCAACCGAAATATAAATTTGTGAAAATTTCAACTGTCTAGCTATCGCGGCTCTTGAGATACAGCCTGGCTACAGGCAGACGGACAGACGGACAGACAGCGAAGTCTTAGTAATAGGGTCCCGTTTTTATCCTTTGGGTAAGGAACCCTAAAATGACAGAATTAATTAAGATTGTTTGTATGCTACATTTAGTGTGATATGTATGTATATTTTGATATAGTTACTTGTATTCTATACAGAACGAATTTAAGTTGGAAAAATAAACACAATATATACGCGTACACTTTGTATAGTGTTGGCACTTAGCGTCACGTCCTTCGACCAATATCGGGCGCGCCGCGGGAGGCACCATTTTTCATTGTAATAAAACGAGACCGGACAGAAAGATCGAAGGAAATTTCCTTCTGTACCGGCTGAATGGCAACGACTCGCTACTTTTCTCGATAAAAATGATTTTTTTTTCATTTATTTAGGACAAATTCTTAATTTAGAGTTATACTTAATAAAATGTTACTTATTTTAAGACCAACAACATTGTCCACATAATGTAGGTGTATAGAATATTCTTTGCTGAGAGCGGAAATTATCAAGAATATGAAGGCTGTTTACAATATTAACAAGATTACAATGCGACAACTTGTAAATTATATATTATACAACACAACTAAACAATAATTATTATTATTTACAAATAAATATATGAACAGAAATCAATAACTACTCGTCCCATTATACTACATACTATAATACAGTAACAAATCAGTGAAGTTGAGATATTAAATAATTTAAAAATATAATATTTGAAAAAAAAATAGTCCATTTTAATTTTTCTAAGTGTCAACAAAATTTTACTTTCGAATAAGTCCACAAATAATTAAAAAAATAATGGATAAAACATTTTGGTATCGATAAAAGTAGCATAATCTAAACAGTTGACGGGTATTTATACGGTAGGAATTGAAATGCTATCATGCACTAAATAAAAACTCGGCGTATAGCAAATGAAATCTATTGCTAGTGATGAGAATGTTTGGTAGGAATATAAAATGAGTGACTCAATGTACTAATCACTGTTCTATATTTTCACGGGTCTTGGTGTACCCTTTTTGCTCTTCTAGGCACTAGCTTTTAAGCAGGGGCAGGATTTGCAGAAATGAAACAATTAATACTGATTTTGTACAGGCTTCGATTTCTTTAAAGCTTTCCTAGCTTTTTTTTGAAATCAATATAACCTTTAAGATGTCTAAATTTTTTTTTAATTATCTCGCCTATACATAATACAGGCTAATTATTTTGCTCGATAACAGTTCCATCTCACGTGAACTCTTCGATGCTTGGTGGAAATAAACTACCTCACGTGGTTTGCACGTGACGAAGATGACGCGGCCCAAAGGTCTTACTTCTCAACATTATATCCTTTCGACTCCATCTGTCTCTCTCACTAATACCAACGCCATACAGTATCTGAAAGAGAAGGATGACATTTTATATAATACGCTTCACGTTGCGTAGTAGGGTATCAGTTCACCAGCCTTCTGCTCAATTGGTTTGACATCTTTAAGTTCCTTCGGAAATCAATTCCGTTATCGGTTACCTAACAACTGTACTTTATAAATTGTTCGCAAGTTTTGGTTGTATTTTTCAACTGACGAGTTTTTTTTTAATAACGACTTTCTTAATTAGATCGTCAGTCAGTCACAATGTGTTAGTTATACTAAAAATAAATGCATGATAATTTATTTAAGTTATTTTTTAGGGTTCCCTACCCAAAGGGTGAAAACGGGCCCCTTTTACTAAGACTTGCTGTCTGTCCGTTTGTCTAAGTTATTTTTTAGGGTTCCCTACCCAAAGGGTGAAAACGGGCCCCTTTTACTAAGACTTGCTGTCTGCCCGTTTGTCTCTCTCAAGAGCCGCGATAGATAGACAGTTGAAATGTTCACAAATTATGTATTTCTGTTGCCGCAATAACAACAAATACTAAAAATAAAATAAAGTAAATATTTAAGGGGGGCTCCCATACAACAAACGCTATTTTTTTTTGCTCATTTTTGCTCGATATCAATAATGGCAACAGGTAGGCATTTGAAATATTCACAAAATACTCATTTGTATTTTTACTTTAAAAACAAAATAATAAAATTAAAATTTAATAAATATTTAAGGGTCCCATACACAAAACGCTATTTTATGCTTATTTTGTTCGATATCAATAAATGGAAGCAGGTAGGCACTACATTGAATTTTGTGTACCTACTGTTGTTTACCTAGTCAATGGTACGGAACTTGGCCGGTTTATTTTTGGTTTTCACTGCGCGGCGTGTGCTTCGCCACAACGGAGTGAAAGGTAGAAATATGCCTTAAAGTAAAATAAAAATTAAAGTAACGGCTTTTAATCATCCCGTTGCATGGCGATGATAGAGATCATTGAATTAAAGTTGGTGATCACAAATCCGATCAATTTTTGAAAACTCGAGATTATAAGCTCTTAAAAGCTAACCCGGGGATCGAAACCAGAATCCCGAGATATTGCCCCAGTGCTTAAACTGACGGGACGTACAAACAAAGTAAAATAAATGGAGAATGTCAAAGGGATAAGGAAAAGAGAGAATTAGAACAAATGCTAAAAATTTTGTATGGTAAAGTACGCAAGGTCAATGCGGCATTTTCTACCAGTCGATCATTGGGCTAAACATTTAACTAAGGGTATTTATTACATTTATTACTCTCAATAGATGACGTTAGGTGCATTGAACTAAGCCTTTGAGATGCAAATATTTGCAACACCAAATTCCAGCACAAAAAAATATGTTTATATTTGACTAGCTGTTGCCCGTGACTTCGTCCGTGTCAATTTCTGTTATAATGATCGCGTTTTTTATTGCAACCTTTTTTCACTCATACTTAGCTCCTATTAGTCGCAGCGTGATGTTATATAGCCTAAAGCCTTCCTCGATACATGGACTATCCAACACAAAAATAATTTTTCAATTCGAACCAGTACTTCCAGAGATTAGTTCGTTCAAACAAACAAACAAACAAACTCTTCAGCTTTATAATATTAGTATATAATAGATAACAATATGTTTCTTGTGTCCTATTTCAGTGGTATATTTTATTTAGTCTCGATGTAGCGGTGTTTACGCCATATCCATTATGCATTACATAAAACTGGCCAAGTGGCTGTCGGGGCCCGCGCAGTGTAAGGTTCCGTTGTAAATTTTCCGTTAATTTCTGATACTGCTGTAAATTTTTTGGCGTACCCATGAATAACAGCTCTTCTGGCTATGCTGTATTCTTTCCCTATTTGCCAGCTAAAGTGAGCTGGCAAATAGGGAAAGAATACTTGACTCTAAGAAAAAACAGAATTTTGAAACTTAATGTCACACATAATAAAATACAGCCTTAATCCAGCAAATCATTATGGGTAGGTATCGCAGGGCACGACAATGGATCACCCTAAATCGCAAGAAGGTAAATCAAACAACTCCACTTAACCGAAAAAAAAAACTATTACACCTTATGATTTTACGACTTTTTCGGTGTTATAAAGATCATTTAAAGGAGATGTCCCAAATTGTATGGAGGCCAGGCCCAGAACCTGTACACCCCACCAAAATATAGACCAATACACCTACAAGATTTTGTTATTATCCAATTCTTTTAAAATGGCTTTGTTAAGTGGTTCAAATAAAAAGTTAAGTAAGAAAATAGCAGTACAAAACAACAAAACCATCATGGCGGAAGATGACATTTTGATGACGTCTGTCAGTTTTGGCAGTTTTAAAATTGCGCATCTAGGAGTCGAGTGCCATCGCTTGCTGTAATAACAACAAACATTATGAAAGTAATGTGTCGATCAATACCAAATCCAGAAATCGAAAAAAATGAGGTCGTTATAATGAACTACATTTAAAACGCGACAAGTAGAACAAAAACTTGAAGTGAATGATTATGCCAAAGTGACATGGGGTATGACAGCTACTGACATTTAAAGTTTTTTTTGATTGACGCCATCTTGGAGTGCCTAATGGAGTTTGATAAATTATTCGATCTTATTTATTTTTGAACCACTAAATTTTACGTTACATAAATTTATATGTATTTCTCCCAGAAACAGTAAATTTTTCTTGATTTTTGAAAATGGTGTACTATGTCTGGGCCTATTATGGGACATCTCCTTTAGAATTAAGATTAACCTCGGACCGACAAATATACTGACATGGCCAAAACTGTAAGGGTTTTTTATATTGGCTATGGAATCCTAAAATGGCGACCGCGAAAGTACCTACAGCAGCTCTGTGCGGTTTCGTTCGCACTAAATGTGCTGTGTAACTTTAAAATTCATGAAACTTTGTTATTTTGTAATGCACACGCTTTTCCATGTTGTTATTGTGTTGCGAACATACATTTTTATTTGGTTGGATTCAATTTAGAACGTTTGTTCAGTTATGATTTTAAAATGCATTGTTCTGTTCTAGAATTGTTGCCGCCGTTTTGTTATTGTTTGACTGTTCTTTGTTCTTTTTTTTTATTAATGATGGGCTTGCACTTGGCTTCAAACAGAACCGTACTGTTTAGAGGAGCGTGTTGGAAATCTGAAGCGAACGACGGAACGCAGCGAGTGCTATTTGGCGTTGGACTCCGGCAGGATGGTTGTCGCGAGCCAGGCTCCCCCTTGCGGAGCCTATCACCGCACTCAGCCTTCACCACAGACCGGTACAGACTGTAGGGACGTTGCTTGGGTGGATCGCTAGCAGGCGAATCCCACATACCCCAAAGCAAAGAAGTTCATATCATGTAGAACCTCCAAGATTGCTAACCTCTGGACATAATGGGGACTACCGTTTCTTTACCGTTACCAGTTGGCGCCACTGTAGTCTGAGGTCCAGAGGTATAGCTATCAAAGGCGATCGGCGCCGAAATAAAGTGTTATATCTTGAATCTAATTAAGGTTATATTGTTTATAAATAACTATCTTGATATCAACAAACTAACTTCTGAAATAGTTCCTCTTGAGGCCGCCTATTTTTGCGCTTTTTCTTAATTCCGCTTTTAAAGCGTTCACATTAATCGCCAAATAATGCATATTTGCGATATTTTACGAAGGAGATCACTTTCCAGCAGGTAAATTAAAGAAATTATAATTTATGCAACAAATTCCGCTAAAACTAGTACAAAGTGAATGATATTGGACCTCACGCGACACTAGCGCCTCTAGTGGCAAATTCACTAGCGATAGCCCCCATTGGTCCTTGTCTATTTTCAGCAGTAGACTAAGGTAGAAAATACTCACGTTTCAAAATGTGAATCAAGAACAGTCAACGAATTTGCAATGTTTGTCACAGTTAAGTAATGACAAGCGTCGTTGCGTTTTATTTATAAAATTACTTGGCTATTCTTCAGGGTTTTTTTCTATTACGCGGGTTTTCTCACGTATTCTTTACTTATTATCTGTGAAATTTCACGCATGCCGCGCCTGCGATTCTATTTTGTTTTTTGAATTAGGGGTACTACTTAGTTTTGTACAAACAATGAAATTACGTGGCTTCCATATTTCAGTAAGAGTTTGTGATAATATTATATTTTGTAAAACAAAGGTCGCTTCACGCCGTCCGCCTATTTATTTGTTTTTCTTTGCACCCATGTCAACGTAAATGTTGTTTTTGTCCTTAAAAATTTAAGGAATAGAAAATTATTCTCCTTAAAATGTCGATTTGTTTTTTTTCAAAAACTTTATAAAGAAACAATAGCTTTATTGACCCGACATTAGACTATAAAGATGTATATTGTTGTCATTTAAGTAAAGTAATGTCCTTTCACTAGCTTTGCCATGTTCATCTTAAACCTTAGAGTTTATACTGTATTTTGAGCAGTTTTACCATACAATTACTCAATCAATCCAGAAAAACTCTCTTCTGAGTTGTTAACGCTTCGAACCCCAAGCGACAACCGGTTGTCGCGATAACAATTGATTTTAATTGTGAATGAATGATGGGATTAAAACTATTAAACCCCGGGTTTGTTACTGTACAGAGTGGTTCCTACTTGATTAAATTGAAACTCTCAAGTTATATTAAGCTTAAGACGCTGACATGAGCCAAATTCAGCTCAATGAAGATTGTTTTGCTTAAAGCCTATGGCTCGTATTGTTGCCAAACTCTATGTAGTTGTAATTGATCATATTTTTGACCAGGTGGTTGTTTCCAAAGAAAAAAAAGAAAAGTTTTTAGAATCGTGTTCTAAAAACTTTTCTCGATAGAAAATAATCTCAAAGTAGCCTCTGAAAATACATAAATTACCATTTTTCTCAGCAGTCCGTATAACAATGATAATACAATTTTGCTATATTGTATATTACATGTTGCCTAAGCAAATGGCTGATTTAGATTTTTAATAAAATGGCAATTTTAAATTGCACAACGAATTTTGTTGTTTGGCACTTAGGCCCTTCTATTCCATGCGCTTTTTCTCTGTCACTCCTACTGGAATCGACAGTGACAGCTGCGGCGCGTTGCAAAGAAATTCAAAGACGTATTCATTGCTCAAGGTCATCGGCTGCGGTCAGCGTGTAAGTAATCAGTACCGTTTGTCCAGTAATATCAGTAAGTACACCGCTCGAGAGCGCCGCGCGCCGCTTGCCGCCGGCAAACAGTGGTTTTGATTGGATACCCACCCCCATGTCGACACACTACATGTGTATACAATTCTTCGGCAGAACGATCTATAGTAGGTACAGTCATTTGGTTCAAAAAATAGTGGTTATCTAAAAGGTTTTCCAAGGGTTTCGAAATTTTAGTTATAAACATTACAGTTTATTTTAATTTGAGTTCATTCGGTAGTTTTACCAGTAAAGTTTTCCGGGAGTTTTGAAAATTGGTAATTTTATAGATTTTACTCGTGTACTCGTATTTTACTTTACTTGATAATACATTACTATTTACTTATGCACATTTTGTTTTATATCATACGAACAAGTGCAAATATGTTTATACGACCCTTATCCACGTGTGCCTTCGCTCCCAATTTTGTTTCTGTGTAATTCAGCTGGTCAAATGACTACGGAGCTAATGTGCTCTGGTAACGAGAGTATGTTAGTGGGTTTAGGTACCTAGTTTATTTCAAAAATACGTGTGCGACTTTTATATAAGTACATACATTTAATTATTTATTAAGTACAATGTTTACAATGGGGACTTTTGTCACCAGTTGGCGCCTCTTTTCTTTGCTCACCAGTTGGCGCCACTGTAGACTGAGGTCCGGAGGTATAGCTGTCAAAGGCGACTTTATAAGATCGGCGCCGAAAATAGTTTTAAATCTTGAATCTAATTAAAGTTTATTATTTATAAATAACTATCTTCATATCAACAAACTAACTTCTGAAATAGTTGCTATTTGAGGCCGCCTATTTTTGGGCTTTTTCTTAATTCCGCTTTCAAAGCGTTCACATTAATCGCCAAATAATCCATATTTGCGATAATTTTACGAAGGAGACCACTTTTCAGCAGTTAAATTAAAGAAATTATAATTTATGTAACGAAGCCCGCTAGAACCAGTGAAAACTGAATGTTATTGGATCTCACGCGACACAAGCGCCTCTAGTGGCAAATTCACTAGCGATAGCCTCCATTGGTTTTACATGCATATAATATAGACCCACAAAGCCGACTAGTCGGCTTGATTATGGGTTCTTTGTACAATGTGGAATAAAAATACATGCTTTTACTCGACGTGCCATCCGTTTCACGGCTATACCCTTATATCTTGCAGACCTAAGTCAGTTTTAAAAGATCGTCAAGTTGACGTTTCCGACCGGGAATCGATCCTGTGATCCTTGCATAGAATGCAGACCACGCTAACCGGGACGTTTTTAATTTAAAAAAAATGCTTTAAATATTGATGAGACAGTGTTAACATATTGCTATCTATTATTATCTATCTTCTTCATTTATTATAAAAATGAATCACCGAAATGTTATTATATTTATTATTTACGCGCTTAACTTCCTATAGAATGCACCAAATTGGATAAATTATTATTCGTTATTTTTCTAATGGTCAGGAAAAGGTTTTCGTAGGAGAACATGTCTGATAATTGTATGAAATATTCACATTAAATAGTAAAAGGGTCTTCAAAGGTGGTCATAAAAAAGCATTTGCTTGCATTATCTTCATTGATAAACCCGTGCTAATACGTGACGGACGTCTAGAATTTTTATTTTTTATTCTAGTTATGTTTTATTTATTATTAAAATAAATCATCTTTTGTAACATATCGTACAAATAAACTAGACTTCAACAAACTTGAATATTTTTCATTTGTAAATAGCGATAAATTATGAATAGCAACATCTGTTTTAAAGTGTTTGTAACACTTGAACAAACTTTAATGTTTATTAAGAACCACGCAGGTTTGTTATTCAAGGTGCCCCCCATTTAAAATGGCAAATTTATTGCGGTCAATGCAATATCATCAAATCTTAGGCCAACTGAGTCGTCCGTTCTTGGTCTAGAACTATTGTTTTCTGCTTCTAAAAATAAGATTTTTTAATCATCTGGACATATACCTACCTAGGCTTCCAAAAATTGGATAATGGCAAACGAGCAAAGATAGTTTTTGAAAAACGTTATTACGAGACTAAAAAAAAATATAAAGAGACTAAAAAAACATTCAGCAGTTAATATCGATTTTAGTCCTGTCAGATCATTGCCATCATCATCTCCGGCTCCTTTAGTGATGCTATTGTTTTTTTATGTGGCAGCATCATACGATACTTTCAAATCGATTTGATAGAGTCTATAGGTTCAACATTCGTAAACAATCTTATTAATTAGGTAATCTATACTAATATTATAAAGCTGAAGGGTTTGTTTGTTTGTTTGAACGCGCTAATCTCAGGAAGTACTGGTTCGAATCAAAAAATAATTTTTGTGTTGGATAGTCCATTTATCGAGGAAGGCTTTAGGCTGTATGACATCACGCTGCAACCAATACCAATAGGAGCGAAGCATCAGTGAAAAATGTTGCAAAAATTATCGCGATCATAATAACAGAAATTGAAGCGTACGAAGTCGCAGGCAACAGCTAGTAGTGCAATAAAGTATAAACAAAGTCTTACAAGATCACGTGTCCGTCGAAAAGTTTCCGTTCAAAATATGTTTACGTCCGATCGAACGAACATCTCAATAATTTTCATTCAGTTGGTGTTAGGTTATTTCAACCCTACACCATAATTAGTCTACCAATCAAGCTTACATGACGCACGCTGGCTCCGGTCGTGGGTGTGGCGATCATTGATGAGGCTGGAACTTGACGTCATCCAGATGAGATGTCAGGCTAACTGTTAGGTATTGTTGGGACTAGTCGGATTCGGTAAATTTGATGCCTAGAAAGTAAAACCACTTCTAAGGCTCCAAATACTTACGATAGGTCGCTGACTCATAGAGTCTACCCTCGGTATGGTATAGTAAAGGAGTGATAGATTAACTTTTACCCGTCTGATCCAAATATTCACAAGCCATTTTGGTTTAAACTATTTTAATAACTGATCTTTAGTTACTTACTAATACTACCAAATATTTAAATGAAAATGACTTTGAGCTGACAGGACAAAAATCTATGATAAATATTTTTTAGTCTGTTCTACTGAACAATTGCTTCTGCTAGAAATACGTAGAATGCTTTTGTTGAAAGCACTTTTGAACAGACTTCACAATTTGTTTGTTCTTTTGAACAAAATTGCTTTGATGAATTTTTAATTATCAGTTTTTAAGGATCCTTTGCCAGTCTAAAAAGAGTTTTGTTAAAAGGAAAACTAACTGTGGAAATTATTTTCAGTCCATTGCTGTTGCTTTCGTACCTATCGTCATTTTATCAAGTTATAGTTGTTAAGGAGAGTTTTTTTTCACAAATAACGTAGCTTTCATTTGTAGACATTTTTTGTAAACCTGTTCCGTAGATTCAAACATACGAGTACTTCTTGTTCGTTTTAACTTTACATCTTTATAATATTACTATTAGCTGTCCCGGCAAACGATGTTTCGCCATTAACACATAGGGTTTGTTGGAGGAAGGGTAATTTTTTGTATTGATGAATATCATATTGTTTACCTTTGTTATCCTATTCCGGACGCAGACAAACCTAAGAACATAAAAATCTGTCCAACAGCCTAAATCATCCCGCTGCAGGGCAAAGGCCTCCATCATTGAATTCAAGTTACCATAGCAACTAACACGGCTTTTTTGTTCATTTACGCAAAGAAGATGATTATAGATGAAGAATGCTTCATACTCTTGGTTTATAAGCGACAGTAACATGTAGGTAGTTGGGCGGGCGGCGTTTCCTCGCACCCCGCCCCGCGCCGGTGGCGCCGGGCAGCCGCCGCGTTGATTAGAGACGCCAAGATTAACCTACCACTGGTACTCACAGTAAACAGGAGACATAACAACACTGAATATAACAAAGCAACAGCCTAGAAGCATCCCACTGCAGGGAAGAGGATCGAATTCAAGGTACCACAGCAATGATGGGTGCAGGCATAATCACTGCGCTTGCCAAATGCGTGTTGGACAAATGAAACCTGTTCGAAAATTCGAAACACTTTCTGACCAGGGGATCGAACCCATTGCATGCTTTGTAATCTTTTCCTATTACCACCATTTGGATCAGCGGTAGTAAACGCTGCTTCTGAGCCATGGGTCGCGGGTTCGATCCCCGCACAGTACAAATATTTGTGTGCCTGAACATGTCTGTTTGTACTGGTCTTGGTGTTTTCTATGTATTATAAGTATATAAGTAAGTTTAACGGTTGTCTAGTACCCCATACGACAGGGTACTTAATAGTACCTTAATTTGGGACTAGATGGCTCTGTGTGGCCCAGTGAGGCATCTCTTTAATATTATTATTATTATTACTTAAACCACTATATTAATGGAGCGTTATACTAGATATGAATTAAAACGTTTATAATTGCCGCTCGTTAACATATATATTTAAGACATGCCACACTGGGCCACACATAGCCATCTAGTCCCAAATTAAGGTACTATTTAGTACCCTGTCGTATGGGGTACTAGACAACCGATAAACTTACTTATATACTTTTTTTTTTGTAAATACATACTTATAATACATCGGCCTAGGCAGCATACTACTTATTCACGTTCATGTATTAAACAAAAGTTCAAGAAAAATGCCATTAAAAAAATTGTATCGATACAATCGATAAGAAGTTTTCGCAACAACCGCACAGTTTTTCAGGATGAAATATATAAGTTCTTTTCAATTCTTTTAGTACATAAATGTGTGCCAGATTATTCCGGTGTGATCGAATACTAAAAAAGTAATATAGTTTTAGTATGAATTACTATGATTAACTTATTTCGTTGTCCTAAATGTTTATCTTTTGTAACGCGTCTCCTCATAAATAAGCCTTCCGATACATTTTCATATAACACATAAATAAAGGGTGTGAGGGGTAAAATTAACACTGAAGGCATGAATCCGAAGGCCTTTAGGGTGTAATTGGGACTGTCGCGACAAGTTACAGCTCAAAATAAACAGCCAGTCTTTGGGTTGCCCTAAATCACTTTGTTTTTTGCTTGCAAGGATTCCTGAAACTGAAGAAACATAGAGATCATAAAAGTAGTTACGATGTTACTGACGAATTCTGTATTTAAATACATGAATGAAAAACTCACTCCAATAAAATTACAATTAGTGACATTCCATCATTGTCATTAATTTATTATTCAAAAAAGTATTAAAAACCTACAATATAAATAATGTTCTTTTCGCCAAATAGGTACTACGTATTATGAATATTGTTTTCACTCAGTCATATGAATAAGTAGTGCAGCATCATGGTTCTTAAATATTTGTAAATCAAAACAAAGTTGGCTTTTATGTATTACTAGCTCTTCGGCCGCGGCTCTGCCCGCGTGAAGTCCACGTCATATCGCGCGGTCGGAAACCTGTGCCTGGCGGTGGCATATATGTAGAAAGAGAGATTAGGTAGGCTAAATACATTCGTGTCTGTAAACAGTAGCCTATGTTCATCAGGAATATCTAATGTCAGCTTCTAATGATAAAACATTTTGTTCAAATCGGTCCAGTAGTTTCGGAACTTATTCAATACAAACAAACAATCAAATCTTCCTCTTTATAATATTGGTGTAGACTAGCTTTTCGCCCGCAGGTCTGCCCTAGTAACCCCCACGTGCGGGTGGAAACCATGCCCAACTGTGGGATACAAAATACCTTATATCCTTTATCGAGGTCTAATGGGGACTACCGTTTCTTTGCTCACCAGTTGGCGCCACTGTTGACTGAGGTCCGGAGGTATAGCTGTAAAAGGCGATCGGCGCCGAAACAAAGTGTTAATCTTAAATCTAATCAAAGTTTATTATTTATAAATAACTATCTTGATATCAACAAACTTACTTCTGAAATAGTTGCTCTTTGAGGCCGCCTATTTTTGCACTTTTTCTTAATTTTGCTTTCAAAGCGTTCATATTAATCGCCAAATAATCCATATTTGCGATAATTTTACGAAGGAGATCACTTTCCAGCAGGTAAATTAAATAAATTATAATTTATGTAAGGAAACCCGCTAAAACCAGTGAAAACTGAATGTTATTAGATCTCACGCGACACAAGCGCCTCTAGTGGCAAATTCACTAGCGATAGCCCCCATTGTCTTTGAACTTTCATCAAAATCAGTACTTAAAGCGTAAAAGCGTAACAAACAGACTTGAAACAGACAGAGTTACTTATGCATTAGTAAGGATTCAGTTTGAAGAGAACTGGCCGTTTGGTTTGATTGACCTGCGGATGATCACAGCGTAAATTGTCACCTAGTCATTTAATATACGACCTTGTTTTGAATTAGAATAATAATCGTAAGTATTAAGCGGATTTTATCGAGAATCAAAATCAAAAACCAACTTTAATGTTGGCTTTAGTTTTGTATTAAAATGAGATATATTTTTAGATGAAAATGTATGAATGGCGATAGAGAATTTTCTAATTTAATTGGAATAGAGAATTCAACACGATTTTGTCTTAAGTGTAAAACTTACCGCAATCATTGCCAACTTTGTTTTGGAGCAAAAATAGTACGTTCTGGATAGAGTAGACTTACAAATTTAATAAAGTCATGGATGAGATAGAAATTAAATGGAAAAAGAAAATGTTGCTGTTAATAATTATTATTTATAAAGAGGGCGTTTCGTTTTACCATGGGGGTAACTGATATGATAAAAAATTTTACTGAAATTTTTGTGGTTTTCTATTATACAGTAGGGTTGACAACCCTTGTCTAAAGTCGGGCCATAGTGTTTTTTGGACTATCTAAACCGAGCTCGGCTCTCGAAAATCGGTAAATGGCGCTATCCTCTTATTACCGTACTGAAAAACAAACCCCTCTCCATAAAAAGGATAGATAGCCCGTTTTCAACAGTGAGCGTAATAGGTTGTTACTTTACTTTTTTTAATAATTTTAAGGTGCGTAATTGCATCTTCTTTATAGGATGCGGAAATTCTTATAAGTAACTTCAACCTTTGGTAAACATTAGTGGATCAAGGTCGAAGATTGCTCAGACTATTAACAAATTGTAATGTAATGAGTGTACAGCGACAGCACATTAGGCTAAACAGGGGGGCATCTTAACAGTCGTAGACATAGGTGTGAGATTGCAACGAAAATGTGTATCTTGACGTGCCACTATACAAGTTAAGTGCGCATTAAAATAAACGATTTAATGTGCTCCGCGGAAGCGCCGACGGAAGTTCTGCCTACGTCTTAAATACAATGCAGACATACACAAATAGTTCACTTGATATCAATATTTTTGAAAGTCGACTTTCGACTGTTTAAAGTCAGTCTACTAAGTGGGTGACTTACACTGGGTCTTTTAGTTTTTGTATGTCATAAAGAACACGATTTAAATGCAACAAATTTTTAAAAATGAAAATTCAAGCGGAAATGTGGCCTAAAATGTTTGAATGTTTCGTTAGACTTCTATTTTGGTCTAATTTGAGTGAGAAATCTGGCATACTTAATTTTTTTCACTTCTCAGAAGGTTATCTAATCTGTAATGTCGTAAAAACCATTGTTACCATCGTTTTTAAATAAATAAATTATAAATACAGATAGTTAATTAGATTAGCGACTGTTAGATAGATAGATAGATAGAGTACTCTTTATTGCACACCAGAAATAAAAATATACATTACAGTAAATAATTAAAACAAATGGTTGTACAACTTTAGCGGTTTTATCGCCAACAGCGATTTCCCTTAGATAACCTTTGGGCATTGGATACTACACAGAGGAAGGGTAAGGTAAAGTAGAGCACTTGATGTGAAAAAAATCACAGTTAAACAAAACCACATCTAAAGCTGAAGTGCTACTTAAACATAAATAAAGTGTTTGAAGTCAGTTCACTATATGGGTGACATACGCTGGGTCTACCAGTTTGCGATCATCACCAGGAACACGGTTCTAATGCATTTTTTTCTATAATGATTCGTACAAGAATATGACCGTTCTTCTAAAAGTTCCAATGTTCCGTTCAATTCCTCTTCTGGTGCACCCATATCCAAAACTTGTCTCAAAACCAACTCAAAAGGTTGTTTGTTCTGTGGGTAATGTGGCCGTCTTATAGTGTGAACTACAAGCTAAGTATTAATGTTTCTAACTTTATAAAATTATGCCGGGCTCTGACCTGAGATAAAAGATCCGAAATATTCTCGTCCTAATCTTTTTCTTATCGTTTCACTGTCCCTTAAAGATATAGTCTGGCGTTGCAACTGCCATTTTTTTTTTTTTTATTTACGCGAGGAAAATGCTTTGCGCATCATCACCACTGCCCCGGGGGAAGGCAGGGCGGTATGTGGGACTCCCGGCGCCCTGAAAAGAGCGCTGCTCCTGGGAATGGGACCCAGGGGTATACCCACTAAAAACCTCGCGTCGCCCGCCGCGCTGACTGACGGCAGGGTCTGTGGTTACTCGACAGTCCACGGACCCCGCCAGCGGCCACCTCCGCCCTGAAAAGGGCAGACCTCCTCAGAGGGGGTGCTGAGACGGCACCCCACTCCTACCTCTGGACGACGCGCTGGGCGAACAGCGCGTCGTCCTGGTACCATGTGCTAGGCAGCTGGTGCCCCCGCACCTGCCGCCCGGGACCCTGGCGGGGCCTACCGCCCCGCCTACGCCGACGGAGGATTGCCAACCCACCTGCCAAGAATGGTGATTGTGACAAAAACTTTCTGTAAAAGGCCTGTATCTGACAGTAAGAGATATGGGCAGATGATGATTATATATCTAGGACTTTCAACTTTTTTTTACAATTTATACTTTTACGGGGTTTGCTGCTAGAGAATTCATAATCTAAAGGTAATGACGACTTCCGTGGCGGAGTTGCGTACACACCGGATTTCAAGGTGTCGCCAGCTCCGAGATTCTAGATTCGATTCCCGGACTGGTCAATGTAGAAAAAAGTGTTTTTCTACATTTGCCCGGGTCTGTTGTTTCTGATTTCCAAAATACGAGTGCTTAAAATAGTTACTCTAATTGGGATTAGAATAATGTATGTCCAAAATACAATCATTAATCACCCTAAACAGAAGTGACCTTCGAAGTGTAGTGGGATCACTGACTGGAAATATCCCCCTAAATAAACATCTCTTCACCATTGGTGCCACAGACAGCCCTCTATGTAGAGGCTGCCTGGAACAGGAATAATCGGCTGCCCATGTGATTTTGGAATGCACAGGGGTAGCCACCCACCGGGCATCTATCCTCGGCACACCGAGTTCCCTTTCAGAAGCCTGTGAACGTCCTACAAGACTTCTGTGCTTCTGGAAGGAGTTGGGGTGGTTGGACTAACCACCCTAATACCCCCTACGTGTAATGGGCCAAATGGAGCCTAAATGCGGAAAAGGGAGCCCGTTACCATACCATACCAATGTATGTCCACATTTATTCATATAAGTTTTTAAATATCTAGTAATTTCGGATCGAAAGGTCGGATATAGGAACTCTCTAACGGCCGGTCCCAATAATCTATCTATCTTCAGTTTTGGCATATCGGAGATAGAAAACATCTTCTGTCTCTGATTTTGCCGTCTAGAGAAACAAAGACAAAAGTTGTTTTCAAAACTGAAGATAGATAGGTTATTGGGACCGGCCGTTAAAAATAATTCGGGTGCAGCCAACCAAGTAAAGTGTTAAGTTTTAGATGATGAATAAATTAACTATAGTTACCATTATAGTTTTATCCCATCACCCATCATATCTTTGATTCACGATCCATCATACCTTTGATACACTTCCGTATCATACCTATTGTATCAATCAACGACCGTTCGATCATTACGAATAAAAACATCACTCACTTATCTCTCTATGGGAGGCGGTCGCAATAAACATTAAGTGCCTCCGATAGTCTTAATGGACTCGTGAACGTGAACAAATAACTAGCCTATAGCATTCAGCTTTTTTATTATGTCGTTAATAGATTAAATATTGTGTCGTTTGAATAAAAGTAACACCTCTCCTCTTCCTGTGGATGTAGCTTTTTTAGCAAAAGGAAGCCTATGTACCTCCCGGACTATAATTAGGAATCCATTGATACCTCATTCAATATGATAGGCACAGTAGTTTCGCCGCAAACTACCTACATAAATACCCACATATATACATAACGGGTGTAAAAAAACTAAACGCAGATCTGAGAACTACGTACTTTCCCTATCACTAGGATCATTTTTTTCTTTAGAACCATACCTGGAAAACAGCTGGTTCCGAAGATATTGAGGGTCAAAGTCACTATTTTGTTTTCCATTTTATTACAAAAACTGTTGCCAAAGGTTACTTAAAAACTTTTCTTCTTACAATCATAGTGGTTTTTTATTATTCCGTTTATAATAAGGCTTTTTTAATTACAATACGCAATGTACGGCTCAGCGCGGACGAATTTGAACTTAGCAGCCATCTCCAGCGCAGCGGCCGGCCGCGGCCCACGCTCCGGTTGCTATACATTGCGCGCTATGAATTATAATATTTTTTTGACTCCCAAAAATAAAAATCATTTCCCAGCTATGATATTTTGTAATATGACTTGGTTTGCTTTTCAGATTGCGTAGCTTCAGGGTTTGCGTTTAGTTTTTTTACACCCTGTATACATAGACTGCTAAAATCATAACCCTTCTTATTGGCTTTGCCGTAGCTGAGTAAAAATTGGTTAGAGACATCTGTAGCCTTCTAATAGCGTATACCTACGTTCGACGAATCGATAAAAAATGTATGAAAATGGCATAAACCTGCAATTGATTGCAAAACTTCTTTTCCTCCCGATTGTACTTACCCACTTGCAAGGGTGTTCCTTAACCACCTGCCTTAGAAATAAAATTAGGGGATCCGTTGGCACCATAAAAATGTTAGGGGATCGGTTGGGAATTTTAATTGACGGTGGATCAGATGCAGGGAATCAGATGGGAATAACTCATTTCGTAGGTTAATGTCATTATATTATCTCAAGAGGATTTTGTTTAATAATTGGTTTCGTATTAATAGTAAAATCGTAATCGAGTTTTATATTAGATCAATAAATAATCTATTTAATAAAATAAATAAATTAATTAAATAAATATTTAAGACATGCCTCACTGGGCCACACAGAGCTATCTAGTCCCAAATTAAGCTACTATTAAGTACCCTGTCGTATGGGGTACTAGACAACCGATAAACTTACTTATATATTTTTTTTTGTAAATACATACTTATAATACATAGAAAACACCCAGACCAGTACAAACAGACATGCTGTTCATGCACACAAATATTTATACTGTGCGGGGATCGAACCCGCGACAAATGGCTCAGAAGTATCGTTTACTACCGCTGATCCACATGGTCGTCAAATAATAGATTAGATACCTCTCTTAAACTCGTTTTCAAAGAAAACATGTCGTTTTTATTCGACCATTAGATAACTGACCTTTAAATATACGAGGTTACAATGGATGTTAATATAGTAGACTTATGAAAAAACGCGTGAAGTCAATTTTTTAAATTACTGAAAAAATCCTTTATAAATTTTAATAAAACATTCCCTCTTTTGCCATAATCGCCACGCTTGGCAAGAGAGGGACCCGTGGTGATGAGAACTAGGTTTTTGGTATGATATTATACGATAGGAGTTTAAAAATAGTCTTTCTTAGTGTAAAGAAAACTTATTTAACCTACGGCCGGTCCCAATAACCTATCTATCTTCAGTTTTGGCATATCGGCGATAGAAAACATCTTCTGTCTCTGTTTTTGCCGTCCATAGAAACAAAGACAGAAGATGTTTTCTATCTCCGATAAGCCAAAACTGAAGATAGATAGATTATTGGGACCGGCCGCTAGAGGTATTCGATTCGGTATTTGTACTATGTATGTACCTTATTTACTATGAGTTTCCGCTATTTCGGCACTGTTGCAAGCGCCATATAATCACGGGAGAACTGATTTGTTAAGAGCAGACAAATCGTTCTACCCTCCGTCGTAGTCTTTTATTACACACGATACCGGTACCACCGTTCGAAAACTCACTATTTTTACACTTTTGTTCTCGACACACAACACTTACAGTATCCGATCGTGACACAGTAGTTATTGGTTTCATACGGTTTCCGCAAATTCGAACAAATGGATTCCATACACATCTTCGCGATTGAAATTTTTGTATTTGGTGATAGTGACCTGGCCATACCGACCACACGCTATCTGGAAACACTGTTTTTTATCACTATGAGATAGTAGCCAAACGCGTCCACTGCTGGCTGCTTTCACAGACGATCTCAATTACTTAAACACTTTAAAGAATATTTATTATAATAGTGGTTACAATGGATACAATGTGATTAAATGATTTTTTCCAAATAACATTGTAGCTGTTACATTTTGATCATACTAAGTAAACAGCTTTGCCTCAATTTCGTATTTCATTACAAGAACCCTGAATTGAGACTAAAATGTACCATTTTTATCTGTCCGCATCGCGAGATGTGCTTTGCGACATTCAACCTTAAGGGTGGTACATTATTTTAAACCATTGTCCTATACGCGCCTCTAAGTGAGTTTGATGCTTCCACAAAAAGTAATTCTATTTACTGGTGTATAAATAATATATCACTTACAAAACAGTTTTTAAATAAAAATTAAAACAGATTGAACTAAAAAATTAAAAATAAAACTGTAGTAATCAATTGAAAAATTCATATTATTGTACAAAAAGCGTGGGGTGCTTGTTATGATATCCACAGATATAGTAAATTATTGATAAAATATTTACAACAATCTAAATCAAGCCCCCCACGCTTTTTGTACAATAATATGAATTTTTCAATTGATTACTACAGTTTTATTTTTAATTTTTTAGTTCAATCTGTTTTAAAATCGTGGTTTTTTAGTTTTTTAAACTATAATTTATTTTTTACTTTTTAGTTTAGTTTATAAGATTTGATTCCTTCTTTACCGACTGTAAGTCCAAACCTATGCAGGAAACATAATTGATACAGATCGCGCGCTAGCTCTATCTCTTTTACTCCCTCTTACAGAGGAAAACTGGGAAAACTGTTATTAAATTATTGCATTGTCATCGGTCCTTGATACGTGTGCAAAGTTTCAAATTAATCAAACTTCTGGAAATCGGTCAAATTTATGCTCAAAGATTCCATTACATACATAGATACATAGATAGATACAACCCAAGCTAATAAAAGCGTGGTAAAATAAGAACTACTTTATATTGCAATTATAACATTAGTATTTAAACTAGAAAAATTATGTCTCAGGCGGGATGCGGGTTCGCATGCAAAGCGCGAATTTTTCAAGCATATTCTTATCGCTGTAAGCCAGCGTAATTTCATCTAATAATAGGGGTTAAAGTATGAAATTGCCGATTATTTTCCCACTTTTTATTTTGTTTATAGCTCTTAAGTATAGTCATATTATTGCGTAATTCTTTTTGTATTGTACTCGTATCAAAAACTAAATAAAGTAACTTTTGACTAAAAAAATGCAATACTAGTGCCTATTACTTCAAAGGAAGTCGTTGTAAAGACCCCTTACAATGTGTCAGCTGACCTTCTTGCTTCAATTAAGTATATTTGTATTATATACTTTGATTTTCAGAAATTTAAATACTATAATGCGTAGCTTTCACCTTTAATTGCTTCGAAAACGGTTCAGGCGTTTTAAAAAAAACTAAAAATTGTTAGTATGGAAAAATGACTTTTCTCGATTTCGTCCATACAAAACGGCAATTTCATACTTTAACCCCTAATATAAGGAGTTTGCACCCTTAACACCCGAAAGAAACATCTTTGCAGATGTTTTTTGACAGTAGGGTAAGATGAAACAGCTATTTAAATACTTGATATGATATTTTTTGAAGTTTAATTGCAATTATAATATCAGTATCAGTTTGGTCTCGGTGGCTTGATGGTACAGCGCCGCGCCCGGTAAGCATGGAGATGCGGGTTCGAGTCTTGCCTGTGACATATATATTTTTAAGAACTGTTTTATTTTATAGGATTTTTAACTTTCTTGATGCATTTTTACACTTAACACTAACGGGGTTCAACGAACTACGTTATTTAAAAGTAAATAGTGACGTAATACATAACGTAGTTCGTTGCATTAAACCCCGTAAGTGTTACCTGTTTCATTTTAACAGACTGTTAAATAGATGTAAAAATGTTTATTTCGGGGATATCACTCGTACATACTTAAAATATTGGTGCAGCACCGTTTTGCAGGGTGAAGCCTTGAATAAATTCGTTGACACAAAATGTCTTGGTAGTTTAATGTTATAGCAGTCGCCTGGTGAGCAGAAGGTTGTGGGTTTTATTTATGGCTGTCAACAATTTTGTCAAGGATTTGTATTTATAATTTACACAACAATTAATTAATGAGTCAATAAATAAATGCTAGTCTTCACTTATATTTGGATCAGCGGTAGTTAACACTGCTTCTGAGCCATGGGTCGCGGGTTCGATCCCCGCACAGTACAAATATTTGTGTGCATGAACATGTCTGTTTGTACTGGTCTGGGTGTTTTCTATGTATTATAATTATGTATTTACAAAAAAAAAAAAAAGTATATAAGTAAGTTTATCGGTTGTCTAGTACCCCATACGACAGGGTACTTAATAGTACCTTAATTTGGGACTAGATGGCTCAGTGTGGCCCAGTGTGGCATGTCTGAAATATTTATTTATTTATATTTATTTATATTTTAAAAAGATTCAATAGTTTTATTGTAATGAATAAATATTTTATCATTAGAAGCCGACATTATTCCCCATGAACATAGGCTACTATTCACCGCGGGACCCGGTAGGTGGCGCTGCTGTCGGTATGTTAACTACTAAACGGCTTGACCGATTAGGTTGAAATTTTGTATGTGTATTTCCATGGTTCACAGACACGAATGTATAAAGCGTACCTAATTTATCTTTCTATATGATTATGCCACCGCTAGGCACAGGTTTCCGACTTCCGACTGCGCGATATGACGTGGAGTTCACGCAGGCCAAGCCGCGGGCGAAGAGCTGTATTTTTTAAGCATAAAAATTTTGCTTAACCTTAACTCTTCTATTTATATTTGCTTTATAACAGAGTGAACTGATTTGAATATTCAATTATGGCTAATGGCACAACATTATTGAATGAGTGCTCCAATTACCTTCGATAACACACGATTGGAAATCAATATTTTAAAAAAAATTACCATATAAATCTGAATGTCCAGTGTTAAGTGCTTGCTACGCTATACTTTATAGAATAGGTCAAGATTGGAATAGGATTAAATCGATATCAATTATCTCAATCGATATGAACATGTTCTAAAGCCTATCGTGAATATAATTGTTTGAATTGTTTATTAGTTTGCGACTATTTAACTAGTAGTAACAAAAAAACACAGGTAGAAATGAAACAAATAGTTGCTTACGAGTCTTTTGAAATGTTTTTGGCAAACACTTCGCTAGTGTAGCTAGATTAAATGCGATTCCTTAAAAAAAAAAACTGGACTGCTTTCGGAGAGATTTGAACTCACAACCGGCGCCTGCTCTTACCAATTCATCATTTCGTAAGTATTTCGTATGTAAATAAAATAAATAAATAAATATTTAAGACATGCCACACTGGGCCACACAGAGCCATCTAGTCCCAAATTAAGGTACTATTAAGTACCCTGTCGTATGGGGTACTAGACAACCGATAAACTTACTTATATACTTTTTTTTTTTTTTTTTGTAAGTACATACTTATGATACATAGAAAACACCCAGACCAGTACAAACAGACATGTTCATGCACACAAATATTTGTACTGTGCGGGGATCGAACCCGCGACCCATGGCTCAGTACCGCTGATCCAAATGGTCGTCAATGTGCGTATGTGTTTATCAATGTGTGTATTTTGTGTAATCCTGCCTGGATTACACATCAATGTCCAAGTCTTTCAGCCAGCTTGCAGCAGCAGGCGTACATTTGTGGACTTCCTACATTCCACCAGGAAAACTAAGAAGAGGGCATTCGTTTACCACATGGGAAAGAGTTTGGTCAGGCGTTCAGCAGTCGCACTGTGCTGACTCCCTTAATCCCCATTTGTGGATGTAGTGGTTACCAGGGTCAATTGATTTACCAAAACAGTGTTTGTGTGGACTAATTTATTTAACTTAGGACGCCCCGCTGGTCCAGTTGTTTACATACCGGGCCAAGATCTCGGGATCTCGCGTTCGATCCCCAGGGGCCTAATTCGCGTAACCGAGTCGCGGTTCGATCGTGATTGAATTGGACGATTTTGACATTTAGCCCATACTAGAACTGTCAAAAACCTGCCGTTCAATCACGATTCGGTTACGTAAATAAGAGGCCAGGTCAGGCAACAAAAAAGTTTCTAAGTCTCGAACATTATTTGTGATCACTGACCCGCATTTGGCAAGTGTGATTATGCCTGTACCCATCATTGCTATGGTAACTTGAATTCAATGATAAGGCCTTAGCCTTGCAGTAAGATGATTAAAAGCAGTTACTTTTACTTTTATTCAATTTAGTCGCATAAGGTTCAAAAAAGGATGAAAATATGTGCCACTTCTTGTTGGATGAGCCTATTTAGGTAACAATAATTTAACTGTCGAAGTTTATATCTAGATAATTAGTATAAAATTGGTCCATAATTGGATACAATTACGCGAAATACACACATCACGTATTTACTATAAATAAACATCAAATATATCAGTTGCAGACTATTAAATGGCCCTAAAGATGTAACACGTTTCTCAAATTAAAATAAACCTAATCTTATTGACTGTATTAATTACTATTTAAGTAACTATCTTAACTAGACATCGAAATATTTAAAAAAATCTAGATACATAATCAGTGATAAAAAATGTCTTGTAATGTCTACACATAGTTGCTTTTATTTAAGGGCTATATGCTGCCCCCAATTGATTTAATTTTATTAAATTCTAGTAATTGGCAAACGTTGTTTTGCCATAAAAATGATTAAATTACTAAAATGACTATTAAAAAATAGGGGTTGGTGATAAAAGGGTAAAAAATTAAGGTTGTATGTATTTTTTAATGCCACATTATAGAAAAATGAATACAAAAAAATAGTCCTAAAATTTAAAAAAAAATTAATGGTGAACAACCCTTATCACTTAGGGGTATGAAAAATTGATAGTATCCGATTCTCAGACCTGAGAGAGAATATGCATATAAGATTTGGTAAAAATCAGTAGAGCCGTTACGGAGGAGTAAGGTAACTAACATTGTGTTACGAGAATTTTATATATAAGATGTTATTAGAATTGTAGCTACACAATTTTCTAGTCATAAAAAGGTTGGTGCGGACGTTTCCTTCGATGCCCCTGCATTTAAAGAAAGAGGAGACTCTCGTTGAAACGCGTACAGAATAAATATATTTATATAGATCCAGATTATCCAGTTCTCATAACGTGTTTAGATTTCCTATTAATATTTTTTACTAATTGGTTAAGTATAGAAGTATAATTTTATTATAGCTTTCGCGAGTTGGACGCCCTTATCGTTTCTGAGCCGTCAAGATGACAGGCAATATATGTATGTGCGCGTGCGCCAGGAAGCGCATCAAATATCAAGGTCGACCCGAGGACGAACGAGCCGATACCAGTGATCGTCTTATCGATTTTAATGTTCTCTTCGAAGTGACGAACATTTTTTAATTATGTGATAGTTTTTGATATTTTAAAAGTTTTTTTTCACCTTTGCCATTATCTTCATGCATAAACTAGGCGATTGCAGAATGTGCAATGGTGTACTGAAGACACTACGACACCCAAGGAAGAGAAGAGGTTGATACCAATATATTTTTGTGGCAGCAACACACGACACCCAAATTGCTTCGGGTGGTTTTCGATATTTGTAATTGTTTTGAAATATCGGCCTAAAATCACCCCATTGCAGGCCAAAGACCTTCATCATTGATTGAAGTTACCAAAGCAATGATGAGTACATAATCACCACGCTTACCAAATACGGGTTCATCATCATCATCATCATCGGCCTATCGCAGTCCACTGCTGGACGTAGGCCTCTCCAGTTGCACGCCACTTAGGTCGATCATCGGCTTCTCGCATCCAGCTTCTGCAGCCACCTTGCGCAAATCATTACTCCACCTGGCCTGAGGGCGTCCTATACTACGTTTGCGAAGACGCGGTCTCCACTCAAGAAATGCGGGTTGGTGTCCACAAACCCTAGCAATGTTCGACCACTCGAAGTCGAACATTGCTAGGATTTGTGGACACCGAGTCGAGTCTAGTTGCCCGACCCGGTGATCAGCCCCAAGACCCCCTGGGGACCTTGCATACCTTGCAATAAGACTTCATTTAAGATCTTGATCTTGACCTGGTCCTTAAACCACTAGATTTAAGTTACGTTTCAAAATATCGATTAGTTTTTAAAAACAATGTAATCTAAGGTATAAATACTAAAACAATTAGTCGCTCTGATACTGGCTGTGAAAGTTTTTATCAGTTTATTGTTAAAATAATTTACCGTTTAGTTGATTTTGTTAATGTTTTTTATTAGTTCCTTGTCTACCAGGAAGTTAAAAACTAATTTATGTCGTTGTCTTTCTCTTTATCACAATCGATTCGTTAATTTACTTATTAATTTTGTATAACTTCACACAATCATCATTGTCTGGAGTAGGTACTTAGCTGCACACTGATGAATGAATGGATTCTTAGCTAGACAAAGAGAGAGAGAGGGATCTGATCCTGACGTTGCGACACTTTTCACTCGAAGTCACGAATAAACAGAATGTATCCAAACATTCCATTTACTATTAAAACTAATAATATGATCTCCTATAGATAAATTAACAAAAAATGGTTATGTAGTTAGTTTATGCTGTAGAAGTAGAAGCGAGAGGTATACCAGCAAAACCTCTCTATAACCTGTTGAGAGACCTTAAATTGTCCAGAACTGCAGTAAGCTTTACACTAGAACTAGTATCTAAAGCTGCATTAGCAGGTTCATACCGAACCGTTCACGAGTAATGAAGGTGAGTATTGATGTACAGAAAAAAACACGTCAACCTACCACAAAACTGAACAAAAATTTATATTGATCTCTAGTGTTGGACTTAAAGTTTAAAAACAATTCAATGACCTTTAACTTTTTGGGTAGGTTGACCTGCTTCTGCCTGCCCCGGGATCTACTCAGAGTTTATCTTTCTGCCACACGATGGACCCGCCACCTGCATGATGAATCCATGGAACGCTAAAAAGTTTGTCTCAGTGAGATACTCAGCCTAAAACGCTAAAGAATATAAAAGAGTTTTCGTTCCTAATTCCCAGTTTCCTAATTTAAAAACCCTTATCTTAGATGTATAATGGGTATAAAAGTTTTATCGTTAGATGTACTGGTTTCATGGAAATTGTGCAGCAAAGTGCATAGTGCAGTATAAACGTGCTGCAATTAAAAGTTGCCGCCTCTCGGGCTTTGCTTAGAGGATTAGTCGAGTTTCAGTTTCGGTCGTGTCTTAGCTACTTGATATCTGATTACTTGCAACTTTGGCCGTATGAGATAGTGTAACAAACAACGAGAGAAGTCAACTTATTTTGAATTTGAAACTTGTTGAATGCACTGACTAACTTGTCTGTAAGAAATGAGGCTTTTGATATCTTAAAATTTGTTCATTAAGTTATATGTAATCTGGAAAATGAAAATTAAAAGAGTCAAAGTTGATTTGTCTTTGATAATTTTTTGCTTATAACTTATGTAAGTTAGACCTTTTTGGGGCTATACGTAGAAAGATCCAATAACCTTATTGGATGTTAATAAATATAGATATAATATGACTCATATTATGTGCCGTGTAGAGTCATCATGTTAATAGAATAATACCATGCTATGTCTTACAATGGGTGTCGTATAAAGCGACTTTAGCTTTACCTTTTGAGAGTCCTGTGTCCCGGACGCATTCCACGTATGAAGATTCTGATAGTAACGATGAAGATGATGACTCTTATGAGGTTTGTTTGTTTGATAAGGTAGACCACTGTAGTGCCCGATTGAATTAGAAAATTCTAATCAACCAATCTCCAAATCACCCAATTCCTAATTGCCATAATTGGCTCAGAATGTTGTTTTCGTACACCGCCGAGAAATCGATACGAAAAAATAGAACGAAATTTCAATAATCGATTATTCCAATGCATAACCGGCGATATATTTCCTTTAATGAACGCCACTTAATTTATCAAGTGCGTTACTTAATTAAGTTTCGCGCCGCTTAAGTGAACTAACATAGTAGTATGTAAATTTTGATAGCATACGCGCCGTAAATTATGTGTCTGACGGTATTCAGGGCGCGAACATGTCATAATATATACCTAAACGCAAATAGCACGGTACCTACAAATGTAATCTACATACTTGAATTTTCTATAGCGTTCAGGCTGTGGTTAAATTGTGAGTCTTACACCAGCCTATTCTAGTCCACTGCTGGGCACGGGCCTGTACAAAAAGGAGGGTTAAGTCATAATCGCCACGCCTGGCAGGTGGGTTGGCGATCGCCGTTTGGCCAATGGTGGAGAGAAGTTATATATGTTATTCTGATATCTAAGCTACATTATTGTTAAGTATTTTTTGCGTTAAATAGTACAAACATCCATACATACAAATTTTTACAGTTATAATATTCAAAGTTAAGCACCCTTAAGCATCGAATAGGTTAAAGTGCTTACCAAGAATGTTTACGTATCAACAACCACAAATTGTGAAAATTACCCTATTTAGAGAGAGAGCAAATAAACGATCAAACAATCAATCAATCATTGATTGAAGACGCTTCTTTTGAAAGTACTCCTTTAGTCGTCTCTTAAGACTCCTATAGAATGGAAAGGGATGGTGCTATTCCTTAAAAGTGCCAATACCATACGAAACATGTTTGAGGTGTGCTTAATATCCCAGCCGCTCCAGCTCGTACGGGTGCCAGCGGTTTAGTACAGTAGAGGATGCTCCCCCTACGCGCCTCCGGCTTTTAAGTACCTAACACTCTAGTACTTGTACGAGTATAATAAAGGAAAGCGACACTAGTTCAAAGTAGTTAAGCGAGCCAAAGAATGCATGGTCGGAGCCTCTTTGAAGGATATTTGTAACGAGCTATCAGCAAGAGAACCAAATACAACACAGTACCAGCAAGCTGAAGCGGCTGTGGGCTGGCCATATCTGTCTGTCGATTCTATTTGGATCCCCGAACATTGGCTTAGGTTTGTGATGGCTAACCCTCATTTAGCAAGCGTGGTGATTGTGCTTGTACTCGTAATTGTAACTTGATTCAATGATGGAGGCCCTTGATTGTTCTGGCAAGTCTAAGGTTCAGGCCAAAGGCCCTGCAGCGGGATGAGCATAGGCTGTTACTTTACTTTTTATTGTTAAACATATTTTTATCAGTTCGGATCTATTTACACAAACTTATTAGAATGTATAAAAGCGTTATAGCAACATTGTTAATAAGGTTATGACTTAATTTCATAACAATAAACAACAGTGTTCATTGCTGGCTCTACAAACGCAATTAACACCGCTACTGGTTAAATAACGTTTATCGTTATGTTACAAATAATAACAAGCTAATTTATATTCTGCATAAGGATGATACAGTTTGATGAGAATCCTTTAATAATTACTAATATTATAAGTGTGAAAATTTGTGTGTATGGATGTTAATGTAGCTCAGATATCAGATTAACATACATTTTTCAAAACTAATAATTAACATACTAAACTATTTTCTTCGAATATCGAAGGATTAGAAAAAATCATGAAACATTTTTGACGTGACAACGTCTTAAATTAGGTTGCGGCTGGGAGTCACTTATGAAAAAGTGTAACGCTCGGTAACGTTACGATGAGTCACCGAACGAGAGAGAGGCCCGCCGAATGCCTTGCGTCTCTCTCCCACTCAACTATGATCGGTCTGCCGCGCGCGCAGCACTAGAGAATTAGGCGCATTTTAAAATTTGTGCAATTCTTATTTTCATTCAATTCCTTGTTCCTATTGTGCAATTTAATTATATTCATATCAATAAATATTCTACCGAGAAAAAGACGTTGTCACGTAAAATCTTCGCCCGTAAAACCGACTTTGCAGGCAACCATTTTTTTTTCTGTTACAGGTAATACATAGTTAAGGCGGTTAATCTCAATCAGAATTCATCAGGTAAGTATAATATAACGTAGAAATGTTTTGTTAAGAAGTCATTGAAAAATATACCTTTTCAAGTTTACCAAATCTTAATATATATATTTCTTGTGTGCGTGTGTATGTGACTGAACTCCTCCTAAACGACTGGACCAATTTTGATGAAATTTTTTGTGTGTGTTCAAGGGGATCTGGGAATGGTTTAGATTCACAAGTAGGGTAGGGTAGGGTAGGTTAGGGGTAGGGTAGGTTAGGGGTAGGGTAGGGGTAGGGTAGGGGTAGGGGAGGGGTAGGGGTAGGGTAGGGGTAGGGTAGGGGTAGGGTAGGGGTAGGGTAGGGGTAGGGTAGGGGTAGGGGTAGGGGTAGGGTAGGGTAGGGGTAGGGTAGGGGTAGGGTAGTAAAATATTAAAATTTTATAAAATATATACAACCCTAAATTTTTACCCTTTTACCACCAACCCCTATTTTTTGTTAGCCATTTTAGTAATTTAATCATTTTTATGGCAAAACAACGTTTGCCGGGTCTGCTAGTATAAATATATATTTATTTAGACTTCAATAACTGAAAAGAAAAACAGAAACTTAAATAAAACACACGCTTTACTTAGACTGTCTTCTTCTTCTTCTTAAACTCTCTGCGCCCAAAAAGTGGCCACATCAATGGCCTTCTGGTTGGCGTTCTAAAGGTCCTCTTGCGTGCAGGTGGCAGGAGAGGTAGGGCACGACATTAAGTGTGGCATAGACTGTAAGGCGCCACACTCGCACGTGTGTGTAATTATGCGTTTATCTTCATAACAACCAAAGAAGATTATGTTACATTGTCGACATACGAAAAAGATTAGCAGTATCAGTATTTTTATCTGACTAGTTCGGTCCGAAAATATCTTTTTGATAACGGAAATTGGTATAGGAAATTACTGCAAATGAGACTGACTGAGACCACGCACACGTCGCGAAATAATGCATAACATTGCCTTTAGTAGATACGTATTAACACTTTCATGCGAACATGCTATTATCTGAGCTCGATGCGATTACGCACATATTTTTTTCATATAAACTGGATCGACGCCCAGAGACGGTCTGCTAAGAGCACGTGAATTTAGTGTTATGTTATAAAGCACTTACGTCATAGGACGTCAACGTATACATACGTCGTGCCAAAAAGTACAGATAAACATATATACAATTCCCAACAACGTGTAATAACGTTGGCGTAAACATATAATAATAAAGCCTTTATTTCCAAAATATTTACATTATACTGTGCTACACCTATTACAAAATGTATCTTATTTAGGCAAGCCTTACGGCAAAGGCCTCCTTCAACTCTTTCCACTGATTTCTGGCTGCCGCTACTCTTATTTCAAGGTAATATTTAAGTAATCCTCTCATCTTGTTACTTTACGTCTTCTGCTTCTAGTGCCGTCCCCTGGGTACCAAGTCGTCACCTGTTTGCTTCACTTTTCCGTTTTGCAACGGAGCATATACGTATAAATACCATGACCATTGAAGTGATTTTAGAATAGTTACATTGTAATAACTACGTAAATAGTAAAAAAATACGATTATGCGTAATATTATTCACTGCGGGCTGTGTGTGGACATCAACGCACGCGCTCCTTCCCCTGCGGCTCGCACAGGTCAACGGAATGTATGACGTAACCTGCGCTGATTGACGTATAGTAACGTTGTGCGTCTACAAGGAGCGAATCACTGCCAGTGTATGGAGTCTTCAAAGATGTGTAAAATTTCCGATACGGTGTAGCACTACATTTTTAAAAGTTTGATGCGTTGTCGCACAGCAACCGAACTAATAGTGATTAGTATGAACAGGCGCCGTGCTACTACGTTGTGCTCAACACAACACTTATTAGCTGAACGTACTAATACGCTGTGCTTCACCACATCTACCACAATTTGACGTATACATACGTTGCTTGCGTGAAAGTGTTAAATTGGTGGGTTAGTCAAAAACATGGATAGAACTAAGCTGGCTTCCAGAGTAGGAGGCTTAGATACTTGACACTCAGACCCTCAGACAGATCTCAATCCATTTTAAATGTTGAATTCCTTTAGATCCATTTAAAAAAACTTTATTAACTGTCTTTAATCTTTCCATTGCAGGGAAAAGGCCTCTGTTACTGAATTCAATTTACCACAGTAATTTTGCTCACTGCTGAGCACGGGTCTCTCTCCTTTTTAAGGAGAGAGCTTAAGGCCTTAGTACCACCAAGCTGGCCTAGTGCGGGTTTGTGGACGGCGGGGCGACGCTGTGGCAACATCACTCCGCCGTTGGACGTTTCTCAAGCCACCCGAAGGCCGTCAACAGGGCTTAACGACTGTTATCTCATGATAACAACCGGGACCGACGGCTTAACGTGCCCTCCGAAGCACGGAAGCGCTCAAGGTATGATGCCACAAACGGTCACCCATCCAATTAGTGACCACTCCCATCGTTGCTTAACATTCGTGACAGAAACTGATCACGAAGAAGCATTGGGCTATGAGCGCTTGATGATGGGTATGTACAGGCATAATCACAACGCTGCCAAATGCAGATTGGTGATCACAGACCCGAGCGATGTCCGACAATTCGAAACTCTTTGTTACCCGGGGATCGAACCCAGGCCCTCGACTTCTTGGCTCGGTACTTAAACCCCTACACCGATGGATGGATGGAGAGTTTAGTTCCATTAAATTCCACGAAAATATGAATACGATTTGGCAAATAGGAATAAGATTTAGCGCTAGTGTAGCGTTTCAAATTGATATTTTCGGGATCTTTTTTGATTTTCCGAATGGAACTTAGACATAAGGGATATCTGTCTTAACACAACGTTTACTTATCTATAGTTTAAACCATGATAATGATAAAATAACACATTGCCTGCTTGCCCTGTTGTTCTGAATCGAAAAGCGCTCTGTTTTTGGACATCAGGAGACATAGAGAATTGATTTAGATCACTTTGTCTAAGAGTTATGGTGATTAGATGATGATACTTAATGTGCGACAGATAAAGCTAAACATTTGGTATATTCCTGCAAAGAAGACGCTAAATTAATCAGTTTTTTTAAATTCAGCTGTAATACATTACATTAGAGTCTAAAATAATACAAGATTGGTACTAATAAATAATATTATTAGATTCCCAATAAGCACTACTAACTAAGAACACGATAGAGCTTACTCCCTAAGGAAATATGTCGAATCATGTAACGCGTGGCATGTTGACATAATATACTTGTAATACGTAAGAAGACAGTAGTCTCGTATATACCTATTTGATCTCTGCAAGCCTAGGCCGAAGAGTGTATCTACATCTTACTACAGCCACAAATTTTATACTAGATACGTGAAAGAAAGAATGTTGGTGCTGTTCCAAATCTTTTGTTTGTCTTCTCCCTCACTCCTTAGGTAGACTACCACGCCAGGGCTCCGGGAATTACCCGGGAAGGTCAAAAGGTCAGGCAGTGGCGGGTTAGTTATATTCGAGGATCGTAATGCACTTGAAGCCGTTGGTCTTCTCTCCATCGCAAGATGAAAGTCGTCAAAAAAATTCACGTTAGATGCCTGTTACGGGCGCATGGGAAAACTCTGACACCATTATCCTAGAAGAATAATCATAAAATATGAAAGGAAAGAAGTTCGCAAAGGGTGGCATCGAGCATTAAACTACACTGCTGCATTATTAGTATTGCACTTTCCAATATTATTGCAGTAATATGAAAACTTAACGTCCCATTGGACGAAACGTGCCAATGGTCGAGTGGTTGAAGTACTGGACTAAGATCTCGGGGCATTGGGGATCGAATTCTTCATTCACATATGGCAAGCGTGGCGATAATGCCTATACCCATCATTGCTGTAGTGGAGTGTGAGTTAAATGTGAATGATGGAGGCCTTTCCCTTGCATTGGCATGATTATTATTGACTGTTACTTTACTTCTTTTTCAGAACTTTCAAACGTGAATTAATAATGTCTTGTGACATTCTCTGCTAGTCAATCAATCACTAATGCCAATGCCAAAAAAAAAAACAATATAATATTTATGAATTAAGCGGGATACAGTGAATCTACTGTATTAGTTATATGGTGCGTGTGGTGTGTAATTTGATTGGTTAATTAATGGAACATTATAATCAAATGCGATTAATTGACTGAATCAGACGATATGACGTGAACATCAAGAGCAAGGTTACGTAAACCTTACAGTATTATGTATACGATTGGAGTTGACTTAGACCTTGCAAAATCAACTAGAGACTAAGGCACTTGTCCCGACGACGACGATGAACGAGAAGTGATTGTTGCTAGAACTAGAAACGAATTTTCGAGAAGCGGAAAGCAAGTGTGTTGTATTAGGTATGATAAACTAATGGAGCCTCCTCCACCAAAGGTCCTCGCCGGCCAAAGAACATGGGAAAAGGTTAGAAAGGCGATGTGGGCGGAGCAGGTGCGCCACAGAGGTTAAGAGCAAATGCTTATACTTCTGCTAAAACGTGAGTGCTGTGATTGGTTGATTTTGTCAGAAGAATTCGCTTGATTGGCGTTCTTTGAACTTGTTTATGTGTAATGAGGCGCAAGCGGTGATATGGATTCTCATATAAATGGCTCATGACAGCCTTTCTAACCTTTTTTGATGTTCTGTGTCGCCGGCAGTGTTAACTGTCAGCGATCAATTAATATTAAGTGCATTTCTTTTGTTTACACGTAATTTATGTCTATTGTAATAATAGTTAGTTGCTTCCTCGCCCCAAACCTGATTTACAAATTGTCTGAGAGTTCTGTCGTTTTAACGTTGGCAAGTCATCATTGTAAGTCATATTCATGAGCCAATATAACTGACATAATCGTACTCAAGTTACTCAAAAATTATAAAGATTTCTAGGATAAGTGGCACTAAAACGAACGATTGAAATTTCGATTTTGTACCCAAAAAAATAGCTATTATACCTGTCAAAAAATGATGATGCGTCGTATGATTTAGTAAAATAGCTGTTCCATGATTTTGTGAACCTTGTATGTATATTTATTTATTACTTGTGTTGTTTTATAGCATCATTTGTAACGATCGCTTTTTCACGCTCTTATCAATTGCACATAGACATAATTAATGATGAATGAATAAGAAAATGAATGAATAAATATTCAAGTAATGAATAAACTTATTACATACCATCCAAAGCAATTACAGACGATTTGATGAGTAAATTTAATGAACAAGAATTTTTCCTCGAAGAAGCGTCTTTATGTTTTCACCAAGTTGGGATGAGTTTGCGGAAACTTGAGCGGTATTATTATAGACAGGACTGTGTGGTTACGGATTGTAATTATCCGTCATGACATCAAATACCAGAATTATTTACTTCCGATAGTGATTTCTTAGTATTTTCATTGTTTTTGAGATGTAAAGTCTGTTGATTCAAGGTTTTACATTTATCCTAATGTACTAAGACAAGGTTTTGTTAAAAATAGATGTTTGCAAAAAATGTGCTTAAGCCAATCGTTATGGCGACAAACCCATTTCCATAATGATAAATTTAACTATTAATTAGAGTTATGTAAGTTTGAAAATGTCCTTCACTCCCTATTTTATCATGTAATATGTAATGAAAAATGTTACTGGTGTTGAAATTGGACACAAAATGTATAATTACAACTTATCCACAAGAGACAACTATTAAAGTGAATTTATTTTACGATAAGACCGTTCTTGTATTCTGTGGGGCCAGATTCAGAGTAGATTAAATACAATTTTTTATCTGTTCTATGCGTCAGATTACATCACCATGTGATATGAAAAGTAAAAAGTCTTTCAAACTTTGACCTCGTTCATATTGTAAATTTAGGTCATACGATAAATTTGATTACTGAAATTGGTAAGATTCCTAATTGGAATACTAGTATTAGGTACTTTCTATACTTATTGTGCAGCCTAGACTATAGGGAAAAATCTGAAAACTATACATTCGTAATAAAATCATAAATAGGGGAAACCAAATCGTACTATGACTGGGGTTTTTTAAGTCACACAAGACGGATTCATGTTAAGGCCTTGATCCGTCATGCGATTTAAACAATTCTTTAACTTTTCTGTCGCAGTAATTTACGGCCGGTTCCAATAACCTATCTATCTTCAGTTTTGGCATATCGGAGATAGGAAACAGTTTCTATCTCTGTTTTTGCCGTCCAGAGAAACAAAGACAAAAGTTGTTTTCTATCTCCGATATGCCAAAACTGAAGATAGATAGGTTATTGGAAATGGCCGTTAGAGGTGATAGGTGACATAGTTTTATTACAAATCTCGTGATTAAGAAGCGCCACTTGACATCTGTTATATGTCACATGCGAAATACTTGGCAGAAAAATGGAAGTTTTGAATTGTTTTGAATAATTAGAACTTCATCATTAAAATATCTCATGTCTTCCCAATGGTTAATTTGTAAATAAAAATGATTTCCTTATTCACTAAGTCAACAAAGCAAACTTAAATGTTATAAGTTGCGCCAGACATCTATGTTACTTTTGAAGTTGTTTTATTCGGATTTTTGGTCAGGGATAAATTTCGAAGTTAATAACATGTAAGCTGGGTTTAGCTCAATGACAGCGATGCTTGGTATTTTCCTGTGCGATATCATAAAAACTCAGCAATTTCGTGGGAGAAATAACATGCTCTTATAAGGTGATGTGCCATATTTGGCATACTTAGATCGTGGAAAAGCTCGGGATTTGGGAAGCGCGGGACCGACCGTCGTAGAGTTCTTCAGAGGTCGCCTAAGCTAAGTTACAGTCGTTTAGGTTGGCTAAGAAAACCAATGTGTACCTACGAATGGTACTCAAGTTATAAACGTGAAGTTATAAAGATATCCGCTTCCATACTTAAAGATGTCGTAATATACGACTAGAGTACCCGCAGGAAAAAGCGGACCAATTAGAAGACGGGTCTCAGGCTGAGACCCGTCTTCTAATTGGTCCGCTTTCTGAAAAATGCTGAGACTCTCAGCATTTTCTCTCTAGCACTGGGTAGCAGCAACTTGTCCCCAGCACTGGTCAAAATACGATTGCTAACCAGCCTGCATCATGGCAAAATCCTTCTTGTCGATTGGCCTATGGCCAGCTGTAGACAGATACTGCCTCTTGATAAATAAAATAAATGTGGACAACATCACATACATTGTTCTGATCCTAATTTGAATAACTATTTAAAGCACTCGTATTTTGGAAATCAGAAACAACGAAGGTACCACAAACACCCAGGCCCGAGAAAATGTAGAAAAAAACTTTTTTCTACATTGACCCGTCCGGAAATCGAACCCGGGACCTCGGAGCAGGTGACACCTTGAAAACCGGTGTGTACGCCACTCCGCCACGGAGTGCGTCAGACCAGGAGGTGTTTATGATGGTGATTATAAAATATCTTTCAGATTGAATTTTTGCTTTCTCATAATGCTTTAAGCTTTCTTGCTTTTACCAAATATAATACTCGATGTCCTGTTTTTCTTCGATATGCCCTAAGCCCTAAGTCTTCATTTAACACACCCTTTTCACCGTGGTCCTGCTTAACCCCATCTGAAGGGCCAACAGTTTCTGCTTACGTATGGGATTTCTTTGAATTCGCGCCTTCACAGCTTTTATCACTGTTGGAGTCCTAACAGAGCGAGGGCGACCACTTCTTGACCTGTCATCTACACTAGAGTCTTCATTGTATCGTTTTATGGTACGATAAACGAATCTTCTGGTTATATTCAAATTTTTCAGTAAGTCGAAAATCGGAATTGGCGTGTAACCGCAACGATGATGCAACGCAATAACCGCGACACGGTCTTCTTTAAGTGTCCACCCCATATTTAAAAATGAGGAAAATTCTAAAAAGTACACATATTTATCTTCATGAAAAATTTGAAATTCGAATTCAATAAACTTTTTTGTTGCCAGCATTCTAAATTCAAAAGTTTTTAATGTGTGACAGAACTTATGACCTGACTATGTTTATACAGTAGTAGACTATAATGTTTCACCTCAGCACAGCGCAAGTTATGAATTTGCTAACTTTTAATAAACGCCGTCGGGCGGTGAATATCGACAACAAAATTATTAACACCATAAACTTCCAGTCTCAGTTTGCATGCGTCTAATAGTTTCTATAAAATGCCTCTAGCCAGTTGAGAAATATGAATTCGCTGGCTTAGCTATTGAATAAGAAAATGTTTGTACATTTTATTGTAAAAATATTTATTTTGTATGTTGGAGGTGCGTAACCAAATACTATGATGAATATCCTCTTATAAAAAAAGTTAAGTATCAACCCACGCTCACTGTTGAGCACGGGTATCTCTCCTTTTTATGGAGAGGGTTTAAGGCCTTAGTTCCACCACGTTGACTTAAAAAAAAAAAAAAAAAGTGCAGGTTGGTGGACGGCAACGGCAACGCTGTGGCAACGTCACCCTGCCGTTGGACGTTTCTCAAACCGCCCGAAGTCCTCCAACACGGCTTAAACGACTGTTATCTCGTGACACTCCGAACTCAGATCATATAAAGAAAATATGATCTGAGACTCCGAAGCACGGAAGCGTTTATGGTAATAGTATGATGCCACAAACGGTCACCCATCCAACTATTGACCGATCCCAACGTTGCTTAACATTAGTGACAGTGACTGATCCCTAAGAAGCATTGGGCTATGAGCGCTTACAGCGTAAAAGTAAAGGAAAACATCGGCCAAAATAACCCCACTACAGGGCAAAGACCTCCATAATTGAATTGAAGTTGTCATAGCAATGATGGATACATACAGGCATAATCTTTAAAAAGATATACCGACACAAAGAAATTCAAGAATAATCTGGAGGCAGCGTTTTACAAGATTTCTATCTTGAATAGAATTAAAATTCAATCATTTATTAAATAAAATGACATATTACAATATGCAAGTTTTTCAACGCAGAAAATATAGTAGCACCTCTCTTTTCCTATGGGTGTCGTAAGAGGTGACCAAAGAACCGTCAGAAGAAGTCGAGCATCAGCGTCTTCTCTCACGATTGGCAAGCTGTGGTCGCCAACCCGCCTACCAAGATTGGCAATTACGGCACAGTCATGTTTAAAAAAACACATGTCTCTTGAAAAAAAGGGTTTTCCCATAATCACACTTCTGCCCGTCTTCTTCTGGAAGTACTCCTTAGTCGCTCTTACAACACCCATAGAAAGATAAGGTATGGTGATATTTTATTTATCTCTTTAGCTCGACACAACACCATATATCCATATCTACCGTATGTCAGATGTCCATCTTTGGGTTAGCTATTCCATCAATTAAATGGTTCTCAATTTATTTAATATATTTTATGTTAGAAAAAAACTAGTCTTTCATTAATAAAGCAACTGTCATCATTAAGTTTGTTAATCTGTGACCAAACATGCCCTCAATGGATTGTATCGTCTTTATAGGTGCGTCTTTATAAAGAGTTTGTAATCAAATAATTTAAAATAAACTCGATAACATGTGCTTTGAAACCTCAGGCAATCTAAGCGTGTATCAGAACATTAATATTAATCAGCCCATCTATGACCTGAGTAAATAACTAGTTCCAACTTTGGTACAGGCAACTTTAGAAGTGTATTTGATATTTTATTAAGTCACGTGTAATGTATTATGTTGATAGTAAATTTAATTATACGGTTGTAAATCATAGCGGGGCTGAACGGGATTACCAAATTGCAGTGGTTTTAAATAGCTAACTACACTAGCTTTTGATTGCGAGTTTGTTTGCGTGGACTTCGGGATTGGGTTCAGAGGGAAAAGATTACAGATGTTTTTTAGAAAGAAATGCTATTCAGCCAACAGAGCCACCTATAGTCTGTGCCAGGTGAGTGTAGTCACAAACAAAGTACAACACATAAACATAGTATATTAGGGGTTAAAGTATGAAATTGCATTATGTATGGACAAAATCGAGAAAAGTCATTTTTCCATACTAACAATTTTTTTGTTTTTTTTTAAAACGCCTGAACCGTTTTCGATGCAATTAAAGGTGAAAGTTAGATGGTTATAAAGCTACGCATTATAGTATTTAAATTTCTGAAAATCATAGTATATAATACAAATATGTATACTTAATTGAAGCAAGAAGGTCAGCTGACACATTGTAAGGGGTCTTTTCAACGACTTCCTTTGAAGTAATAGGCACTATTATTGCATTTTTTTTTAGTCAATATTTACTTTATTTAGTTTTCGATACAATATAAAAATAATTACGCAATAATATGACTATACTTAAGAGCTATAAACAAAATAAAGAGTGGGAAAATAATGGGCAATTTCATACTTTAACCCCTATTATTTTAAAGTTCATGATACAACTAGTATGCCATGTTCCCGCGCGAGTTAGTCGTCTTAAGTTAGAGCCTATATAACATTATTCTGTTAAAGACATATACTATATTCAAACTTCCATTGAATGCATTGATTAGATTTTAAGTGACAGATTTACAAACATCTACATTCATCTATCCATACAAACTTTCGTGTTTACGATGTAAGTAGGATAGGCTCATACGTTGGTACGTGGTAGAGCTGGTGCTCTGCCCGGTAAAAGAAGGTTTTTAAGTTGACGTCCTATATTATAAAGCCTATAATAGAGGTTCTATAACATGAGTTCTAAGATTAAATATAATTTTGCCTCTGACTGTACAATGTAAAGTGTGTTAAAAGCTTACTTTATGGTATGATTTAGGCCGACGGTACATTTATTAACCATTCTTCGTAAAGTTTATAACCTCAAATATATTTAATCTTTTACTTTAAGGCTGGCCAGTTTGCGAATAATCTATTGCGTGTGTACTACGTATTTCGTGCCTAATCTGATATTTAGCAGTCATATTTAACAGCTGTTAACAGTCTCAGATATGGTAGTATCGATCGTAAATATCGAGTGATATCAATCTCGCGGGTGAAGTTGAATCGTTGTGATACCGATTCTATCGGACTGCATTTGCGACAGACAACACAATGACAAAGATATAACAGTTTTTTTTTCGTGGCGTTCATTTTGTAAAGACGTTTTTGGTATCCGATTTTGTATCTAGTTTTAAATTTTATTTCTATGTTTTTAAATCTGATAAATATAAAAACTGCTAGAATGCTCTAGAGGAAATTGGTTAGAATGATAGAGTCCAATAAAATTACATGAAATAGCATTCATTAAGATAGTTCGAATCTAATATAATTTCATAAATAACCTTTTATTCCCAAAATCATTCCTCTTATGAAAGACTGAGCCTTTGCCCGCTGTAAAATCATAATATAGGTACATAAGTAGCGAGCCAACTAAGTTTTAATAAACACAGCGCTTAATGAGTTACGTTAGTTGAAAGTCTAAGAGTTGCTAATTAGTGTTGTAGTTTGCGTCGGCACATCCTCGCACTCACCCCTCTCAGATATACCAATTTTGTCCCCTTTCTGTCATTGAGACGTATTTAACGAAGTAATCTCATTGAGATGACTTTATGTCATATTTTACTAACCATAATAACTAGTGCAAGCAAGAAAAAGTAACATATACATTATGGTCGACTCGATAGTGGGCTTTGCTTGCAACATTTTTTTCTTAATATAATTATTGGTCGCATTGAAAAATTGGCTAAGTGTTTAAGTAAAAAGAAGCCTGCAGATGTGTGACCAACGTTCTACCGAACAAAATGTATATTGCACAAATATTGAGGCAGCGGTCAATCATCATCATCACCATCATCCTATCACAGTCCACTGCAGGACATAGGCCTCTCCAATTGCACGCCACTTAGGTCGATCCTCGGCTTCTCGCATCCAGCTCCTGCCAGCTACCTTGCGCAAATCATCACTCCACCTGGCCTGAGGGCAGCGGTCAATATTCAAAGCCAATTGTCTGTAAATGAGCAGGACTAATTCGAATGGACGATCGCCAGCACGTCTTGATCACTACGAGTGGTTTTTTAAGTTTGACATTTGTCCGAGTACGTGAAATATGTGATTAAATAAAAGATACGTTTGCTTTCAGTAAATGATTTAAAAAAAACTTTTTCATAATTTTATTTTGTAATGACGACCCGGTTGGTGTTGTACTGGGTTTGTCCGCCTACTATGCAAGGGCTACAGGTTTTGATTTTGTGATGAGTAAATTTACAAAACGATATTTTCTGAATTAACTAATATCTGAGAAGGTGACCCCTCACCTTTTCAGACACTCGTGTTTTGGAAGACATTTTCCTGGCCCTTGTCTCAAGATGGAAGACGCGAAAACAAGTCAAATTACATTACAGCAGAGGCCTAATTATAGGAGGCTAGAAAAATTCTGATTACATACTATTAGGGGTTAAAGTATGAAATTGCCGTTTTGTATGAACGAAATCGAGAAAAGTCATTTTTCCATACTAACAATTTTTTAGTTTTTTTAAAAACGCCTGAACCGTTTTCGATGCAATTAAAGGTGAAAGTTAGATGGTTATAAAGCTATGCATTATAGTATTTAAATTTCTGAAAATCAAAGTGTATAATACAAATATACTTAATTGAAGCAAGAAGGTCAGCTGACACATTGTAAGGGGTCTTTTCAACGACTTCCTTTGAAGTAATAGGCACTAGTATTGCATATTTTTTTTTAGTCAAAAGTTACTTTATTTAGTTTTTGATACAATACAAAAAGAATTACGCAATAATATGACTATACTTAAGAGCTATAAACAAAATAAAAAGTGGGAAAATAATCGGCAATTTCATACTTTAACCCCTATTATCAACATAGTCATACGATAAGAAGGAGAAGTGTGATAATACCAAAGCGAAGAGTTACCACTTAAAAGTGAAATTAAACTCGAATTATTTTATAACCGGTCATACTGACGATGAAAGTTATTTTTAACAACCGCGCAAAAGGGTTAAAAGTTGCGCGAGAAGGTTGCGTTTTTACAAAATCATCAATCACAATTACCATCGGTTCAATGAACTCACTGAGAGGGAGTAGGGTTGGCACTAGTCACAAAGTTTTAGGTTTAGTGTGTAAATAATATTTTAATAAATATTTAATTACATACCATAAAAAACCACTCGGAAAAGTGAATAGAAGAGTTTGTGGCTTATTTTACGCTTTTTGTCATTACTGAAGTCAGGTTTTATTTTCAAAATCCGTAATTCAAACTTAAAAAAATGCGATAAAATGTTATTAAATAATAAATATTTAAGACATGCCTCACTGGGCCACACTGAGCCATCTAGTCCCAAATTAAGGTACTATTAAGTACCCTGTCGTATGGGGTACTAGACAACCGATAAACTTACTTATATACTTTTTTTTTTTTTGTAAATATATACTTATAATACATAGAAAACACCCAGACCAGTACAAACAGACATGTTCATGCACACAAATATTTGTACTGTGCGGGGATCGAACCCGCGACCCATGGCTCAGAAGCAGCTTTAACTACCGCTGATCCAAATGGTCGTCGAAATTGTCCTCTGAATTCCTATTAATATTTATGCTACGCATACTGCTTAAACTGTAAATAATTTGCAGTCATTGTTATCAAATTCACACTTAAATAAAACATAAACCTTGGCCTACATATTTCTAATATAAAAAAAGATATGTTTTTTATTGATATTTTTCATTATTTTACTGCATACTTCACTAGCTTTAGACAGCAGTTTTGATGGCGGTTTTCTTCTTTTTTTCTTAAGGCTACTTTTCTTACCAGTCTGGCCATAAATACTGTTACATAAAAACTTTCCTTTTTATCAACTTATTAATTATTTTATATTTGGAACCCGTATATTATTTTAAAAACTTCTTTCGATTTTGCGCCATTTCACATATATCACAAATCAGAAACGAACCTGGGACCTCGGAGCAGGCTTGAAAACTGGTTTGTACGACACTCCGCCACGAAGGTCGTCAAACGTACGCTATAGGTCGTCTTACTTATGTTAGAAAGATACACCTTTTATATAATGCTATTTTACCCCGTTACAGTTTTATCACACAACGTTTTAGAAGTTTTTTTTAAAGTTTAGTTTTTACAATACCGTTGGGTGTTATTTTAAACTCATATAATAACTGAGTTTTTATCTCGCTACTATTCCAGCGTGGGACTTGGGCTCAATTAAAAGTTGCATAGTTATAATGCAGCCGTGAATGCTGCTTGTAAAATCGCAACTTGCAATCCGCTACCCAAGGGCCGCGATTACTCGCTCATTCAGATGCAAAGTACGGTAGAAATTATACGTCTGTATAATGTACCGGTACAGTTATAGGTTCCCGTAAAAAAGTTATAATGTACCAGTTTTTATAATTATATAATTTATATTTATGAGTCTTCGGTTTTACGCGTCTTTGGTGTTAGGATGAATTCATGATGATATGGCATTAATGTTTCCGGTGATTTGTTTCATCGCACAACAAATAGATGGCACTGTCGGTAAGTTAGATCGCTGTAAGAACTTGAAGGTTTTGCACTATGCGGTATTTGGCTGTAAGAGAAGCTAAAATATTTTAAGAGATCAAGGCTAAATTTCGATCATCGAAAGTTTACTTCATACTACATAGTCCATATAAAGGAGACTTCGTTTAAGTACTTTCTTTTTTCGTAGCTCTTTGTCTCGGACTTATTCCAATAAATTTGCTACAAGTTTATTGTAGAGAATACCATCAGACCTTACGATCCTCAAATAGTTTTACTAAACAAATTTGGACCGTATTTTCTCAATAAACAACTGTCATCTTAGAAGATGTTAATATTATTACCTTAATATCTGATAGCATTCGTCAAAACTAAATCTAGTCATAAAGGCTCCAAGCCCTAGGGCACATAAGCAGTATCTTATGGAACTTTATTTCAACACATTTCAACATAATATTTTCGCTGTCATTTGCACGCTGCAAAATATACATAATTATACAATACCGATGAAAATCCGCCTCCCACGCAATATAAAAGCAATAAGAGAATTGTGTCGATGTCTGTCTGTGCGCCACTCGATACTAATAAGCCTCTAGTGGTAGTGACGTCATACAACTAAGATGATCATTTACCAACCTACTGGGATGTTTTTCAATCAACTTCGGACTAGGGATGGTTGTTCGAACTTGATTTATCGATAAATCGCTCGGATATATCGTACTCCCAGTTATAACGCGTTTCCAATTATATCGCTTTACTTGAATTCTTTGCAGTAGTAGTTTATAGTAGTATCTGTTATTTTCTGTATCCAATTAGGAAAATATGAATTCCCCAAACAAACTTTCACATCCTTTTTCAACCTCTTGAAAATAATGATTTGGGACTCAAACTGTCCCTATACCAAATTTCCTTTGAATTGGTAAAAAAAAAGACATTTCTTACCTCTCTATATCATTAGAGCAGTTAACAAAAACTTGCAAATTTTAATAGGTTGATTATAATGTATAATTCATTGTGCTAAGATGATACCGATTATACTCAAACAAACAGAAAGTCTTAAAGAAAGTAAAACCTAGTATTACGAGTAAGTAAACTAGATTGTTTTAGCTTTGGAAAGAAAATATCTCGTTACCAGACACTAGTTTCTTAAAAAAAAATTGTGTCCCAACTCCTGTTATTAGATCATGGTATGTACTTAATTTTGTCTCGACGTTCAAGGCGTAAAGTAACGCCACTGAAACATTGAATTGACAAGTGTTTTGAAATAACTTATGGGGTCATTTATTTATAAGTATGTAATATGTAGTAAAACTTGAAATCATTTTTATACTATTTTTAAAAGAAGCATAATACGAAAGACTTACCTATTAACGATGTAGTTGAAGTGAAACTAATACACTCATTTTTATTACTATTTTTTAATTCTACACATAAACTATAATAAATAAAATAAGATTCGATGTGTGATATTAATATTTTATAAATATTTTGTTTGTCAGTTAAAATTGTCTACAAAGTATTCTTGTATCGATTTCAATTTCACATTAAAATGCCAGCCGCAAGTTGCAAAATACGAGTGTAATGTCCATCACAACAACGCTCAGACCGCAACGCTAACATACGCGATACCGTCGGGTATTGGATCTAATGCAGTACAAACCTCTGAGGAAATTTGGTTAGTTGCGGTGGAGACCGAGTTTATTGGCTAGACTCTAGCCTAGATGTTACTAAGATGTTCTGTTACAAGATTGAGTGAGTGAACTAAAGTTTAAGATGGATTTCAATATAATTAAGAGGGTTATAAAGATACACAAACTATTCCTTTAAAATATATGAGCTTGTTACTGTGATAGAATCATTAATAATGGCTCAGAAAGGACACTCAGTAAAAAAAAATTTTTGTAGTTATACTTGTTTTTCTCTGGTTTATTTTTAATTTTAGAGATATTCTTTTATTTGAGTCAAACTGAGTAATATTATTTCATAAGCTAACAAACGACCAAAAACCTGGAAGTCGTGTCTAGTCTGTAAGTAGAAGTCATGAAATATTGCTGAAAAAATATACGCACTGTGCATTATAATTTACAAACTTTAAAACACATAAATATAATAAGTGTATTTTAATATTAAATAAATGAACGTGTTTGGGTAAATAGGAAATTACCTATATCCAAGTAACGATTAACTGTCTTCAAATACCTAAAAACAATTGCGACATTTAACATTACTCTACAACAAATATTACTCGTACCTATAAAATAAATTGATTGAGTGCAAGGTGCATCCCTACGCGGACGCCATTACAGGGTCATCGACCGGCGAACCTTCTCGTTTGACATTATATCATTCTGTAAGTATACAACGCATAAGGCCCTTGTAACTTGTAAATGAACACAAGTTTATGATACAATAACAAACATGATATGCGAAAAATAAGGAAGTCGGATAGTGACATAACAGATGAGTAGTAAAAAAAATTGGACAAACGAGTCAGATTCGCTTACCGAGGGTTCCATAATATAAATAGTTTAGGAATCGAGTATTGCAGTTTTTCCTAATTTACTTATGATTTAATTACGAATGTATTTGTACTGTCAGATTTTTCCCTATTTATGAAAAAAATACCATAGTAGGTATTTTATTTAGTATTCAGAAATTAAAATTATTTAAAGTGGCACCGAGAAAACTTGCGAGTTTTTTTGTCCTATAACACATTTAAAAATCATACCTTCTGAAATACTGAAACTTGTGGAATATACGGTATTTAGAATGTGGAAGGAATGATAAATGAACGAAGGTGTAAGGAATAATAAATATAAACGTCACTTTTTGGACCACCCTGTGTAGGTCTCATAACACGCGAGTAGGTTGGTACTTGTAAGTACTAATTACAAAAACAATGGGAAGTAATGACTAAACGACATAGCCTGTAATTTTCAGGTATTATAATCAACAAGTGTATTTAGCGCTCTGGAATGAGTGTTTATAAAATCATCATGCTCTAATAATAGCGTTCGTTCGAAATAGATTTTTAAATTTGTTTTAAATTTTGAGGAAAACAATGTACTACCTAAACCTACGAGTAAGTTATATGAAACTTTTGAGTATTCGTCTTGCCCGGCCTAAGCCTGCGTTACAATAGTTACGAAGTTGTGTCTCTTCACAGACACGTAATTAATTTATTACTGCAGAACATCCAGCATCATCATCGTGATAATATTTTCAGCACCCAAATATTCAGTGGATTAAATTCATCGTTAAGGCAAGTTCGTAAGGTTGAATTTGCATTACGGTTGATATGACACATGACGTTAGCCGCTTACGTTTAAACATGGAGTATTGTAAGATTTCCATTATTTCCGTGTCACAGCTGCATAGGTACACGTGATACTGGCCAAAAATTGTACCCAATGTGGAAAACACAAGTTCGTCGCCATAAAAAATAAAGAAAAATTCCAAGTGACATTTTTGTATGAGAATGTGTATCTTTTTGATATTTTATCGATAGCTAAATTTTTTTCATTTTACAAGAAGTTGATAATCAGTAATCGTTCGAGAACGGATTTTGCGAGAGTGCCGGATTAAAGAGATCTGAGCACTTTTGCAAGTTTAGAGGGTTTGAGTAAGAAATGAGAGAGAGTGAGAGTTTATTGGCAGGGGTCAAGTAAGGGCTCAACGCAAGTTTATAAAGATTACAATTGCAAATTTTTAAGTATCTCTTAGGTGCGAGATATCGCCGGGAATGCGATACAGTAGAGACCGCGGTTATAACCGTAAGCGCGATTAAACTAGGACTTACAAGTTAAGAGACTCGAGCGTTACTTTTCGGAAATCCATATCTAAATATGAAATTAAAAAATATTTGATTAATAATTTTCGTAGTCCCCCGATTCCTTTTCCAAAACTAGACCGATTTAAATACTTTTTTCATTACAAATTAAAAGGCTTTGGCCATGTTCATATATTTTGCTTTTTTTCTATAATTTAGCCAAATTTGTTTTCTGGATGTTTGAACACAGCGGAAAATCTGGCGAATTTTTTAGATTTTTGAAGGCTCATATCTCTTTTATTAATTAATTTATGAAAAAAAGGAAAACATAGAAACATGCCAATAGTGGCCATTGATTTTTGTAATAGAAATTATTGATCTACTTGCATTATCCAGGGGGGAAACAGGGGACTACGTTTGTATGGAAAAACGGCTCTTGTGTTTCCTCTTAACGAGCGGACATTGTTAGCAAATATAATTTTCTTCATTCATATTACGTTCCAATGGTATTCCACGCGGACGAAGTCGCGGTATAAACGCCAGTTTATAACAAAGGTTGCACAATTTAAAGCACATTGTAACAGACACTCCTTCCTCTCTGGTGATGGTGGATGTCTTATCTAACGTCAGCCGTCCGAACAAGACTGTCTCCAGCCGAGTCTCGGCGGGCGGCCATTACGACACCGCTTGCTTTTGAGAATGTTTCCGATACTAATGAATGCAAAAGACTGGCGATTTAATAGATATTTGTTATCGAAATAGAAATGTTTTGTAATATTAAATTGGAAAGTAAGGTGTGTTACCGACGGCTTCATGGCAGCTATGATTAGGAATCGCAATTTAAACATGAATCACAATCTTTAATCCATCTTCGAGTATAATATTTAAACGTATTACGGACTTACAGTCATCCTATGGAGATGGTTGGTGTGGTTCGTTTGCAATGTCATCATAACAGAGATATTCATTTATCAGTATACATTAGCCTATGAACAAAAGCCTCTCCAGTAGAGCTAAGATGCGAAACCACGATAAATTTGCGCATGACATGACAAAATTTGGCTTCGTCCCAACTCTACCCCGATTTTAAATTACCTAACAAAAAATGCCATCTTTACCCGATTTCATTTACTAATAGAAAAAAGTATGGGTACAGTTAAAACGAAAAATATAAAAATTTTTAGGTATGTATGAAAAATTGTTTCAATCATGATATTATTATGATAGGGTTGTTGTTGTTACGTGTTTTGTTCAAAAATATCATTTTTATTATATCATTTAAAATGTCGATTGTTCTAATTGATGATAAAAATGTTGATAATTAAAAAAAATATATATATCGTTTAAAGGTTTTTCATTTTGACTGTACTTTTTATCATATCGGGTAGAGTTGGGATTTTTCGTTAGGTAATTTTAAATCGGGTAGAGATGGGATCGGGTAGAGTTGGGACGAAGCCCAAAATTTGTCTACTTGTCTTATTTTATCATTTAACTAACATGGCAACCACCTGCGATAAAAATTCTTCGCTAAACGTTTATCTATATGACAAACAGATGTTGCCATATTACATACCTAGGTAATTATTTATAGTCTTCTGTGTAGAAACATTGGTTAATATTATAATTATTCATTTAATTTTACTTCCAATTTGGCTAAAACCAGCTAAAAAACACTTCTTGCCTAAGACGTGACCTGCGGCGTTGACATCTTTGGGTGACCATCTTAGAGTTTGTAGACAATTTTATCGTATCTCGTATTTTGACAGTTAGAGATGACATAAATGGCCTGCCATGTTAGCAGCGGTAGACAAACGATATAACGCTGTCAAAATACGATAAAAGGCTGCGATAATAATATATGATTTTGTCATAATTAATAAACCACGCTTGGCAGGCGCTTTGGCAATCACAGTTTGGCTAATGGTAAGAAGAAGACGTCTGTCTCCTTCTAACAGTGCTCCTCTAGTCGATTCTTACGACACCCATCAGAGGAGAAGAGGTGGTGCTATTATATTTCAGCCCGGTAACACACGGTACAAGTATATTATTGAACGAGCATAAAACCCCCAGGGATTCTTAGAATAATAATAATTTATCAATGTTTTGTTCTCAGTTCACGTTTGAATGTGCCTCGATAAAATCATATGCGGGCTGAAACACGACTTGTCTATACTTATATCTAGTTAAATTAACCCCTCGGATCAGATGGTTATCAAGAGTTTTTGGAATTAGTCCACCTTTTGGAGATTTTCTTTTTTTGTCAAAGCATTACAGTGTGCATGAACATGTCTGTTTGTACTGGTCTGGGTGTTTCCTATGTATTATAAGTATGTATTTACAAAAAAAAAGTATATATGTAAGTTTATCGGTTGTCTAGTACCCCATACGACAGGGCACTTAATAGTACCTTAATTTGGGACTAGATGGCTCAGTGTGGCCCAGTGAGGCATGTCTAAAATATTATTATTTATTATTTTATTATTACAAAATTTATGAAAATCAACTTTAAAAAGATAATGTACCTGTCAATCTTGAATTCAGACCTTGCGTAGGCCTGAATCCAAGATTGACTTCGATTCGTAGTTAAAAAACCTATTTAAAACAATAAGTATGAATATTCCGCAGGTATAAGTATTTCTTCAAAGCACGAGCATTGGAGGTCTATCAGCAAAATTATTGATACTTACGTATCCATTTCATTTTAAAGCTTTGAATCAATTTTAATTAAAAAAAATCTGAAATATGATTTAACTCACAAAACAGAATAATTCAAATCCATGATTAGACGTGATGATGATGACTTACTAAAACCTCTAAGACTCTAATGATAGCGAACATGAAAGATAAAATCAAATCAAGAAATGTTAAAATCCCTGTGAAATTTACCCATATAAGTAGTTATTAAAACGAGTTATTGTTGGTGTGTTGAGCAAACATTTGTTCATTTATTTTATAGGATCATAAATAAACGATGATTTAAAATTGATTATACTGTTTAGGTGTGAATTACAACTAGTCTTACTTTGTTGCAGGTAAATCGCTTTAAACTGAAGATCGGTTGTGTTCAAATGACATTTGACGCCAAATGTCAATTCCATCTTTAACACCAAAATATTGTAAGTATAATTGCCAACATGGTAAGACTAGCACACAAATTTAAAGCTGCTTTGCGAGCTAAGGTATTTTTGTCAAGGATTCAAATTAATGAAAATATTCGACTGACAGTTCAAACATTCGACAGTATAAAGGTTAAGTAAGCTGTATTAGATGATACTAAGAAATTATGTAATAGACTAAGCTGCTATATGTAAAGTGGTGGAGGCTTAGGGGGAATGGTCACATTTGCTGTAGAACAGATTTGCGTGATTTCAAGTTGGAAAATCGGACAGGTACGACCCGATGGGAACGAAACGTTTCGAGAAGAACCGAATTATATGCTGCCATTGAAATAAATTAGGAGGTGATAAGCCATATTAGCGCAAATGAATCCAAGGGATAAGCTAGTAAACAATCCTTACTAATATCATAAATGCAAAGTCAATCTGTGTGTTTATTTGTAACGCTTTCACGCCTAAAGTAATGAAACGATTTTAATAATAATTTAGTAAAAATTTAGATTAGACCTAGAAAAGGGAAATATAGCCTTTTTTATATCACCGATGTAAACAGTTTTCCGCCAGCGCGATGTAACGTGTAGTTCACGTGGGCAGAGCCGTTGGAATAAAACTAATATTCTATAATCCCTAAATACTCGTGAATTTTATGACCCAACAGATTTACGGGCTAACAAACTTAACATTGGCGAGTAAACATGCCACGGTCGCGGCCCGGTTCGAACGGGCCGGCCCGAATGCGTCCCTGTCACGTACAGGCATTAATTCCTCTTTGGTCTAAGGGTTTTTATGCAGTACGATCCTGAATTTCCACAATACGAATACTAAAACTTGACGACCACCTTGGCGGAGTGGCGTACACACCGTTCAAGATGGCGCCTGTTCCAAGGTCCCGGGTTCGATTCTCGGACGAGTCAACGTAGAAAAAAGTGTTTTTCTTCTTTTTTTCGAGTCTGGGTTTCTGTGGTACCTTCGTTGTTTCTGGTTTACAAAATGCGAGTGCTTTGAATAGTTATTCAAATTGGGATCCGAACAATGTATGTGATGTTGTCCACATTGTATTTTATTTTATTTTAAAATAGTTACTTACTTAGGTTAGGTATCAGAACAATGTATGTGGTGTTGTTCACATTTATTTAATTATTTACTGGACCAACGAGGCGTTTCCTTAAAAAAAATCATTTTCTGAATTGCCATGGGTCTGGGATAAAGTCGTGCTTCGGTAGTTATGCCGTCAGGCTGTCTTTTGTCACAAGATGGAAGTCGAAAAAACAAGTTAATACAGAGGCTTAGGTGGCTCGGAATACCAGGGTTCTGGTAGTGACATTTCAGTACATAAACTTGAAAAATTATGTCTCAGGCGGGACTTGAACCCGCATCCCCTCGCATACCGGGCGCGGCCCATTACCATATAGCCACTGAGACACTACGTCACAGGCGTCGATTTTTCAATCATATTCTTATCATTGTAAGCCAACGTTGTTTCATCAATTGTTAAGAGTTTTGCACTCTTAACACCCGAAAGAAACATTTTTACAGATGTTTGACAGTCAGTTAAGATGAAACAGCTATTTATTGATTTAATTACTTAGTTGACATTTATTTTATTTGATAATAATTCATGAATACCTCGTTGAGGTCATAATGTAATTACTTTTACCATCTCTTGTACCTAAATGTTTGTATTAGCCATCCTAATTATGTTATGAGTGAATAAATGAATATGAATATGAATATATACTTTATATGATATTTTAATTAACATAATTTTTCAGGTTTATAAACTGATATTATAATAGCATTTTAGTTGCTAAAATATCTTATAAAGTATAGTAATCAGAACTGTAGTTATCAGAAGTTAAGAGTTTTTTTTACCCCCTATTTGACGATATAAATTTGCAGCGCGTATTCTGTCAATGTTATGTCAAACGCCATGCATTAAAAAAGTCTGAATTGTCAAAAGCGCTAAGGTTACATTACAAATATGAAATTTTCTAATTTTCTGGGCAATTTTTCTTTTTTTTTCTTTCATAAGTAAGTTCTTCTGACAATTAAAAACAAAACAAAAATGAATTAGCGAAATCGGTCCAGCCGTTCACGCGTGATGCGATGACCAAGGGAAATAGGGATTCATTTTTATATATATAGATAGATATAATACTATCTGTATTACTGTAAAGTGTGTTTCTATCTATCCATCTAAAAAAGGTGGATTGGACAATCGGGTCGTGTAAATGCGACTTTCATACCTCCATTGCCCTAATACCAAACGTAATAGCGACATTCGAGTCGTGGTCGGGCTCAGAATTGCGACCAAAATATTTATTTAATCCACCCGTCCCTTTTCATGGGATAATAGTTTTTGATAACGCATTTTAGTTGTTTATATTATGCGCCATTTCTTTATCGCCACATCTGTAGTCTTGACTCTTGCGCTAGTAGGTACTAAACTACTAAGAATGCTCGGAATTGGGTAGAGACATTTCAATCAATTGACATTTATGATCTTTTACAACGTAATTTTGCCATAGATTTAGTACTATGGCAGCAGAAAACTGTGACAGCAAGTACAATAACTTATTTAAAATAATTGGCGTAATGAATGAATCAGCCTTTTAAAGCGATAAATAATATATAACCTTAAAAGAATGGTATCATATATATCCAACAGTCACCAAGTCAATATAGTCACCAAGTCAATTTAGTCAAAGCCGGAGGCCTTTGTCCTGCAGTGATATAATTATAGGAAGTTACTACTTTACTTTACAACATGTTTAGTTCACTTTAGTACTTAATGATAACTAGATTGGCATCACTGACCTCCATTCAAATAAAAATAATGAAACAATAATGCACTTTGGTAATACACTCCCAATGTTAACGCAACACTCTCAAAACCAAAAGGAAGTCATCGCATCAGACACAAGAACGCGAAGGCTAAAGATTTGAGCAAGAGTGCATTTGCACGGATCGTGTCTGTGCAGCTATCGTTCAATATTGATTCTTATTGCCGGGTGTTAAAGTGGTTGATGCGTGCGCGCATGTCTCCTGAAATTGCAGCGCTCTGGACGGCAGAGCGGCGCAACGCGGCCTCGCGATTGAGGTGAGAGATTGCTTTTCTTCAATGAGAGCCGGTGTGACACTGCAAGCGATAGTATTCAATATAATCATGGTTGCTTTAAAAACGCATGTTCTATTAAAACATTAATTTATATGTAATTTTACAATAATAGTCTCGAATGGTGGTTCGATCCTCGGGTGGGGCAACAAAATGTTTCGAATTTTCCAATAATGCTTGGGTTAGTGATCACTAACCTGCATTTGGCAATCGTGGTGATTATGCCTCTACCCGTCATTGCTCTGATAACTTGAATTCGATATAGAGACTGACCATGCAGTGGGTGTGATGTTATAAGCCGTTACTTTACATTTTAAAAGGTCAATCAAGGTTATTATGCCATGGCTAAGACGAAATGGTATGGTACTATTTTATTTTAGGATACATACTTATATTGTAGAACAAAAAGTTACGAATTTTCGAACATTGCTCGGGTTTGTGATCACCAACTCGCATTTGGCAAGCGTGATGTTTATGCCATGTCTGTACTCATAATTGCTATGGTAACTAGAATTCGGTGATGAAGGCCGTTCCCCTGCAGTGGGATGATTAAAGGCAACGGACTTTAGTTAGATAGATTGATTATCCCGTATGCAACTTTTAATAATTTCAGATCTCTCTATATTTTATGAACCAATTTAATACCAGTAAGGTATGGACAAGGTTTTGTACTTCATTGCAGTATGTAATACAGCCTTGATATTAAACGAATTGCAAAAATTTTTAATTTTTACATTTGGTTCATTGTTTTAAAATCGTATCGGCTAATTGGCTTATTAACGATGCAATATCGTTAGGTATTTAATCATGATTTAATGACTAATTTTACGCACTGTTGGATATGTTTACCTCATTTTTGATTATTTATTAAGATTAAACTGGCAATGTTTCACTGTTTATATGTATAAATATCATAATATTTAGTCTTTCCAAAGACATATTTTATTAACTTAGTTTTAAAACGGAAGAAATTTCTTCCGAGATCATAGCGCTTCTGCTGCAATACCATACTAATAAGAATCATAATGGATGTCAGAAATTTCGACGCAACTTAATCTTAAGGCGGTGTAGTTCCAAGAGGCAGCGTTTTTGAGTTTCTAGATTAACCGCAGTCGTTATCGGTTACACGATTTGATAAACTTGGCTCGATAGAGAAAAATCACAAACCTACATCTCTTCGAAATGTTTTTTCAATTTGTCGACTAAACTACGGACATTTCAAATAAAAATGTTATGCTTGTTTAAAGCTACTAAATATTTATAGACATATTAGCTAAGTTTGATTTAATTAAATGATATACTTAATTACTATGTTTAAATGACTACAAAATACGTGAGCGCGGCGGCTCGTCAGGCCCGTACTGTCGCGCGATGGCGTGCCGTGCTTTTGCCGTGAAAGACGGACAAACAAACAGACACACACACTTTCCTATTTATAATATTAGTATGGATTGTGGTAATTGTGGTAACTAAGGCGATACGAAAGTGACCATGAAAGAATAAATCATTATCTGTTTTTGGTCAGTTGAATATGTGATTTATTTCCCAGTAGACAATACATGTCTTCTTACACTAATCAAGCTCAAGCATAGCTTAGCTTTTATAGGATATTGCACCTGTCTGTCTGATGGGTGCCATTTAAGGTGATGGCACATCTCTCCGCCGAACGAACGCACCGTTGGTTTAGTGGTTACTGGGCCACGATTTCAGGATCTTGGGTTCGATACACGGGTCGGACAACAAGAGTTTCGAATTTCGGAGCATTGCTCGAGTTTGTGATCACCAAAACCGTCCAAATGGAAAGCGTGATAATTATGCCGGTACATATCACTGCTGTGATAACATGAATTCAATGATGGATGGAGGCCTTTGCCATGCAGTGGGATGGCTGATATACTTTGTTTTACTACAAAGTTTGATTTACTTTAATAATGGTAACTGTTACATAATTGTTACATAATGTCAAATAATTGTTACATCTATCCGCTTCAACCGAGCAGAAGAAACTTATTTATTTAGTCTCTTTAAACAGATTCGTGTAATTCTGAGTTGATTCGTCGTTGAAATCATCATTATGAAAGTCAAAAATTCGATCTCCCAATTTCTTCTAATCTCTTGACGAGGGCAAGTCTGCGATAACCTTAAGTCGTCAAAAACATATTTCGTTTCTAGTCTTGTTCAATTCGTTACGCCGATACATTTAGTATTGTCCCAAACATCCGTAACTGGGAACAAAGGACAACAATGAGTTTCTAAAACTGCACATTCGAAAGTGTTACAGAAGCCAGTGCCGCTTACAATGATTGCGGTTTAAGACACCGTCCTTGGTTGCTTTGGTATTTCTTAAATATGGTCCCTTAGAAATTGAAAAATAACCCTTTTGGACAAAAAAGTAAACAGTTGAAGAATAAAAATAAAAATGTAATTAAATGATGTATTTTTTATCTAAACATAGTAAAAGCGCTCGATTTTTTGACATTGAATCAGTTTTTGCAGAACATCTACACACTTTGTTATTCCTTCATAGCCATCGATTTTTTAAATCATTGACAAATTGCATTGATGAGTTATAGGTACAATCATAACAAAGAGATAAAGAACACCAGTTAACAACCATTCTTTAATAATGACAATGTGTTCTACAAAAAATCACTTACTAAAAAACAACAATAAAATTACCTACGAGAAGAAATATTACCAATCTTAAAAGTGCCAAATAAACAATGGTCATTTTCATTGAAATCAAAATTTTTTTTGTCACAATTTTTTTACTCAAGGATCAGTCCTGGGACCATTGTTCATTGACTTATCAGTTGACCTTGATCTTTTATTCACGTATCATCATCATCAGCGGCGTTCATCAGTTTATTGCTTGACGTAGGTATCCAAAGAAAGGCAATTGCCATAAACGCGACGCCTTGCAGACAAGTTGGCGGCTGGCGCTGGCAGTTTTGCAACGAAACACATGGAAGAAAACCGTCAATTATTATCATTATTTGCCCCTAAATCTTTTTAGAGAGTTAACTGTCACAACACGCGCGTTATTCGGGTCACGCCCGGCCGGCCGGGGCACGCGTCACGTGATCACGTCTGTCAACTGGTAATGCTGTTAGCGGGTCTCAAATCTGTACAACGGCGGAGAGAAAAATTTTTTGAGATGAGACAAACAAAAAATAAGTATTGCTTTCCTAGAATTTTAGCGAACACTGTAGTTTTAAATTTCCGTGACCGATAGTCTTGGAGATCCTAGGGGAAAGATATGTTCAGAAGGAGTCGTTTGGTTTAGATGATGATGGTGATGAATGATATTCTAAATCAGATGAATCTCCTAGAGAAAACGTTAAGATAAACTTGGTAGAAGCGGAGAGATGTACTATCACCTTAAATGGCACATATCAGACGGGCAAATCCGATATCCTTTAAAAACTAACCTCGGTAAAAACTTAATTATTGTAAGAAGTCACGTAGTGTCTAGGATCATGGGACAAATATTCAGCTTTTAAGGGCTTCGGACTAGCGATTTTTCTGTGCGTATACGATCGTTTTTATCATACATGCTTACTCGCCCGCTTCATCAAACCAAACGCGAAAGTATTCGCGAATTCCCGCGAGTTCGGTCGAAACATTGTCTTAATAATGTTCTTGCTTGCGCTTATATGATCTTATTATGCGTGACAATGCTGGATGAAAATAAAACCACACCTATTCGCGCAACCGCCCTAATCACAGCAATAAATGTGTGATCTCTGATCTGATCCCGTTAAACTATTTAATATGTTTAAGAATTTCTGTGCTGCCAGTACATTTCGGCTAAACAGCTAACTTGTAACAAATAACAACTGTATTTTACGAAAATATAACAAAGTAATCGTGGTAACAACAACATCGGGAACAACGGTCGACGACGCGAAACATGCCGAGTCTCTTGGGAAATCAAACGCTCATGAGGGGTCGAATTCAATCACAGCGCAATTCTAGCCGGTTTAGCCCAACTATTTATATTACTTTGTGGTAAATACGTACAAAGAAAATACGTACTTAACTTTATTGGAGTGATTATTCGACTATTGGCTCGACTTCTTCTTCTTAGCGTGTCGATGGAACACGAGAAATTACGTCGTAGCAGCCCAGAATTCAGCCACTTGTATTGCGGATCGACTGCAGTTCATTAAATCCGCTGGCGTGCAGGTGTTGGGACACGCCGGGCACGATGTTAAGTGTGCCATAGTTTATGAATAAGGCTCGACTGAATCGAGGAGTTCAGAATTTGATACGAATATTAACGGCCTATAATCATCCCACTGCAGGGCAAAGGCCTCCATTATTAAATTTATAATACCATAGCATTGATGGGTACAGGAATAATCACCACGCTTCCTAAATTCGAAAGTTTTGTTGCTCGAACCCATAACCCCGATATATCGGCCCGTTATTTTAACCACCTAGACCTACATGGCGTTACATTGATACGAAAAATATTGTTTTTACTGTGATGGGAGGGGCGTAACTTTTAACGGAGTTTACCAAATTTTCAGCAATTGAATTGCTAATGATTACCCAAAATATCTTTCAACTTACGAAAAAAGAAAGTTTTAAAACATTTATAAAGCTGTTTCATCTTGACCGATTGTTAAATATTTCACTCGGATGATGGGAGGTACAAACCGTAAAGCACGAAATAAAAGAGAGTGAACCGATTTCATACAGTCTTGGGCCTAAATGTAATGACATGAAAATGGTATCAATTAACAGCTTAGCACTTAAATGACCTTCAATAAAAAAAAAATGAGGTGTTTGACAATCTGAGAGTAAAGTTATTAGAGATTTTATAAAAGTAAAGTTATGTGACAACCTGCATCACCTAACAGCTGATTCCGAAAATATACATTAGATTTTTATCTGAGTTTAGGATTTTAGGCATATTTATGCTATATACTTATTCAAGACAATGTCTTGGTAGTTTAATTGATTAGAGCAGTCGCCCGGAATATTGTGGGTTCAAGTCCCACCAAAGGCAGTTGAAAGTTTTAATCAAGGAATAGTATAATATAATAATCGATTATTAAAATGTCTCAATTGATAACAAAATATATAGCAAGGTGGCTCTCGGTGGCTTAATGTTATAGCACCCGCCCGGCATGCGAGGAGATGCGGGTTCGAGTCCCGCCTGAGACATAATTTTTCAAGTTTATATACTGATATTATAATTGCAATTTAATTGCTAAAAAATATCAAATAAAGTATATAAATAGCTGTTTCATCTTAACTGACTGTCAAACATCTGCAAAGATGTTTCTTTCGGGTGTTAAGGGTGCAAACTCCTAACATTTGATAAAGCGACGCTGGCTTACAGCGTTAAGAATATGCTTGAAAAATTCGCGCTGAGTCGCAGAGTCTCGGTGGCTTAATGGTATAGCGCCCGCCCGGCATGCGAGGAGATGCGGGTTCGAGTCCCGCCTGAGACATAATTTTTCAAGTTTATATACTGATATTAAAATAGCAAGGCTTACGGGCACGCACATTTTTACGCTTGAGATAAGATAGGTACATCACTTTCATCATAACGGAATCGAGTAGGATGTAATTAGATTTAAAATCGATTGTACATAATATAAATTTATCAGCATAATTCACATCACTTGGAATTATGTACACATACGAATACATCTTTGAACCATCGCAGTTGTGGCTCAGAACGTATGGAAAATATGGTAATCCATAGAACACGCAATTTGATTATGCAAATATTAATAAAAGGCGAAGTTAAGCGAAAACGGAATATGAATAATGTTTGTGATTTCTTTTAAACCGAATGCGTAAAGTGTGTAGACATTTTACAAGTAGAAGAAAACATAGGTAATTACAGTAGACCAACCAGGCAAAGAAAATGACAAGTACGCCGCTTAAGTTTCAAAGTATACTTCAAAGACAAAACATACGAAATTATAAAAATATTATGTATCTTTTCCAAACATATAACTTCTCACACTAGGCAATGCCTGACTTAAGTGGATAAAACTAAATGAATACAAAGGAAACATAGTATACATTTGTTTTTAATAAGAACTCAAACATTGTTTTATTATTACAATTTTTGTTAGTGTGTTTGTGTGTTTGTGTAGAAATTTGCAAATTGAGTGCGTCCAATTGCTTATGACTGTATATTTGTAATATCTTGCAGCTTTTTTTCACTGTTATCTTAATGTTACTGTTTGTCTTAGAACTAAAGCGGCAAGTTAAGTCTATAAAAAAAGGTCGGCTTATTATAAGACAGGTTATTAAATGGACCACTATACATATTGGATTTTATTATTTAAATTAAGGTAAAGAACTTATTTGATAATTACCAAAATGGGTTACCAAATAAGAAGAAAAAAACTGCAAATTGCAAACTATTTTCAATTAACTAAAGCTTCTATTACCTAGTAATGTGATGTTGTGTGAAAACAATACTTCTATTACAAAAGTGACGTAACAAATAGTTTAGTCGCACCGTGTCAGGTTCCCATGCGCAAATCAGCTTAAGCAACTCCTGCGCATTAGCACGCCGCTACAACCGGCAATTAGCTGTGAATTTCAATCAATGCTCGAGCAACGATTTGCATAGCTTTCTCATATCGATTATGAATTAGTTAATGCCTCATTTGTCTAGTAATTAAAGTACCCGGCCAAGATCCCGGGGTTCTGGATCCCTGGGTCGAGCAACAAGGGGTTTGAAATTTGTTCCCTCTGCGGTGGTAGAGGCTGCGGCTTCGTAAGAGGCCGCCTGGATGCTACCACCCTCCTGCCGGAGTCCAGCGCCAAACAGTGCCTCTGTGTTCCGCTGGTGTGTGGGAGAACCAGCACCTCTGGGTAAGCTCGCTCCATCTTAGGCTTCTTCGTAACCGTAGAGTTAAGTATGAAGTCAAGAGCAAGCCCATTGATTATTAAAATAAATAAACTCAAGTTTATTATCACCAACCTGCACTTGGCAGGCGTGGTGATTATGCCTGTACCCATAATAATAATGATATTTTAAGACATGCCACGCTGGGCCACACAGAGTCATCTAGTCCCAAATTAAGCTACTGTTAAGTAGCTGGGCGTATGGGGTACTAGACAACCGATAAACTTACTTATATAGTTTTTTTTTGGAAATATAATATACTTATTATACATAGGAAAACACTCGGACTCATAAATATTTGTACTGTGCGGGGATCGTACTCGCGACCCATGGCTCAGAAGCAGCGTTTACTACCACTGATCCAAATGTTCGCATTGCTATGTAACCTGAATTTAATGTTGGAGGCCTTCCCTTCCTGAAGTAGGATGATTTGACTGTCACTGACTGTTTTTTTTTTTGTACTTATGAATTCATTATTGAACTTTAAAAGTTTCGGTTTAAAATTTACGCTATTTCTTGATTTCTTGACATCATAATGTCTATGTTGTTGCATTAGATCTTCTTCGTAGCCCAACTAATGAGCCTTAGGTTATAAATCTGCGATGCTAAACGCGATGGACCCGCCCTCTTGTCTGGCATCGGCGTATAAATCCTACGATATTTAATAGGTTTGAGCAGGTAATTAGCATGGCAATTTATAGCTGCACTTAATTACTCGTACCAATGTGGTGTAACACACGGCAGGTGTTAGGGTTGAGACTACGTTTTTCAGGATTCCATAACCGAAAGTTATGGAAAGAAACTTTTCGTCAGACTATCTGCCTGTCATCTTATCTTACAATAAAGATGATGCAAGCTAATTGCCTCTTTCTGATCATATTTATTATTATTATTTATGTAGATATTTCTAAAACAGATTTACATTTCATACATTTATGAAACATTATGTTCCATACAAATACTTTCCTGACCATTACAAACGTAACAAAAAAGGCTTATACAATGGGTACTACCGTTTCTTTGCTCACCAGTTGGCGCCACTGTAGACTGAGGTCCGGAGGTATAGCTGTCAAAGGCGATCGGCACCGAAACAAAGTGTTATATCTTGAATCTAATTAAGGTTTATTATTTATAAATAACTATCTTGATATCAACAAACTAACTTCTGAAATAGTTGCTTTGAGGCCGCCTATTTTTGCGCTTTTTCTTAATTCCGCTTTCAAAGCGTTCACATTAATTGCCAAATAATCCATATTTGCGATATTTTACGAAGGAGATCACTTTCCAGCAGGTAAATAAAAGAAGTTATAATTTATGCAACAAAGCCCGCTAAAACCACTGAAAAGTGAATGATATTGGACCTCACGCGACACAAGCGCCTCTAGTGGCAAATTCACTAGCGATAGTCCCCATTCGGTGCAGTTATTCGGAAGGTATGCGCAAATTTTTATATTTCGGTAATTAATCTTTTTCAATTAGAAGATTTAATAAAATTGAGGTACCTACATGATATACTATAAACATTCATAAAATACGTGCATACAGCGTGAATAAATTCTTGGTAGATTGTGAAGATTGGTAGCACGCCTCTATCATTGAAATCAAGTTAGGTACCATAGCAATGCAAGCAAGGCATTTTTAATCACTACGCTTTACTTAGTACGGGCTTGTTATCACACATCTGAGCAATGTTTGAAAATTCGAAAATCTTGTTGCCCGACTCGGGGTCTGAACCCAGGACCCCAAGATCTTGGACCGGTACTACACTAGAACAAAGGGGCGTTACTAAAGTTACACAAAAATGAAATCTATGAATGGATGTGTACATTGAAGTATTTCGTCAACCCTAGGTATTACATATGGCAGCTAATATGTGCTTTCTGAACATCGCAAGGTCGACGGAGAGAGAAAGGAACACTTATCTCACTGTTACCACAATACACATTAATATCTACAGTAGCTCCGATCCAGAATGAGAGAACAAACATTACTACTTTTTTATCTAATTCTCAAGTTTAAGTAAATCATCATCTCAGCCAAGCGACGCCTAATGCTGGATATAGGCCCCCAACTACCTACACCAATCGTCGGTCCACCAGGCTGGAGGTCTTCTTACAGATCGTCGTCCGGTGTGTGGCAATTTCATAATATTTCCAACCCAACGGCCTTCGGTCCTTCTTACAATACGTTCCCGCCTACTGTAGGCATGGATTTCTCCATTGCCCGTTATGCAACCTTGAAACTTATAAGATCCATATCAAGCGACCACGTTTCAGTTCTATAAGGCATCACTGTGCACTTGCAACACGTACTGTTCAAAGACTTTCGAGTATGGTTACATTTAAATGGAGTTTTATAATGAATCACACTTTACAATATTGAAAACAGTTCAATCGTAACATATCTACATAAAACCGTTACGGAATTTGATTCAATTTTGCCGAATTCTGAATCTGGATGAATCATTCGTGTCATTTCTTCGTAAGCTTGTAATATGATCTCATATTGAATCAGCAAAATTGAATTTGCATTTATCTATTAACCAATAAAATACACTTGCTGTACGTGTGTCTGGGTTTGTAACTTTGGATTGCCTGTTGGATTCGTGCAACGATTAGTAGGAGTCACCTTACTGTTTTCAGCCCTTTTATGTTGTGACTTATTACTCGGATCACGCCCGAACGAAGCTATAGCTGAAATATCAAACGTGTGAGGCTACGTGTGAAATGTCGCCTTTTTTGTCGGCAGACTACTTATTACTAACGCTTACGTGAAGAGGTCAGAGTCAAGTTAATAACGCTTGACTGATAATTTAATTAGTAAAATTTTTACAATTTGTTAGTGTGATATTCGATTTTATTAGTAAGAGCGTAAATAAGTAGAAATATGGTATTGTTTTAGTTGCTTAAAGCAGATAATAATAGTAAAAAATAACGGTATCACACTTAGCGATTATTTTAAAATATTTTGTCGTTGTAATAAAATAACGTTAACATACGATTTACCAATATTTTTATCGTTCTAATTGAAGCCTTCTTCTTTAAGATCTTGTTGTATAAACATTATTGTCTTATTGTAGGTACTGTTTGTGTCACCTTGTGTTCGTGCAATAAAATTATATCTAGGTATTTTTATGCATGTATAATTATGTATATGCCAGGAAAAACGAAATTTTTATCTGATTAAGTTACAAAAAATACATAGAAAAAACTTTTTCAATTTCAATTTAGTAAATTTTTCATTAGGTAGTATGTATATGTATGTGTCAAGTTGACATGTTGTTGTCGAGCTACTAAATCTACTAATATAAAAATTAAAAATCTAACAAATGCGAAGGGCTTGAATGCGACGGGTTCCGTATTAGCATGTAAGATTTTAACAGACTTCTTAATTTATGGTTTGTGAGCAGTGAGGGTGATGAGTCTCCTGAACCTACACATGGGTTGCAAATCCCAGACACTGCACCGAGTAGGTACCTTTATTACAATGCGCTGGACTATGAATCCATGGATGCTTAGAAATATTGTCTTAACGAACAATATACGTAAATTATATATAAATATATAAATTCTGTTCAGAAAATACAGTGTAGCAGTGACTTAACTTACCTTTCAAAAACCGACCATAAACCCTTAACCCAGACCCAAGTCAATTTAGGAAGTATCAATTTATAAGTTCACCCGATTGGGAATGGAGCCCGAGACCCCGCGTAGCGAACTAATGCACAACCACACCAACCGGAACGTTTACGTCAGTTAGTAAGTACAATACTTACATAGTAATTACTTCATTATAGCGACATAGCTAGAGAAATACTTTTGTTATAAAAAAATACTTATGAGATATCTTCTACTGTCAGAAAGAGAAGGTTTAATATCTAATGGAGTCCCGTTGACTCTCTTTAGTTACGGAACCCCAAAATTAGGAATTCCGCAAAGTCAACAGTTAAATTGATTGTTTTTTTCATACTCGTTAGAAATTCCTTTACACCAATCACATAAATCACTCTTGTATGAAAAGTATTTCACAAATTGACGTTGAATTTGGTATGGAAATGAAGTGGTCATGTAGAAAGCATTTTTTAATTACTTTAATAAAAAAGTCGGTAACTGTTTTCGTAATTATTATGCTTTTTAAGCAATTCAAATATGAACTACCATTTCTTGAATATAAGTATGACTCGAACTGATTTTAACGCACAGGAAGCATTGTTCTTTCCATTGCCTGCTACATCTTGAGCCTTATGAGACCCAAATTAAGTTTCAGTTCCATAAGTCATCACTGGCAACTCGCACTAGTCAAAAACTTCGGTCTTGAGACACTGAGGTGATTTGGGAGCGAAGATTTTTCGTAGCATCCTCAACGCTACCCATCCGAGTGAGTTATTCCCATCCGATCTCTTGCTACCGATCCCCTGGTGGACGGATCGGTTTTATTTTTTATTATTTTCTATTCCCATCTTATCCCCTATGTAGGAGATTTACGTAGCCTGCGTATATGTCACCGAAAAATTGTGAGATATGTCAGTTTACAAAACAACGCGTGAGATTATAAACTAACGGTGAGTTAGGTTAGGTTAGGTTGTAATGCGATCCACCCCATCCTCAAGGGGTGGATCGAAAGGCGGCATGGGTCGCTCTCCTTCCGGATGACGCAGATTCTCTCGGGGCATGGATGCTTCTTGAGATATCTGTGTCTGGTTGCCATAAAGGAGCCGACCCAGGGATGCCACCACTGTGGCTGCGCGGAAGACACCGCGCACCACACGCTGGTGGAGTGACCCGCGTGGAGTGGGCCGCGGTTGGTTTAACCGCGGCCCTGGGAGGGGGAGTCCTCTCGCTGCCGGCCATCATGTCGGAGATGGTCCGCAGCGAGCAGGCTTGGGAGGCAGTGGCCGCCTTCTGCGACGACGTCATGTCGCAGAAGGAGGCCGCCGAGAGGGAGAGAGAGCGAGATCCGCACTCTCTCCGCTTCCGTTGGCGTAGGCGGGGTGGTAGGCCCCGCCAGGGTCCCGGGCGGCAGGTGCGGGGGCACCAGCTGCCTAGCACAGGGGACCAGGACGGCGCGCTGTTCGCCCAGCGCGTCGTCCAGAGGTAGGAGTGGGGTGTCGTCACAGCACCCCCTCTGAGGAGGTCTGCCCTTTTCAGGGCGGAGGTGGCCGCTGGCGGGGTCCGTGGACTGTCGAGTCACCACAGACCCTGCCCTCAGTCAGCGTGGCGGGCGACGCGAGGTTTTTAGTGGGTATACCCCTGGGTCCCATTCCCAGGAGCAGCGCCTTTTTCAGGGCGCCGGGAGTCCCACATACCGCCCTGCCCTCCCCCGGGGCAGTGGTGATGATGCGTAACGCATTTTTCTCGCGTAAAAAAAAAAAGGTTAGGTTGTAATCCATCGACGTTCAATTATAAACTGACACAGGTTACAATTTTACAGTGACATAGGTATTTATGTCTCATTTGGAGAAACGATGTATTTGCTGCCGATCGCGTATCAGATGGTCACGGCCATTGAGGTATTATAAAAAACTAGAAACATAATTTATAATCAGCGACTAAAAAGTATACTAACTAAATGAGCACCCATTTGACACAAGGATACATATTAAGCACAACCTATACCAATCGAATAGATACAACATGACATAAATATCCATACTATTACATATCTTTTTTTGTCTTTTTTCATATAAATTTAACGGCTTCGGACAAATCCATACAGCCTAGTCTTTAGTGAATGTCAATTTATATTATCTAAAATATCATAAATACTTACATAAACATAATAGCCTAACCTAACCTAAACCTAAACTAACCTAAGTCGTTGAAATGTATGGGTGGCTTATACATTTCATTGATTACAGGAGTTTTACGCGAGAACGTGGATCAGAGTCAAATAGGAGCGCCTTTCCTTGTTTCTCACTTTTATTTGATTTATCCTACTCACTGACACATTATTTTAGCAATGCCACCACTTTATCACAATAAATGCCACTTAGGATAATTTCACAAAATAACGAAACAAAGTCCATCTTTCTCTTCTCGTTTCCCGCGCAAAACTCCACTATTTGCATGTCGATATCGAGTTGACTGACGTAAAGTCAACGTCAGTCATTTAACCAAGGAGTTTTACGGCTGGTCCCAATAATCTATCTATCTTCAGTTTTGGCATATCGGAGATAGAAAACAACTTCTGTCTTTGTTTCTCTGGACGGCAAAAACAGAGACAGAAGGTATTTTCTATCTCCGATATGCCAAAACTAAAGATAGATAGGTTACTAGGACCGGCCGTTAGGTGTTATTTTCGTATTGGACTGTGTACCTATCTAGTTCTTATTTATATACCAAATGGTCTCGGCACTTAATCCGAGCTGCGCGTGAGTCTAATAGCTGTTGGTTTTTGCGTCGATCGTAATTGCACCATTGTTGCAACTCATGCATCATGCGATTCAACTCCTATACTCGGCAAGGTAATACACATGAGTATAGCTGGCATCGGCTGCGCCTGCTATGTTCGTTAGATTGAACAAAAGAGGTCACTTAGGGAAACCGGTGAAATTACTGTGGAAAAGTAAAGACTTTTATTAATCTATTTGCCATAAGACACACACTTTCTATAGCAGAAGATAATCATTTTCCGTTTATTGTCAAACGTTTTCTTCATCCAAACAAACGTTGTCCTGACCGTTACAAACATAACAAAGTGTTATTATTCAAATTAGTTCAGTCGATCGGACGTTATGCGCGTACACACATTTCGGTGATTATTTTTTATTTGTACTATAGATATAGATCGATAGATTCTTATGTTTGGATGAATGTTTATTACTCTACCACGTAAATACGGCTTTTTTAAATCCGAATTAAATTTGGCATTGAGATAGGCTACTAACTTTTTATCCCAAAAAAATACTGTACCCTTGGTTTGTATTTCCACGCAAACAAAGCCACGTGTAGCAGCCAGTTACTAATAAATTATTGAAACATTTGTGTGTAAACTAGTCGTTAGTATGATAAATTAGGGGTACAGCACTTGAATAAATCACATACATAACTGCATACGGGACCTGAACGCACTCCGGTGCAGTGTATGAATATTCAAAGGTACAGTAACATACAGTCTACCGCAAAAACTCACCATATAAGGTCTTAAATCCATTAAGAGTAAGGTCTAAAATGTACCTGATTGTTTATGGTGTTACATGTAAACCTTAATTACGTTGTAAGCTTGATTTATAGGTAGTGGCGCCATTTACAGTTGCCACAGAATTATATGGTGTTCGTTATCTCATAGAGTATATTAAAATGTCAAAAGTACAAAAAAGTTAACTCAATTACTAATGTAAGGTTATTTGCTACATATTTACCTCCTATTTTAGATCTGATTTTAGTTCTTAATTATTTCATATATCTAAAATACGCAGTTTAAAAAGTATCACTTGAAGAAATGAAATAATTGATTTCCTGTAAGGATTGGTATGGAAGTATTTGTCTGTGATAAGAAAAACAATGTACATTTGGCAATGTCGAAACATTTCTGATGCTCATGTCACTGAAATATAGTCTCTGAATTCGTCTAAAGTAGCCCTTAGCTGATAATATAACCAGAAATCATCGAGTTTTCAAATTCAAATCATGGTTTTCTACTCTACTTTAGTTATACCTATATGTAAGGTTAAAAATTGATTATTTTAAGCTTATAAGAGTAAGTTAATGCCTACTTCTACTTAACGCTTTTTTTTTTCGTTTTTATTCGTGTCCATGATTTGACATGCTGGAACTTTTTAAACGATTGCCATCAGAGTTCCATATCTTTAAACCAAACCATATTGGGCAAAGGCATCATGTCCAGTGCCATCTAAAAATAGTCTTTCAATAATTCATTATTATCGTCATCACTAGCGTATTTCAGTCCACTGCTGAACACATCTCCAAAAGGAGGTTTAGTTAGACCAAAACCGCTTTGCAGGCGAGCTGGCGATCGCAGTTGGGCTAATAGTAAGGGAACTATTCCCTAGTTCCCTCTACTCTGTGACGAACGTAGCTGCGAAAGGCTCTTTCACCCGGGACCCGGCAGCAGAAAAATAATTAATGGTAAGGGAACTATTCCCTAGTTCCCTCTACGCTGTGACGAACGTAGCTGTGAAAGGCTCTTTCACCCGGGTCCCGGCAGCAGTAAAATAATACTTCCGTGCGCGTCACAGCGAGTTTCAAAAAGAATAGTCGGGTTCAATTTTTTGATTAAATAAATAAATAAATAAAATAAATAAATGTGGACAACATCACATACATTGTCCTGATCCCAATTTGAATAACTATTGAAAGCATTCGTATTTTGGAAACCATAAACAACGAAGGTACCACAAACACCCAGACCCGAGGAAATGTATAAAAACACATTTTTTCTACATTGACCCGTCCGGCAATCGAACCCGGGATCTCGGAGCAGGTGACACCTTGAAAACCGGTGTGTACGCCACTCCGCCACGGAGGTCGTCTTAAATAACACTGCCAAGATGTTTACTGGCTACATATTGCATGCTTCATTTTTCAGTGGTTGAAAAAGGACATTGTATAGTTTTCAAGATGTTTTCCCTAGCCTCATCAGCGTCGTGCATTGTCCGAAATTGAAACCGCAAACGCGGTAACCTTCGCTCTCTCATCCGGCCGCGGTGCGTCAGTAATATAGCAATTACCGATATTTACCGGATAATTTGATTCATTATCATGATGGATTAGCATGGAAGCCGCCAATCAGGTGTTCAACACCTTGATTGTTTATGAGCTAATGTGACGAACATTAATCGTCTGTCGTTTTTTGTGGTCTGCAAAAAGGTTTGTTTGTTTCAAACTATTTGCTTTAGTTGATGAGTTAATTTTACTCAAATCTGTTAAAAAAATTAAGTTAGTATAAGGTTCAAAAGCGAGAAGCCGAGGATCGACCTAAGTGGCGTGCAATTGGAGAGGCCTATGTTGACAGTGGACTGTGATAGGCTGATGGGTATGATGATGAAGGTTCAAAACACGGTATATACTCGTAGTTAGTAAATTTTCGCTCTCTGCGGCTCTGCCCGCGTGACCTACACGTTATGTCGCGCGGGCGAAAATTTGTGCCTAACGTTGGCATACAAAATAGCCTATGTCCTTTCTCAAGGTCTAATCTATTTTTGTACCTAATTTCATCAAAATAGTTTTAATAGTTTAGACGTGAAAGTATAACAGACAGACAGAGTTACTTTCGCATTTATTATACTAGCTTTTCGCCCGCGACTCCGCACTCCGAACTACACTTGCTATCTTGTGTAAACTTGTGCCCAACAGTTGGATACCAAATAGCCTATGTTTCAATTTCAATTTCAATTTATTTGCGTTCCAAAATGTAACAAAGGTGGTAAGTACAATTAAATATTGTATTAGACACAACTTTGGACCCTGGTGGGCACAGCAATAATTAGAAGAGAGGACGACGCACATAAATAATTAAATAACAATTTTTTTTTTTATCTTTATATATTTATATTTATATATATTTTTTATTTTTTTTTTTATATATTATGGTAAATAAATTATATTTTATAGTTAATCAGTTCCTTATCATGCAAATACTCGCAAACAGTATAAAAGGCTTTATTTAATAACAGTTTTTTAAGTAAGGTTTTAAATTTACTAAAATTATTTTCATTTTTAAGTTGTTCTGGTAATCTATTGTATATTTTTATTGACATAACGTATGTACTGGATGAGTGCTGGCGTAATCGTGAAGTGGGTAGAATTAATTTGTTCTTATGGCGTGTGGAATACTTTATTGGTGCATCTATGCGTTTGATATATAGTTCAGGGTATTGGCGGACAAATTTGCATATTTCAAGTATATAAATATGTTACTTCTAATAATTTGATTGGCCAAGAAAAAACGATTTTATCCTGTAAGATTGAACCATTTTTCAATGCTGTCAATAAGTAAAAAGTTTGACTTAATAGACATAAAATGTATAAGTATATAGAATATTGAATCACAAAATAGATTGCTCTTTACTCCTAAATTAGTTTTGTCTTAGGGTGCCTCGTTGCCATCCGCGTTACCCCATTTCACCTCTATGCCCTCCATTTCGCCGCACTGTTCTTGGTGCTAAATCGGCCATACCGAGACTTTGCAGGATAGTAAATCATCATAGTTACCGGATAGACATGTTTAATGATTCGATTCGAAGTATTATGAATACAATAGGCAAGGATGTTGATTAACAAGAGTTCATTTAATTTTAAGTTTAATATAGTTTAGATATTAAGTCTGTTTTTTTTTGTCCTGTTTATCTGTAATTAGTTTTTGTATTTATCTCAGTATTATGGTGATTTTGTAATATTATACTAGCTTGTATTAGTACATGAAACTGTTGGTAGACCTCAATAAATAAATAAATAAATAATACCTCCAAGAATATTTGTACAAAGTCACATGATGATCGGTTAAGTAGTTTTCGCGTGAAAGCGTAACAAACAAACTAACGTACATTTATAATATTAGTAGGATTACAAATATAGTGTTGGAATATTCCATACGTTTCTATCCAGTTGTATAGAGTCTGGTCGCAGGATTCATCATTTATAATTTATTATCGTGTTACACAATACTAAGCGTCTGTCCGCCGAGTCCTAAATCAAGCCGGTTATGTATGCGTATATAATTATGAGTTGCATTACCCATTGCGGAGTTTGCTCTACGCGAGTTAATTACGTCCTGATAATGCGTTTGTAGCTATACGCCACAGTTAAGGGAGATCAGCCAGGATAGAAAATAAAAAGAAAATACACCATTATACCATTTTAGCGTGGTCTTCAGTTAATGAAAGTGTTTTGTAAGGGGTGGTGGGATCTATCTCCAAGTGCTTTACCCTGGGCAACGACGGTATCTTTGGTTTTTCTAACCAATGATAAGAACCAGTGCCTCTGGGTAAGCTCGCTTCATCTTAGGCTTCTTCTTAACCGTAGAGTTAAGTGTGTAGTCAAGAGCAAGCCCATTAATTAATAAAAAAAATGCAGCATAATATTTTTTTTGATAAAAGACATTACGGTTTGAAAAAATTATGCATCAAGTGGGGCGGCGATCTTTTGCTGCCCATAATTTTTTTTGTTACAAGAACCTTCTTAATGGTAAGAGTTAATTGATTCGGGGTTTGTCATTCATTATTAACTGCTGGTCGACTACAGTTAAAGCTTATTATGACAAACATTACTATCATTCCCGGCTTCAGTCGCGATACGAATGACGTGGAATCACGTCACGTCAGGGGTCTCTAATAAGCAATTTGAGAAACTCTTGACACTAGACGATCCTTGAAGGGTAGTTATAATATAAGAATGAGATTCGCAATAAGGGCCCTACAAATAATAATTCAATTTAATACACTTAATGATCAATAGCAGACAGTAATAATCTTCTGAAAATTAGTTCGCTTGTTAATCAGGGCGGAGTTGCACAAGCAACAAAATATTATAAAAAAATTGTTGCCAACACTTAAAAACAAGTAATTATAACTTTCTCATACTATTTGAACCGATTTGTCGTAAAAAAAAAACATTGTCTTTTCGTCTTATGGTTGGTTAAAACGACAGAAGCTTTAACATGCCTCTGTTATACCTCTGTACCTCATTTTCATAGAAATGTTTAAATTAGCAACAAAAGCATAGTCTATAACTGAATATTACACGTTGACTACAAACTAAACTATACGTTAATGATCATAGAACCATAATATGCCCACAACATAAACGACGTTTGCCTAACGCTTCTTGACCCAGACAGGCGCCAGATTAACTACAGAATATGCTTTGACGATAACATAAGAACGATTGGTTAGTGTTGACTGTGTTATAGAAAATAATTACGCTGCTCTTGTGCCTTTTGGAACGAAATTCCTTATCGCGCGTTGCGAAAGGGGGCTAGCCGGAAAAATGAAGACCAAAAGTTGTAACGACACTTTTTGTAGAGAGAAAGAGAGAGAGAGAGAGAGAATAAAACTCAAATAAAATTGTATTACAATTCCTTCACCAAAAAGGAACTTCCTTCCATCCGGGTAGCCTTGACACCTCTCAAGTTTTTTTTCTTCGTTTCTGTAAGGTTAGACAAAGTGCTTTTTAATTCGAAAAGTCTGTATACGTACAATTTGGCACATAAAACCAGACGAATACTTTGATTGCATATTTCATATGAGACATTTTTATTTACGGGGGTTAACTATTAATGTTCTTGCATCTTTGTATACTTGTATTATTAAGAGTTTTTAGTCGTGTTTGAAAAATTAAGCTATCCAACAAATAGCTAGCTATTTCATTACCTTTTACTATGTGGTTACGTGTAAGTATATAATTATTATCAAACAATAAAAACTGATTTGATTTGTGCTTTACAATTTATAACTTTATCTAAGAATTAACAAATCGTACATTTGGTAGTACATTGTGGGACTGGGTAGTAAAAACCTTATTATTATGTGGATGAATGTCGCTTTATATGATAAAAATTTTCGTTATAGATAAAATAAATTAAGTAACTGTCGCAATCAAAATAATAGTATGCTAACCAAGCGGCGCCTACAGTTGGGCTTGTGCCTTACCTATAGATTTAAGAGCGTGTCGCCTGCGTTAAATTTGCCATGATATTTTTGTAGTAAATAAAAATTAATTTGTTATTACGTTAAGGCTCTTTTTATGTAACCACTTTGCATTGACATCATATATTTTAAAGTGTAAATTAATACATAACAAATTGCTTATAATTTTATTCAATAACAATGTCCAAAACAACAAGGTAACATGATTAAAGATTATTCTTCAATCAGTCTTTAACTTACTTTACTAAAACTATGCTCTGATCTAACACAACGATCAAAACACTCTTTGCGGCCTGTTCGACTGGGGCCTAATTCGCGTAACCGAATCGCAGTTCGATCGTGATTGAATGGGGGCTATCGCTAGTGAATTTGCCACTAGAGGCGCTAGTGTCGCGTGAGGTCCAAAATCATTCACTTTGTACTGGTTTTAGCGGAATTTGTTGCATAAATTATAATTTCTATAATTTACCTGCTGGAAAGTGATCTCCTTCGTAAAATATCGCTAATATGCATTATTTGGCGATTAATGTAAACGCTTTAAAGGCGGAATTAAGAAAAAGCGCAAAAATAGGCGGCCTCAAGAGCAACTATTTCAGAAGTTAGTTTGTTGATATCAAGATAGTTATTTATAAACAATATAACCTTAATTAGATTCAAGATATAACACTTTGTTTCGGCGCCAATCGCCTTTGATAGTTATACCTCCGGACCTCAGTCTACAGTGGCGCCAACTGGTGAGCAAAGAAACGGTAGTCCCCATTGGACGATTTTGACATTTAGCCCATACTAGAACTGTCAAAAACCTGTCGTACAATTACGATTGTGATACGATTCGGTTACGCGAATTAGGGAACTGTTCTCGTCGCGCTGTGTATAAACGTTGCCATACTGCGTTACCTCACTTAACATTCGCAATGATTCGTTGCAATAAAACTTTTTGCTGCCGTTGCCTGGAGCTGTTGCATCTTTTGATTAAGCTTAGCTATTTAATGGTGTTAATAAAGTCGTTACCGATAAGGTTGTGTGTTTAGCGGTTAAGACGCTGACTGCAGCCGATGACCTTGAGCAATGAATACGCCCACAAATTGATTCGTCTTTGAATTTCTTTGCAACGCGCCGCAGCTGTCACTGTCGATTCCCGTAGGAGTGACAGAGAAGAAGCGCATGGAATAGAAGGGCCTATGTGCCAAACAACAAAATTCGTTGTGCAATTTAAAATTGCCATTTTATTAAAAATCTAATTCAGCCATTTGCTTAAGCAACATGTAATATACTCGTACAATATAGCAAAATTTTATCATCATTGTTATACGGACTGCTAAGAAAAATGGTAATTTATGTATTTTCAGAGGCTACTTTGAGATTATTTTCTATCGAGAAAAGTTTTTAGAATCGTGTTTTGGAAACAACCACCTGGTCAAAAATATGATCTACTGATTTAAACTTTCATGGTCACTATCACTAGAGTTATTTAATTCGGGGTTTATACCATGTACCTTATTTATTATGAGTTTCCGATATTTCGGCACTGTTGCAAGCGCCATGATCACGGGAGAACTGTTGTATCTGCGGGTGGGTAGCTGTTAAGAACTGTTAAGCTGAATTTGCGGTAACCGAAGAAAACCAAAAAATACTGTGTCACGATCGGATACTGTAAGTGTTGTGTGTCGAGAACTATCCGTTCCTTGATAAATGGACTATCCAACACAAAAATAAGTTTTCAATTCGAACCAGTAGTTCCAGAGATTAGCGAGTTCAAAAACACAAACAAACAAACAAACTCTTTAGCTTTATAATATTAGTAGCATAGATTGTAGAAAAATGCTAAATCTGTCTTTTTAGTGGATACGTACGATGTTTTACCAACATAGCTAATGAACTAGACCGCTAATCTGATATGTCCTAATGCCAGTCCTTGGCCTTTGGCTTCCCTAATGCGTTGTAGCAGATATTATGTAGCGTATATCAACTTAATATACCTAAATCTGTACGCAATTATATTAGAGTAGAGATGGATGTACTCATGTTTGTTCTAATGCTAGCAGCACGTTTTCTTGGTTAATTGTTTTGTATGGGTACTTGTTATTTTGAATATTGGTTTAAACATATAATGTTGATCTTTTATGTACACTCGACAGCACATCAAGTTAAACAGTTGAACTGCGATAACAGCTTTTATTACGTAGGGCATAAAGGCGGTCTCAAGGTCAACATGTATAGTCTGATGTGCCGCCGTGTGTACATAAATACGCACACTTTTTACACTCATTGACTATCTACCGTATAAAAGAAAAGTGACGTAGACAATTTCTATACCAAAGATAAAGTTGCCGTTCTACGTTTCAGACTGAGAAAAGTTTCCCACTTCGTTCATGGGTAATAAATTGCATTTTCATTTTCAACAAATTACCACAGTAATATTCTTTGTATACACGATCTTAAATCGTAGTTAAAGTAATTTTCATTGTAAAAAAGGGCTCTCATTAATGAATATGTCAATGATAGAAATGTATGGCATAAAATTGTCCCAGCTAGGCTTGTACTAGCATAACTTCGACGACCTCCGTGGCGGAGTGGCGTACACACCGGTTTTCAAGGTGTCGCCTGCTCCGAGGTCCCGGGTTCGATTCCCGGACGGGTCAATGTAGGAAAAATGCGATTTTCTCGGGTCTGGGTGTTTGTGGTACCTTCGTTGTTTCTGGTTTTCAAAATACGTATGCTTTAAATAGTTATTCAAATTGGGATCAGAACAATGTATGTGATGTTGTCCACATTTATTTATTTATTTATTTATTTAACTTCTTTTTGTAAACACAGTCACTTTAAATGACAATTGTGACTGATCTTCTTCAGTGACATGTCATGTCCCGAAGCAGTTATAGGTTCAAATTGGTCCGTGTTAAAGCGCCTCAAGAAGCCTTAAGTGCGAATATTTGAGTGTAGTTCTGTTTGTGGTCCATAAAATAAACTTGATTTGCCTATCACAATAGAACAACGAGATTTGCCTAGCAACAAGCGTGTTGAAACGATTCTAGCTAAAGAATTAACACATCCGCACAATTAATCGACTATTGAGCCATTATGCCCGGTTATTGGGGCGTAAAGTGTTCATGATTATGTAGATTTTTGGTTGTCGGGAAATTTTGCTTTACATCGCTAATTCGGATGTGCGCAATGAATTAATGAGATCAAATGAGGCGTCGATGTGTTGGATAACGTATAATCGGGACGTGGCCGGCTGGTTTCTTGAAGGAAACCGATTAATTTTAACGTCCTATACCAATTTTAGGCCTTATTGAGTAATTACATAGTTGTAATTCCATATTTACATAATTTTAATAAGACATATTTCCGTGTATGGCCTATGGGCAAAAATAAATACCATACTGCATTCTTGAGTTTACGCGAACACTATACATTGCAACGAAAGATTTACGGCTTATGGGTGTCGTAAGAGGCGACTAAAAGGTGCTGCCAAAAGAAGGCATATATCAGTCTCTTTATATAAGTAAGGCTCTAACCATACTCATAAATAATTTCAAACATAAAAACTATTTTCTTTATTTACACTTTAATGCACATACAAAGCTGTAAATAGGCGGACTTAATGCTACAAGCATTCTCTACCAGTCAACCATAAGGCCAAGCGGAGAGGTTACAGGCTGTGCGAAGTACTAAGTGAAAATAACAAATAAAATTATATAAATATATAATAAGAGTGCTTACAAATATACATACGAACTAGTTACATACATAAAATAACAATAAATACATACAATAACATAATATACAAAAATACATACGCATAATATGAGTATATACAGAAATTATGTCAGCGAGATTTGGGAGTGGAAAGATAGAAAGTTAGTCGGTGAAGTGATTTCGTAAAGCTATTTTGAGGGACAATTTAGAGGTGGCTTTTCTGATTTTGGAGGGAAGTCCATTCCAAAGTCGTACAGCTGTCACGGAGAAAGAACTGGACATAAAGCCAGAAGTGTGTCGTGAAGTGTAAAACTATGTAACTAACATAACATTAAAAAATTAGTCAGTAAATACTGCAAATTGCTCTATTTTTCCCCAGACTTACACAAAGTCCGTACTCTTTTTCCCCGCGCCAAATTAAATCAAGCTCACCTTGGGATTGTAAGACATATATAATTCCTTTAGTTAGCCTTTTGTTCCCGAAGAACTCCTATTAAATTGGAATCCCTTTTCAGTTTACGGAATTTAAGTGAACAATATTTATGAAAGGTCATGTTGAAGATGTCCCGTAACAGGCCCAAATACTTGTACACTATTTTAAAAAAATCTAAAAAAATATACTGATTAAGGGAAAAATACAAATAATTTTATTTAACGTATAGTTTAGTAGTTCAAAATGAAAAAAAAAAGCGAATAGTTTATCAAACTCAATCAGGCATTCCATTAAAAAATTTCACTGTCAGATGTCACTTTGATATAACCGTTCTTTTCAAGTTTTAGTCACTGCCATTTGTCTTGTTCTGTTTGTAGCGTTTATTTATTCTGAGTTCTCATTGCTTTCGTTTTCTGGGTTTGAAATTGACTTTTTATAATGTTTATTGGTTTTACATGCAAGCAAAAATACATTTGAAATTGATAAAACTGACAAACATCATCAGAGTGTCATTTTCCGCCATGTTTGTTTTTGTTGTTTTTTATTGCTATTTTCTTACTTATCTTTTTATTCGAACCTCTAAATGAAGCCCTTTTAAATGAACTGGATAATAAAAAAGTATTGTAGGTGTATTAGTCTATCTTTTGATGGTTTGTACGTACAGGTTCTGGGTCTGGCCTCCATATAATATGGGACATCTCCTTTAAAAAGGTTAACAAACGATTGCGTTGACGTAAAGCGTAGGATAAATTAGTAACTAAGTAATTCGGAAACCCTCAAATTTTATTATAGAAAGAAAGAAAAAAGAAAGAAAGAAAATATTTATTTGACAACAACAAACACAAAGCACAAAAATAAAAATAAATAAAAGGGAAACAAGTGTCAAAAAGGTTCCCGCTCAGCATTAGTCGTGACAGCTAGGGGCATATCACGACGCTGATTTTCAGCGGGGACCCTGATCAGGAGCGTGGGTGTGACAGAGACGGGTAGACTCACCAGGCCACTACCTGGTCGGTCTGACCGAAAGGAACCCGGCAGGTCCCGATGAGTCAACACGCCACTGCCGGCGTAACGCGGTATATTAAACAAACAAAAGTACAATAAAATAAAAATAAAACACTCTGACAGACTAAAAATGAAAAAAAAACAACATAAAAAAAATATGTACATTAATATTACGTGCATACTCAGAAAAAAAAAAGTTGTTGGCTTCATGGATGGGACCGAGGCCGCAAATCAAAAATAAAAAAAAGAAAAGAAAGAAAAGTAAATAAATAACCCTGAACTTAACCTATTATCCTATTCAGTGCATTATTTTAATAAAATTAATTCTATGTTCCGTACAATCACATCTTGGAGTCAATAAAGAAGTAAACTACATCTAATTCAGAAGGCAAGTATAACGAACAAAATATTAACACAAAATTTGAGCACACAAATTATTATTTATTAATTATTAATTATATATTAGTTGTTTTCATGTTTTAGATAAAGGAAATCGTTCATATTGGTATGGACATTTGATGCGAAGAGACGAAGGGCACGTAGCAAAGAGAGATATGAATATGACTGCGGATGCATGTACAGGTAGAGGGCGACCTATAAAGAGATGGATGTATTGTATCAGAAAAGATATGATTGTGACGGAGTAGACTTGTAGTTATTGTATGGATAACTTGGGATCAAGGCAAGTGGATGGTGATGAATGATGATGTTGTCTTTTGCGAGCACGTAAAAACCACGGGGGTTGTAAGAAGCGCCTAAAGAAGAACTGCCAAAAGAACACTGGTAGCTGCATCAGCTCTCTCGACCATTGGCCAAACAGCGAATCGCTAACCAGCCAACTATTAATAATGCAAGTTTATTTTTGATGTGGTAACAACAACTAAGCCTAATTTATGTTGTATTGTATATAATGTTTAGTTGCAGTAAGCTGTGTAAAGGCACACTTGACCGCGCCGAAAGTGTTTGACTTAACAGTTTTAGTGCCGGTTCCGATTCGTGTATCAAAAAGTTTGAGCGTAAGATGCATACGATTTCATTATGAAAGTAAATTAGTAGGTGTAATTGTGTGTGTTCATTTTGGAGATATTGCAAATTACCATAGCGAAATGCCGTGTGGTGTTGGCATTTAATAGAACAATTCTTCCTAATACTGTGTGTGTCGTAAGAGGTGATTAGAAGAGTGCTGCCAGTAGAAGACGGGTATCGTATTTTTTTCTACTGTTGACGAAACGATTACCAACCCGCTTGACATGCGTGACTATTATAAAAGAATGTTATGCGATTGCAATTCTACATGCCACTTAACAACTTTGGCTAAATCCTTCCTAAGTCTAGCTGAGTAAGTATCTCATGATAATGATGATTTGTAAGATGATACAGGGCATTAGGTAATGTTCACTTATGATTACGTGGCCCAGACATGTATGCGAGGTTTTATAGAATTTTAAACTGTGTTATTATTAATATTAAAAATCGATTGTTTCGGCCCTTTCGGCACTTTCGGCGCGGGCTAGTGTACTATCACCTTGTGCCAGTGAATATTGACATAAGATTCAATCGCAATCAAGTGTAAACAAAGGATTTTAAACAATGTCCAATTTATATATAAGAAGGATGTGCCTGTCTTCTACTGTCTTAAAGATATAAAGTGTTTTTGTGGAGTAATAGTAATGATTTGCTTTAAGAAACCTAATCTTGAAAAACGTTTAACCGAATGTATGCACGTTAGTTGCTTAAAGCGGCGGTTTTATTAAGATAATTGTTATTTTGTACTGATTTATATTTAATAATTTTTAGGGCAAGGTTTGTATGAAAACTGATGTTTGATAAATTTAACAGTACTTAAAAAATATCTTAAACATTTCCATCTGAAAAAGTTTATCAGTGAAAGTGTCGTAAAAAGGACATTTAATCTTATTTTATTCATTACTAAGTAGGTACTAATTTGCAAAGGGACGGAGATTAGTCTTGATGATCTATATATACTTACCTATATTTATTTAATTAATTTTAATAAATAAAAATAATATATGTATCTGTTTGTACATCAGCTATAACTGTTGTGCGTATACTGCAATCATTTTAACCATTAGCGTTTCTGCTCGAGTGTAAAGGTTATTAAGAAAGAAAGAAAGAAAGAAACGTTTAATTGGCCACAAGCACATTACAGTAGGCATAGACGGAATTACAGCTAGACAATAGAGCATAAGAGACAAAACAATATATAAAAAACAAATTGACAAGAGAATATGGCCAATTTGGTCCCACCTCAGCATGTGCTGCAACGAGCCAAGGGCCGCTGCAGCGCTGGTATTCTGGTGGGACCCATATGAGTGACATAACAGACGCACAAAGAGAAAAAAAAAAGATACAATTGTTATTTGTATTCGTAACGTTATAATTACATAAAAAATTAAAAATAACGTTACTATATGTGAGGCAATTTTTTTGGGAAAAGTAAAATGGATGATAGAATAAAAAGAAATAAAAAACTATCAGTATATGTATACATATAAATATCAAATGTTAATTAGGTGACATAGAAGAATACATACATACAATAAACTTATATT